>OY735247.1:21562312-22762312 GCA_963457695.1 Neria commutata | reverse complement strand
GCACACGCTTTGATGGACACCGATTCGTAGATATGAGCTACACGGCACCAAAGAGTCTTAGGACCACGCCGATCGCGCTTACAACTGGCTAGGCTGAACGGGCGAAGCGATCGCAATTGCTGATGCGAATGCGACGAAAAAGATTCGCGCACTGATTAAAAGTGCGGCATGGCAGACGGTTGCCACCATATGCTAATTAATTGTAAAAGATGCTCGCCTTTGTTCTCTCTGTTGGTTGTTGGTCGGTTATCGGCTTACGAACTTCGAATCGATTCGGAAGCGCTAGATAGTCCGACGTTCCCTAGGCGAACGATAGGATGGGAATTGTTGTGTGGCTATTTGTTGGAAAAAATGTGAAAATATTCCGCACTCGACTTGGCAGCTACACGCTGCCCCACAACCCGCCCGCTTCACTGCGCGTACTGCAATCCGCTCATTCGCCGGCAGGAAGAGCAGCAGCAAAACTGAACTGATGCAATTTCAGAGTTCAATTGCTACGAGTCGTTCAAGTGCACGAGGGCTGCCACTACCGGGATCCCAAAATGCGTAAATTCGTTTCTTTCTTAACCTTGGGATACACTTTCTTTATTTCAATGAATATTCCAGAGAGCAATTGGCAACTGAAGAACATGCTCTTATTTTACAGTATCGATTTTATAAGTAACAAACGTCATTTGCCACAATTTTTATTAAAAGGTGAGTGCAATACTATAAAATGTTCATTTAAAGAACCGTACATACGTCTTAGATCTTAAATTTTCAAGATACCGCGAGAAAACTGAATTGGGATTTTTTTTCGTTCATAATTGTAATTTATCATGCAGAAATTGGATAAAAGATTGGGATTCTTCTAACGCGAAATTTAGGTTGAATTCTTCAGCTAAAATTTTATTTTTTCGGAATTTATCACGCGCATTCTAATGTTTTCGCATAACATCGTAATCGGCGTTGACAATAAAATTATTCGAAAGTGATTGATTGTTGCTATCTATTATCATTGATCTCAACATTTATTTCATCATGAAATATAACAACCTGCTGAACGATACTAAAAAAGTTTATTAAAAATCGAGATATACATTTAAATAAATAAATAAATGGCCCTACAGTGCAGTTGAATTGTCTTCTTTCACGTTTACTTGTTTTTCAAAAATGGATTGTCACCCAGTGCCAGCGGCGGACTTTTAAAGCTCATATTCTCGCCAACAGATGGTGTTGATATTTGCTAATTTGGGTATTTTCACTTCGGTTATCTTGGTTTGTGCCCGGGACTACACTATATTCTTTACAATATGCCGGCAGAGGCGCTGTTTCACTAGTCGAACCCAATAAGAATCCAATACGAAAATTAGTACTTCCGTTTGACAAAATTTTGGGTTTAGCCTCCGCAAAGAAGTTTTACTTCAAAAATTATTTCAATTTACTTTCAAGAACTTATATGGGAACAGTACAAATACAGAACACTTGCTTTTATAGTATGCTGAACCAGTTTGGTCGACGAAAGTGAAAAAAATAACAGCACAGACCAAAATCAACACATTGCAAAGGCTATCAATTTATTACAAGGGCGATGAGGAAAATGCCATCCGCTGCTCTTGAGGTGATACAAAATATGCGACATACATATATGCATCTACATTATTCTCAAGCAGACTCCTTGATTAAAATAATAGAAAAACGTCAAAATCTACAGTAAAGCCTCGCTTTGCGACGTTAATTGGTTCCCAAAAAATTCGTCGCAAGCGAAACTTCGCAATTCGAATTGCATGGAAGTGTGCTAAAACATTGAAGATGCATACGTCCCAATGCTAAATCCAAAGGTTATTTGATCAAAATCAAAGCAATTTCCAGTTTCTAATAAATTTATTTATTAACACAGAAAATTAAAACTTAAGAATTTTACGATGCGATGAGAAATGACGAAAATTTATTCGCCAATTTTTTTCGGGGCAACGTCAAACGTCGCTAACTGAAACGTCGCAAAGCGAGGCTTTACTGTATTTCCTTTCTTCGAATCCATCTGAGTGACTATTGCCAACCCAAATAGATATAACTTTACGATCGCATTCGCAATTAGGGAAAATTGGGAACAGAATAGATATAAGTTCAGAGGAGTTCATTAGGTCTTACCAGAAAAATAATTATATGAGAGAATAGGATCGAGGTCTGCTTCAGAGGGTATGTTGGAAGAATTCCAAAAGGCAAAATCATCTACATTAACTCTTTCAGCAAGACTCAGCTCATATAAAATTTCTTCGAAACATAACCGAGTTCACCTCATCTGAGTTCCAGGTCATAGTAGCTTTACTGATGAACTCCGTAGGAAAGCAGCATCTGAAAGCTTCATAAGACCAAGCCCATTCTGCGGGCTGCCATGGAGCTCCATTAGGCATAACCTAAAACTCTGGCTAAAAAGGAAACCTACAAACTACTGGAAGGAAAGGGAGGGTAACAGACAACCTACAACATATATTCCAGTAGCTCCGGGTCCGGGATTGCCAGTCCTAGTGTGCACGTACGGGTGCATGCTCTGTGTTCATATCGAAGCGCATCTCGCAAACGCAGATGCACCGCTGCAAGCGCCCACAAAAGATGTTTCTCTCTTTTTTTCGTTCGTTCGATAATTTTTTTGGGCTTTTTGTTTTCGCTCTGCGCTCTACGCTCTACGCTCAGTTGGCACAGATGCAAAATGCTGTCACCGATTCAGCGACTCGCCGACCGAGTCAGGAACAAGTCAAACAAACAATCAAATGCACTGATCTACACTCGACGCGATTCCCAACCGAATCCAACATCTGCGCGCGGCCAGTTCGATTGTGCGAATGTGTTAAACTTATTTTATTTTAAAGCTAAGAATAAACAAGTAAGAAAGCATTAGTCGGAGTAATACCCTACACCAAGCAACATGATGGAGCGATAATCCTTTGAAAGAAATTAAATTGGGGGCGCGTAAATTTACAGTCTATACAGTGGGCGGACAACGCCCATTTTTTTTTAAATATCAAAGAATTCTTAGCACCCATGATGTGAGGAAATATGGACGCTCCCGTGGATATATTATGGATGTTATGAGGATTTTCCGTTCAACGCCTATACAGTGGGCGAACCATGCCCAGTTTATCGTACGGTATGTAAGGACGGTATCTGAACTTGAGCACCAACGTTCATTCGTTTAAATTTATAGTTAGACAATCGAGAGCATTAGACCGAAAAACCTTTACGACCTATATAGTAGTTTGATATAGAGGTCCGACACCTTAACTTGGACACCAAATATCATTCTATTAAATGAGTAATTAGAAAAATTAAAACTATAGGCGCACTGTGGGCGTATCCTTTAACCGATTTCGCTTATCTCATAACTTGTACTAAGTTAAGGTTCACTGTCACTGCCTACCAAATTTAGTTCAAATCGGATAACTTCTTCTTTCTCTTCTGCGACCACGGGCAGACGGACAGACAGACAGACAACCAGAAATCAAGACAGAAAATGATTCTGGTCATTTCTATATACTTACACCGCGGCGCCGCGGTGGCTCAGTGGGCTAAGTGCGAAAATCGTCTCGGTTCGAATCTCAGCCGGGCCTTATAACATCTAACACAAAGAGAATTTGTTTTCAAATTGTTTCTTTGCGCGGCGCCACTTCTCGCGGTGAATTGAATTGGCAATTCTCCGAGAAGCTTCTCAAACCCGTTCGGATTCGGTAAAGTAGGTCCCGTTAATTTGTGCAAAAATATAACAAGCACACACAAGTTAATGTGTGAAAAAGCTAGGCCTAAGCCTCGTTCGCGGGCGGTTGTGCCAGTTATTTATTTTTTTTTTACATATATAATTTAATATGTATACCCTTTTAGCATAAGTGTAGGGTATAAAAAGCGGAAACTGTAACTGCAGCGCTATTTTACACGTTGGCTTATATGCGACAGATGTACACTAGGGAATTCAATCCTGAAATGTTTTTACAATCCCGGTTTTTTCGGGATTTTAAATTTGAATCCCGGCATATTTCGGGTAGCGGATAAAATTTAATAATGAACAATTTTGTAAACTATATTCTGTTCAGTGCTAATTTAAAAAACTTCCTTAACTGCCCTAAAACGACAATTAATCGATTGGTTTTATATAATAAGTTCAAGGCTAAAGTGAGAAACTCGAATTTTAACTACTCCTGGTTCAAGTTCTGAGATTTTTGAATTTGTCATTGTCGAGAATGGGTTTAATGCCCCAACTTTGAGTATGCCATCAGTGATGCGTTTATCCTTAAAGTGGCCACAAATCTCAGCAAAATCTTCCCAGTAATATTTTCAGTGTACACACGGACAGAATGACAATTCTAAATATATTTTTGGTGTGTATTTGTATCACATGTGCAGTTGACCAATCGCAAACAGCAACAAAACGCAAGCTGCAACTCTTCCCACCTCTCGATCTCCCCTCGCAACGCAAAGTTCATTTGGCAACGGCAGACAATTTGTCGGTGGCATAAACTATTTAAACGGTTCGAAAGTTTGACATTTCGCCAAATGATGTCTCCGCTTGTGAGTCACAGCTGTGCATTTGATCGTCGCAGTGACACCTTTTCCGTACCAGTTAGCTCTCTTTAAAATTGGCCAATAAGAGTAATTACTTCGATATCAGCCCCTCAAATATACATACTAAGGCGTTCAATTCCCAAAAGTTTTGGTTACCCGAGGTTTCCGATATTCACCAAATGACCAAAAAGCTACACCCATAATTCGTAATTACTTAATGCAGTCTGTTTCATAGCTATATCACCACCCTCTTTTCCATTTTCTTTTCATTTAAAATTGAGTTTAGGTTACCTTATGTCTAATTAACAGCATAGCTAAAAATAAATTTGTCAATCTTTTAAAACTACTATGTAGTATATCTTCACTTAAACAATTAAGGAAATGAATACGAAAATTATCTAGACAATTAATTTTAGTTTAAGACCCTCTATTCTCTAATATAGCAGCATACCTACTTACTTTCTACCAACCTTCTCAGGATGCCGTGACTAGTTTTACATTTCTCAACTGAAAACCATCTGGCTCGACAAGAATTATTGGAATAGAATTTGGTATTTATTTAATGGGCAAGTACCTACGAGTCCCTCGTTCCGAGCTTAGCTAAGGCTTCTTTCACTTTGTCCATCCACCGGAGATTCGGTCTCCTTCATTTATTCGCTCGACTTTCCCGAGCCAGCGTAGCCGCTGGATGTGGACTCGCTAGCCAGCGTTCATATTGGTGTACAAGCTGTACGATACAGCTCGTTCTAATACGATATTCCTTGCCAACGCAATTTTGGTCAGAGATCTTGCGAAGGATTTCTCTCGAAACCACAAGAGCTGCTTCATCGGCTCGTCTATGCTTCGGTGCTATAGAAAGGCAAGGGTAGGAAGAGATTCTCAAGTGTAAGCTTGGTCGGTCGAGAAAGTGCTCTAATTCTCAATTGTCTACTGACCACAAAGGGCGGTAGGTTGAATATGCCTATAGTTTAATTTCTCTAAGTGTTTTATTGTCTCACTTAGTTATTTTGTGTGGGGTATTACTCCGTTCACGTTTCCTGGCTCCACCTACAATATGCCGTTTGGCAACGCCGCAGGAACGTTCAAAATTTTGGTGTCCCTCTTTACCTGTAGGGGTCTTTCGTTTCCGTCAAATCCCTCGTAACATTGGACCCATTCCAGTATGATCTCGAGAACTTTTGAATTTTTCACAACATAAATATTCCAAATCTCAATTTACGCCACAAGGAAGATGTTATTTCTTGTGTGGAACAAATAGTTTTCTATATCTTATATATAAAACGCAGACTGACTAAAAAGCGTTTGCCTGCGTCATGGGTTCGAATCCAAGCTCCGCAGGTTTTAAAATTTGTCTTTTTAATTTTTTTTAGAAGCTTTTTTATTTTTTACTTTGCTTTGCCTTTAATTGTTGCTAATTGTTTTACTAGCTGTCGTGTATACAGGCACACACGACAAGTGGCCCCACTTGTAGTACATATTTCAGAACTATTTTTCTAACTGAAGTAAAAGCCGTTCCATACATAAATTATTTTCTCGCTGCGACCCTACCGAATAGGTATAATGCTAAAACAATTCGTACTGTAACCCAGGGATTTTTTCGCATTTCCGGGATTGAAAATAGTTTGGCATCCCGCGATTTGCTGCTTCAAGGTTAACGCGAGAAAGCTCGACAGTCCAGCAGCAAGCTAACGGTATTCGAATGGCACGAGTAGCTAAAGCATCCGTTCGGATTGGTGGAACCGGTTTTTGAATACACCAATTTGATTATATATATATTTTCGATGGACTTATTAATAGACTCTATCACTTCTTAGACATTCATCGATGTGCCCACAGTGCGGATTAAATGGGAGCAGATGCGACCAATCTGCTGCCGGAATGCGTTACTGCATCGCATTCACATCTACTAAATGCAAGCTTGTTGCACATGCCGTGCGTGTGACTATCTCGATGTGTATCGCGGCTTGCATGAGTCGTTGAAAAGTCCACATCTGTCCCGAATGGGTTCTACGCATTGCTGAAAAATTTGGCTGCTTGATGATTGTTCTCTTCGCGTGGCAAGTGTTTTCAAGAATATTTCAGAACTGATTAGAAATTGCTGTTTTATAAGGATGAGCAAAGTAAGTAATTGGCGTTCAGGCAAAGATGGCAATGACATTTCTGTGCTTTTTAAATGGTATAGGGCTAAGGAATGAGTTCTTTATCCTTACAAGGAGGTGCAATATATTTTTAGGTGACAGTGCAACACTCTCCGAATTAATGCTTATATTAATACTATCGATACATTTCAACTTATCTCACTGAAGTTACCCACTCTCATTCTCAGAACACTTTTGTAGGATTAAGACGCGTCGCCATCTTTTGCGAAGATTTGGCTATAGAATAAATATGTAGGCCCCGTTAATTTGTGCATAAAAATATTATATAAAAATAAACTTTTAAAAAAATAAGCTTTAATTCATTTAATGTACTAAAAAGTAGAAAATAAATTGTTTCGAAGTCACCAGTATCTTACTATCCATAAAAGTTTGGGGCGCTCATGTGTTCAATATTTGTCAACCAGTTACCACAATATTTTATTAAAATTATTTTTTGCAAATAGATTCTAGTAATGAAAGATATTTTGAATATGGATATTGAGCGCACAAGCTTTTATTGAATTTATTTTCTACTTTTTAGTACATTAAATGAATTAAAGCTTATTTTTAAAAAGTTTTTTTTTTATACATAATATTATTTGATAAACTGCAAGGTATTCCTAATAAGAATATATATGCCAAATACTAATACTCTAGCGGATTTACGACAGAAATTCCCGGTATATTTAATTTTCCGCCTTCATGGTGGGCGGACCACGCCCATTTTAGGAAAATTTTATGGTATTCTTTTCAGCAATGAAATAGCCAAAGGTGGACGCTCTGGTGTATATATTATGGAAGTTAAGAGGATTTTTATACCCTACACCTATGGTAATAGGGTATAATAACTTTGTGCGAAAATTGTAACGCATTAAAGGAGCCGTCCTAGGTATAGACATAAGTATATAGGAATGCTTAGAATCACTTTCTGTGTTGATTTCCGGTTGTCTGTCTGTCTGTCTGTCTGTCTGTCTGTCTGTCTGTCTGTCTGTCTGTCTGTCTGTCTGTCTGTCTGTCTGTCTGTCTGTCTGTCTGTCTGTCTGTCTGTCTGTCTGTCTGTCTGTCTGTCTGTCTGTCTGTCTGTCTGTCTGTCCGTCTGTCTGTCTGTCTGTCTGTCTGTCCGCTCAGGATAGAAAGAAGGAGTTGTCCGATTTGGACCAAATTTGGTACACAGTTAGAGTGAACCTTAACTTAGTTTAAGTTCTGAGATTAGCCAAATCGGTCGAAGGACACGCCCATTACAGACCTGTAAGTCCCACTACCTCGGTTTTTTGCGTTCAAATTGCTGTAATTTGTCTAATTACTCATTGAAAAGAATAAAACTTGGTATTCAAGTTAAGTGGTCGGTCATCTATGTCATACGAAAAAATGGGCGTGGTCCGCCCCCTATATAAGCGGCAAAATTGTTCGGGTAAAATGGCTCCCAATTGACTAGTTACGAATATAAATGAATGAAATTCGGTTCCCAAGCTGATATATAGGTCTTAGATATCACACAAGAAAATGGGCGTGGTCCGCCCACTACATAGACGATAAACGAAAAATCCTCTTAACTTCCATAATATATACCCAAGAGCGTCCAAATTTGCTTACTTCATTCCTGGTAGGAGTATCTTTTAATTCTCCAGAAAGGGGCATGGTCCGCCCACCGTGGGGGCAGTAAAATAAATATGCCGATAAGATCTGTTTTACACCTGTCAGGGCATCAATATTTGGCATATGTAGTCCTATTAAGTATATCTTGTAGTCTGCCAAAAGAGGGCGTGGTCCGCCCACTATGTAGATTGTAAATAAAATGGACCCACAATTTCAGTGAATTATCACCCCACTTGGGAACATGGTGTAGGGTATTACTCTGTCGGTGAAACCCGACTGATACTTCCTTACTTGTTTTCCATAATATTTCAGATATTAATTCAACGAGAATAGTCAAAATGCCGCCAAAACCGACCACCAGCATCGTTGTGATACTAGAACGCGCCACGTGCAGAATGTAATGCGGAAGTGCATAACATAAAATTTACGTGCTCTCTTGCAGAGGCTGTTAAACTTAATACAGAAACAATTGCTTATGCATACAAGCTTGTAAAGCAATTAGGTACATACTACTTGCTATTATTTGAAGAGACCATACTAACATTCCATGGTCCGAGGGTAGAAGCCAAAGTATGTGCCTATAAAACATGTGTAAAAAACTAGATTCTTTTGGACAATGGTCCTTTCACTTTTCACTTGTTATATGAGTGAGCCTTACAAATTCAAATTTTTGTGTGCTTTTCAGTAACATGGGAAATCGTTAGAAAAATTATGATATGATTTATATAAAACTAGCACAAAGGCTAGGTGGTACCTAGGCAGCAGATATTTATTTACGCTCACGCCCCGATGAAGCGACGAAGAACTCGGTCTAACTCGGACTCGATGACATGTACGACCACTACCCGTCACACGATCTTAGGATTGCCCTCAGGGATTTTAACACAAAGGTAAGGCGAGAGCGAGTTTTTCGTCCAACAGTAGGACAGTTAAGCCTGACACCACCTCGAACAACGGTCTAATCGACATTGCCGCGAAGGACCAGATTCCAACACCACGATATCCATTAGGCCTTGGTTGTCCACCGATCAACGAACAAAAAATCAGATCGAGCTTGTTGTTATAGACGGACAACGCTTAGCATTTCAAACTGAAGAAGGTGTGCACGTTGCAGGGATGTTACTGACCAATCAAGAAGAAGAGGAAGTTTACCCTCTATCCCAGCCTTTTGTCTTGGCGACCCGACCCTGGCTGAAGCATCTGTTTTCTCATTGCCAGGAATACCTTCGTAACCAAGCATACACACCAGGCAAATTTCGTTCATTAGTCCGAGATTGTTAAGCAATTCTATTGCTTCTTCAACCAGCTTGGAAGAGACAATGGTTGACACAGAAGCTTTAATGGCTGCTTCATCAGGGACCCGTCGGCGTATACACCTATCGCATCTGATATAAAGCCAGTCCAACTCGTGTCCTTCCACTGCATTCAGTTCGTAAGGACATGGGAGAACCTTCTTCCCAAACATCTCTTGGGTTTCCTGGCGTTACTTAGACTTTTTACTGACAAATTCTTAAAATGGAACAAATATCACTGCCTTCGAGTAAATTTTAGTCCACAACAACCCGCTACCTGGATACGGCCTGCCGCAAAGTTGCTCTCCGGATAGAAACTAGACGAAATTTGGAACAGAAAGGATCAAGCGTATAACAGCGTATAAGGAATATACACATTCATACAAACAATAAAACCTGGGTTGTATTTAAGGTGCTGCGCCCTTCTACAGTCTTGTTAGTAAGAGTGTGAGCGGTAAGTATTTTTAATGGATCAAAGTAATTGTTAGGTTGGAGCCAGCAATTATTCTCTAATACGCATTCTTGAACAACTGCAGTTTTGGCGTTGCTGTCGGTACTGACTGCTTCGATCTGTTCACTTTCAAAAACGCAAAAAATGTTAAAAGCAGCGACAGCCAAGTATTTAATATTATATACTAATATATATTAATATTTATATTCAATATTTGTCAACCAGTTACCACAATATTTTATTTAAATAATTTTTTGCAAATAGATTCTAGTAATGAAAGATATTTTGAATATGGATATTGCGCACAAGCTTTTATTGATAGTAAGATACTTATGACTTCGAAACAATTTATTTTCTACTTTTTAGTACATTAAATGAATTAAAGCTTATTTTATAAGCTTTATATTAGGTTCACATCAGGTATGTATGTAGTGGAATCTAGTAATAAATTTGTCACCCACTTCCCGACTACTTAGAGATCTGAAACTTTGCATACATGCGTAACCACCATGACAATGCATGAATCAATAAATTTTATGGGCGTAGGATAAGGGGCGTGGCACTTTTTTATAAACTCCAGATTTGCGTATAACTTTAGAACTACACATCACACATCAATGAAACTCGGTAGGAACTTACTACATATCCATATCCTTCTACTGAGAAAGTAAGGGGGACACTGGATAAGGGGGCGTGGCACCCCCATACCAGCAAAATTTTTGATCTCGATTAGCTTTGGAACTAAAGGTCGTGCAGCATTGAAATTTCGTATGCAGTCGCCTCTTGGATGTGTCGTCCCACTGGTATAATTTTATGGGCGTAGGATAAGGGGGTGTGGCACCCCCCATACAAACAAAATTTTTGATCTCGATTAGCTTTGGAACTAAAGGTCGTGCAGCATTGAAATTTCGTATGCAGTCGCCTCTTGGATGTGTCGTCCCACTGGTAAAATTTTATGGGCGTAGGATAAGGGGCGTGGTAATTTTTATCAACTCCAGATTTGTGTATATCTTTAGAACTACACATCACACATCAGTGAAACTCGGTAGGAACTTACTACATATCCATATCCTTCTACTGAGGAAATAAGGGGGGCACTGGATAAGGGGACGTGGCACCCCATACAAACAAAATTTTTGATCTCGATTAGCTTTGGAACTAAAGGTCGTGCAGCATTGAAACTTCGTATGCAGTCGCCTCTTGGATGTGTCGTCCCACTGGTAAAATTTTATGGGCGTAGGACAGGGGGCGTGGCACTTTTCAAGCAACTACACACTTGGGTTTCAGTTTATAATTATAGGTACACCACACATCAATGAAAAACGATAGGAACTTACTCGCCGCGCCTTGCAAGTAAAACAGCAACAACTCATCGTTCCACAAATATGCCACGAATATTAGGGTACATCACAGCCGTATTATTTGTTAAATTGAGGATATGACGATAGGAGACACTGTGAATACCCTAAATATTGTGTACTGCTCTGCAAGTTTTAAATTCTTTTTGCGAAAATTTTCAGAGCTCTAAAATTGAATTTATGGAAGACTAAAAAGTAGAAAATATAAATTATGTACATATATAAAAAAAAAAACTTTTTAAAAATAGGCTTTAATTTATTTAATGTACTAAAAAGTAGAAAATAAATTGTTTCCAAGTCACCTGTATCTTACTATTAATAAAAGCTTGTGTGCTCAATATCCATATTCAAAATATATTTCATTACTAGAATCTATTTGCAAAAAATTATTTAAATAAAATATTGTGGTAACTGGTTGACAAATATTGAACACATGAGCGCCCCAAGCTTTTATGGATAGTAAGATACAGGTGACTTGGAAACAATTTATTTTCTACTTTTTAGTAGGTACATTTAATAAATTTAAGCTTATTTTAAAAAATTTTTTTTTTATATAATTTTATTGTTCTATTCTTTTCACATAAAGGCAATGCAATGGCAACACAAGCTGCATCTTCGCCGTTCAAAATTTCGAATCAAATGAATATTCAATGAAAATCAGTATCATACCGGGTGTGCCGCAACGTCAAAAGGAGAAACGAAAGGAGAGTATTGCAGTACTAATAACATCAAAAACAAAGTAACGTAATTTGCAAAGAAATCATTCGGTGTAGAAACGCGTACGGAAAGAGCAAAATTGAAGAAAGAAAGCTTTCCACAGTCCCTATATATTTTTTACCTGAAAATGTAACTCTGAAACTTACCGTAAAATGTTTGCTTTAGTACTGGAAGTTGTTGTGAGTTCGATGAAGAGGGAAAGCAACAGCCATATTATGGCGTTATATTTATTGTAATCTTTATTGTTGTTGCTGTTGCTGTTTCGATTGCTGCTATTTTGAAATCTCGTTTTAACATAATCTCTCGAAAGTGCCTTTGCATGAAACACTAAGAAACATTTACGAATTCACGTGTAAAAAACAAATACTATAAACATTCACATTTCATTTGTGTGCAGCTTTCGATCAAAAAATATCAAAATGAATGCTGAATTTACAAAAGTATTGGCTTTTAAATGTGTTTGCACTTCTCTCACTATGCGTTACGAGAAAACATTTCGTCGGACTCGTGGGGCTCTCATTCAAATGTGATATTCTAATTCGATATTGGAGGACTCGACAGTTTCAAAATCATGCGCGAACGTCTCCTATGCTTTTATACGTTTAGTTTTTTGATCGGTCGTATGAGTGTGTATTTTGATTTATGTAAATGTATCACAGATTTAGACGATTGCTGAGGAACTTTGACTTGGTAAATATTTTGGTATTCCTTTAGTTTCACTCGATAAAAACACAAGCACAGCTCACTTTCGAAGTCAACAGCGAAGAGCACACTTCCTTTTGATAACGCGTCAAAACCCGAACGGACATATGAAGCACCGGTAGCGGCAACTATTTCTATATATATGTATTTTTATTTTATATTAAGCAAAG
This sequence comes from Neria commutata, assembly GCA_963457695.1. Classification (NCBI taxonomy): domain Eukaryota; kingdom Metazoa; phylum Arthropoda; class Insecta; order Diptera; family Micropezidae; genus Neria; species Neria commutata. Next base: position 22,749,355 of record OY735247.1, on the reverse strand, counting down.
TCGAAAATAAAACAATAATAATAAAAAACGTGTATCATAAAACGAAAGCGCCTCTACTTGGGCATGCAGTAGCTCGCACGGCACCGTTCAAACATCAACTGATTCCACTTGGACTCGTCTAGCAACTCGAAGCCTACATACAATAATTGATTCCAGAATGCTACAACGAAAGCGCAGAGCACAAAAACTGAAAACTGAAAACAACAAGAAAATGGAAAAAATAAATAAATAAAAAACACACTCAACACAACAAACAGCCCCAGCCCCAGCCTCATCGGGCAAAGCCAGCCAGCCAGCCAGTCAGCCAGTCAGCAGGTTAGCGACTACTCGACTGACTAGTTGGCTGACTGTCTGGCGAATAGTCGGAGGCGGCAGCCGCGCCAGCTCCATTTAAGCAGACTTACTTAAATCCGACCATAGCCCTCAGCGCCAGTGATGCCAAGTGGTGTGATTTTGAAATGCAAGGAATTTTAACAGACATCTAAAATAATCGCAATTTAGGAATGCTTGTATTAAAAGATGGTTATATTTTCGAATAAAATTAAAAATTTATCACTGATAGCTATTCCTTTGATCAAAGCTAAAAGTTTTATGGGCTTTAATCTTACGCTGTGTGCTTTGATGAGCTTCAGAAAATAAATTTATACATATAGTATATAACTAATATTGTCGTTTAAAAACTTTCTTAGATTTGCAGTGTTCGTAAAAAATGAAATTCTTTCTAGATTTTTATTTTTGATCAAAAAAGTAACTTGATGGCAACACATACATAATGTTGGAGTATGTTGTAAAAAAATTGCATACATACCAGCAATTTCTAGTAAACCAAGTTTTCAATTCATTTGAAAGCAGAGTAATAGAACGTATCCATAGTTTACACTAAAAAAAATTTTATTATTTCCGTAAATGTCTCGCGGACTGGACTTTGTTGTACGTTTTAATGTTAAGCATAAATTTAACCACATGTTCTATACATCACACTAATATGTACATACATATGTGTAAATTTAAGCTGCATTTATTTCTTCTTTCAACGAGATATATCATAATGTTTTAGATCCATTCGAATTTGGCTGCAGGATTGAGCTTTAAGATCTAGCACTCTTTACTTTCGCATACGAAGAATTTAAAATGTTTACTAGGCCTTTTGTTGCACGAAAAATCATAAATACACAATAAATGTTAATCTGACCCGAAATCAGAAATATTTGTCTAAGCTATATTCTCTTTAGTCAGTAAAAGAAACTTAGTCGTGTCTTTATAAAATCTTGCGTGCTCCCAGTGCGTATGCCCCGACACATGGAATATCTTATGTGACATAAGTATATGTACATATGTACATATGCTGAGGCAGCAGTGGCTCAGTGCTCGGTCTCTGATGCGAGAAGTCGATGGCTCGATCCCCAGCAGACTCATACCATCTAATAAAAGAAATTGAGTTTGCTTTCAAATTGCTACTTTGCGCGGCACCATCTCTCGCGAAGAATTGGAACCTCTCCGACATTATTATTTTCTTTGATCAAATAAATTAGTAGATCCCGCTAGCTTGTAATAAAAAAACGTGAAACAATAAGCCTGCCCAATTTTGTATGAAGATTATCAAATCAAGTTTTCTTTTTCATGCGCCCCTCTTAAAGAAGCTATTGGGCTTCAAATGATTGTCGCAAAGATTTAACCAATTTGGTTCACCGTTATAGTGTTCAACCAAACGTTCAGCTTCGGCACGGCCGAACTTTTGCATTTTTTGAACTTTGTTGAAATATATTTATATAAATTTTGTTTTATTTTTCAAGTAGGTATATAGAAATGATCAGAATCACTTGTTGCTTGATTTCCGGTTGGCTGTCTGTCTATCTTTCCGTGGCCGTGGGAGAGAGAACCAGTTACCTGATTTAAACCAAATTTGGTACACTGAGTGCCGATGAACCTTTTCCTAGTTCAAGCTCCTAGAAGATCCAAATCACTTAAAAGACACGCCCACAATGGGCCCATTAGCCCAGCGACCTCGGGACTTTCTCGGTAAAATGGCTCTATTTTGACAAATCATGTATTTAAAGGATTGATATTTTATATAGTATATCTATGTAGGTAAAATTGTAAGTCTTGCATGTTATATTTGGTCCGCCCAATATATAGGTGTAAAATATTTCTAGTTATATGCGCCTAGAAGGGGGCTGAAGTGTCAGCCTAAATAAAAAAATAATAAATAATTGGCGCAACGAGGCTTAAGCCTACCTCACTTGCATTAACTTGTGTGTGCTCTTTTATTTCAACACAAGTTAACGGGACCTACAATTTCACTCTATAGCCAAACGTGGTTGAGAAGCCTTACATGGCGAAGTATTTACATACATATACTCTCGGATCGTTTCCAACTAGCTCGCAAGTGACGGCGCCGCGCTTAAAGGAAAAAGCAATTTTTTTTTTTATTAGATTTTATGAGTCGGCTGAGACTTGAACCAGCGACTCCACGCATCAGGGACCCAGCACTTATCCACTGAACCACATCGACCATTAAGACCTTACCTGGAGCGTCTGTCTACATATAAGCTTAATCTCTTGTCTTCACTTAAAGCCCAATGCACAACAAGGCACTGTATATTAAATGCGACAAACATTTACGTTTGCACTTTTGAAAATCATTTAAACAAAATCTTTTCAACAATTGTTAATCAAAATTTTTGTCAAGAATTAAAAAAATTCCCCCACTGTGGGGCCTTATCAATAGCGCGGTTTTATTTATTTATTTAGTTTTTTATTGTTTCCTTTTTCACTTCATTTTCTAATCTGCTCTGCTTTAGCCGGTCATTCTCATTCTGCGCTCACTAGTCGCGGAACGCGTTTTGTGTGTGTTTTGTTGTTGATGTCGTTATCATTGTTCTTAGTTTGGTTGTTGTTGTTGTTTTGTCGGCTCACATTTGCGCTCGAGCTTGTCGGCATCGCCGCTATCAGTGATCCGTTGTAACTTTTTCTCTTATTTACTTTTAACATATTTGTGTCTTTATTGTTGTTTAGGGCACATGTTTAGCACCCTCCCGCTGGAGTTATTCGTATAAAAGAACTACGGATCAACTTGCACTATGCTAGCATTTATAAGCGCGGCCAGGGCCTACTTGGGGACCAGGGCCCCCAAACATAAGATAATTCTATCTTACTCTATGATTTTATTTTTTAATTTCCTTATTACCTAATGGCGACGTTTCAATTGATCTTGCTTTTTCAGAGTACATATGTACATACAATACATATGTATGTAATAAGTCAAATAAACGTCATTGGTGATTTGCTCCTTTAGGGCCAGTTTCTCAGTGGATGTTTAAATCTAATTTGCGAATTGAGTTTAAATCTAGTTTAAATTTTCTTGAGTTTCACAGTGCATTTATTTAAATACGGAATAATGAATGGCAACTTCGAATATTTGACAATTAAACACAGCACAACTTGCCAAAAACATATGTTCAATTGTTCAATTATGGAGGCAGCGCGAGCTAAAAATTTTTCGTCGGCCGAAAGAAGTGAATTATTGGATATTGTGCAAAGAATCCACAGTTTATATTATTTATAATACTACGGGATCATTTATATGTGCTATACCATGCAGTTTTATGTTTAATTTGATCTCTTATAAATTGCAATATTGTCGACGCAGCTTGCTTGCACATCCGAAATCAGCTGTTTATTCGTTTTCGATTGCAACTCTGTGCCGTACTTAAATGCCCACAACCGGGCATTTAAATTGTATTTAACTTCCCACTGTGAAACTGAAATTCCCTATTTAAACTGCAATCAGAGTTTAAACATCCACTGTTAAACTGGCCCTTAGTGCCTGATCACATTCGCAAGAATGTGTACATTTGTACATATGTATATGCGATCTGTATATGTATGTACATACATAAGTATGTACATATGTATGTATTTATGTACATATGTATATGTTTTGAGCGCCGCAAGCTTTTATTGATAGTAAGATACAGGCGACTTGAAAACAATTTATTTTCTACTTTTTAGTGCATTAAATGAATAAAAGCTTATTTTTAAAAATTATATTTTTTTAAATTTATTTTTATTACTTTCTATTTTTTAGTATCTCTTAAATTCATTTTAGATCTCAAAAATATCCCCAAAAAGATTAATCCTCCAATCAAACCGTTGTTATTAGATGACTGCTCGGAGAAATCCTTGAGAATTGTACTAGATCGATAGTGGTCAGATTTTGACCCCCCAAATACGCGGATAGATGGAATTGTGCGAATCGCACCACGAGCCAAAGCAGAGGTTTTATATTACAGAGATCAGAGATTTTATATTACTATATTATATTACTATGCACACATATATATAAAATCTCTGCTTCATCTCTGTAATATAAAATCTCTGCTCTGGTCTAGAAGTTTGTGCACAGTTTGGCAGGAATTGTAATTTGTGCACAGTTTTGTAGGAATTGTAATTTCTGTGCTGTTAACGTGAATAATAGTGTGAAAAGGGGTTGAAATGTGTATCCCGCAAATATCTTGGTTAAAAGTATTAATTTAAATTTTTTATGGTTGAATCGTGTATTGTCACCATGTTTACGCATGTTTGCAAAGTTTCAAATCTCTAAGTAGACGGAAAGTGGGTAAGCAATTGATTACTAGATTTGCTAGATTTGTGGATGAGTGTTCAATCGCTGGTTCAATCCCAGCGAACTCATGAAAATAACTAAATAAATAAATGGCGCAAAAGACCGTGTGGACTAAGGACTAGCTTTCTTGTATTAACCTGTGTATGCTTGTTATATCTACCACAAATTGACGGGACCTACAAATAACCAAGTCCGAACAGATTAAGAAGCTTTTCATGGCCGACTCATAGCATCGAATATAAAATAAACTTCGTTTCTTTACACGAGGAGCCCCCTCTCGCGAGTTAATTAGCCACTCTCCGAGAGTTTATAGGTACTTTGCCCTGATTGCAAAGCTTCTCAACCCCGTTCGGATACGGCTATAGAAAAAATTGGTTGGTACTGTTAACTTGTGATAAAATAGAACGAGCACACACAAGTTAATGCAAGATAGCTAAATCCTAAAGCCTCGGGCTGTTGCGTCTGTAACTTTTGCGCAAAGATTCTTATCGAGACCCTCAAGATTATGTATCACTTAATAATGGACAATGTTGCGATCATTTGAAATAAGCGCCTCTTCCAAGAACACAGATTTGTGTATTGTTGAATATTCTCCTAAACGAATGTGAACATTTGAACATCCTTAATGTGAACTTAAAATATAAGCCATGTACATATGTAATCTGACGCCGCGAATTCCCAGTCGGTATTTACATCTAGTGCATCTGTTATAAATTATCTGCAAATATTAACTAATTGAAATGATCGCATTATACTGTAACAAAGTAGGAAAAAAATATGTTCAAAGTAATACAGATAGCACGGGATGTAAGTAAACAACAAAGTCAATAAACGATAACGCGATTCGATGTGTAATGGGTGAAACTGTCGTTTCCGAAGGTCCTATTTGATTAATAAAGCAAAGAGCCTGCCCGTCCATAGTTGCAATGCGCCAAAGAAGTGCGTCTGTGCAAGCACAAGATAACAAGGCGTTCATTATTCACCGGCTCGTTTTATTATGCTATTATATAGGCAAACGTTACAGCAAATTCATTATAATATGTAGTTATATCAAACACCCATAGGTCAAATGAAAACCAAAGAGAGAGAAAAATTAAAATGCACAAGAATCATTTGATGCCCAGAGTGAACGCGGCCTTAATGTTCTGCATTACACCATACTGGGCATGTTAATCCCTATATTGCATTTTTGAAAAATTGCGATCCCGGCCTTTTTGGGGTTTACTCAAGGAATGTAATTGATAAAGAAGGAGCACAAAATTTGTTTTTCAAATTGTTTCTTTGCGCAGCGCCACTTAACGTAATATAACAAGTATGCGAGAAAGTTAGGCGTAAGCCCACACAAGCTGTTGCGCAATTATTTATTTTTATTTAAATTTCAAATAATTATTAATAAAAAAAATTTCCAAAAAATAGTGAAATAAATCTTTAGACTTTAATTCAAAATAAACAAATATAAATTGTAAAAAAAAGTTGATATGAAAATATTAATAAAAAGATCCTGGAAAAAAATAAAGAAAAATGGTCACACGACAAGCTACTATTTTGGTAAAAGCCAACAAGTCTCTCTATCGGAAATATGTAAAACAATTCTTTGTCGTGTCACACAAACAACATAACAAACATAAAGAAGCATAATGCGAGCTCCGTGCATCCTTACGTTCGGCATTCTTCAACGAAATGATCGCATTCCGTTGGTTGCTTTTCTGTTTGGAATTCTTTAATGTTCGTGCTTGTGCAAAGGTCTCACAAAAGTTGAGCTGACAAAGAAAATGTGCTCGAAACCTCCCAATCTCTTCCGTTGCCGCACGACGAAGTCAGAACAGCTCTTTTTGAAGTAAAACTTCTTTGCGGACGAGTAAATGAAAATTTGGTGTTACTGATCGTGGGGAATATCATATTCTGCATAGCAACAAGCAGGCGGTGTGAATCATAGAATATGACTATATGTCCATCTTTTTATTATACCCTACACCTATGGTAATAGGGTATAATAACTTTGTGCGAAAATTGTAACGCATTAAAGGAGCCGTCCTAGGTATAGACATAAGTATATAGAAATGCTTAGAATCACTTTCTGTGTTGATTTCCGGTTGTCCGTCTGTCCGTCTGTCTGTCTGGCTGTCCGTTGGCGCAGGAGAGAAAGAAGGAGTTGTCCGATTTTGACCAAATTTGGCACACAGTCGCAGTGAACCTTCCACTACTTCAAGTTCCGAGATTAGGCAAATCGGTCGAAGGAGACGCCCACAATGGGCCTGTAAGTCCCACTACCTCGGGTTTTTTTCGATTAAGTTGCTATAAATTGCCTAATTACTCATTCAAAAGAATAATACTTGGTATTTAAGGTGAGGTGTAGACCCTCTGTAAAATTCAAAAAAATGGGCGTGGTCCGCCCACTGTATAGGCGGCAACAATTTTCCGGTAAAATGGCTCTCAATTGACTACTTATGCATTTAAACGAATGAAATTTGGTTCCTAGGTTAAGATATAGGTCCTACATGACATATAAGAAAATGGGCGTGGTCCGCCCACTATATAGGCGGTAAGCTTAAAATCCTCATAACTTCTGTAATATACACATCAGAGCATCCATATTTGGTCATTTCATTGCAGGGGAGAATATCTTTATAATCTCCAAAAATGGGCGTGATCCGCCCACAATGGGGGTGGTAAATTTAATATACCGATCATTTCTTTTGTACACCTGTCAGAACATCAATATTTGGTATATATAAACTTATTAGAAATATCTTGTAGTTTGTCAATAATGGGCGTGGTCCGCCCATTCAGTTACTTGGTGTAGGGTATTACTCTGTCGGTGAAACCCGACTGATGCTCCCTTACTTGTTACTATAAGCTTTATATTAACTTGGTTTCTTTGTCAGTTTGTAGTCAAATCTAGTAATCAATTTTTCACCCACTTCCCGACTACTTAGAGATCTAAAACATTGTATATGTACATGCGTAGACACGCTGACGAATTATAAAATTTGTACTTAAAACAAAGTTATTAGCGAAACTACCATAGCCAATCAGAGCACAGACAGAAGAAGAAGACGTAGGGACAGACGGACCAGGAGCTGTTTAATCGCATTTTATATAATTTTGCCGTATTTATAGAATACGAAATCTGTAATGACCTTAGATTTATGCCTGCTTTAGGCTCGTACAAATAATATTATATAGATATTTCATTAAATCACATCAAATACATCAACTAATGTTCCGGGGACAGACGGGCAAGGAGGAGCGCTGCTATTCAACCGAAAACAACAACAACAAAGAGCAGACCAGACGGGCAAGGAAAAGTACTCCTATTAAATTAAATATAATTAAATTGAACAACAGCCAATCAGAGCCAAACAGGGAAGAAGAAGCACTGCTGTATATAAGCAGCACAGAAGATATTAGTACGGGCGCGATATTAGTACGGTTAGTACGGCTCTCATTTTAGTACCGGCTATGCGAAGTTGTCTGGGACAGGAACCAAAGAGTAATGGTAGAATTACTCTAGCGGTAAGGTTAGAAATCGTGTCAGCTGACACAATCTATCTTACCCGAACACAATGTTCGCTATTACTCTGACCGGATTGAGTAGTAGAAATTTCTGCGTCGATTAGAAAACTACTGCAAATGTCGTGTCAGCTGTGAAAAGAATGTTGCCACCCAAAAAATTCGTTGAAAATTGAAATAGAATTAATGCTTTTCCTATGCAAGAGGTAATATGGCAACACTGATTAAAACAAGCGAATATTTATTGGAAATACAATCCACCTGCGCTTTCGTTTGCTTTTAATTTGTACACATCGTACATTTTACACAACACTCAACACATTGAGTCAATTATTTCGTCGTTTGAATTCATTTTTCACGATATATTTTGTTTGTGAACTCTGTTGCAGAAAAGTGTTGCCAGTGACCTTCGATTTTAGTTCAACAAAAGAAGTGATTGTTTTTGCCGAAATTAGTTAAAAAAAGTAGTACACAATATAGAGATGTAACAACTATGATAATTCTGTGCCATAAATTTAATAAAGAATGTAAAATTTCATCTCAGAAGTAAATAAACAGCGTTCTTCTTTTGTGCACAAAACTATACGGCAGCACTAGCAAAAAGAATGGACTGACAGCTGCAATCCGTTTAGCTGTTAGAGTAACTGGGCAAATTGCTATCCGGCACGATTGAATTCGATACCGCTGGACTAATTAGACCATAAGAAGGGAAAGGCTCTTATAGAGCAGCAGACACGGTCAAATGGTTTGAGTCAAACGTGAGCATGTGTTGGAGAATATTTGTATGTATGGTAACACAGACAATGCTTGACCAAATATCAAAGTGGTTTAGATATTTTTGGTGCACAAAGGGAACATTCTTCAATATGGGTGGCACCACTGCTTACTTTCATTTGTCAACAAAAACAAAAAAGTAAATTCCAAAACATTGAAGTGAAAAAACCAGCTGGCATTTGCCACTCACTACATGGCGGTAGATGTTAACCTTCATCTGCCCCTGGTGTAGGAAACTACACATCGAGCATATACTTTTGGAATTTTCTCCAAAACGGCTTAATGAAATTTTTCCAAATTTTATGACTTTATCAACAACACCGATTTACAGCTAAAATTGCATTTTTATCATAAACGGAAATTTTTTGGAGCCTTTATAAGAAAACTTTCATTGTTGTCTCTCATGTGTAGATTTCTACACATATGAAGTTAACATATGTTCGTGAGGTTTTGGCGGGAAAAAATTCTGTTTTTTCTGCGCGTAAATATAAATCAGTGAATAAAAACAAAGTTGTGAAATACATTTATAAAATTATAAATTAAAAAAGCTCGCGTTAATGGCATAGGATATGCTTTTTTACTTTTCTTCCCGCCGAACATTGAAAAATTATTTTTAACGTATTCGAATGTCTTTGTCATTGCAAAACATGGTGAGGGCTACAAAAAGGTTGACTAAAACTTATTGCAAGCATATATTGGTGTCTTAATTTTAGCTGGTGTATATAGGCCAGTTTTTAGAGCAATGGTTTCGAAATTCGTGTAGTAGTTGAGTACCTAATGCATATAATATTAGATCTTAACGAAACTACACGAACCGAACACGGCCGCCCAATTTTCAAAGCAATAATGTCATATATGAACAATGTTGCCAGATTTTTTTTCCAAAAAACTGTAAATTCCTAAAAGAAAAACTGTATTTTCAACCAAAAAACTGTAACCTTCAAAACCGAAAAGATTTTTGTGACAATACGGTTTTTTTAATTTTATTAAACGAAAATAACACAAACCAATTCATTTTAAATAAAATAACAAGCTTAAATACGAAAGTACTACGATTTAAATCACATTTTCATTTTGTTTTAAAGACATTTTAATTATAAGCTTTTTTATTCTTTCAAATCTGAAATTTAAAAAAACTGTAATTTGTACTAGGAGGTAATTTTAAAAACTGTGAGCTTTTCTAAAAAACTGTAATTTACAGTTAAAACTGTGAATATGGCAACATTGTATATGAATCAAGTTATACGATTTCATGATGCAATGAATAGAAGGCAGCAAAAATCATCAGAAAAGTATGCTCCGATTCGTGAGAAATATGATAAGTGGTCTAGTTTACTGGTGAAATTTTATAACTCACATGAATGCATTACCACTCAGTTTTCGAGGAAGACGCATATTCCGCCAGTATATACCATAAAAGCATGAAAAATAGGGCATAATGTTTTGGTTGAGTGCGTGGTCGACCACATGTTATACCCGTATATGGCAGCCAGATCTGGTATGCCTGGATCGGAATCTACAGACGAACGAAAGTAGTTTGCTGTGTAGCCCGGTGGGTAGAGGCGCGCGCTTGCATTCAGTAATTCGGTATGTCATGGGTTCGAATCCCAGCTCCGCAGGTTTTAAAATTTTTCTTTTTTATCTTTTTTTATAAGCTTTTTTATTTTTTACTTTGCTTTGCCTTTAATTGTTGCTAATTGTTTTGTCTTATATACTAACTGTCGTATATACAGGCTCACACGACAGGTGGCGCCCTGACTAAAAAGTTCTTGCCTGCTACCTGCATGTTGTCCGCTTTCAGTCTTTTACGACTTTAGATGAATGAAATCAGTTCGTTGTGTAGCCCCGTGGGTAGAGCTGCGCGCTTGCATATGGTAATTCGATAGGTCACGGGTTCGAATCCCAGCTCCGCAGTATTTACAATTTTTCTTTTTTATCTTTTTTTATGAGCTTATTTATTTTTTACTTTGCTTTGCCTTTAATTGTTGCTAATTGTTTTACTAGCTGTCATGTATACAGGCACACACGACAGGTGGCCCCACATGTATATAATGATTATCAATCAAGCAAAGCACGAATTGAATTTAATTGTCCAAAAAAAGTTTTACTTCAGCCGTGTCGTCTAAGCGCACGGGTTTTTATTTTCACTAACGTTCGTTGCTAATAAACAAAAAAAACTTATACACATCAGTACGTTAGTTCGAAATAGCAGCCCTGTTGCCCGTGCAAAATTTCAGCCTAAACTTGATGAAACAGCTGACAGCCAGCCAAGTGCCAAGTGCTGCTGGTGGAATCCTCAAAATATCAAAATATGTCGCCGCGGAAAGCAACGATGGAGAGCACGTTGCCGTTGCGGCGCCTCTACGCGAAATATGTGAACTTGGACTTCGCGAAGTTCCTAATTTTGGATCCAGCTGCACTTCCCATTATTACGGCGCTTATTCTGATCGCGGAGCTGTTGCTCAATGTGTTCGTCATCTGGCAGGTGCCGTACACCGAAATTGACTGGGTCGCTTACATGCAGGAGTGTGAAGGTTTTCTGAATGGAACCACGAACTACGCGTTAATGAAAGGTAATACGGTTAATTCAAATTAATTTTGATCCAACAATTATCTTCGATAAAAGTTCTGCGGAAAGATGTTCCAAATCGAATTCTATTTTCGTACAATTCTTCCGCTGATCGCTGTTGTAGCAACACGTATTATGTATTTAGCTTTTTCTTTGGGTTGTGCTACTTTTGGTCAAAAATATAAACCGATAGTAATTGCCAATTTAATAGCGACTCGCTTTTTAAAACAATGTGTATAACGTCTCTGACAGTTTTATTGTACCGTGAAATTTACCCGAAAATCTGCAGAGTTTTCCTGTCGTTTGGAAGTTTTCTTCCTTTGGTCAAATAGGATGCACACACGAATCCGATTTCTTTTGATTTCTGTGTTTAATATGCCTTTTGTTTTTAATTCTGCCCATTTTACTCAAACTTTCCGACGCAGAAACAGGTGCTGGTGTATTTGTGTCCAAGATAAAATACTCGAAGCACATGGGGAAAATAATCGGCGCAATAGCCCATTCGGCTTAGGCCTAGCTTTCTCGCATTATCTTGTGTGTACTTGTTATATTTCTAGCACAAATAACCGTTTCCGAACAGGTTTAGAAGCTTTTCAAGGTAAAGAATACTCTCGGAGAATTGACAATTCATCGCAAGAAGTTATTAGATGTTATGAGAACCAGCTTAGATTCGAACCCTGGCCTCCCGCATCAGCCACCAAGCACTTGTCCACTGAGCCACAGCGGCGCCATGACAATGTCCTGCAATAAAACTCGATCGAAGGTCTGAGCATATGGCTATACTAAAATTTTAAAATATATGGCCAAATGAACGTACATATGTTCACTACTCTGATAATCTGATACTGAGCTGCAATCCCTTGATGTATGCAGCATACTATGCTTTCTTAATGAGATAGGGCAAAGCACGCGGCTTCATTTGACTATTCATGATCATTGTCAGTTTAAAAAGAGTAGCAGATAGAAACTAAACCAAATTATTTTTATTTCAGCCCTTGTGTTATAACAAATTCTTACAACTATTCTAAATCTTATCAAAATGTATGGAATTAGAGGCACACAATTATAAAAGTCAGATTTATATAAAGAGGAATTCAGGTTTACTTTGAGTGTCGATTTCGCCTTTAAAGTTTTTTAAATGAAATCAAATTCCTCTGCCACATACAAATCACATGTTAATATTGAGATCGATCCTACAATTTAATTAGATCAGCATAAAGCTTCCCTGTGGCTTCTGACATTTATTGAAAAAAAACCAACGTGCTGAATAATGTTGCGTTTGTCGGCCATAAGTGAATTGAGTCAACTGCTGATACGACAATGAAGAAACTCAACAAATCTGATTCAGTAACATTCAGGTGTTTTTAGATTTATTTTTGTGTACTAATTCGCATAACTTACAGTTAATCAATCACTTGTAAAAATTTGCAACTACACGTAGTTGTAAATTCAACAGAAATTATCTATTAAAGATAGATTTAAGTTTTGAAAAAATATTTCCGGAGCTGGCATCGTTGGAATTTGTTGTTCTGTAACATATAGAGAACAATTTGTAAATAGCGTCTTGTCCACATACATATGTATATTAATGCTTCGAGATATTTACGTAGCTTTTTTGGTGCCGTCATTTCGAAGAGTGATGCCGCGAATTTGTCCGGGCGTGCCAGTCTCCAATTCAGCATAAGCTTCCATCAATGCTTTCTGTTCCTTTGTCAAGTTTTTAGGCACTTCAATTTTAATGTTAACGTAGTGATCGCCGTGGCCATGCGCATTAATCCGCTTCATACCCTTGCCGCGCAAGCATAATTTGTGATGTGAAGAGGTGCCCGGCTCGATATTAATTACTTGATCTTCGTAGACGCCTTGTATTCGAACTGTGCCACCAAAAACGGCTTGTGCAACAGATATGACAGCTTCCGTGTGTACATCAGCGCCGTCACGTTTGAAGTACTTGTTCTGTTCCACTTTGAATGTTACAAAAAGCTCCTTTCGGCCAACCTGCATACGCACTGTTTGGCCGTTTTCGATGCCCGCTGGCACGGGTACAGTGATCTTCTTGCGTTGCACGGTCTGGCCCTTGCCCTCGCACTCCGCACACGGAAACTTGATGTATTGACGCGTTCCGTGGCAATAACGACAAGTGGAACGCATAACAAAAGGCCCTGTGGACACGGTTTCCATTCCAGTTCCATTGCAGTACTGACAACGCCCAGGCTTAGTACCGGGTTCACATTTAGTCCCGTTGCACTTCGGGCAGGTGTCTACCACATTAACGTTTACGTCCTTGTTGATACCGCGTGCCGCTTGCGCAAAAGTCAATTCCATGACGATCTCTTGTGCACCACCGAAGCCAAATTGTGAGTCTGCAAAGTCGTCGAAGCTATTCGTGCGGAAATTGCCTTCACCGAATATTTTACGGAAGAGCTCTTCAGGATCAATAGAGGAACGGAATTGCCAATTCTGCGAAAAGCCCTGAGGGCCGAATCCACCGGCAGCTCCACCTGCACGCCCCATATTCTCTGTTGTCTGACCATATGTGTCGTATTCCCGCCTCTTCTGTTCATCGCTTAGCACTTCATATGCCTCTGAAACTTCCTGAAACTTTTTGCTGGCATCCGGATCGTTTTTGTTCGTATCCGGGTGATACTTTTTGGCTAACTGGTAGTATGCTTTCTTGATGTCTTTGGAGGAAGAGTTTTTGGGAACGCCCAAGGTCTGGTAGTAGTCTCTGGCATCAGTGCGTCGTGTAGTGTGAAATGCTCGTCGGTGCAGAGGTGCTGGTGCGACAGCCAGTAACTGTTTTTGTTCGTGAGCGGCATTTATGGAAAATTGTCTATAAGCCCCCACCGGCTCCGTCCGTGCTTCACTAGATTCCGATCGATGCTGCTTACACGATCTAATTGAAATTTGTCGAATCACACGCAAGTTTATTCTTCCGCACAAAATCATTTTTTCGGCTATGACATGCATGCCGTAACCAATGCTTCACATGCAAGTGTGCTTCTTCTTCTTCTGGGTGAATTCACAATTGTTTCAGCAGACACAAAGTTGATAACTGTACACTGAAAAATATTTCTAAGTTTTTTAATTCTCCTCTATAAAACATTCGCATCAACAACCAAGAAGTAGATATAAGTAGATAAGCGTAAAGAACACTGCAGACTCATAAACAAATAAATAAATGTAGTTATGGTTTGTCTTCAGGCTCAAGGTCTTCCTAATTAAAAAACGTTCGATGAATTTTAATTATTTATTCTAGGCCAATATTTCGACGTCCATCGGATGTCATCATCAGGCTGAATATAAAAATATATATACAACATATTTTAACAAATTGTACAGAAGCAAAAAACCTATTAAACAAAACAAATAAATAAATAATATAACGACCTGTTGCGCCAATTTTTTATTGTAATGAGTCGTATTGGACTTGAACCGACAACATTAACATAAATATCATTTTAAATGAAAATTTAAAAGTCTAGTCGTTGTCGAAGACGAAATTAATTGATACATCATTTTTGTATTTTCAGGCGACACAGGGCCACTCGTGTACCCTGCGGCGTTCGTTTATATATATTCCGCATTGTATTACATTTCCGGACATGGCACCAATATACAGCTGGTGCAGTACATCTTCGCCGGAATCTACTTGTTGCAAATGTGGCTTGTACTACGTCTCTACAGCAAGAGTCGCAAAGTACCTCCATACGTTCTAGTCATAAGTGCCTTCACTTCGTATCGTATACACTCAATTTACGTGCTACGTCTCTTCAACGATCCCATCGCAGTGCTCTTCCTTTATGCGGCACTGAACTTATTTATGGACCGTCGTTGGGCACTGGGCAGCATGTGCTTCAGTCTAGGAGTGGGCGTCAAAATGAACATTCTACTATACGCGCCCACTTTGCTACTGTTCTACATAACCAATCTGGGTTACTTGCGCACATTTGTACAGCTGGCTATTTGTAGCGCATTGCAGCTCCTGCTTGGCGCCCCCTTTCTACTAACCTATCCAGTGCAATATCTGAAGGGAAGCTTCGACTTGGGGAGGGTTTTCGAGCATAAATGGACTGTAAATTATAGATTTCTGCCACAGGAGTTTTTCGAAAATCGATTATTCCATTTGGGCCTTCTAATTGTGCACACCTTTCTACTTGCCATGTTTGCCAAGCCCGCTTTTACATTCTTCAAAAACTATGTGCGCCTGCGGGAGCTGCAAAATCAACTACAGCCGCAAATCAGTCAAAAGAACCAAGAAATTGACGCAGTTGCTAAAAAAGTAAAGAGAGCTATCAAGCCGAAAATCCAGGAGGAACGCCTTACACCTGCCCAGGATGATTTCCTCAAGTCGTTCGAGAAAGAACTGAAAAAATCGACTGGGCTAAAAAAGCCTCTTCCGAGCACACAATCACATGACGGAGATAAAACTGTATCCATACACTTCGACCAATGCACCCAACTCGCACTGCTGCCCTTCTTTCTTTGCAACTTTATCGGTGTGGTTTGCGCGCGTTCGCTTCACTATCAGTTCTACGTGTGGTACTTCCATTCTTTGCCATATCTAACCTGGTCAACGGACTTCAGTTTGGGGCTGCGATTTCTAATTCTGGGCCTCATCGAGTTCTGTTGGAACACATATCCGAGTACGAACTTCTCCAGCTGCATGTTGCACATGTGCCATTTGTTGCTGCTTTTTGGTGTAGGCCGCAAAATCTACAAAGCGACGACACAGGCCGCCAACGTAAATCAACAAGCTGCGACTACGATCAGCGGAAACATAAATTCGAAAATTAATAACACAACCAAAGGCGATTGAGGCAATACAGATTTTGATAAATATAAAAATAAAGTTCTTCCGCTTATCAATTTAATTCGGTTTAATGCATAAAATGGTTATGAAGATTTCGAACAATGTGGCTAAGAAATCACCACAAATACACAAACGAAAGTTCATGTACATATACATATGTATGTATTTCGAAATTTATGCATTTTCTACAGAGTGATACCTTGTTAGGTGACAATCAATCAAGCTCAACATTTCACTTTCGATCGTACATAAGTGAAATCGATAACAACTGACATAGAACATATCTGAATGTGTATCTTTTCTTAGTCCGCTTTTACACGATGCGACTCGGCCCCGGCGATTTTTTCGCATTCCGCTTTGAAATCGCGCATAGCTTTTACACGATGCGACTCGCTGGTGTCGAGCATTTTGACAGTAGAGTTTGCAGCTGGTTTTATTTGTGTAATTTGTAAACATTTAAAGCACTTATTCCACTCTTTGCTCATTTTCTTCTTTATATTGACTTTTATGCGTAAAGTTCTGTAAATTTTTCAGTTTATTTGCAATACGTATTCACTCGATTTCAAGTTTTAATTTACAGTCGACAGCGCGAAGCGCGAAAACGAATAAAGAGGAACGTCAGAAAATCAGAAAATCGCAGCACAATCGCTGCCCGAGCGATTTTGCGCGTTCCCCTGTCGTTTCACCCCTCTTTCCTACATTCTTCCGTGTCTCCGGGGCCGAGTCGCATCGTGTAAAAGCGGACTTAGATCTCAAGCAATCATTGCATCTTGTTTATATACTTGTTTATTCCGGGATACTTTGAATTGTTCAGAAATAGTCATATGATTAATCTAAGAACTACATTATACTAAATTATGTTTGTCGTACTACTAGAAAAATAGGTTACGAAGAGGAAATTATTCGTAAAAAAAGTTAACAGTAATTTTTGTGTACTCGTGGCATCAACAGCAGCAGACATTTAAAACATTATAATATGTAAAGGGATACTAGCTGCTATTCAGTACATGTTGTTGAGGCCGGGTGTGATATGCACTGCAGCGGAGACTGTGGTGATAACAATGGCTGCAGTCCATTCACATTCACGTGATCAGCCGCTGTCAAAGTCTCATGAGGGGGGGAAATGGTTGCGGTGCAGGAGGTGGAGTTAGGCACGTTTTCGGTATTTCTGTGTTGGGCTTGTACACTAAAAAAGCGCAATAGTGTCGTTTCGCTGTTGCGCCTACTTGAGGTGGGCGTTCGTGGATGGTGATGATGAGACGGTGATGGTGATATTGTATCGTGCAGCTGATCTGAATGTGAAATGCGGCGACACGGCGTGGCACTTAGGTGTGGGCTGCCCTCGCTTTTTCGTAGGCTGCGCATTCGCGGTGAGGACAAACCGCCTCTATCGCTACAACGCTCCTCGCTTATTTTGTCGGAGAGTGTTGTGGTTCGACAAGACGACATTAATTTCTGCTTGCGCATTTTCGTCAACCAATCAACTTTGCCCTTGTGCTTACGCTTCGGTGACATAATACCCAAATGAGGCGCTTCGCCATCCAAAACGTAATTGGGCAAATTAGAAGTGGGCGAAAAGATCACAGAAGATAGTGACTGCACCTGTTGTGCTCCGATAGATGAACTGGACGATATTTCATGATACGCGTTCGTGTCTGCAGATAGCATTGAGCAGTACATGTGCGTCTGGTTTTCTAATACCGTACGCTCCGAGAGAGGTGACGGTCCATCAGAGTTCTGCATTCTTTTTGACACACATGGCAGCAATGTTTCCAAGGAGTTGTTGTTCTCTTGGTTGCTGGCAGGACTGCACGACTCTAAAGCAGTTGTACTTCGATTCTCAGGAATGGTATATAACTCAACATTTGGGCACGGCCCACATTGCAAAAGTAAACTCGAATTGGTGGAGCAAAACGTTGATTTTGATGTGGAAGGACTAAAGAGACGACGACCTGAAATATTCGAAATAGTACAATGTAGGAGCTTAAATTTAAGGCTTATCATTAGCTTAAGATCGTGGTGGCGCCAATTCCTACCTTTAGATTCCAAGGTTTTAAGTCTCTTCTGTTCCTGTTCTTCAGTACAATCCTCGCAAGTGGCAACTCCTAGCATTTCGAGGAAAGAGCGTTTTGTTGCTACTTTTTCTAATAAACTAGGAGTGCGCTCATTTTGCTCTACTAAGCGCTTCAGTGAACGCGGTGTGGATTCCAAATCGCGCAGATTGTATTTGTGTCCAACCACTCCCATTGCTCTCTTGGCACTTTCAACATCAAATTTACGAACATACTCTGCTTTACCACTATAAAAGAAAGTAGCATCAGATTCACTAATATGATCTGGACCTATGCGCCAAATCTTATGGCGTGCATCATCGCTGCATGTGACAATGGGACAGTCATCCACGGCACCCCATGCGACACAAGTTACTTCGACGGTGTGTCCCACAAGTGAAACCAGGGGCTCGTTGGGGTATTTCAGATTCCATATGTACGCCTTTTCGTCACTACTTCCGCTCAACAAGTACCTGCCGTCGGGACTCAGACAGGCCTTGATATAGAACGTGCTATTGAGTAAACCCTTGTACCGTGCTAGTGGCTCTGGCGCATAGGAGAACATATTGTAACAATAGATTGTGTTGTCCATACAGTTCGCATAGAGTTTCGCTCCCGCCTGATCGATAACCAAGTTGGTGAAGCCTTTAAACGTTGATGTGCCAGCATAGGGAAGACTGTGCTTGGGATGTGGTTCTTTCTTGTAGGTGGTGTAGTTGCGCCGCAAATCCCAAACCTTGATGAGACCATCTCCGGCCCCACAGGAGATCAGCGTGTTAGAGTCCTATTAAGCAGGAGAGTTGACATTTGCATTTCTTGAGCCAATGTACCAGTAGCTACGTTACCTGAAAGGCTAAGCCGGTAATGCTGCTCGATGTTGTATTCGCAGCCATTTTCGGAGTACGTGTGCGCCGTCTTTGTGAAACTGGTGTGCCGGGTCCACCCACATGGCCGCTGTAAATACAGTTGTCTGCGCGAGGTGTTAGGTCTACGTTTAGATTAGCTCGAGTATCCCAAATAATAATGGCACCATCTCGGCCGCCTGTTGCGAATACCGAGGGATCGTCTCGTTTAAAAGCAGCCGTCTTCACGGAGCGCGTATGTCCATCAAAAGCACGCACGCTACGTATGTCGGGTCCATCAACTTCCCAAAGTCGCGCTGTGTGATCGCCTGTTAGTAATAAAGCAAAAAAGTTACTAAAAAATCAGATTATTTACCATAAAAAATTACCTGACGCAGAAACGAATTTCATCTGCCCTGGTGCCCACTCTAAATCGAACACTGCATTGTAATGGTACTGTGGTGCATTGAGCGCTTTTTCCTCCAGTTCATAGTTCCGTATGTTGGTGTCTTGCAGCGCGATTTTGCCATCCTCGTTGGCAATGGCCAAAAGGTGTCGATATCCGTTGCAATTAGCGAACTTGGCCGAGAAAAGGGGCGGCTCTGGATTGAAGTCCGAACTATAGCTAGAGGGCATTATTCCACGCCAACTATCCTCTTTCGCCACACAGAGCCGACGCAGTGCGAAGTCATAAGGGAAATCGTTTGCTGCGAAAATAAAACAGGCATCTCAAAGTACATATGTACATCTTTTTTAACCAGCTTGTCTCCACACATTAAATCATGCAAACGCGGCAGTTTTATGCTTTACGCCCAGACTGGTCAATGTCCGGCAGAGGTAACCTTGTATAAATAACTATATGAGATTACCCACCCCATGTTTTGGCGCTCGATTTTCCCGCGGCCTATAATTTAATAATTTGCGCCTGGGTACTAGGAATTTGCACCATCGCATTACTTACCAGTTCTTCCATGCTCTCTGTCATACAATGCTTTGATTCTGTTCATTTGAGACAAATTTATATCTTCTTCACGATGTATCTACTTTAACGAAGCACATACATATATCACAAGGGATATTTAGCTATAGTTTTGCCATTTATTAATTATCGTAACTCAAATGCTCGAACGAAAAAAGCGCGTAAAAGTAAAAAAATTGTTTGTGGCTGTGTTCATTTTAGGGATGGATAGCCGAAGTCTAAATTTATCGACACAAAAATGTCTGAGATTAGAAAGTCGATTATGCACACGGTAAATAGTGGGACATCGTCTTTGTCGAGTGTTTCGACTTTCAAATTGATTTTATTGCGACTTTTAATTTTAATAGAAGTGTACTTTTAAGAAACTAACTAACTAAAGGGGTCTTGGCAGTTCTCAAGAAATCGCTCAAGAAAAATTTTGCATTATTTCTTGAGGGAAAAATAGTAGTAGCCAAGTAATTTTGACAGCTAACAGCTGATGATAATAAATAGTTTCTTTATTTACATATATTCAAACCAATTGCTGAAACTTTTGCATTTAAATAAAATGTGTTAGATCGACAGTAGTTGTAGTATTTTTAGTAATTTTAAATTTATAATTTTAAATTGGTACTTTGTAGTTTGTATTTGTACATTTGTTATTTTAAATATGTAGTTTGTATTTGTACATTTGTAATTTTGTATTTAAACATTTCTTCCTGTACTTAAACAAGAAGTTGGGACGACAATACCCAGTCGAAATAGTTGAGAGCTTGTTTATAAGGCGAATCATCCGGCCGATTTTTTATCAGGCTCTGCTGGGTTTCGAGCAATGCCTCTACCTTCTGCCAGACTTCACTGGTAGGTGCTTGTGTCGATCAGCGGAGCGATGGAGTTGAGCTCTAGAAATAGAAATGAAATTTAGAAATTAAGGTACAAATATAATGCACATATGCTTACATAAGAGTAAACTGGAGACGCTTCAGATTGCATTGTGTCATCTTCCCACGCTATTGATGTTGTAAAAGTTCTGTAAGAAAAATTTTTATATTTAAATTGTCCATAACGCCATATGCTGACTTACGTTATTTTCTGAGAGACATTTGGAAGGAACGCCAAATCCTCTGCGAACACTCGCCAAATTCTAGCTCCTCCAGCACGTCGCCACCAGCGCTGCCGCTTGCAGCCTTTTGGCCAGACCTGGCGCGATAGCGATGGCTTTCACGCAAGCTTATCCATGCAGCTCTGCATTCACTCGCTGGAAAGAAGGCAATAATTACAAATATTGCAAAAAATTTGTTTAGACGCTTTTGGCGTTTTGGCGCACGTCGCGATGTAGTTGGACTATTTCCTGCGTTTTCCATGTCTGAAAATAAGAAAATAGATTAAGATAATTGAAAATATAAAATATTTGACAAATTTACAATCCAAAACGAACATTTAAGCCTCGTTCACATACGACTTTTGCTTCGCTTTGCTTCAGAATTTCGCGTTGACAGATAAGTTCAATACATGCTTTTATATGAGGCTTGCTAAGTAGAACGCGAGAAAAGCGAAGCGAAGCAATGCGAAGCAAAATGTTGGGCAACTCTCAACTTTTTTGCGCTTTGACAATCAGTTGTTGAAATTTTTTGTGATATTTTTCATTTTCTCGTGCGCTTCCAGTTTGTTTCATTTTCTCGTGCGTTTGCGTTTTCAATTAAGACACTCGCGAATTTCAAACTTTAGTAGCATAACTACTACTACTTAAATTATATCAGTAAAATCCAAAGTTAAAGCGTTCATTGTAGCAAGCCTTATACTTTTCACGCTGTGTTGTTGAATCTCGAACTGTCAAGCAAAGCGAGGAAAGTCGAATGTGAACGAGGCTTTAATGTTTTGCTTACCTCTTTCGCCCGTTAATGTCCGTTGAATGTCTTCTTCTTGTTAAAGTAATAATGTTTCAAACATTATTCTTTGCCACAACCTGAGTTACCCTATGCACATTTCCACTGAAAAAAAGTAGTAAATTTCGTAGCAGATTTCTTAAGAACTGCGATAGGGGTCAAGTAATTTTGACGCAAGGAAATTTCTTGAGCATTTTGTTGGCGTTTTTTTATATGGAGTTCGCTTTTCTTGATAACTGCTAAGACCCCTTAACGGCCCTTACACGGTTAATCATTTGACGTCAATAATGAGCAAGTGTTAGATAAAATTTGTATGTATGTTTGCATACACACGTTGATGGCTTACATGACGAAAATTAAAATAATTTTGATTTTTCGAGGTGCATGACAAGCCGCTTGACCCGTATAAGGGCATGATTGTCATGCATTTGTTATTTCGTTTGGTTTCGTCGCGCTGTAAACATGACGGTAAAAAAGAAATGCGAAGAGTAAAAATAATTTTCGTCCGACTTAATAGAAACGTATCGCGGGTTGCCTAGTCTGTGGGATATAAAATCGAGACAAAAATAAAAAGGAGCAAGCATACGGGCTACGTCAGATTCCAAAAATTTATTTTCTCATAATTTTAGGTGAATTGGTTTCGAAGATATATGTAGATCGAAATGTCAAAAATGTCCATACCCCTGGGTTACTAGATTTATCAATCTAAAATTTTGATGAAATGGCAATGAGGTATCGACCAATCTACTACATATATTACTATTAACCACTTTTACATCAAATTTCTTTTCTTTTTCGCTTTTTGACGCACTTTGCTAGTGCAATATATGCGATACGCTATGTCCGCTTTTACACGAGGCGAGTCGGCCCTTGCGACACGGAAAAATGTAGGAAAGAGGGGAGAAATGACAGGGGAGCAGGCAAAATCGCTTGGGCAGCATTGTGATCCGATTTTCTGACGTTTCTCTTTATTCGCTTTCACGCTGTCGTCTGTCAAATGAAACTTGAAATCATCTGAATATTCCAAATAAAATGAAAATATACAGAATTTCATTATTAAACTTATTGCATTAAAGTAAATTTAAAGAGGAAAATGAGCAAAGATTGGAATAATGTGCGAAGAACTAAATAAATTCAACAAAAACATAACAGTGCAAGCAGTAAAGACGAAAATAGGTCGAATAAGCGAGTCGTCTCGTCTAAAAGCTATGCGTGACTTCAAAGCGGAATGTCGAAAAGTCGGAAGAGCCGACTCGCCTCATGTAAAAGCGGACTATTACTCTAAACGGATTGCTTAGTAGAAATATCTGCGTCAATTAGAAAACTACTACAAAAATCGTGTCAGCTGTGAAAAGAATGTTGCCATACATAAAATTCATTTGAAAATTGAAATAGAAATAATGCCTTTCCTATGAAAGAATTAAAACGGCAACACTGATTAAAACAAGCGAATATTTATTGGAAATACAGTCCATCTACGCTTCGTTTGTTTTTAAATTTGTACACATCGTACATTTTTAACAACACCAAACACATTGAGCCAATTATTTCGTCGTCTGAGATCATTTTTCACGTTATATTTTATTTGTGAACTTTGTTGCAGAACACTGAGCTTCGATTTTAGTTCAATAAAGAAGTGGATTATTATTGCCGAAATTAGTTTTAAAAAAGTCGTACACAATATATAGATGAAACAATTAAGATAATTCTGTGCCGTACATTTAATAAAGAATGTCAAATTTCATCTCAGAAGAAAATTAACAGCGTGCTTCTTTTGTGTACAAAACTACAAGGCAGCACTAACAAAAAGAAGAGGCTGACAGCTGCAATTCGTTTAAGTGTTAGAGTAACTGGGCAAATTGCTATCCGACACGTCTGGACTAATTAGATTATAAGAATGCAATACACTTGATCCTTTTTCTACGCGGTATACTGGGACCAAAAAAATTCCGCGCAGAAAAAACCGCGTAAAAATTAACTGATTTTCACACAAAACTGCTAATGCGGTCTACTTTTTGTCAAAATCCGCGCAAAAAAGAAAGCCACGCAGAAAAAACTAGATTTTCATATTAAATGTCTAACTCGTGCCAACTCGTTATAAAGATATGTATGTACTTTTCGGTTTATTTACATATTTATGTAAGTAAAATACAAAGACAAAAAACAAAAAACGTATTTTTACGTTGTGCAGTGAATGTCGTTGCAGGAATCCTTTAATCCAACCATTGCTCGCAGAAAACGTCGGCTGGTTTGCTGCCTCTGAAGTGGATGGCTCTTCATCTTTTATGCGTTGGTAAAATTGCTTCGGTTTTTGCTGAATACATCTTGTATCAACGGGTATTCTTTTTTGGACGTGATCTTCCACCCAAAAAGCCAATGCGCGCTCCATTTTTACCATCAGTGTTGCCAGTTTAGCCTTTTTGAGGCTAGATCTAGCCCTTTTCTTTGTCGTCTAGCCTCGAAAATTTCCATCTAGCCTCTAGCCTTTTTTGTAGCCTTTTTATTTTTTGCATTAGCCTCTTCTAGCCTTATTTAATATGCCGTATTTTTTATTTTTAACCAACAAAACTCTACTTCGAGTAATTAGTCGTTTAAAAAATTATTAGAATTCACATTAAAAGTCACTGATGAGGTTTTCTGGCAACCGAAATAACTATCTGACCTGCCTATGTGAGCAATTATACTAATTATTTGTTGTTGTACATTTAAAATCGCTTTGTTTCAGAACAGCTATTGTCATTACTTTTTGGTAAGTCAGTCCGAATAAAAAATTATTCCATCCAAAATGTAAATACATAATGTAATCTTGTACTCTAAGAAAAAACTTCAAAAATGAAGCGTCATTTCAGTGTGTGAAATTGTAGCTAAATCTGGTCATCGATTGTCTTTTCGAATTTTTGATTCTGCGAATTGATTATTTGCCCTTTACTAACGCTAAATTTCATTAAGCTGGCATGCTGAATTCTCTTTTAACTGTTCGATATGCTCTGAAAAGAACAAAAAAAATTCTGCCATCATTTTGAAATCACGGATGATATTTTAAGATTTGCAAATAATCGCGATTTATATACAAATTCAGATTCCTCAGATGAGGAGGAAACTCTCTTCTTTGAGATATGTATAAACATTTAAAGTGAGATTCGTAGTGTTTTTATTAACCAAGACAATCAATGTATCCCTATATATTTTGTTAATCGTTCTTTAAAATGCTTTTAGTTCGGGCTTTTCTTCAACTGATACAAGAGCAAAAGTCCAAATGCAGTGTATACATGTGATTAAATATATGTTATTTATATATTTATGAATCAAACACCAATTAGTCTTTATACAACTTTATTTGTTGGCGTCTAACACAAGAGTCTCTTTCTATGCATCAGCAAGTGCAAATGAAGCCTCGAGAGAAAGCTTTTTATGATATTGAACATAGCTTAAAGAGATAGCTTATAGAGATAGCTTATAGAAAGCTTAAAGAACAGGTTCTAAGATAATGATGGGCATGATACCAGCGTAAGGTGCTAGGCATAGAGCCAATATGTAACTATATGTTTATTATATCTTAAGAGTTTTGAGACTGAATTCCATGGTTTTTTTTGCTGTAATCGTACTTTTTGGTAATTGTTGTGTTATGTTCATATAGTATATAAACTTATGTATACTCACAGAGACATTTATAATAAAAAAAAAACAATTTAAAAAGATCTAGCCTTTTTCTATACCTTTTTTTAAAGTCGTCTAGCCTTTTCTAGCCTTTTTTTGAAGCCCATCTGGCTTCTTTCTCAAAAAATTTCTGGCAACACTGTTTACCATAACTATGTCCCTCGCATAGAACGAATTTGAGCCATCTACTAGGGATGGGTAACGCAGCGCTGCGTTGAGTTATTGCGCTAGCGCACTGAAATGCGCCATTGCGCTGATACACCATTTGGCAACACTGTGGCGCAGTAGCGCAATAAATGCGCTGATACACCATTTGGCAACACTGTGGCGCAGTAGCGCAATAATGGCCGAGTTCTAATGGTGCGTGCGTGCGCTACATTGCGCCAGTGCGTAAGCGAAACAATTTGAAGCGCACTTGAGCTGTTCCAATGCACGGAATGCGTGCGCTCCAAAAAGAGTCACCCCATTTCGGCAATTTACAACTTGGGCAGTAAACATTCTTAAATAGTTTACAGAACATATTTCGTCCCAAGTTTATAGCTATATTAACTTTTAATAATGTGTATATATCGTTTAAACCTAATATTGATTGAAATAAATACAACATAAAAATATATTCAGCTACCACACTTTTATTTAACACTGATGGCAATCACAAAGTGTGTATGTGAGCTGTAGATGAGCTGTCAGCGCAAAATGTGTGCAGCAAAAGTTGAAAGTTGGTCAACTTTCTGCGCTCTGTGCTCAGCGCGCCGCTCATTGGCACTCTCTTCATATGTTTCCACTAGTTCAACTTAGCTGTCAAAAATTTTCAGCGCAATGTAGCGCACGCACGCACCATTAGAACTCGGCCATTACTCAGCGCAAATTCAGTTGATACATTCAGCGCAGTGTTGCCAGCGCCTAGCGATGGGTAGCGCAGCGCTGCGTTATTGTGCTAATGCGGCCCCGAGACGGTCAAATGGTTTGAGTCAAATGTGAGCATGTGTTGGAGAATATTTGTATGTATGGTAACACAGACAATGTTTGACCAAATATCAAAGTGGTTTAGATATTTGTTATGCACTGCAGGGGCCAAAGCAAAATTGCCATTTCGTTTTGTTCGTCGTGATGTTAACATCGTGCGCATGTCGGCAAACCAAACAAGCGACGCGGAAAAACAATTTTTGTCGCGAAATTTATGCGATAACTGACTTCTTTTTCTTAAGCACTGTTTAATCCTAGTGCTCTTCTCTTTATTTTTTCACTTTTTAACACACTTTGCCAGTGCAAAATATGCGATACAATCGTCCGTGTCATTCATAGTCTGCACACCACAAAGAGTCGGAAATTATGAAGATTTGATGGCAATGTTTGTTTTGTGTAAGGGATAAACATCAGTTTACACGGACACATGTTTGACTCAAACCATTTGACCGTCTCGGGGCCGCATAAGACTCCCTTTGTTGTCGAAAACCAACAACAAACACGCCGGCCTGAATTCAGCGCAGTGTTGGCAGAGACTAAATATTAAGGGTATTCATTTAAGAAGATAAATCTGCACATTGCTCAAATTTATTAATTTATCAAGTGTGTTAAATGAACGCGCTTGGCAAAGTGTTTGTGCAAATGGTGTTTGGCTGTCAAAAAGAAAAAACTAAAATGCCGAGAATCAGTGAAAAAGTAAAGATTAATGTTGGAGCTGTTTGGAAAAAATTACTATAACCCTTTTGCGTTTATTTTGATTGTTCAATACTAAACTTTTATCATAATGTTAAAGATCATAGCTAAGCAGGGTTGCATTCGTTGCCGTCTAAGTTTACAAACATCGTTTGCACAGCGAAATCATTGGACAAATTTACCACATTTGTGCAAATGAACTTTCATACAAAATTTGACAGTTCGTTTATCAGGTGATAAATTTGTCACGTTATCAGGCATTTGCGCGTTTAAATGAATACCCCTATAGACTCTGGTGTTGCATTGACGAATTTGTAACTCAAAGCGCAAATGAACCAATTTTATTTTGCAATATTATGTCTGTTAATTATGTATGTTCTACAAACATATTTAGGTCTTCATTACATTCCCAAACAAAATAATATAACAAACCGGGCCATAATTTGTATATATGTATGTATAAATAATCTTTTTATTAAACAATTCAATTGTAAAAACACTTGTGCACAACACTACAAACACGTACTGATACACTTGCGCTGGCTTCAGTGTATCAGCGCACAAAAATTTGCGCTATTACCCACGCCTAGCCGCTGTATCATTTTGGGTATCATGGCGCAATTGAGTTAACGCATTGCGCTAATACACTTCACTGCGCTAGCTTCAGTGTATCAGCGCACAAAAAATTGCGCCATTGCCCATGCCTACCATCTACTCCACAGACTAGAACTGCGCTTCGAATAGCTTTTTCCGTCTTTTTAATTGTTCGTATAGTAGACTCTTTGACTTTGCGGTGTTTCGCAATAGCCGCAATTTTCTCGCCGCCTTTTATTTTATCAAAAAAATTTTTTTTTTCGCGCAAGCTAATTTTTCCACGAGTTGGCGCCATTTCGATTATTTATTCTGCATACATTCATATATAGGTACATATGTTTTTGATTTTTCTTTTCAGAGCTGTATTTTTTTGTAAATATATAGAGAGCGGAGGGCTATTTTTTAAGGTATGCTCACAAAAGCCACAAAAAAGAAGGGTACAAAATTACTATGTAATGGAAAACCGCGTAGAAAACTTAATTGGGAGAACTTTTAACAAACCGCGCACAAATAATCCGCGTAGAAAAAGGATCAAGATTTTATCAAACTGCACCTACTTTACATATTTTATCTAGTTTGAACACGGGCCTACTTTTTCAGATTTCATTGTGAATGAGTGTGCTGTGAATGTAGTGGCCATGTCATTGTGAACAGAACAATTCAAATTTGCGTAAATTTCGTTTTGTGTTCTTGTGAAAATTTTTTGATATTTTGCTTTTTTTCTAAAAGAGATTCAAGAAAAGTTCCAAATGTTACTAGAAGAGTTCCACGTTTGGGCCAACAGACTGGGTTGTCCTCTGGAGTTTATACCTAGCGAGGATGCGCTTAAGTCGTATGTAAATGCTAAAAATATTCTTCCGAAAATATACCTGAAATTTTTTAAAAGGATTTTCAAGTCGCGACAAAGGGATGTCTTCTGCAATTTAATGAAACGAGTCCAACCACAGCAAGATGTGCAGGAAATTCGCGAAAACATCCTCATTAGAAGAATGGGAAAGCTGAAAAGCCAAGAGCTAGTAGTTCCGGTGAGTTCCATTTATGCTTTAACAGCTCCGAATTCTTTCCTTTAGGTTGTCTTGTAAAAATGCTTCACGTAGCCGCTTTACTTTAACCCATACTTGAGTGGTAGAGGCAAGTTGTTGGGGTGGCTCAACTTTAAACCTAATTTACATTCCAGCGCAAAATGTACATACGTATCATTAAATGTTAAGCTCCCGGGTGTACTTTCGTCATCGTTGTCTTACCTTTCTGTAATGGGAATGGGACAAGGAGGCGTGGCACCTCTCATATTCCTCAAATACTAGATGTATAACTTCTTAACTACTTATCGAACAGCATTAAAAATTCGAACGCAGTTGTGAAGAGTGGCGTGACATCTCTGACACAATGCTGCTAAAATTTTTTTACTCGGGAACATTTAAAGTCGGTGCTGGGTCCTCACAACGGGAATAAATTTGAGGGATTTGGGCAACGAACTTTTGCAATCGAGCAAGTTGTTTTGATAAGATTTGATGCGGCGGTGCAAGTTTGCTATTGCGACCTCTAGACCAAAAGCGGGACAGAGTTGGACCTGACACGCTCACCCATATATATAAGAAAATGCAACAAATCGTTGGACAGGAGTTCAAGTTATCATTGTGACCTCTCTCTTGGAGCAATGCACAAGGATTAGACATGAGTAAGATATTATAACGGAATTTAGATTACAATCTAAAATGTTTTAGCAAAGTATTTTATAGCGACAAATGGTTCATGCTTTCGAAAAGTCTTTACCACCGTAAATGTATGGTTGAATTGTTTAAACAGATTTTACACGGTAGCTCTCCGACGCGACGTAGAGAGGGGATTGGTCATCTGTGATAACCAAGTAGCATTTTGATGCTTAAATTTTTATCTTTATCGCAAAACACGCGCTAGTCGTACGAAATTTCATGCTACATTTTGAATGCTTGGAAATATCATGTCATTCTAATTTGCAGCAGAAGCGAGATCGCAGTGTGTTTTCGCAACACTTATTTTGAACTAGAATATTACAGAGGTTATAATAAGTTTTTTATTTAAAATATTTTTTAAATGTTTTCTCCCATTTTTCGGCAACATGTTCACAAAAGTTTTGGTATTCTTTAATTTAATTTTCTTGTGGGGAAAAAAAGCAAAATAAAAAAATATATGAGCTGTTATTTTTGAATGTGGAATGAGTAAATTTTTTACAAAAATTTAGATAATGGTATACATGGTATATAATGGTAAACAATTTATAGTAAAACAAAAATTGAGATTCTAGTATTTGGGAGATGGAAGTTTTAGCTCTTCATAGTATTGACACTGAGAGTGAAATGTAAACAATGAAATATCTCGCAATAACAGAAAGTGGACTTATTCCACTTTCAAAAATAACAGATCATATATAAAAAATTGCTTACAGCGTATTTTTTGTAATTCGACCGTTAAAACAATAGTTGAACATAAACCTAGAAAAATTAAAATCATAAAAATGTAAAATTTTGTCTACAAATTAATCATATACATAAACGGCAAGCGTCACCCTCCGTGCCCCATATCTACTGTAATTGCTCGAAATATTTTTATTTCAAACTTTTCAAATTTTCAAACTTCAAAAATAAAGTGACAAATTATCAAGAAAACGAAAAATTGAAATTTGGGATGAAACTTTATGTGAGGCCACAAACGAAAAAATGCCGCAACAATTTCGAGAATTATTCGCGTATCTTTGTGTACTTGCCGCACCACCAAATGTCCAAATGTGCTTGAGATGAAACTTTATGTGAGGCCACAAACGAAAAAATGCCGCAACAATTTCGAGAATTATTCGCGTATCTTTGTGTACTTGCCGCACCACCAAATGTCCAAATGTGCTTGAGCTAGGAATGACCACGGCTTGCCTGAAGATATTATAGAAATTCCTGATCACTTTGTTTGTAAATTACAATACTCCAAAATGGCTATACTGTGCCAAAAAATTTCTGATGTCAATGAAGTTAATGAGCAAATTCTCAAAATGTTATTTGGTGACACAATGACATACCTTAGCACGGAATCTATCGAAGAAAGTGATGATAACGATAAACAAATTTACCCTGTCGAATTTTTAAATGACTGTTGTCCTTCAGGATTGCCGTTGCATATATTGAATCTCAAAATTGGAAGTGTTATTATGCTTCTTCGAAATTTAAATACCAAAAGAGGTCTCTGCAATGGGACACGTCTAGCTGTGAAAAGCCTAAAGGCTAATTTAATAATTGCACAAGTTTTAACAGGCACTGCCGAAAAAGAGATAGTTTTTATTCGAAGAATCGATTTAGCCCCTACAAACACTGAACTGCCTTTCACTCTGCAGCGCCGACAATTCCCCATTAAATTGGCGTTTTCAATGACCATAAATACATCTCATGGTCAAACATTGGGAAAGGTAGGATTCCTAAAAGAGCCGGTATTTAGTCATGGGCAACTTTATGTAGCCATGTCTAGAGGCCAGCGATCTGATGACGTAAAACTATGTATTATAGAGGGAAATGGGCAAGGGGAGTTGATTGAAAATTCTAAAAAGATTTTTACTAGAAACGTTGTATATAAGGAAGTTTTAGTAACATAATTCCACCGTATTGTTATTAATTGTTATTTCAATAAAAAATGTTGTGTATATTGATTATTTTTTTGTCGATTCTTTTTCTCAATGATATGAACCCGTCGTAGGACGGGCTTTTTTACCCTAGTAAATATATAACTGACGTAAAAGGCCGCTTAGGCCTAGCTTCCTCGCATTAACTTGTGTGTGCTCGTTCTATTTTAACTCAAGTTAACGGCACCAAAAAATTTTTTCTATAGCCGATCCAAGCGGGGGTGAAAATTTTGTATTTACATACATGGCAAAGTATATTCCTTGAGAGTTCGCCGCTTGATTCAATACTTGTCGTATGTCGACTTTTTCACTTTTTGGGAAATGCAGTTTTAAGTTTAAAGTACTCCCATTTTTTTTTGGCACGGTAGATTTTTCTGAAAATCGAGTATTTGGTAGAGTGAAACCTTGTTATTAATACTGTTTATTCCAAAAGATCGACTTTTCGATATTTAGGAAGATATAGCCAAATGAATTCAGTATTATATTGTCGTATCTCCAAAAAATAAATGGTTCGACACGGAATGTCTCAAGGCAAGAGAAAAATCGTTTAAATCTTTGAAAAAGTTTAAAAACGCAGCAAGTGCGAGTGAGCGAATGACTTATCTGGGAGCAAAAAAAAAATATAAGCAAATATGTATTGAGAAGAAGGAAGCATACTATAGAAATCTGAATGAACAAATAAATAATATTAATGACAGTAAAAGCTGGTCAGAAATCAAGGCGCGTTTAAACGGCCTAATATACCAGCAGCTGACTTTCGTTCGTATTTCGAAGCACTTTTAAACCCGCCGCAAAACTCAAAGGATATACAGTACGCTCCAATGTATTTTGAAGATTCGCAGTTAGATGCTGCCATAACAGTAGAAGAAGTGCAGCGGGTCATAGCAAAAGCGAAAACGAATAAGGCGCCAGGTGATGATCGGATACCATACGAGTTCTTTAAAAATGCACCAATGGAACTTATGCAAGATCTAACAAATGCGTACAACTCAATTTTTGACAGAGGCAAAGTAGAGGAAACATTCAGAACAAGTGTAATTTTCCCAATCTATAAAAAGGGAGACGACAGCATGCCCTGCAATTACCGGGGAATCTCATTTATGAATTGCATTGCAAAAGTCTTGATGGGGTTAATTAATGACAGGTTGGGTAGAGAAGAAAGGTGTGATGACGGAGTTTCAGGAAAAAGTATTCAACAGTGGATAATATATACAACCTTGCATCCATAGTACATTTGAAGCTGGCACAACGGAAGAAAGTTTATGCGTTTTCCGTAGATTTCAAAGCAGCATTCGACAAAGTGGCACGTTCATCATTGATATTTAAGTTGCATGCAATGGGAGTTTCAACCAAGATAGTTAATCTAATCGCAAATATATATGAGAACACACGCTCGATGGTCTGGACGGGAGAGGAAGCATCGGAAAGTTTTGCAACGGTGTCTGGAGTTAAGCAAGGCTGCCTCTTATCTTATATATATAAAAATGGAGCGTGGTTTGTTCGGATGCTTAAAACTCCAGAACGGCTGAACCGATTTTGATGAAATTTATTGTATGTGCTTCAGTGGGGTCTGGGATGGTTTTGATG
The DNA here is from genome assembly GCA_963457695.1 of Neria commutata. Lineage (NCBI taxonomy): Eukaryota > Metazoa > Arthropoda > Insecta > Diptera > Micropezidae > Neria > Neria commutata. Next base: position 22,716,188 of record OY735247.1, on the reverse strand, counting down.
TATAATTGGACCCGATTGGACAAGGGGGCGTGGCACCGCCCATACAAACCAAATTGTTTACATCGAATAGCTTTGGAACTAAAAGTCGTGTAGCATTGAAATTCCGTATGCAGTCGCCTCTTGGATGTGTCGTCCCAATGGTAAAATTTTATGGGCGTAGGATAAGGGGCGTGGCACTTTTTTATCAACTCCAGATTTGTGTATAACTTTAGAACTACACATCACACATCAATGAAACTCAGTAGGAACTTACTACATATCCATATCCTTCTACTGAGAAAATAAGAGGGCACTGGATAAGGGGGCATGGCACCCCCATACAAACCAAATTTTTGATCTCGATTAGCTTTGTAACTAAAGGTCACGCAGCATTGAAATTTCGTATGCAGTCGCCTCTTGGATGTGTCGTCCCACTGCTAAAATTTTATGGGCGTAGGATAAGGGGCGTGGCACTTTTTTATCAACTCCAGATTTGTGTATAACTTTAGAACTACACATCACACATCAATGAATCTCGGTAGGAACTTACTACATATCCATATCCTTCTACTGAGAAAATAAGGGGGCGGTGGACAAGTGGGCGTGGCACCGCCCATACAAACAAAATTTTTGATCTTGAATAGCTTTGGAACTAAAGGTCTTGCAGCATTGAAATTCCCTATGCAGTCGCCTCTTGGATGCGTCGTCCCACTGGTAAAATTTTATGGGCGTAGGATAAGGGGCGTGGCACTTTTTTAACAACTCCACATTTGTGTATAACTTTAGAAATATACTTCATACATCAATGAAACTCGGTAGAAACATATTACATATCCGTATCATTGAACTGGGAAAATGGGATGGCCATTGGACAAGGGGCGTGGCACCGCTCATACAAACGAAATCATTGATATCGAATAGCTTTGGAACTAAAAGTCGCGCAGTATTGAAATTCCGTATGCAGGCACCTCTTGGATGAGTCGTCCCACTGATACAATTTTATGGGCGTAGGACAGGGGCGTGGCCCTTTTCAATCAACTTCACATTTGGGTATTACTTTAGAACTATACATCATACATAAACGAAACTCGGCAAGAACTGACACCATATCCGTATCCTTGAACTGGGAAAATGGGACGGGCATTGGATAAGAGGCGTGGAACCACCCGTACAAACCAAATCATTGATATCGAATAGCTTTGGAACTAAAAGTCGCGCAGTATTGAAATTCCGTATGCAGGCACCTCTTGGATGAGTCGTCCCACTGATACAATTTTATGGGCGTAGGACAGGGGCGTGGCACTTTTCAATAAACTTCACATTTGGGTATTACTTTAGAACTATACATCATACATCAACGAAACTCGGCAAGAACTGACACCATATCCGTATCCTTGAACTGGGAAAATGGGACGGGCATTGGATAAGAGGCGTGGCACCACCCGTACAAACCAAATCATTGATATCGAATAGCTTTGGAACTAAAAGTCGCGCAGTATTGAAGTTCCGTATGCAAGCCCCTCTTGGATGAGTCGTCCCACTGGTACAATTTTATGGTCGTAGGACAAGGGGCGTGGCACTTTTCAATCAACTCCACATTTGGATATTACTTTAGAACTATATATCATACATAAATGAAACTCCGTATTCTTCAACTGGGAAAATGGAATGGGCATTGGACACGAGGCGTGACACCCCTCATATAACTTAAATCTTTTATTTGGTATATATTAAAAACTACAAGTCATTCAACATTGAAATTCTGTTTTGTTATTATTTAGTCATACATACAGGTAAACATTTTTACATAATTTTGAGTTTTATATATATAGATTTAGGGGCATGAGACAAGGTGGCGTGGCACACCTTCAATGTATGTACCGTAAAAAAGTGGTGGTCCATGAGGAGTCACTTTAATTTTGGCCTTCCACCAAAGGAGGAATCTACATACACAGATAGTTTTGTAAGGACCTACATTTATGACTTCCCCTACAAGTATATAGACATCACAAGCATCAGCAAGGAAAAGACAGACTGGCAAGCACTTCTATTAAATTAAATACAATTAAATACAGCAACATCCAATCAGAGCATCATTCACATTACGTACTTTTATAAAAGCGCGGGGTGGAACCCGCGGGTAACAGCTAGTCCCCTTTATTATTTGCACTCTACATAAACGATTTGCACGAAAATTTTGGAAGTGGTATGTATGTGGATGAGCTCAATATCCGACTGCTATTATATGCTGATGATATAGTCATTCTGGCGGACGACAAGTGTGTTTTGCAAGAGATGATAAACAACCTGGAAAATTATTGCGACTATTGGAACCTGGAGGTAAACTTAAGCAAGTCCAAAATCATGGTGTTTCGGAATGGTGGCAGAATATCGAACAACGAACGATGGCATTTTAGAGGGTTGGAAGTGGAAATAGTCTCAAACTATATGTATTTGGGCATGCTGCTGACACCAAAGATGGTATTTTCACAACACGTTGACGAGAGGAATCAAGCAGCAAAAGTCAGTATAAATATGACATGGAGCAGTTTTCTTGGAAAAACCGACATCTCTCTCAAATCGAAATGGCGTCTGTTCCAAGCAGTCTGCCGGGCGGTGCAATCATATGGCGCTCAAGTCTGGGCCTATTCGCATTTTGAATAGGTAGATAAGCTGCAGCGGTTTTTTGTGAAAAGAATATTGAAGCTACCGAATTTCACTCCGAACTATGCGCTTATGATTGAGACTGGGATGGAGGATAACCATTTTTATACGCTGCAACTACACCTAAACTACATAAAATGAACAATTTTCGAATATGGCGAGAACCGACTACCGCATCAGCTAACAAGGAAAGTTTTAGCAAAGCAAGTGTTTTGGACAAAAAGCATAAATAAACTCAACTCGGACAATCTTTAGATCTCACATGGAACAGTGCCCATATGACGAGGCAGCAGTGGGAAAGGCAGCAAAATGAGCTAGTTGGCAGTTTAAGAGTGACGCAAAATCAAGCATATTTGCAACGGGCTTTAAAGACGGAACGATACTATAGCCGGCTAGATCTGGCAAAGGGACAGCTATACTTTACGGAGAGTCACAGCCAAGCCGTAATTATGTGGACGTTCAAGGCGCGTGCGGATTTAATTGAACTGAATGCAACCTCTTTTAATTTGACAAGGACCAAATTTTGCACGTTATGCAACTTAAAGGAAGACGAAAACATACAGCACTTTATTGGAAGGTGCCCAGCGCTAAGGGAATTTCGGCAGAAATGGCTGCACAGAACAACCTTATCAGAAATCGAAGTAATAAAAACGCTAAATGGAGAGCTATGTGGGTGGCAAAATCTAGCATATTATATTCTCAATGCTTTAAAATACCGTAAATTTTTGATCTCAGAATTTAATTAATTGATTAAGGCTGAAATGTTAAAATTTAAGTTTATAACCAAGTTTTTCCGACTAACGACGAAGATGTCACAGTCGTAAATTTGTTTCTTTTTGTATATATGTACGTGAAATATTATCTTTTTGAATTGTATTCAACGCAAAATGAAGAAATAAATGCATTACTTACTTACTTACTTACTTGTCGTATCTACCATTCTGAACAAATTAGTTTGCCTACCATCAAAATGTGTCGTATGTATACTAGGAAAATTTTTTTTTTTATAAAAACTGCAAATATAATATACAATGCAATGTTTCTGCCAAATATAGCTTTAGTAACTTTTTAATTAGTTTGTCAAATCCGGAGGCAGAAATTGTTATAGTACAAAGTTGAAGCGCTATTTCTTATTAAATCTTTTAAATTAAGTATTTTTATAATCGCGTAAGGAAGCATCAGTCGGGTTTCACCGACTAAATAATACCCTACCCTAGCTGGGAAAGAAATGAAATGGTGGGTGTATTAAATGTACTGTGTACGTAGTGGGCGGACCACGCCCATTTCTTACAAACTACAGAATATTCCAAAAAGGATTACATATTACAAATATTAATACTCTGGTCGACTTCCGACAGTAACTATAGGTATATATAAATTACCGCCTCTATGGTGGGCGGACCACGCCCATTTTTGGAGAATCAAAAGGCATTCTCACCAGCAAAGAAGTGACCAAATATGGACGCTCTTGTCTATATATTATGGAAGTTATGATGATTTTCGGTTTACCGCCTATATAGTAGGCTGATCATGCCCAGTTTTTCATAGGGTATGTAGAGCTGACATCTGAGCTTGAATACAAAATTTCATTCGTTGAAGTTCATAAAAAGTCAATTGAGAACCATTTTACCGAAAAAAATCTTACATACGACAAACATGGATGAACATTTTTTTTGCCTCTTTTGCGAACAAATTTGTCGTATGTTAGCTTTTCTTGCATATACGACAGAATCTGTGGTCAAAAGCAATAACGACTTAAGTCGACTTAAGACGAAATTGAGTTGACGTTACCACTGTATTCCTGAAGTTGATGCGCATATTTTGTTCAAACCCCGGTATCTGTACCCATTTCAGAAAAAAAGTTATTTAAAAAAACACATGCACTTATGTACATGCACTTATGTGCATTTCAAATTTCGAATTGCATTTTCTCGAAACAGTTGTTTTCGACTTAAGTCGTTATTGCATATGACCACAGAGATATTTACGCAAAAATTTAAAATTAGCCTACATACGACAAAATAGAGTCTGAATATCTCGAAAACGGTAGGAGATATAAGAAATCTGAGAACGCCAATCGATTTAGCTGGATTTGGAACCCCCCATGCCATCCTTAACTCAAATTGTGAAAAAATCGACATACAACAAGTATTGAATCAAGCGGCGAACAGTTGTCAACTAGCTCGTGAGAGATTGCGCCGCGTGCAAAGAAACGAAGTTTCATTTTTTTTACTAGATGTTACAAGTCAGCTGGAAAGCCCCCAACTGAGCACTTATCCACTGAGCCACTGCGGCGCCTTAAAGTTACTGTTGCGAAAACGCAACGATGGCCATGACGGCTCGTTGTCGAGATACGGCCTCGCACATCTTCTCCCGGGCACCCGAGCTACGCGAGCACTTTTACCAATTGATGATTCCAAGTGACGATCAAGCTAACCATCTAAAAATATAAACTTTGAACTCAACCAGTCTAATCGGAGTCGTGTAAGAAATTGAAATATAGTTATTAATTTTTTTCATTGATTTTAGGTGTGCAGTCGAATTTTTTTACCGAAGGAGGTGCAATTGTATTTGAAGCTGAAGGATTTGTCTAAAAAAAAAGAAAAAGCTGAGTCGCGATTGGAAGAATATAAACGGGAATATGATGCGCTGGCCACGTCCATTAAGAGAAAGAGTAAGTTTTACCTATAAGAGTAATAAATGCATGTTTGATTTGTTTGTTCGGAATTTTCGCAGACATTCAAAGTATTGGTTTGGAGCACAATCAAAGGACACTGCAGGACAAAATTACTTTACTGAGATTGAAGTCAGAGTCTTTGGACGCCGATTTAAACAAGGAACTGCAGCACAAAGCACAGATTACTGCCAATATGCCTGCGAAATTAAATGCTACTAATGCCAGCGAGACAGCTGCCATGGAGGCTATACAGAAAGCCTTGAACATCCTGGAATCGTTCTACAATTTTTGTATGGAAAACAGAAATGGTAAGTCTATGCTGGTAGTGACGCTGTGTACCCTGGAGAAGTGGCTGTGTGGTAGTTCCAGTCAAACCGTTTTGGCTCTGGTTCAATGCCTGGCCGAGCTAATAAAATGTCTCCACTGGAATCTCCTCGAAAGTATTCTTTAATCGATGAAAGCCAGGTTGTTAGAATTCGACAATGTTTTTTTAAATTTCATATTGCATTGGAGGCACGAAATTCATAGAAGATAATGCAATGAACGATACTAATTAGATGCAATTTTTTTTTTTGCAATACGCCAACAAGTCCTATTATGTATCTGCGTATGTCAACCCAAAAATATAATAAATAAATAATTCGCGCAACAGCCCGTATGAGCGTAGGCCTAGCTTTCTCACGTTAACTTGTGTGTGCTTGTTATATTCTAGCAAAAATTAAGAGGAACTAAAAAACCAGCCACCGCGGGACCTATTCGTTATCTGTTATACAATAAAAAAATTTTGGACAGTAATGTAATGTTCGTTTAATTGCAGCACACTCGCTACAGGTAACCAAGGAAGAACTTTGGCAAAAGATGCGCTCTATTTTTGCAGATATACCTAATTTTCTGCTCTTCAACGCCATTCTACGCTCCAAGGATGAGCAATTACAGAACGTTATAGCTTTAAATCAAATGGATCAGGAGAAATCACAACTGTACAATCATAGCGGCAGTTATTCTAAGGATTCGCTATGCTCTTTTGAAGTACAGCTGATGAAAACAAAGGCTGATTTGCTGGGCCTAGTGGCCCGGTATTTGTCCGCCCGTCATGAGCGCATTGAACTAGAGGAAAAGTTCTCCAGCATCTATACTCCGTTCGTCAACGATTTGCAAAGGAAGGTGAACATTTTTAATGCGGACGTCAACGACGAGGATGTTGATGAAGAGATTATTTCGGATTTTATAGTTCAGTACAATTTGCGCAATTTCTCTAAAGCTCAAAACGACTTTTTGCACCAGCAAATTGAAATGTATAAGCAAGAATTCGAAAATGGCAGTAAGCAGTTGGAAAGTCACGAGGTACGGATCGACCATGATTAATATTGCTGCCTTCTTGTTATCCAACCTTTTGAATTTTAAACAATCCAATAGGTACTTCTGGGGTCCATAAAGCAGGTCTACAGTGAAATCAGTGCCTCCGTCAATCGCATTCAATATGAAGTGATGCAACTCTCTCAGATTAAAGAAAAAATTCTCTATTCCCAAAATATGATGATGTATATGTTGAATGATTTGCATACGAGTATAAACGGAGCTTCGGGATTGAACTCGAAGACTATTCAACAGTCTGGAAAACGTATTGCCAACGGCGGCAGTGGAGTTACAAACACCCTTTCTCCTATGCGTCCCGACAGCTTCAATCTAAGTAGCGATAATGTGCTGTGCAGCACGAAAATCGACATGGACTCTACAGTTTCTTCATTGCATAATGCCTCTTTAGGACGCAGCTTCGTAGCGACGGATACAACAATATTGCCTGGAGCCGTCGGAAATCCTGATTGCATGTTCTTCAACTTGCCACCACATTCTACGGAGTTGAGAGTCTTTTCTGAGATTTCACTGGCTAAGTTGAGCAGCATTCCTAGTCAATGGTAGGTGCTTTCTTTACTTTAACCTCAAATATGTTTGTGGATTATAATCTTAAGGCGCGAAAGTGGTTCCGTGAATATGTGCCCGGTCTCTGATGCGAGGGGTAACCGGTTCAATCCATGGCAGGCTCGTAGTATCTAACAAAAGAAGAGACAGTATTTGATTTTCAAGTTGTTCCATTGCGCGGCACCGTCTCTCGCGAAAAATTTTCGAATGCTCTCCGAATTCCTTGCATTGAAGAAATGCTTTGCAATTCCGTTCGGACATGACTAGAAAATTTGTAGAGCTCGTTAGCTTGAGCTAAAATAGAACGATCATACACAACTCCTTGAAATCACATAATTATGATCCATAACAATATATATGTATACATATATATTAATGGATGGATATATACATATATATACATGTATTTTGATTATGGGGCACAGGATGTATTATTCGTTTGCCTGTCTATCGCCGATTTTTCAATAGTCAGATAAGTTTACATATTTGCTATTTATTGCTGGAATAAAATAGTAACGATGCTGACACTGTTTGGATCTCGATATATATTAAACTTAAGAACATCTTTTATACCATTATTCGACCCAATTTTCAATATGAAGAGTTGTAAGATCGATATGAACCTTTTTAGTGTACGTGTGGCTACCGCTGCCGCCATAACCCTACATTAAAATCCAAAATCTAAACATAAAAATTTTCCGAATTTACAAAAATTTACATGCAATTTAAAGTTTAAAGCAGCGATGCCCAAAACTTCCTTATGGAAGGGTAAACACCAATACAAACAAACTTTGTTATGATGAAAAAAGAAAAAAAAATGTTGTTCAATATGTACACTGTAAACAAAATTAATTGCATATTCTGCTTATGTAATGAAATTAAACAAACTGAATAACTGAAAATTCCTTTAAATCTCCCATAATCCTTCTAATTAATGATCCTTATTTACGTCAACGTCAAAAAAATCAATTTCCCACTTCTCTTTTGAAGAGATATGTATTTCATTTTCCGAAGTTGGAAGAATTCAAATTTCAAACTTAATATGAGCAAAAATTTTTTCAAGTGCTCCTCATTCTACAGCTACACACTTTTTGCTCGAAATCATGCGCAAGGCAACAACAAAACCTGCGTTGAAGATAACTGTCGCCAAAGTGTACCAACAAAGCTTAAGAAAGTGTTGTTGCTTTGCGCTCGCGCAGTGGCAGACGAAACGAAAATAAGAACGTTGTTTGTGTTTTTCGTATTGCTTAGCGCGAAGAGCTGTGCCTGTGTGAAGAAATCGCAGCCTATACCAAAGGGTATTTACAAAGCCAAATGAGTACCGAGGGTATAGGCTCTGGGCATCTCTGGTTTAAGTATCCCCATTTTTTGGCATGGTAGATTTTTCTGAAAATAAGTATTTTGTAGAGTGAAAGCTTGTTATTAATACTGTTTATTCCAAAAGATAAACTTTTCGATATTTAGGAAGATATAGCCAAATGAATTCAGTATTATATTGTCGTATCTACCATTACGAACAAATTAGTTTGCCTACAAAAAAAAATGTGTCGTATGTAGGTTCACTAGCAAAATTAAAAGTAAAGTTATATTTACGGATAGAATGATGCCAAACGGACTTAGAATGATGAATGTAAGATAAATTATGTTCTGATCACAGATTTTTAAGTAATTTTGGATTTCTTTAAAACGACCGAAATTGAAATTGGGCAAGAAAAATGTTCCGCTAGTCTTGCTTGATTTTTTTTATAAATCCGCTACTGAATATTTACCAATATTGTAGCCATACAACAAAATCTTTTTCCAAAATATATATATATATATGTATATAAATAAAAAACTGCAAATACATATGAAACACAATACAACGTTTCTGCCAAATAGAGCTCTAGTAATTTTTTAATTAGTTTGTCCAATTTGGGGCAGATCTTGTTATAGTAGTAAATTTAAGCGCTATTTCTTATTAATTAAAAAAATTTCATTCAATACAGTATTAATATTTCCCAAAACGCACCCAATCTCAATTCCATGGATAAATTTGATAGCATCTAATGTTTGTAAAATCAATTATTAATAAAATTATATAAAAAAAAACTTTTTGAAAATAAGCTTTAATTTATTTAATGTACTAAAAAGTAGAAAATAAATTGTTTCCAAGTCACCTGTATCTTACTATCCATAAAAGCTTGGGGCGCTCATGTGTTCAATATTTGTCAACCAGTTACCACAATATTTTATTTAAAATAATTCTTTTGCAAATAGATTCTAGTAATGAAAGATATTTTGAATATGGATATTGAGCGCACAAGCTTTTATTAATAGTAAGATACAGGTGTCTTGGAAACAATTTATTTTCTACTTTTTAGTACATTAAATAAATTAAAGCTTATTTTTAAAAAGTTTTTTTTTTATATAATTTTTTTTTCTACTTTTTAGTCTTCCATAAATTCAATTTTAGAGCTCTGAAATTTTTCACAAAAAGAATTTAAAACTTGCAGAGCAGTACACAATATTTAGGGTATTCACAGTGTTTCCTATCGTCATATGTCATATCCTCAATTTAACAAATAATACGGCTGTGATCGAATCTAATTATCAACTGAAGCCCAAGTGTGTAGTTGCTTGAAAAGTGCCACGCCCCCTGTCCTACGCCCATAAAATTTTACCAGTGGGACGAAGCATCCAAGAGGGGCCTGTATACGGAATTTCAATGCTGCACGACCTTTAGTTCCAAAGCTATTCTATATAAACGATTTTGTTTGTATGGGCGGTGCCACGCCCACTTGTCCATAGCCCGTCTTATTTTCCCAGTAGAAGGATATGGATGTGTAGTAAGTTCCTACCGAGTTTCATTGATGTGTGATATGTAGTTCTAAAGTTATACACAAATCTGGAGTTGATAAAAAAAGTGCCATGCCCCTTATCCTGGTTGGTTGGTTTGTGTGGCTAGTCCTGACTATCAATTAGCACTGAGTGCCGTTTTGTTACCACGCCTCGAACAACCTACAGCCATCTGGCGAAATTAAAGAAGTTCAGAACATTAATGATATCCATACCTTGGATGTCATTGATGTTCTCTAGGAAGCCTTTTTCTAGTGTTTTGAGCCTGCCCCTTGCTAGGGCAGGGCATTTGCACAAAAAGTGGTCTATCGTTTCCTCTTCATTCGGGTCTTCGCAACTGCGACAGTACCGATTGAAGGGAATGCCAAGTTTTGCCGCATGTCTGCCTACCGCCCAATGCCCTGTGCACACGGCAGTAAGCCTATTTACATCTTTTTTGTTCATTCTGAGAAGGGTGAGTGTTTTTCCGATGTCATACGTGCCCCAAATATCTTTGGTGGTCCTGCATGTCACCAGATCTCGCCCCTTATCCTACGCCCATAAAATTTATTTATTCATGTATTGTCAGCGTGTTTACGCATGTATGCAAGTTTCAGATCTCTAAGTAGTCGGGAAGTGGGTGAAAAATTGATTACTAGATTTGACGACCCACATACATACCGGATGTGAACCTAATATAAAGCTTATAAAAACACAACTCTTATTGGAACAAATTTAGGGCATTTCAGTACAAAAAGAAGAATAATTAAGTACTCAAGATTGGCAGTAATAAGAGTCCACGGTTGGGTAACTTGAGATATGCTACTTTATTTCATTCATTTTGCTCTCTTGTGCTTTCGTTTTTTTTGTAGTCAGTGGTACCCCAGTTGCTTCGTCGACGAATTTATTTCCATAAATTGTGGAAATAATAATATATACATATGCCCATTACTTATACTAAACGTATTTAAGAATGAATAAGGATGCATCAGTCGGGTTTTACTGACTAAATAGTACCCTGCACAAAGTAACCGAGTGGGGTGCAAAACCACTGAAAGGAATGAAATGGTGGGTGTATTAAATTTACCGTCTACATAGTGGGCGGAGCACGACTATTTTTGACAAACTACAAGATATTCCTAATAGGACTACATATTCCAAATATTGATGCTCTGGAAGGTGTACAACTGAAATGATCGGTATATTTAATTTACCGCCCTCATGGTGGGCGGACCACGCCCATTTTTTGAGAATCAAAAGGCATTCTTACCAGCCAATGAAGTAACTAAATTTGAACGCTCTTGTGAATATATTATGGAAGTCATGAGGATTTTCCGTTTACCACCTGTATAGTAGGCGGACCACGCCCAGTTTTTCATAGGGCATGTAGAGCTGACATCTGGGCTTGAGTACCAAATTTAATTCGTTTACGTTCATAAAAAGTCAATTGAGAACCATTTTACCAAAAAAAATCTTACATACGACAAACATGAATGAACATTTTTTTTTGCCTCTTTTGTGAATAATTTTTGTCGTATGTTGACTTTTCTCACACATACGACATATATTTACGCAAAAATTTAAAATTAGCATACAAAATAGGGTCTGATTATCTCAAAAACGGTAGGAGATCTGAGAATGCCAATCGAAGCAGACCAGACTTGTTTTATTCTTTGGATTAAAGTTATTAAATTGTAAAAGTACGCCTACATACTACATACACGTATGTTTTTTGCAGTGCCTTTTATTTATCAGCAAATCCACTGGTAGCAGAGACGCGCGAGCTGCTGTCCACCATACAGCTGGCTCCCGGGATTTTACTGACACCATTTGGCGCGCTGAAAGAAGTTCGAAATCGCATTGAATGGGCAGCAGCTATTACGATGCATTCACGTGACTTGAAGTTGGACTTGGAACCGATTATGCGTGAGTAGCACTAGTAGCACTGACCGCCTCGGGGCGTACAATTTTTAACAGTTTATCATCTACATATTTCCATTGAATAGTTGATTCAAAAGATCTTAAGCTAAAAGCCAAGCAGCAACGCGAGCATATTACCGAACTTGTTGATGCAGTAGATGTGACCGGAGTAAAAACGAATCGCATGTTGCAGAAAATATCCCGATTTTATGACTTCATTCTGGAAAATCCTCTACGTCACTACATCCCGGCAACAAAGACCTTTAACAATCAAACCTACTCGGATTATGAAGCAGAATTCAATATGTACTATCGCATGGCGACTGTAGGAGCCTCTAAGGAATAGATTTATAAGTACCAACCTTCATAAGAAATATTTTAACTCAGTTATTGGCCAACGCAAATAAGTAAAGTTAAACTATCAGCATCATTCCGACCGATTGCTCGTTTCTCGTCCCTTACCCGTGTTTTAATATCCGATAATAATCCCCAACTTGTGTATATATTGATTGATTTTTATAAGCTTTCTATCGTTATTTTAACGGTAGATGCTCTGCTGAGATAAGAGATCTTATCCCAGCTGCCCGCGTGTTTTCTCGCAGCACGCGTATGGCGAGCGGGGCACATCGTTACCACGTTTCGACAAAGCTCCAACGCACAACGCATTACAGGGAGAATTCGTTCTTCGGTCGCACATCGAGGTTGTGGAATAGTCTTCCTGCCGAAGTTTTCCCACGTCATTGCAACATTCATGAATTCAAGGCAAACGTCCACCGCTACTACTCCACTTTCCCCCCACCCACTAACCTATGATCCTTTCAAAACCAACAAGTGCTTTGCATGTATAGGGGGCATCCACTGAGTGTTGGTTTAAGCGGAAAAAAAAGTAGCTAGAAAATACTTAGGTACGTTCGTAAATGTAACCCAGCGGTTGCACTGCAAAGCAACGCGTTCGTAAAAGCAAAATGGCGCAATACTACTGCGTGCAACGCGTTCGTTAATGCAACGGCTTGGCACCGCAGTGACAAATTTCTGCAGTTTTCGCAGTCATTATCCTACTGTTGCCGTTTGCAAAACACGAAATGGAAACGTAGAAAATTTATTATAAATGGATCAAAATTTGTTTGTCATCTTGTATAAAGATGGAATACATCATCTGGATAAGTTTTTATTGTTTTAAAGTAATTATTTACTTTCGGGATCGATCTTTTTTTCTTTTTCAGCTAGGTTTTTAGCACGACACATCTCTCTTTCACTCGTTTAACCCTTTCTTTATTGAAATTCATTAAAAGACTCTCACACTTCGAGTTTCCCAATTATCAATTAATGCCTTAACCAAAATTTCCATCCTGAATCGCGTTCGTTAATGCAACAAAAGTTTCTGCAACCAACCTGCAAACGAAATCAGCTGATCGGGCAGTGACAACTGAAGTTGGCTGCACTGCTACTGTCACTGCACGAATTTACTGCATTTACGAACGTACCTTTCATTTTCAAAAACGAGTGGAATCGAGCGAATAGAAAGTGAAATGCAGAATACCAAAAGACGAATTCGATTCGAATTCCTTACAATTTCACTCGAAAGTGAAATCTGTAACCTGCCTGTCAGAGCTGTGTCGCAATGATTCCTTTAGGGAATCAATTACTCTCAATTACAAATTACAAGGAATTGCAATTAGTAATCAATTCCTTCAATTCACAGCAAAGGAATTGATTACTTTTTCAATTCCTTTGAAAAATTCCAAAAGTAATTTGCTTTTTTCAATTCCAATTCCATTTTTTTCAAAAAAAAATCAATTACATTCCTACAAAGGAATTCATTTCAATTCCAAAAAAAAAGAAATTCCTTGGAATTGGAATTGAAAAAAAGCAAATTACTTTTGAAATTTTTCAAAGGAATTGAAAAAGTAATCAATTCCTTTGCTGTGAACTGAAGGAATTGATTACTACTTGCAATTACTGAGGAATGGAATTGCATTTACCCAGCTCTGCTGCCTGTATACCTTCGAGACTGTCAAGGAGTTCACATATCTTGGCACCGCCATTACCACCACAGGTAATGCCAGCTTGATGATAAAGCGAAGAATAACTCTTGCTAATAGGTGCTACTACGGGTGAGTTTGCGGACTAATGAAGTCTCTGTTGGATTGTTTGAGTGCTCCGCAATATCTTTGGCCCGATCCGCGTTGGCGACGACTACAGCCTCTGAACGAACTACGAACTGTACGAGCCCTACGCCAAAATCAGTGAGTCGCATCACCATCCAGCAGTTTTGCTGACTAGGATATGTCGTAGGTATGGAAGAAGGAGCTCTAGCGGAGGTGTTTGGGGACGTTTGGTCAGGTCCTAACTCAATCACGGCTTGTAATGTCGAATTAAGAACTTGCAAAGTAATATTTACATCAGTTGTCTTTTTTTCGTGACCCTACTAATTTAAGTTCTGTTTGCTCTCATGTGTTGTTTTCTGGTCTTATCGGCGATTTAAAAAATTTCAGCAATGCATCAATGTTTAGTTTTAAAAAAATTTCATTCTGTTTTATTTAAAGGTCTCTAACTTATTTACACCCAATTAAAATGGGTAAAGTCTGTATATTAGAATATTACACAAATTTGAATTGTATAAAAAGATGTATATTTTATGTCATATGTAAATATGTATATTAAACATTATATGTAAACATTTTTGTGTAAACTTTGTTGATACGCTGTCAAGTTGTAATTCTGATATAAGTTTTGTTTCAATTTGACTGAATTATTTGTAGGTTTTCCAAAACCAGCTGTTTATTGAATAAGATTAATGGTTTTTTAAATGTGTACGGCAATTACTTGTGATGCTTTTAAATACCAAAATACTAACCCCATATGAGTCTCAAATTTGACATAGATGCATACATATGTATGTATGGAATGGGTTTCTTTAAATGCTTTACAAAATATAATTTGAATTTTTACATTCATGCTTGACAATAAAATAGGAAAGTATGGGGGTAACGTAATAAAAAGTGGATTTGTGATGAATACCTAACTTAAGTTAAACACATTGTATAAGGTTTGTCAATTTGGGCTTAAAACAATTGGACGTTATCTTCATTTAAAGAAAGTCAATAGCATATAAAAGGAATGAGACTGAGATTATCCACTATAAAAGGGTTCGTTCAAAATCGGAATGTTTCTGCTTCGTGGCCTCACGTTCGTTTTAAGGTGAAAAAAAAAACTTAATAAAAGTGTTGATGATGTTGCGCCATTCGGTTCCAGCTGCGGTTGCTTATCTGGTGAACAACATGGCCAACAGAATAGCCATCGCGCTGAATGAAGTGGCTGCAATGTGTTCGGCTCCACCATAGTACGCCTGCCCGCAAGCAGGTGGACAGACCGGAATTACCGTTTCGAAGAGATTGACACGAGCCTCCGCTTGCCCCAGTTTGTTGACCGCCTTGCATATGTAGTCGCCGTACTGCCGCTTCTCGATTGTGATCACGCGCAATGTGGAGTCGGTGTACTCATCGGCGGTAGCAAAGTGCGAGATGCTGTAGTGCTGATTGTTCGACAGCTGAATGTCATCCTTGAGCCAGACAATCGCTGGTGGGGGATAGGCCTCGATGTGGCACTCAAGATCCATATCGTATTGCAGGGCCTGGCCCAAGCGCGGGCGTGGCACTGTGATCACAGGTGAAAACTCCACTTCCAGATTAATGTTGCGACGGTCGCCCTTGCTGACGCCATTATCGGCTACGCAATAGTATGTTCCACGGTCCTCCTTCTTTACGGTCTTAATCTTCAGTATGTTACCGACATACGTAGCACTATCTGTAAATAAATAAAAATTCACATAAATATTCACAATTTGTCTGTCATCAAACAAAAAGCAATTTTAAATTCTTAAATAAATCCAATGCTAAAAACTTAAAAAGTACCCTAAATTTGTGGTTGAAATATATAAAAAAAGCAGTGCGAGTCGGTTCCGTATCAGAAATACCCTCTTTAACGTTCGAATTTCATTTCTCCTTGTCCGTCTGTCCATAAATTTATCGACAGATGTACGAAACAAATTCACCTAAAATTATGAAAAAATTACTTATGAATTCCATGGGCGAAGCCCTTTCTAACGTTACCCCACAAGGTATAAAAAAAAACGAATTCCCTTAGAGGGTCATCCTAAATTAAAAAAATTGAAAAACAAATATGTATTTCGAAAAAACTTGCAGTTTTCCAGTAATCTATTACAAAATACCTAGTAACTCTGAGTTTATAAAAATTTTGAGAAATGTAGTGTGCCGATGGGATCATGGGAAGACAGGTCAGTTTTTCTCACATTTTTCGATATATCTTTAATTAATTGATGTAAAATTTAAACAAGTAAGGAAGCATCAGTCGGGTTTCACCGACAGAGTAATACCCCACACCATTGCTTCCCAAACAATTTGGGTCGTGGAACCCCTAAAGTTGTTTCCAATATTCGCGGAACCCTGAATAAAAAAAAATACAAAACATAGACTAAAATAAATGAAAAAACTTGAATGTGAAGAATGCACCTGCTTTCTTTGATTCCATGTTTCTCTTAAAATTGGGCGTTATGTTTGATAACAGTTCGCATATCTGGTGCAGCATCAAGACTGTTACGATATTTGGTTTTTGTCGCAACATATTTCGAAAACCCAGCTTCACACAATTAAAGGTGCCGTCAGACGGTGCAATGCAAGTGCTTGCAGCAAGTGGAATTGCATCATGTGAACACCCGAAAAGTGCTTGCATGCAAGCGCTTGCTGCAATTGATTTGATTGCACGCAAATGCAGTTCATGCAATCGTTGCATGCAATCAAATCAATTGCAGCAAGCGCTTGCAGATTGCAGGTCTGGTCAATGCAATATTTTTGATTGCAGGAAAGCGAACGAATGCTTTTCAATTGTTTTTCGATCGAAAAACATGTGTGTGTGTGTGCCGGATGTGAAAATTCTTCCTTAACCGGTTTGAGAGTTTGCTTCAATCTTATCTACACCCCATATTATAACTATAACGATATATAACGAGTAAAAGTTGTACATTTTTCTTGTAATAAATTAATAGAACACACTAAAATTTATTTAAAAACGAATATTGCATTTTACAGATTTCGTAAAGAATACTTCTGGATTTTTGGTGTGTAACCACATTAATGTTTAATGTTTTGATAAAAAAGATTACTTAAAGAAATTATTAATTTCAAAAAAAATCAAAAGTATACTTTATGAAGTCTGTAAAGTGTAATCTCTGTTTTTAAATAAATTTTTGCTAATTGTATGAACTGTTAACAAGAAAAATGGTTATACATACATATAGTTATGACATGGGGTATATTTTGTCATGCCGAGTGTAAAACTTATGGAAATAGCAATGAAGGTGCCGCGGTGGCTCAGTAGACAAGTACATACTTGGTCGCTGATGCGGGAGGCCTAGGTTCAAATCTAGGCCGACCTCAGAACAAACTCGTAAGAAGAGAATTAATTTCAACAGACCTCATAAAATCGAAGAAAAAAAGATTTTCGTCGGCAACACTATCACACATGAGCGCCCCAAGTTTTTTTTTATAGTAAGATACTGGTGACTTCGAAGCAATTTATTTTCTACTTTTTAGTACATTAAATGAATTAAAGCTTATTTTTAAAAAGTTTTTTTTTTTGTAAAATTTTATGGGCGTAGGATAAGGGGCGTGGCGTTTTTTTATCAACTCCAGATTTGTGTATAACTTTAGAACTACACATCACACATCAATGAAACTCGGTAGGAACTTACTACATATCCTTCTACTGGGAAAATAAGACTGGCAGTGGACAAGTGGGCGTGGCACCGCCCATACAAACAAAATCGTTTATATAGAATAGCTTTGGAACTAAAAGTCGTACAGCATTGAAATTTCGTATTCAGTCGCCTCTTGGATGCGTCGTCCCACTGTTAAAATTTTATGGGCGTAGGATAAGGGGCGTGGCGCTTTTCAAACATCTGATACTCATTGGGACATGCTGCCATTATGCAAATATGCATGCTTCCCATCGAATCAATGTGAACTGTGGTACAAGACTGACAAATCGAACACAGGTCAGTTAAGGAATCCCGATTTCGAGGTGAATGAGGAGATAGATAATCAGGCTTTGTTTTTGCTCGAAGATATGTGTTACCTTATGTGCACCAGTAATCAAGTTAGGAATGCCAACGCCATGTCGTGGAATGAACGGCGGTTTCAATCGAGAATTGAAACGTGAGCGTGAATACGATCGAGATGCATTGAACCAGTTAGTTTTAACGAATGTACCACTGCTGAACCCCCAACAGAAGGAAGTGAATGCAATTGCTGATGGAAATGGTGCCTTCTTTTTCCTTTGAGAATTTTGATTTGATTTAAGATTTCAGACCTCTAAATTTGAATTTATAGGAGACTAAAAAGTAGAAAATAATATTATATAAAAAACCTTTTTAAAAATAAGCTTTAATTCATTTAATGTACTAAAAAGTAGAAAATAAATTGTTTCGAAGTCACCAATATCTTACTATCAATAAAAGCTTGTGCGCTCAATATCCATATTTAAAATATCTTTCATTACTAGAATCTATTTGCAAAAAATAATTTAAATAAAATATTGTGTTAACTGGTTGACAAATTTTGAACACATGAGCGCCCCAAGTTTTTATTGATAGTAAGATACAGGTGACTTGGAAACAATTTATTTTCTACTTTTTAGTACATTAAATGAATTAAAGCTTGTTTTTAAAAATGTGTTTTTTTTGGTTCGGTCTCTGTCTGAATTCAACAAAATTTCAGCCGTTCGTGATTTGGATCTTTCCATCTCGAGCTTTGCTTTAAAAAAATTGTTAAACCTATATTATACTTAATTAAATAATTCCATACTTTGTTATTAGCTTCTCTAAGTATTTCTACATTGTGTTAATCTAGTCTGTAAGGTCCCTACCATAGACTGAATTTATGAATAAATGAAATATTATTAGTAAATTAAATTAATTAAAGCTTATATTTAATAAGTTTTTTTTTTATATAATATTTTTAAACGTAGAAACCGGAAATTCGGCATGATGTTAGTTTATACATTTTTTGTTTGAAGAAGAAAACAAGACATAAATATGTCTATCCCCAGGACGATCCCTTAGACCAGGAGTGGCCAACTCGCATGCGGCCCGCCTTGAACAATTTTTTCTGGCCAATCTTCCCGCCATTTCCTCTAATTTTCCATATATGCGGCCCGCGAGATTAATTTGCCCACAAAGTTAATATATGTATATACCCCATTACCATAGGTGTAGGGTACACAATTCTTAAAAGCATCTGTGTCTATACTATGTAGGCACATATGAATGTATGGATGATTGCAATATGCATATGTATGTACATACATATGTATTAACAATTAACAGTAGAAATGAACATCTTGGGGCATTCTCCGACAAGAAGATAGAATGATCTTAATGAAACATTGAGCACCAGCAGCTCACGAAGAAGTAAATTACTCACAAAGATGAGACAGACGACATAAGCGTTCTCGTATTAATAAGCACATAATATCAACAAATTCATAAATGCATATGTATGTACGAGTATGCATGTATTTACCTACACACATTTACCCATTTTGAGCATAACTGCGGGTCAAAATTAAACGGGTTATGATCTGAGCAATTAAAATTTGTGGAAGACAGAACTAAATTTTATTTGGTGCTTTTTTGTCTATGTACTAGGGTGCGGATTCTTGTGCCAATGGGTTTTTTTACATTCTAGGAAAGGTGGCTCAGTGGACTAAGTGCTTGGTCGCTGATGCGAAAATCGTCTCGGTTCGAATCTCAGCCGGGGCCTCATAACATCTAACACAAAGAGAATTTGTTTTCAAATTGTTTCTTTGCGCGGCGCCACTTCTTGCGATTTTACAATTCTCCGAGAATATTCTTTTGCCATGAAAAGCTTCTCAAACCCGTTCGAATTCGGTTAATGCAGTTAATAAAAATAATTAGTCCGAATTAAAAAATTTTGATTAAAATCTATTGACTTTCGATAGTAAACATATTGCATTCTACCAACTTCACAAAGTTCCAAAATATTTCATGTTATGGGATTTAATAAAATTAATTCATAAAATTTTAAAAACTCCCATTGCCTATATAGCCTATGTAGTGGGGCAGATCGCGCCTATTTTCGTATGACATGAAAGGAGAGAACACCTTATCTTATATACCAAATTTCTTTCGCAGAAATACATAATTAGTCAAATGAGAGCTGTTTTGTCGAACTAAATTTTAGATAGGTGTTTTCCCTGACTTCATTTCGATGGTCGCGAAGGCTGTAGTAACATCACACATGCTGAGCACGACAATGTCGATATCGTCGATCTTGAAAGGCGGATACACTCCAGTATTTCGCAGAATCTTCTTGATCGATATCGCAACAGCCTGTCAACGGATTAAGGCCGAGCTTTCTTGCAAGTAACTTGTGTGTGCAGCTAATATTCTTCACTAAGCCACTGCTCCTCCAAATAGATATTACCAATATTTTGATGATTCGTGTTTTCGCAATCTTAACAAAAATGTATTTTTTGTTAGAGTAATGCAAGAAATTCATTTCCTTAAACGATCCACAAGTTTTAAAATTTCGAAGTAATTTCCGGTTAAACGAACACACAGCAATAAGATTCACGGAACGGAAAAGACAACTTGTATGAAATGATGAAATATAATTTTGCAAATATGTCAGCATGTTCGAACAGAAACGAAAAATAAAGCGGGATGGAGACATAACGGTGACGACTGGAGCATTGCTTCAAGAAAACCCTTCCTCTCTCAATGCACAACTCAAAGGCATAAAGCACCGGCACAGTGAGTCCTTTTCATAGTAAGCGTGACAAACAATTTTTTGATAGAAATCAAATTGCGCATATGCTTTTTGCCATGGAAGTATTCGGTATAAACACCTACCGCGAAGATGAAGAAAATTTGAAATTTTAATATCTTATGAAGTACCCTGAGGGGAAAAAAAAGCAGTCAAGTGCGAGTCGGGCTCGCTCACTGAGGGTTCCGTAGCAGAAATACCCTTTTTATCGTTCGAAATTAGTTTCCCCTTGCCCGTCTGGCCATAAAATTTTTTACATTTTGACCTACATCTTCGAAACCAATTCACCTAAAATTATAAAAAAAACATTTTAGGAATCCGCGGACGTAGCCCTTTCTAACGAGACCCCACAATATGTAAACAACAAAAATTTTTCGCTAAGGAAATTTTTTACTATGGTAATCTTAAATAAAATATAAAAAAATAGAAAAACAAATAAATCGAAAAAAGCTGCAGTTTTCCAGTAATCTATGACTAAAGACCTACTAACTCTGATTTTATCAAAATTTTAGCTTAAGAAATGTAGAAACCCAGGGGGGGTATGGTCATTTTTTCGACATTTTGTGCTATATCTTCGAAACCACTTCACCGAAAATTATAAAAAAAATATGTTTGGAATCCATGGACGTAGCCCTTTCTAATGATACCCCACTCGATATAAACAAGAACATTTTTTTTCTGAGGGGGGTCATCTTAAATTTAAAAAAATAAAAACATAAAAAAATCGAAAAAACCTGCACCCTTACGGTAATGCGTGATAAAATACCTAGTTACTCCGATTTTATCAAAATTTTAGCTTGAGAAATGTGCTGTGCATATTGGATCATGTGGGGACAGGTCGGTTTTTCTCTTATATCTTTCGAACCCGTTTACATAAAATAAAAATAAAATACATTTTATAATCTATGGACATAGCCCTTTCTAACGATACCCCACACGATACGTTTTAAAAATATTTTTATTTTTTTTTGTCCGACCCGAAAACCTTTAAAAATGATAAAAAAATATTTCTAAAAATATTTTTTTACTTTTTATAGTGAAAATGTGCTTAGGTTATTAAGACCTAACATCGTGCCAAATTTCAGGTTTCTACGATTAAAAAAAGGTCGTTTTATATACACACTCCCAAAACAAAAGTGACCTTATGTGTTCCCGTTTTTTCCCTTTTAGGGGAACGGAACCCTAATAATAAAATCAAAACGAATACGTAGTGTTAAGTTATATCTCTTCTGCGGCTTTCGTGCGCCAACTCCCCGCAACACCCATTTTTCTATTCTCCTTAAGAGTTATGCCACTCGAGTTTCCCAAGAATGCGATTTTTGTTGTTGTATAAAATCTTGGTACAATATCTTGAGAATAGGGCTAGAAATTTTCGATAAGAAACTGCAAATTTTAAGGAAGTTACACTTAAATAAATGTACACTTAAATAAATGTCTATATTTTTATAAGAAATTATAAAATTTTTGCTACTTTTCTTCTTCTGTCGATTAAATTAAAGACTTCGTTCAACAGAGAACCTGAACCAAGCAAAAGGGCACACTGTGCAGCGTAGACAGAGCTCCCTCCTTTATTGAGACTACGGTGTGAGAGAGCCTTACATACAAAGTACAAACACGCCAGCCACTGCCTTCTTAGCTACCTGGCAGACTGGCGGCAATTTCCCTTATAAATTAAACAGCCAAACACACGAAAAGGAGGGGATAACGTGAGCATGAAACCGTCAGGTCAGAAACAGCATGAAAGAAGAAAGTATAATATACAATTTCAGAAGCAAACAGAAACTTAATTTTGGAAGGAAAACTTTTTATTAGGAAAAACGTGTTGTCAAGCATTACGTCTGAAGTTCCTTGCATTGAATTCGACATATGTATACATAATGTTTATTTTTAATACTGACTTAAATATAAATTACGAGGAATACATATTTAGTCTTAAGCCTACATATTTCAAATTTCATGGGAGTTGAAATTTCGCGTCTGAAAATTTTATTGGGTATTATTCTACAGAACAAAATGTTTCCAACTTATGATTGCGGTAAATATATGTACATACAATAGATATTCGATATAAATCTTATAACCTCTTTCTGGAATATTCGAAAGAAGTGCTAGAGGGAAAAGCTTAATACTGCATTGTTTTTGAAATTAGCTTCTTTTTAGTTCCATACCAGATACCTCAAAGAATTCGTCATAAAAAGCAGGGAAGCGTTGAAAACCGTTATTAGTCTGTTGGAATGGGGATTAGAGTTGTGTGCATGCACACGCAAAAATACAATAATAATGACTGGAAAGCATGTAAGCGTGGATGGCACGGGTATATGTGACTCATCATAATATGTTCGTCTGTGCTTCTGAATGGCGTTGCATGTTCCTCAACAAAACAAATACTCTTACCGGAATGCAGCCTGTTAGGTTAAAAATATTAGATAGAAGAAGAGGTAGCCAGCCTGGGTGTTCCTGGACCGCACGAAAAAAATTAAATACCACATATTTGAGCTATTTTTTTTCCCGACTTAAGGGGTACTGCCACTCTAGAACCCAGAAAAATAATGGAACTTTGATTTGATTCTCAAAAAATATAGTAAAAGCAAATCAAATCTAAAATTTTTGTATAACCTACACTCATGGTAAATGTAACGCCATAAAGGAGTCGTTCTAGGTATGGAGATAAGTATGTAGAAATGATCAGAATAACTTTTTGTCTTGATTTCCGGTTATCGGATTTAAACCAAATTCGGTATACAGTGACACTGAACCTTCTCCTAGTTCAAATTCCGAGATTTACCGAATCAGTTGAAAGCCACGCCCACAATGGGCCCTCAAGTCCACCTGCCTCGGAATTTGTTCAGTAAAATTGCTCTCATTTGACAAATTTTGTATTTAACCGAATAAAATTATGTACTCAAGTTCAGATATCCGTCTTACATGTAAGATTAACTAAGCGTGGTCGACCTACTATGTAGACGGTAAGTTTAATACACCCACTATTTCACTCGTAAAAAGTATAAACTCAAATCAACTATTACCAATACTTTCTATGCGCCAATCAACATATGTACATACAAACATCTTTAACCTTTTAATTTTCAATTGATTTTGTATAAATTTGATTATGTAATAAATTTCACTGTTAGTTAAAAAAGTATTTCTGATTTTCAATTCCGATACACCGATATAAGAATTCCAATACCAATACAATCACAAAACGATCCCGGGATAGAAAGCCATAAAATTCTGTGTTTATCTGCCGAACTTGTAGCCTCGCCCCGATGAGTGAGCTATCACTGAAGATGATTCCATGTTAAGAGCGTTAATATAAATTGCGTACTCATAAAACTCTTGCACATGCATTAAGTTTATAACAAGCTCTTGAGACGTACGAATGAATCCACTTTCAATTGTCGACGTCCTTCTTCCCCCCACGTCACGACAAGTATACGTGACATTACGATATGCGTGTGACTTTCATTTATATAATATATACATATTACATATTATGTATGTACATATGTATTTATGTATATATAATTTGCGCAACAGCCCATATAATCGAGGCTTAGGCCTAGCTTTCTCGGAAAAGTTAACGCGGCCTACAAATTTGCTCTCCGTATTCGAACAGAATTCAGAAGCTTTATTTTCATGATAACGAATACTCTCCGAGAGTTGTCAATTCTTCGCGAGAAATAGCGCCGCATAAAGAATCAAATTGATTTGCCAGATATAAAATAGCTATTCCTTTGCCCGATTCTTTTCTTTTAAATAGTTATTCATAGCTTCCATTATGTTTCTGAAGTGCAACTTGCATGGGCGTAATCAAGTATTGCCTAGGCCCTAGGGGTTGGCTGCCTGACCTTAGAGATCTAAAGTATATAAAATTGAAAATTCAAATCTTTTTCGATTTTTTTAATGCAACAACCAAAAATATGGCAAATGTATGTGTATACTTCAGCGCCCTCGTTTACGCTACAAATTGTTTCCATATCTAGTATCGAGCATGTAAATACATTTTCTGTAAAAATAATTGGTTTAAATTAACGATTTCATTATTTTCCTTTACTTTTTAATATTGAACAAAAAACTAGTTCAGACATCACAGTGATTATAGTCTGGCCTTGAACTATGGATGTACTAAACATGTCATAAAAATGTCAGATAAATCGTTTTAGTATTTTTAAGGATATGTGGGCGCCAATTTGAAAAATTATTTTTGAGAAAAAAAAAGAAAATTAAATCGGTTTTTACCATCACACCAGACGTTTCCAATAAGATAAGAGTATTTTCTTGAAATGAAAAACAGGAAGCTTTATTTGTGAGAAGCTTTATTTCCATGAAAAAGGATGTCCTGGGAGAGTCGCGAGAAATGACGCCGCGTGCAAAGAAACGAAGCCGTTTTGCTTCTTTTAGTTTGTAATGACTGGGAAAAATTATATTCCTAAGGCTAGGCTGTTGTGATGGCTGGTTGGTCAAGCGAAAAAATATTAAAACAGCAATTAGTATTAAAATAAAAGCGGGGAACATAATTTTTATATACAAGTCAACATATATTGGGAAAGCCTAAGACCAGCCAGGATCTAACTGTGTTTCTTTACGGACTGCAGCAAGGATAAGAGAATTCATAAAAATTGCCAAACAATGCACTATAAAGAGGGTAGGTGGCCACGATGTAATCAAGTAGTAATTGGTCTCAACGTGACATAGTGACAAAAGTCAGGAGTTCATTCTGTTGAAAATTTGCATTAGGGTGATCATTATTTTTCAACTTTCTGAAAGTTTAGCTCCAGTCTCTTATTCTCCTTCAATTAACAAAAAAAAAACAGTGTACAGTATGCTTAACCTTAGAGCTAGGTAAAAACATTTAATTTATTTGTTAATTAAATTTAATTAAAATTACAAATAATAATTAAGGAAGCACTAGCTGCCAGGGCTATCAGCTGGGTAAATACAAGTTTATATTTTTTTACAAATGACTAAAATTTTTGTTTTCGTTTTTGGGTAAAAGACGATTTCCCATTTATTCTTGAGTTAACGAATACGAGTTTTGCATACTGTATGCAAAATTTTAGCTAAACCGGCAACTACTACGAGACCTTTATCGAGGAAAAAATCAACTGAAGAGATATACTCTGCATTGAAATGATTTTACTTCCGTTAAAAAATGTAGAAGAGAGTGGTTGCAAATGATGTTTCAGGAAAAGTTGTCAAACCTATTTCGAATCGCTCGTACGATAACATTTTCACTAAAGATAAGTCTAAGAAAAAAGTTTTATTTTAGAT
Source organism: Neria commutata (assembly GCA_963457695.1). Lineage (NCBI taxonomy): Eukaryota > Metazoa > Arthropoda > Insecta > Diptera > Micropezidae > Neria > Neria commutata. The sequence goes on along the minus strand of OY735247.1, from coordinate 22,690,073 downwards.
CGTTGCCAGAGACTTAAGTGAATATATACTTACTTTTCTGCTTATATGACCGTATATCCAAAAGTATTTGCATTATAAAAGCCACTATTCCTAAATCGAAACAATCGACAACTTCGCAAAGAAGATAGATAGTAAAAGTTACACTGTTTGTTAGATTGTTTGGCATTTTGATTACGTGTAACCAAAATCATTTCAATGCTTTATAATAACGTTGTAATTACTAACTGCTTAAAATTTTGTGGCAAGAATTTTAAAACATTGACAACAACCAAAAACGTAATTCTTAATAACAAGGTAGAAAGCTATGTACATATGTATGTACATACATGACGCAAAAATGTTGTTTATATGAAAAAAAGTCTAGATTTCAGTTAAATGAAAAATTTTTTTTAAACGACAGAAAATATTTGATTTAGCTTTCAACAAATTATCTATAGCTGAGGGCCAACCTAATGCAAATTTTGAAAGATTTATTATATCACTGTCGTACTTTCATTTCTAATATTGTAAAACATGTTAATGGAACACCAATATTATGAAGTTTTCCACTTAAGCAAGATGATATTAACACCAAAGTACTTAAGGTTGCGTTACGAAAAAAAGAATGAAATAAAATCGAAAGAGTATCTCCTTGGATAAAGTTACCACCACCGACCAGCCTTATTTTAGGCAGGCAATTAAGCGAATGTCGTTTTTACGCATGACCGGTTTAGAAGATAAAACTCAATTGCCTATTAATATTTTTCAATTTCAGTTCTGTAACTAAAGCGTTTTACATGCATGTACATACATACATATGTATAGCATACATATGAGCCACTTAGGGCCAGTTTCTCAGTGGATGTTTAAATCTAATTTGCGAATTGAGTTTAAATCTAGTTTAACTTTTCTTGAGTTTCACAGTGCATTTATTTAAATACGGAATAATGAATGGCAACTTCGAATATTTGACAATTGAACACAGCACAACTTGCCAAAAACATATGTTCAATTGTTCAATTATGGAGGCAGCGCGAGCTAAAAATTTTTCGTCGGCCGAAAGAAGTGAATTATTGGATATTCTTCAAAGAATCCACAGTTTATATTATTTATAATACTACGGGATCATTTATATGTGCTACACCATGCAGTTGTATGTTTAATTTGGCCGCTTATAAATTGCAATATTGTCGACGCAGCTTGCTTGCTCATCCGAAATCAGCTGTTTATTTGTTTTCGATTGCAACTCTGTGCCGTACTTAAATGCCCACAACCGGGCATTTAAATTGTATTTAACTTCCCACTGTGAAACTGAAATTCCCTATTTAAACTGCAATCAGAGTTTAAACATCCACTGTGAAACTGGCCCTTAGTACACAAATCGATTAATTCCACTTTTTGAAAAATCTTAAATTTAAGTGTCAAAGCACTTGGTATAGTAATAACTTTTTATATTAAACAAAACTTTCCTGAATAGAATCCGATTATTGGGTTCGCTTTTTAAAAGTTACTTACAAAATATGTATTATACTCATTGTAAGAGAATGGAAGATAAAAATAACTTCGTAGAATATAATTATTGTTTCATTTGAGACTTTCACAAAAATCTATGGAGCCAAAATCACGTTTCTAATATTAAACAACAAACAAAACAACCAAATCATACAAGGTTAAAGTTCAGAATTGTGTTAGATTGACATTGCCGAAATCGGGTCACTAACAAGATAGTAACAAAACTAAAAACTTCAATCAATTGTTCAACTAAACCAAAAGTGCCAAGATCAACATGACTAAATAAGAGAAACACCTTTAGACCCGGATTGTGCCAAAATGAAAAATAGGTTGATCAAAGTTGATTCAGGTTTGAGTTCGGCGAATCAAAATTTAATAGTATATCAGAACACTAATAATTCAGTCCCGTCATTGTATGGCATGAAGTCACTGTGCGCGGTATAAAGAAAAACTTTTAACAGATGCTCTTACTTCATAGCAAATTTATTTCACTGATGGGTTCGTCGTCGACCCGTGCATAGGGACACGAATATCGAAAAATAAAGTATCGATTCCTACTCATTTCGGCATCGACTGAAAAGTATCGATGTACTCAAAATATCGTGGGAAAAGTATCGATATTCAAAATATCGAAATTTACTACCCATAGTAAATAAAGTTAGTTATTTCAGAATTTTGTCAAAAAACAATAACAAACAAAAAAGAAATGTTGCACAGCAACATATTGGTCCTTTATATTATTTCAATCAGCCTTAAAAGAAAAAAACTATTTTAATAAAATATCTACTTATTGAGATCAATCAATTTAAAGCAAAGGGAACTTTTAAGTATTCCATGCTGCATCCTCTAAACCGCTTAAGAATAGAATTTTATTTAATTTTTTGTTGGCGAGTCGATTACGCATATGTATTACTTATAGTAGCTCCGGCTTTGGAAAAAGTTTTTCGTATGTAACCGAGGTTGAGGGTATGTGTAAGTATTTCCGCGATACTTTATACAAAAATGGATACATGTTTTTCAACTTTTCCCAATTTATTGATTTTCAAATAAAAATTGTTTTAAAACATTTAAAATTCACCTTCTAGCAAATATTGCTTTAATAAATTTCGCGCGTTCTTCTGCGCCATTTTGCGTAATTTAGAGATAAAAACTTGGTTTCGATATTGGGTGAGAGGGATCGATACCTTCAAATATCGAGTACTTCAAAAGTACTTGAAAAAATACTCATATCGAAACCAATAATATCGATGCTGAGTAATATCGATACTATTTTCATGTCCCTACCCGTGCAATAATATCCGGTCAAGTACAATAATTGTTGAGAGAGAAAATAGTCAACTACATTGTTGTGTTTTTAACATCTGTGGCCACAATTCATAGCCGCCTAAGTCTGTTTTTCAATTTATTCAGGAGAGCAATATAAAGTTTCGAATTCTCACAGCAAAGCACCTTAAGCTATTAGATTTTTGATAGATAATTGCCGTCCTAAGAAAGATACAAGCATGCAAAATTTATAGCAAATAGACTTAGACACGCTGAACACGATGGCACTAACAACCCAATTTCGTCCTCACTCGAGAGGCCGTTATGGTTTGTGGCCACTGATATAGTAAGAGCGAGTAAGAGATTCTTGGTACCGACGCGCATTATAAATGTGACATTATATACTTATTGTTGGTTTCCGTTAGAAACTTTTAGAGATTGCTATCAATTGTGTTTGTTATAGTATGATATGGTCACAATTCCCAAAATTGTTGGCATTTAGAGAAACTTTGTCATTATGAAATATTTCTCTTACAGTACAGAATTGCGATTTTCCGAAATCAATATGTCGTCATGACGACGGCTTACACATATGAGAAACGAGTAAACAATGTAGCAAACGATTTCAAGGCAGCCATGCCAGCTGCGGCTATTGTCCAGCGACACGGAAACCGAAAACGTACAAGTGGCAAAAGTAGAAAATACGATTATTAATAAATGTTTCTGATGACTTTGCATATTACACAAAATGTAACGCAAATAAACAAATGCACACAAATTTATTTGCATATGCTGGCAGATACCGTCGCAGCATGCAACGGCGCGCATTGCGCAACAATGGCTGATATCATCGAGCCCGGCACTAGCGGAACACAAAACTGGAGCGGTACTTATTAGCAGCAGGAAACAGAAGGAGATTGTCGGAGTCAAAGTAGGGGTACCTCGGCGTCATGATCGCCACCAGGTTGAGCCACTTGGAATCTAGCAATCGGCGAAAAGGCGGCAAAAGCAAGCTCGACACTTGCCTCGATTATGCCTCACATCGGCGGCCCAAGGCGCTCTAAGCGGAAGTTTATAGCGCAGATGGTTACATCCACAATACAGTACGTAGCACCAGTATTGTGGGGAGCAACGCAAAGGAAACCATACGCCAGGATGATCGAGACGGTGAACCGAATCTGCGCACTCAGAGTTTCTTGTGCACACCGCACAGCAAGTATCACACCTAGAAAGGACAACATACAGGCGATGATCTTGGTACAAATCGAAGAAGCTCAATTGCAGAGTATGCCAGGGCAGGTGGGATGGCGCAACCAAAAAAAGGTGGATCTGGTGGTGCGTCCTGATTCCGAGCATTGAGCAGTGGTTCAAACATGGCGAGATGAATTATTTTTTGACCAAGCAATTGTCAGGTCACGGATTTCGCTATTCTAAAGGAGCTGCGCAAAGCGGAGTCAAGCAAAAGGTCGACGTCCATCATGAGCAATGGAAGATGCCCCACAGTTGGGCTGGGACCCGCCCTAGAGCAAAACCCAGTCCGTTCGCCTGGCTGGGCAGCGGTCTCCAACGATCCATGTCATCACCAGTGAAACTCTTTCACGGTGGACCAAAGAAGTCTCCCGACTGCCCTGAGAAGGCTAGAAAGACGACGCAGAGGATTTACGCGAAAAGATGGGGGTACATAATATGAAAACCGGACTGAAGACGATATTTAGAACAGATGCTTAAGCAGCTATGCTCAGACGGCCTCCCGACGTGATAGTTAACGGTAGTATCGGGAGGGTCAATCCGTATAGACGTCAAGTGGTTATAGCAGGTTGAAGTCTCGGACTTCCTTCTCGTAAAAAATAAAAAATTTAGGAATAAAAAAAAAAGAAATTGATTTGCATATGCTTGTATAGAAAACGCGGGGAATGCAGCATGCACACCCTGTATAAGTAGGCATACATGTGTTCTGATGCGTGCGTCCTTTCAATGACGACATCGTCGATTCAGTGCTATTGCCCGTAAAAGAACGTGCTCGACGCTTTCGTCTGGCATATGCAGGGATGGAGAAAGAGAGGCAGTACATATATCCCATTTCTTTGCATCAGCGTGTTTGTTTATTTTCACGGCGCTTGTTTCGCCCTCTTCCCTTCCAGTTTATGTTTTCTTTTTGTTGTGTTGCTTTTTTGTTGGAGTTGTGAGCAGCTACAAACCTCTGGATTCATTTTGGGTTTTGTGTTTTGTTTGCATTTATTTATATTGCAAACAGAGCGCCAATGCAATTCTTTACTAATTGGCGTTTTTCGTGTTGCTATTGCATCGATTTCTGTTTATGTTTTGTTTTGTTTCCATCCCTCCATTCCATTGTGATTGGATTTTTGATGAAATACTGTGTGCAACATTGCCGCGCTTACTACATTCCAGGCATTACGACCAGGGCGGATAAAATGTAAAATTAAAACTTTTTCAAAATACGCTTTTCGAAAACCAATAACAACGAATGATAAGAAATTATTAAAGAAAATAAAAGCTTGTTAAAAAAAGCTTCTTCATCTACTCTGAAACAATAGTTCGTTAGAAACTTAAAATTCATAATAAATATATCCGCCTTGAATATAAGATTTTATTACTGCCGTTTCTGTATACATACATACTTATAGGTACATATGTTGTTGTTATATTAATTGACGCAACAGCCGGTAGGGGCTTAAGCCCAGCTTGTGCTTGTTATATTCTAGCACAAATTGACGGGACCTACAAATAACCGTATCCGAACGGGTTGAGAAGCTTTTCATGGCAAAGAATACTCTCGGAGATTTGGCAATTCATCGCGAGAAGTGGCGCCGCGCAAAGAAACAATTTTAAAAATGAATTCTCTTTTTATTAAATGTTACGAGAACCGACTGAGATTTGAACCCAGGCCTCCCGCATCAGCGACCAAGCACTTGTCAACTGAGCCCTCGCGGCGCCCATATATACATATATGTTTATAAAACTGAATAAACTTCGCGGAACACAGGGACGCATCCAGCAAAAATTTTTAAAACTGTTTGATTTTGATTCAATCGAAGTGCACAACAACTATAAAACTACGCGGCTATGACTATGACTAAGCATCAGTTTATTTATTTATTTTTTTTGTTAAGAAACCAACGGTCCGGGGATATCCCTTTACGTGCAAAGCACTTATTGGTTTGAAAAGGAGAAGATGTGAGGGATAGGATAAAGTGGAGTAGTGGTGGTGGACAATTTGAAATTGTTGCTAAAGAATTAGTTTGGTGTGTTCTGTACTTTTATAACATAACATAAAATAAATATTTATCTTCATTTACATATGTATATGTATGTATGTATACACATTTATATTTATTTTATTATTAGTTGAAATTCTAAACAGAAATGATCAGATACGATATAATCGTCACTATAGATTGTGTTCACCAAAGCTATCGATAGTTTTGCAGCTGTAATACAGACTGTGCATAGTGGAGTGCACAAACAAGTTTTTTAAGCAGGAGTAGATTTCAAAATTTTTATGCATTTACTTATTTAATATTTGAAGGTAAAAGCAATAAAAAAATGTTCTACTCTTTAGACATTCTTTTCAGGGCTAGAACAGATCTCGAAAAAAGTTATTAAGCCTCTTTGGAAATTTGTGAAACACACCCAAATTCTGACAGATCACCACTCCTAAACGGAACGCTAGCTGGTATCGCTAAGGACCTAACAGGATCTATGCGTGGTTTTGTTTTTAGGCAGCCAGATTAACCTAACCTTATCTTTAGCAATAAAGCAAGAAGGCTAAAATTGTATGTTTGTGCCCCAACTTATATTTTTATTGGAAATCCACAAGGATATAATTGACACATTAATGCCCTGGTAAAGCAAAACACTAACTTAATCCAAATTTGTCTCTTTTATTTAATACCCATATTTGCTATATATCCTTGTCTCTAGTTTCACGTTTTATCTACATCTTCACGGGTAAAAGGTACTGTCGCACGGTGTAATAAGTTTTAAATATTCGCAATGTATATATTTCCGTCCTCTTGAGGAAATGCAACCTCAAATCTCCAAAAATAATGAATCCTAAGCTTTTCCAATAAGTATAAAAACAAATTTAAGAAAGGAGAGCACCTGTCGAAAATTGGAAATGTAAAAAAATTGTCATCTTGTTCTTCTTTTTTATCACAAAGTAACGGGATTTTCAAAAATATTCTATAGCCGTATCCGAACGGGAATGAGAAGCTTCATTTTTCACGGCAAAGAATACTCTCGGAGAATTGCCAATTCATCGCGAAAAGTAGGCCAGAGAATCCGTGAGTATAATGCGTATGCATATCTTCTTAAACGCTGAGCCGTACAAAATTGCTGCATTTCACGCACTAGAGAGGGTCGAAGAGGAATGCTGTCGATTTCGGTCCAAATACAAAACAACGTTGCGTTTTCAATCTTCTACATAAGCTTGTAAGGTTTTTACTTTCGATTACAGAAATGTTTGCAAGAAACTACCGCCATATATGTACGTCATGTCGGGTTCTTCTCGGATTACCCTCGTACACCAAAAACCGAAAAATTTTATATCTACAAAGCCCTCATTATTGTTAAAATTATTCTGTAATTTTCAATATGAATTTTTTTTTAATTCAACCATAACCTTAAAATGTTGAAATTTAAAACAAACAAAAACAAAAAACGGTAACTAATGAAATCGAATGAACTTTAGTAAATGGAAACTTCAAAAATATATTATATAAATATATTCCCCCCATTAAGTGGGGAAAAACTATGATTCATAAAATATAACAAATTCAAAACAACTAAGAATGGGTTTGCCTAGTAGCAATCGACGCAGTTTCAATATAGCTTTCGTTAATGCGAGTGTTCCAAATTTTAATATTTACGAATGCGAGTAAGAATGTCTAATTTTAACATTCCTGACGTATACGTGGCGCCACGGTGGCTCAGTGGACAAGTGCTTGGTCGCTGATACGGGAGGCATGGGTTCAAATCTAAGCCGGGGCACATAAAACTTAAAAAAAAAGATAATTTATTTTTAAAATTGTTTCTTTGCGCGGCGCCACTTCTCCGAGAGTATTCTTTGCCATGAAAAGCTTCTAATCCGTTCGGATACGGTTATTTGTACGTTCCATTAATTTGTACAAAATATAACAAGCACACACAGGTTAATGCGAAAAAGCTAAGCCTTAGCCCACACGGGCTGTTGCGCCAATCAATTATTAGTAGTACATAAGTACTATGTATAATTAGAACAAAAATGTATGCTCTCCACTTTTAGAGTCCGTAACGGTTGAAATTCTTGATCTAGCTTAAAGTATAACGGAACTGACGCAATCCACATAAATATGTGTAGTTAGATTGCTTCCGAAGAGCATGGACCGAAAGTGTTCATAGAAGGACATTTAACCACAGGTTAAGTGCATTCGCAAAGTCAAGAAGACCGACAGTTCCTCAGTTCGCTGCCGTATTCTCCCTTCCGCCTATTATGTGCACGACGAGAATGCCTTCAAGTTGCGGAAGCTATTGCGCGTGCTGAAGTGAAGTTGTCGAATGTGCATGGAGAAGGGGTTTCAAAACCATGGACGCCATTTGCGCCTCGCTCGTATGAAGTTTATCTAAGGGTTAAAAAATGTGAAATTCCTTTTTACTTGGGGAGGGAGGAGTTTCCTCAAACCCGTTACATGCAGCACAAGTGGCGATAGGCTTTGGTAAGCTTTGATTGTTGGTACACATCACTTTTAATGTCCCTAATGGTTCGAGACGTGTGCTCGTGAGAAATTGACGCCTTTAGTTCTTGCGCGTTAAATCAATATTTCATACATATTTGTATGTATTGTACCAAATACTTATATACACAGACATGTATTTGAGGGCCGAATTAGGTGGCGAAATTTGAGTAGCTCAATCAACACATAACAGTAGGATTTATATCCTGGAAACTTAAATTAAATATTTGTTTATTTGAGGGTAGTTTTAAAGGAGGAATTTACCCTCAGTTATGCAAGAATGAGACAGATAGATTTGTAACAAATTATCAAAAGTTTTAAATAGTTTCGCCATTTTGTTTGAATACAAAAACTCGCGTTGCCTGGTTACTGCTCGGTTCTTGTGCAAAGTGTTTGTGCAAATGGTATTTGGCCGTCAAAAAGAAAAAACTAAAGTGCCGAGAATCAGTGAAAAAGTAAAGATGAATGTTGGAGCTGTTTGGAAAAAATTACTGTGACCCTTTTGCGTTTATTTTGAATGTTCAATACTAAACTTTTATCGTAATGTTATACTATATCATAGCTAAGCAGGGTTGCATTCGTTGCCGTCTAAGTTTACAAACATCGTTTGCACAGCATCATCACGCAAATTTATCACATTTGTACATATGAACTTGCATACAAAATTTGACAGTTCGTTTATCAGGTGATAAATTTGTCAAGTTTGTCACGTTTGTCAGGTTTTTGCGCGTTTAAATGAATACCCCTATTATTGAAAATATGTCATTTGCATATTTTTATCTGCAAGTTCACATTATCCCTCTTTTTAGAGATTCGTGTATGTTCTGCTTGACAGTAACAGTTCTGTGACAGCCATTTAAAAATGTTCTAAAGAAGAATATGCACATTTGGACAGTTGATTTATGAAGTTAGGCAGTTCTCGCAGTTTATCAGCAATTAGGCATTTTCGCTCTTTAAGGAATACACGCTTTGAAAGCTATAAAAGAAAAAAACCGCCACTTGAAATTATACAACAATGTATTTAACAATTATATCCCCCAATCCTACAAAACAAGCCTAGGCATTCCAATACTAAAACCGAAATCCGACAAAACGCAAATCGATTTTCAAAGGGCCATCTCCATAAATCTGTGCCGTTGTTAGGTCCTTGACAAAAAAATTGCTAGCAGATTATAGTGGGTTGAGACAACCGACAAGCTAATGCATAGTCATCAAATGGTTTTTAAAAGGGGGAAACCCGTAACTTAATACTTTTCCTCATAGCATACAATTAGCTGTGTTACACCATATCATTTGAGAAAGAAATTATCATTGACTTTTGTGTCAATGATGATTTACATTTAATTTAAAAATAAAATTATATAAAAAAAACTTTTTAAAAATAAGCTTTAATTTATTTAATGTACTAAAAAGTAGAAAATAAATTGTTTCCAAGTCACCTGTATCTTACTATCCATAAAAGCTTGGGGCGCTCATGTGTTCAATATTTGTCAACCAGTTACCACAATATTTTATTTAAATAATTTTTTTCCAAATAGATTCTAGTAATGAAAGATAAGTGTGAATATACATAGGTTTTGAGCGCACAAGCTTTTATTAATAGTAAGATACAGGTGACTTGGAAACAATTTATTTTCTACTTTTTAGTACATTAAATAAATTAAAGCTTATTTTTAAAAAGTTTTTTTTATATAATTTTATTTTCTACTTTTTAGTCTTCCATAAATTCAATTTTCAAGCTCTGAAATTTTTCACAAAAAGAATTTAAAACTTGCAGAGCAGTACACAATATTTAGGGTATTCACAGTGTTTCCTATCGTCATATGTCATATCCTCAATTTAACAAGTAATACGGCTGTGATTGACCCTAATATTCGTGGCATATTTGTGGCGCGATGAGTTGTTGTTGTTTTGCTTGCAAGGCGCGGCGAGTAAGTTCCTATCGTTTTTCATTGATGTGTGGTGTACCTATAATTATAAACTGAAGCCCAAGTGTGTAGTTGCTTGAAAAGTGCCACGCCCCCTGTCCTACGCCCATAAAATTTTACCAGTGGGACGAAGCATCCAAGAGTGGCCTGTATACGGAATTTCAATGCTGCACGACCTTTAGTTACAAAGCTATTCTATATAAACGATTTTGTTTGTATGGGCGGTGCCACGCCCACTTGTCCACCGCCCGTCTTATTTTCCCAGTAGATGGATATGGATGTGTAGTAAGTTCCTACCGAGTTTCATTGATGTGTGATATGTAGTTCTAAAGTTATACACAAATCTGGAGTTGATAAAAAAAGTGCCACGCCCCTTATCCTACGCTCGTAAAATTTTACCAGTGGGACGACACATCCAAGAGGCGACTGCATACGAAATTTCAATGCTGCACGACCTTTTGTTCCAAAGCTAATCGAAATCAAAAATTTTGTTTGTATGGAGGGTGCCACGCCTCTTATCCTACGCCCATAAAATTTTACCAGTGGGACGACACATCCAAGAGGCGACTGCATACGAAATTTCAATGCTGCACGACCTTTAGTTCCAAAGCTAATCGAGATCAAAAATTTTGTTTGTATGGGGGGTGCCACGCCCCCTTATCCAGTGCCCGCCTTATTTTTTCAGTAGAAGGATATGGATATGTAGTAAGTTCCTACCGAGTTTCATTGATGTGTGATGTGTAGTTCTAAAGTTATACACAAATCTAGAGTTGATAAAAAAAGTGCCACGCGCCTTATCCTACGCCCATAAAATTTATTGATTCATGCATTGTCATGGTTGTTACGCATGTATGCAAAGTTTCAGATCTCTAAGTAGTCGGGAAGTGGGTGAAAAATTGATTACTAGATTCCACTACATACATACATACATACCTGATGTGAACCTAATATAAAGCTTATAATATAAAAAGAAGCAAAAGAACCCCACCTGTAACTTAAACAATCTCTTCCGAAATATTTCAAATCGGTACAGCTCATCAGGCTCTGTCCTCTCAGGATACAAATGCAAACAAATTCACTTTTGTCGAAAGCACAACTGCTGCTCTAGAATCCATTTCAAAAACATTCAACTTGAAAAAGTCGAAAATGTAAAAATACTGGGAATCATATTTAACAGAAGGTATAAGTACCACATCGAAAACCTTTGCACATCATTAACTAGGCATAGTCAAATGCCTCTCCAATCCAAAATTTAACTGCAACATTCATATGTCATTCTTTGTCAACAAATCCCAGATAATATTGTACATAATATCAGTTACCGTTTATTCCTAATTGGATGCTTCTCTAAATATTGTACAACAAATATTTGAAGAAGCTTCCTTAACGCTGCAATTATAACCGCCCTTTAACCCTATCGCACCACCGCAACAAAAAATATGCTCTTCGATGCTCTATCCTCAATCGAAAATTATCGGGACATATCTAAAATCTCTAAAGCGCTGCTTCACTAAGGCGATACCCCCTTAACAATCGCATAAGCAATCACAGGTACGTGCAGCGAAAACCCATCAAAATCATATCAGCGATGAGACAATAACCAAATGATCCCAGCTCGGTCTCTAGCTTAAGCTGAAGGCCTCTATTGCTATAGCTTTAAGCAGTTAACTGATAATTACGATTTATTAATTTTTAATAAATAATTATTGGGGCTTCAGCCAAATAAGTAAGGAATGAAAATTATGATTTTAGGATTTTAAAATTAAAATTAAGTATACAGAATATTTTTCTATAAATAAGAATTTTTTGAAAATTTACTATTATGATCCCTTTACATTGCAGGTAGAGAGCGCGGCAGATGCATTGTTATTCAAAGAAAATTCACCTGTTTAGAAAATGTTGTTAAGAAATGTTGTGAGTGTCGTTTGCAAGCAGGTAAAAATATTATTCACTCGGCCACAAAAGGTCCGTTCCCGTACTTTCCAGACTAAAACCTGCAAAACTGTCAAACAAGGAAAATGCTCTCCGAGAGACAGAAAAACTGTTAAAAGTACGGGATCACACAAACCATTTTTGTTGCCCAGAAATAAACGTCAAACCTTGTTTACATATTTATGCCTCTGGTCACGTTACCCATCCATACCGAAATTTGTTGGGGCTAAAATAAAATGCTAAAGGACCGAAATGGAAAAAACCGCCCAAATTTATAAGGTAAATCCGACCGGGTAGATTATATTAAATAGTTTGGAGAAAATATCCTGCTTAGCTAAAAGAAATGCTTTTATTGGCGAGTAGGTACTTAGTTTTTTCCTTGACAATATCATTATGCATTAAATTACTCAAATAAAATACACACACTAAAAATTTAATAAAGCTTCCCGTTCGGACATAACTTTAGAATAAATGTGTAGATCGCGTTAATTTATGCTTAAATTAAATTACGTCAGTTATGTTTGTTTAAAATTAACATCCAGATTTGAATACAGAAAAGGGAACCGAAATTTTTCTGATGTCGTAGGCAATATTTGTGTCGAATAAGATGACTTGTAATATAAAAGAGGGATTTTAACAAATCTTGGTTGGTGATAATATATTATTCATATGAAAAGTGAACGGTAAATCGGCTATGCTCCCCAAATTTTTGTGGATCCATTGGACATTCATAACGTAGGAATTTGGACTGAAAATGTAAAATTTCTAAGAAACTGTGGAACCGGAAGGTACATATTTCATTATATAATTGTAAATTGTGGGCGTGCCGTTACTCCGAATTTAGTGAAAAATGGTTTGGGCAGCAAAACATTCTTGCCAAATTTGCAAATTTGATTGAAATACCTTTATTGGCTTTTGAGTTATGACCATTTCGTTAAAATAGACAGAGATAGACGGACATGCCTAAATCGATTCAGATTTCCTTCCTGATCATATCCTTATCACTATATCTACCACGCCTCCTCTGTGTGTTACAAACATCCACACAAATCCATTATGCACTCACATGGTCAAGGGAGCACCCAAAAAAAAATTGGAGAACGGATTGTCTAATCGTTTAGTCGGCAAGAGGGTCATAAATTAATTTAAATCGTCGTATTTAAAATTATGTTCCCAATGTAAATATATAGAAAAATTTTTTTAAGGATTTCATTGTTATACGTACAGAAAAGTCGAGTATGTCGTCTTTAATACGGTTTTTCTATTTTTTACCATTTTTACAGCACAAAATTTTTTAATAACAATGTGATTCATACGTTTATATAAATATACATTAAATTTCTCAAAAATGACCAGCAACAAAACTTTCTTGCTAAATTTAAAATTATGTATGGCTGCTTTTTAAAAGTGACAGACAAACGGACATGACTTAATCGATTCAGACTTCGTTTCTGATTATTTCTGTATACTTCTCACTATAACTGACACGCCTCGGTCTGGGCGTTGCAAACATCTGCACAAGATCAATATGCACTCACGTGGTGTAGTGCATAATAAAAGAGATAAATTTCAATTGCGCACCGCCTGGGATTCTGCCGCCATAAACAACAAATGAGCTAGCGAGAGGCTGGGAACAGTACGAACATGGGGAGAACACATTTTTACAGCTTTCCGCTCGTAAGATTGAAAGAGCGAATTAAGAATGTGTTAATAGGATGACAAACCCAGCTTAAGTGCAACGCAAAAACCAACAATTTCACATACATATGTACAAGTTTGAATGTCATGCTTTCTTCTAGAAATCAACAGACGCCTCACTCAAACGCGATCTAAGACAATTTATCAATGTGAAACGCGAAAAAAGTTCAAAATAAATTACGAATTATCAGGTACACGTTCCCAAGCGCGCTATTTGACGCTCCAGTAAATACGCGAGCGCACAAACAGCGTCTCGCCCACATGACAATGGCTGCGTTGCGTTTGCTTTGTTGAAATTTGAAAAACGGCCCTTACCTGTTGGTAAAATGGCGTTATTCTCCCGACGCCAGGTAATTGTTGGCGTTGGGTAACCGCTGGCATAGCATTCCATCTGCACTTCACTGCCCTCACTAGCGACCAGCGACTGCGTAGAGTTGTCGGAGATCACTGGCGGGCGGCGCACGGACAGTTTTACACTGGCAGTCACTTTGTGCACGACCGATATAACTACCTGACAGGTGTAGGTGCCGGCGTCTGTCTCCTGGATGTCCTTAATCTGCAGCTTATACGTGGAAGAGTTTGGATCGTAGCGCAGTGAGAAACGAGAGTCTTTGATGACGAGCGTTGAGCTCGTGGAGAGGAAGACTGGATCAGCGTCTGTCTTCGACCATAACACGGCATACTCCTTCGCATATTGCACGGAACACTCGAATTCCACCGTGCCACCGATATCCTTGATCTGTTCCTGTGTGACGTACGATATAGTTGGTGTACGTTGCGCCCGCGCGCAGGTCAGAAGCAGCAAGCAAAGCGGGAGGACTAGGCTTTGACACATCACTGTGCTGATACTTGTTTTGGAGTACATATTTCTTTTACATAAATTTGATAATGATAGATAAACTTTTGTCGTTTTCGTTTTCGTGAATTTTAATTGAAATTTCGTTTTAATTAAGCACTTTATATGTTCTCGTACCACACCCAAACTTCACGACTGCTACTATTACAAACGCAAAATATGTACTTGAACACTTTGTAAACTGTTGAGCCAACTAACAAAGAAGATCCAAAAACCAGCTCGTGTTTGTCTAAGCTTGTTCGCGATCGCTGCTCTCTTCGAATTCCACTTGATTCGTGGATGCTGTTAGGCGTTCTGTTCTCAAAACACCTTCGTCGCTTGTTTGCGTTTTTGTTATCTACACCTTTTTACTCATTCATTTACTTTTCTGCTTACACTTTCAGCTTAAATGACTCACGCTTACGCTGCCGAGACCGAGAACGAAACCTGTCTTCACGCTTAGAAAGTTCATCAACGAATAAGACCGTTAAAGCATAAATGCCAGGTGAGACTTTTCGATAATTTGTATTCATCTTTGGTGTGGTTAATCGATTTTGGAGTGACATCTATATATTTGTTATCGGCAAAAGCTAGGGCTGTATTTAAGCCACATCACAGTTACAAAAAAACGGCCCACCGTTAGACGTTTGCTGTGAACCAGCTTCATCAATCACGTTCCTTGTATTTACGTTTTTTGTGTCTCTAGATTTATGGTCTAATTAGTCCAGCGGTGTCGAATTCAATCGTGCCGGATAGCAATTTGACCAGTTACTCTAACAGCTAAACGGATTGCAGCTGTCAGTCTTTTCTTTTTGTTAGTGCTGCCGTATAGTTTTGTGCACAAAAGAAACACACTGTTTATTTTCTTCTGAGATGAAATTTTACATTCTTTATTAAATTTATGGCACAGAATTATCATAGTTGTTACATCTCTATATTGTGTAGTACTTTTTTTAACTAATTTCGGCAAAAACAATCACTTCTTTTGTTGAACTAAAATCGAAGGTCACTGGCAACACTTTTCTGCAACAGAGTTCACAAACAAAATATATCGTGAAAAATGAATTCAACCGACGAAATAATTCACTCAATTTGTTGAGTGTTGTGTAAAATGTACGATGTGTACAAATTAAAAGCAAACGAAAGCGCAGGTGGACTGTATTTCCAATAAATATTCGCTTGTTTTAATCAATGTTGCCATATTACCTCTTGCATAGGAAAAGCATTAATTCTATTTCAATTTTCAATGAATTTTTTGGGTAGCAACATTCTTTTCCCAGCTGACACGACTTTTGTAGTAGTTTTCTAATCGATGCAGAAATTTCTACTACTCAATCCGGTCAGAGTAATAGCGAACATTGTGTTCGGGTAAGATAGATTGTGTCAGCTGACACGATTTCTAACCTTACCGCTAGAGTAATTCCTCCATTAGAAGATGAGATTATTGAAGACGATTAATATGGCAACAGTGGTAGAACTTTCGTCATCTCATCTCTGTTGCTGGTCAAATAAATAAAGTTTGTTTCTCCTATTTACAATTTTCTTAACAGAGTTATTAAATCACCACGTCGGAAATGGCAGCGCTGGAACGTTTCGATATTGAAAAAGTCACAGAAATTTTCGAAAAAAGTCTACTTGAAGAAGACGATATATTTCTAGACCACTACCTAGAGGCATACGAAGAGATTAATAAGTAAGTAAAATCGCTTTTTCGAGTTCCTCTCAAGTCTTTTGTTTTAGATTTTTCCATTTGTTGGGGAACGTTTTTGGCTTTGTCAGCAGCGACGTACGTGCTAAGATTGAGATTCTATGCGAATTTCGGAGAAATGCACAAAATAGTCAACAATTTGTGTCAATCAAAACAATGATTGCATACGAGAAGGAAGCGGAATTATTCAAGGATAACAACTACATTTCCGGTAGTCGGACGTTATTGAGATTGCACCGTGGTTTAGGTAAGCTAAAAAGGCTACTGGTTTATTTATTAACTACCTTCAGTAAAACTGAAAGTACACAATGAACCCTATTTAAAATCGACAGACGCTTTTGTGATATATGATTTTATTATATGAGGCAATCATAATTTGGCGCCTTCTTGGTGGCTCAGTGGGCAAGTGCTTGGTCGCTGATGCGGGAGGCCTGTGTTTGAATTTAATCCGGTTCTCATAACATCTAATAAGAAGAGAATTGGTTTTCCAAATTGTTTCTTTGCGCGACGCGACATCGCGATGAAATGACCATTTTCCGAGAGTATGCTTTGCCATGAAAAGCGTTTCAACCCGACCGGAAGCCCACACGGGCTGTTTTACCAATCGAGTATTACTATTATTTATCATAATTTGTATGGGTTATTACTACCATTATAAAATTTATTTATTACTTTAGAAAAAAGTCGACCTTATATTTCGTTATAACAAAGGGCCGGGCCATAATATTTATAAACCTAACTACATACATATGTACATATGTATGTATATACTATGTACATATATAAAATTTTTATGGCTCTTGATTAAAAACGCTTGTAGTCTTGATTAAATTTAGTTTTTGAGTCGAAATCAAACACATTGACTATTTTTTGTCATTTATCTGCTTGACTGTCTTATTACGTAACTCAATTTCACGTGCCTAGTTTGCAATGGTTCTATCAATATCCAAATTATTGAATTCACCATGTCTTAAAAGTTCGATATCTTGTCTATTCAGTTTGAAATTCAAAGACGCCCCTTTTAAGGAGATGATCACCAATTTTGATTCCGCTAATAATTCTTTGATGTATGTATGTTGAATTTATTTATTTTTTCTTTACAGAGTTTGTATACGAATTTCTTAATCGCCTTACAGAATTGAGCGAATGTGATAAAGTGCACGGCTGTTGTAAAAACGCATACAATGAGACATTGGCCAAGCACCATCCGTGGATGATACGGAAGGGTGCTCTGGTTGCAATGTACGCATTGCCCACTCAAGGAGAGCTCCTTAAAAGGGTATGCGTGAATGTGCCCCGCGCTATGGAAATTTTACCAGAAATGCTTAAGCACACAAAAACTGTTTATGACCGTACTGAAAAATTATACGTTATTTTCGATTTGCATGGATTACCTTAGAATGAAATGGAATAACGAGTCTGTGATAAAGTTTCTTATTAGATTTCATCTGTATGTACCCAGTTGAAAAACAAGGAAGGCATGCCGATGGAAGGGATGTGGCAGGTTATAATTTTGTTGTCAATTTCAAAAGTTTATTTTTAGAAATTTTAAAAATTTTCTCATTTTCGTTAATTTTAAGCAACCAAAGCCTACGCGTCACGTTGGATCAGTGAATGAGCAACTTGGTTGCTTATACGGGAGGCCCGGGTTCAATTCTCAGTCAAGGCACATAAAATGTAATAGAGGTACATATGTATATAAAATCTAATAAAAAGAGAATTTGTTTTCAAATTATGTATTTCCTTGCGCGGCGCCACTTCTTGCGATGAATTTTCAATTCTCCGAAACTAGAATAGAAAAAAGAATTTCTTTATTTTTTAATTATTTTTTTCATATCTGACCTGCCACATCACTTCCATGAGATGCATGCAGCATTACTGCTACGGCAGTTCATTTGGCAGGCATGCCGTCCTAGGACATGCCTATAGAAAAAAGATACAAGCGGGTATGGAGGCGAGCAGGCCTGCTGACCTTCCTAGGCATGCCTCCAGCATGCATACTGGATACCTTTTTTGTCAACTGGGTAGCTACGCAAATAATTTTTATCGTCGTCACAATAATAGTATTAATTTGTGTACATTCCTAATCTACAAAACACCAAGCTTTTTAAGATAGCGCATATTATTTAGAATTTTACACACTATATAAAATTCGAGGAGAGATATTCCTTGTTTAAGCTAATAGTGCATATCCAGGCGTTATATTTAATACACTAACAGCAAAAACACTTTTTTTTCAATAGTGCTAAAAAAAACCGTTTTAAGCGCTACTTCTAAATGTATTAATCAATCGAAGCACTATAATGATAATTTAAAAGGGATATTAAATCTAACAGTGGCTCAGTGGACAAGTGCTCGGTCCAGCAGATTTACAACCTTAAGAAAAATAATTTGTTTTTCAAATTGTTTCTTTGGGCGGCGCCATCTCTTGCGAAGAATTGGTGCAACGCTCTGAGAGTATTCTTTGCCATGAAAATAAAGCTTCTCAATCCCGTTCGGATACGGCTAGAGGGTAAATTTTCCCGTTAAATTGTGCTAAAATAGAACGAGCACGCACTAGTTCTTGTGAGAAAGCTAGGCTTAAGCCCATGTGCTGTTGCGCCAATAGCAATAATAAATTAAATCCAATAAGTAAAAAGTTTTTAATCATTTGTAGTATTCGGGTTGCTATAGTAGATAGAGCTTATTGCAATTAAAATATGGAATATGTGTAAAAATTAGCAGTTAGCATTTATTGCCTATTAATAAAGAAGCATTGTTTAATTGACGGGTGGTTTTATTAAATTTTCAAAAGTTTTTATCAGAGTTTATGGTTCTTTAGCACACACAAGCAATTTGCTTTCCCCTGGTTTCAATTATCATGGACGTAATAGGGAAATTACAGACTATAATCTTGTAAGTGTTTCCGTTCGAACGTCGACCGTAATTTAAGGGTTTTGAATTGCCTGTTAATTAATTCGAGTAGGTGAGTTATATATTTAAATTTTACGCTGCCTGGGTAGATATTTAAGACTTCTCGGTTGTGAGACTATTGGGCAATTTTTTGTTTGAACAGGTCTAGTGCTCGAAAAACGAAGTCAACTGATGTAACCATAGTTAGAATAACCAAAGATGATTTATTTTATTTGTTTTTTGTTAAAAAAAACATAGTTCAAACATGAATGGCCTATTTATTATGTATTATATTATATATATTTACTGTTTCGTTTGGTTATTCTAACTATGGTTACATCAGTTGACTAACTTGAAGTCACAAGCCTGTAATCTATTTTATTGCACCATCTTCTGTAATTGATGATACGTAATCACAGTAAGTTGTAAGGCATTGCAATCGATGATTTTTGTTACGCGCTCTTTATATAATTGTTCTTATAAGACATTAACTAGTTACCAGCTTTTAGTTGTTATACTGATTATTAACTTTGTGCGAAAATAAAAGGAGCCGTCTTAGATATAGCTTTTTTTTTACTGGTCTCAGCCTTATTTAATGAAAAATAATGTTCAGTGAGAGACCGAAACCTTTATTCTAAACTTTATTATAATTTTCTTTTTTGGTCTTCGTTCAATTGAAAAGGTCTTCAATAAGAGTGAGAAAAGATATAAATCTCTCTTGTGTCATATGGGATTACCATGCACTATACAAGGACAAATTCTACCGAATTTGGGCAAGTGCTTTAACCGCTAACAAGAAATGTATCCACCAGACCATCCTTATTTAGTCACTATATTGCTGCTAAGATTGCTTTTAAATTTAACAAAAATGAACTTATACCCATAATTTCATATACGATTCCTATTAGGATAATCTTGTGGTTCGTCAAAAATGGTCGTGGTCCGCCCACCATGGAGCAGGTGTATTAAACATCATTTAATTTCTTTCAGTGCTTTTCCTTTCCGCTCGGTTACTTTGTATAGGGCATTACTCTATCGTTAAAACCCGACTAAAGATTTCTTACTTGCTAAAACTATGCTATGCGCGGTGGGTGTGGCATATACCCCAGACCAAGTCTCATCCTATCCCTTACCTCTACTCTTTTTCAAACCAATAAGTGCTTTGCATATATAGGGATATCCCCTGACCGTTGGTTTCTTTAAAAAAAATAACTTGCTCTAATCCAAAGATACGTTTTTTATTCCCTTATAGAGTGATGGGAGTGGCAGTAGTCCAATCCCGCCCTCAGTTTTCGGTGGAGAGGTCCCAATCGACAGCAAGTATCCCCGCACCATAACTTATTGCTATAAATTGCTCACGTCCAAAGTTATATTTATCATTATTCCAGTGGACCGAGTCCGCCCATATAAAGCCTATGTTCTCCGCAGGCGTCCAAAAAGTAGCTGCAAAATTAGATACAGATCGGATGAAGCGTGTTGTAGGGTAAAGGCATGCTGGCTTAATGACGACGAAATGGAGTTTCTTTCATTTCCCTACATTCGAGGTGTCAAGGAAGGTATACTATGACTAGAGTGGAAAGTTGGATGTATCACTGCTTCTCGTAGAGTACCTACTGGCAGAATTTAGTTTTGTGTCTGTGTGCTTGCGTGCGTGTGTGAGGGTCTTATAATGAGTTTGCTGCTTATATATTAGTACATACTAACAATAATATTTCCTTTATTCTTAATTATGTCTAGAATATTGCACACACTTTAAACACAAACTAAAGCTGCTACAGCCGAGTAAAAGCGCTTACGGTTATTGTGATCGCATGTTATGCAACTATACAAAAACGGCATGGTTGCGTCTACGCATCTTTTAACTATACCCTACACCCCCTACACCTATGGTAATAGGTACACAGTCAAAGAGGACCTTAACTTAGTTTAAGTTCCGAGATTAGCCAAATCGGTTAAAGGGCCCATAAGTCCATCTACCTCGGATTTTTTTCGGTTAAATGATCATTGAAAAGAATAATACTTGCAGTTCAAGATAAGGGGTCGGTCCGGTCTGTCATACGAAAAAATGGGCGTGGTCCGTCCACTATATAGCGGTAAACGGAAAATCCTCATAACTTGCATAATTTTTACACCAAAGCGCTCATATTCGGTCACTTAATTGCTGGTAAGAATTCCTTTACGTTCTCCAAAAATGGGCGTGGTCCGCCTACCATGGGGGAGGTAAATTAAATATACCGATATTTTCTTTTTCACACCTGTCAGAGCATCAATATTTGGCATATATAGTCCTATTAGGAACATCGGAGTTTGTAAAAATTGGGAGTGGGCCACCCACTATGTAGGCGGTACATTTAAAACACTCACAATTTAATTTCTTCCATGGGTTATCACCCCACTCTGTAACTTGGTGTAGGGTATTACTCTGTCGGTGAAACCCTTACTTGTTTTATAGTTAATATCTGCTGCGGTATTACATTCCCTGTTTGAAACCCTTCCCATTTAATTGTGTAATGAAATATGTATGTTCCAGAAATTTGTAGCGACTCTGTATTAAAAAATATACCAGTAAAATTACTTTTACATTACATAATTTAAAAAAATTATTTACAGCTTTCGTTCAGATTTAGTATGGTTTTTTGCTTAGTTTAGCTTTCGACTTAGTTTTAAGTTTTTTGAATGAACTACTCTGGGCGTTATTTCCGTTTGAAGCGTGAACTGACCATAAGGAGACGATGCCACTTTCACCTGCCGTTACCATAACGTTGTTCTGCAAAAAAAGCACAAGCTGCACATATTAAAAAAATGTTAAGTATTTCGCAAACCTTTTTGTTGTAGACACTTTCACGGACGATTTGCTTATTGCCATCGAAATCGGCCAAAGGTACTAGTTGTTCATTCTGTAGACGCAGAGAACGTAACACGTCCCTGTAAAATAAATTGCAAAATCCATGTCAGGTTATTCAGTGAAGTTCCATAAAGTCTACAGCATTTGGGCATTGAATAAATAATTAAACCCGATATCTAAAGGTGAACAAGAGATAAGGCGCCGCAGTGGTCCAGTGATGTGTGCTCAGTCTCTGGTGCGAGAGATCGCCGGTTTGATCCCTGGAAGACTCATACCTACACTGACGAACCATACTGCTTTCAGCAGTACAGTACAACCAAATGTATTGTTTTTTATAAGCTTTATATTAACTTCACTTCAGGTTTGTTTGTAGTCAAATCTAGTAATCAAGTTTTCACCCACTTCCCGACTACTTAGAGATCTGAAACTTTGCATACATGCGTAAACAGGAGCACAATACATGAATCAAATTTTTACTTTAAACAAAGTTATTAGCGAAACTGCGATAGCCAATCAGAGCACAGACAGAAGAAGAAGCATGTAGGGACAGACGGGCCAGGAGCTGTTCAATCGCATTTTATATAATCTTGCCGTATTTATAGAATACGAAATGTATAATGACCTAGATTTATACCTGTTTTAGGCCCCTATAAATAATATTATATATATAGATCATTAAATCACATCAAATACATCAACAAATATTCTTGGGATAGATGAGCAAGGAGCTGTTTAATCGCAATTTATGTATGTATATAATTTTGCCGTATTTATAGAATACGAAATGTGTAATGACCTAGTTTTACGCCTGATTTAGGCCCCTACCGATATATAGGCATCACAATCAATATTATATAGATATAACATTAAATCACATCAAATACATGAACAAATGTTCCGGGGACAGACGGGCAAGGAGGAGCGCTGCTATTCAACCGAAAACAAAGAAAACCAAGAACAGACCAGACGGGCAAGGAAAAGTACTCCTATTAAATTAAATAGAATTAATTTCAGCAACAGCCAATCAAAGCACAACAGGGAAGAAGAACACTGCTGTATATAAGGAGCAGCTGTAGCAAAAGCGGACAGAACTGTACGAGCTGCCAAGCAAAGAGGTTATCTGATTTTTTACTCTTCGTTGTTTCTTTTGGTTGAATTATAACCTCAAAAAGGGTATTTCTGGTACGGAATTTCAGTACCTTTTTGTGAATACCAATAAAATATTGTATACTGCTCTGCAAGTTTTAAATGCGAAAAATTTCAGATCTCTAAAATTGAATTTATGGGAGACTAAAAAGTAGAAAATAATCTATATATATAAAAATCAAATTATGTATGTATGTATGTTCGGAGTTGCGTCCTAAACCGCTTGATCGATCATAACCAAATTTGGCACATAGAGTATAGATGTTCCAAGGATGGTCATAGGCTATAAAAAATGTGTATACATCAAGAGGGCGCGGCACCTCCCATACAACTTAAATGATTGATTTGGCATATCTTTAAAACTACAAGGTGTACAACGTTAAAACTTTGTATTCTGTTAGTACTTAGTCGTGCCCTCTTGCTTAAAAAAATTTTTGGGGCGTGGGACAAGGGGGAGTAGCACTCCTTATACAACTTAAATATTTGATTTGGCATATCTTTAAAACTACAAGTCACGCAGCATTACAATTCCGTACGCAGGCACCTCTTGGATTCATTGTCACACTGTTAAAATTTAATGGGCGTAGGTCAAGGGGGTGGCACTTCAATCAAATCGTTTACGGGTATAACTTTAGAAATATACTTCATACATCAATGAAACTCTGTAGAAACATATTACATATCCGTATCATTGAACTGGGAAAATGGGACGGGCATTGGACAAGGGGCGTGGCACCGCTCATACAAACGGAATCATTGATATCGAATAGCTTTGGAACTAAGTCGCGCAGAATTGAAATTCCGTATGCAAGCACCTCTTGGATGAGTCGTCCAATTGATAAAATTTTATGGGCGTAGGACAGGGGCGTGGCTTTTTCAATCAACTTCACATTTTAGTATTACTTTAGAACTATACATCATAGATCAATGAAGCTCCGATTCTACAACTGGGAAAATGGAATGGGCATTGCACACGAGGCGTGGCACCCCTCATACAACTTAAATCTTTTATTTGGTATATTTTTATTCTGTTAGTATATAGTCATACATATGTACATGTAAAGATTTTTACATAATTTTGAGTTTTATTTATATAGATTTAGGGGCATGGGACAAGGTGGCGTGGCACACCTTAAATGTATGTACCGTAAAAAAGTTGTGGTCCATGAGGAGTGAAGGGGGGCGAAAGGCCAAAGGAGTAATCTACATACACAGATAGTTCTGTAAGGACCTACATTCATGACTTCCCCTACAAATATACATATAGGCATCACAAGCATCAGCAATAAAAAGCCCTGCTGTTCAACAGAAAACAACAGAAACCAAGAAAAAGACAGACTGGCAAACACTGCTATTAAATTAAATACAATTAAATACAGCAACATCCAATCAGACCATAATTCTCATTGCGTATTTTTATAAAAACGCGGGGTGGAACCCGCGGGTAACAGCTAGTATTATATAAAAAAACTTTTTAAAAATAAGCTTTAATTTATTTAATGTACTAAAAAGTAGAAAATAAATTGTTTCCAAGTCACCTGTATCTTACTATTAATAAAAGCTTGGGGCGCTTATGTGTTCAAAATTTGTCTACCAATTGATACAATATTTTATTTAATTTATTTTTTGTAAATGGTTGAGTTCTAACCTCAAAAAGCGCATTTCTGGAAGTTTTAAATTCTTTTTGCGAAAAATTTCAGAGCTCTAAAATTGAATTTATGGAAGATTAAAAAGTAGAAAATAAAATTATATAAAAAAAACTTTTTAAAAATACGCTTTAATTTATTTAATGTACTAAAAAGTAGAAAATAAATTGTTTCCAAGTCACCTGTATCTTAATATCAATAAAAGCTTGGGCGCTCAAAATCTATATTTACACTTATCTTTCATTATTAGAATCTATTTACAAAAAATAAATAAAATAAAATATTGTATCAATTGGTTGACAAATTTTGAACAAATAAGCGCCCCAGAAATTGCTGTTGATAGCTTTACTATACCGGGCAAATAGCTACTTTTTATACCCTACAGCTATATAATAAATAATAGGTAATAGGGTATAACAAATTTGTGCGAAAATTGTAACGCATTAAAGGAGCCGTCCTAGATATAGACATAAGTATAAAGAAATGATCAGAATCACTTTCTGTCTTAATTTCCGGTTGTCTGTCTGTCTGACTGTCCATGCGCGCAGGAGAGAAAGAAGGAGTTATCCGATTTGGTGGACATTCGCAGTGAGCCTTAGTTTATGTTCTGAGATTAGCAAATTCGGCCGAAGGACACGCCCACAACGGGCTTGTAAGTCCCACTACCTCTATTAATGCGTTACAATTTTGGCACAAATTTATTATACCCTATTACCATAACTGTAGGGTATAAAAATCTGCAAATAAGTGGAAGTTCTGACAATAAGAAAATCATTTCAGTGCTCACCCCTTTTGAAAGTTGGTGCCGGCCAATAAGAAGACACTGCCATCCTCATTATCATGCAAGCTTACCAAATTACAATTGGCCGCATTTTTTCGTTTTAATGCCGCGGTAATATTACAACGCGAAAATTCAGCAATTAGGTTTCCTTCTTCGCGACCATATGTCTTAAAGTCGTTGGTGTGAGTGATGCAAGAGATTATAGCCTTGTCGTTAACATTTCTATGCCTGAAAGACGAACATACTTTGCAAAAATTAAGTAGACATGGGAAAAAAGCCATGAACACACCAATTTAACTTGTGTACGCTGCTTTCCGTGTTTATCGTGGTTTCCAGAGCATCCTCCTCGGTAGCTTGTACGATATTAAAGATATTTATCAAGCCGTCAGTGGAACCAGAGCATAGTAAATCGGGATTTTCCGCATGAAAGCGCACACTGGTTATGTCATCCTGATGACTTTCAAAGTAGCCTCCCAGTTGCTTGCGTTCGCGCACATCGTAGAAGAGTAGAAATACGTTGTTCTGGTACTGATCAGTGCCGGCGCAGATCACTCGCCCATTGGAATTTCGATCGAAACAGGCGATGCTTCTTATAATGCCGCTGTCAGAGGAGGATGTTACTGGTGCAGAACCGGTGTCTTCAAAGAGTGCCTGTTCACATTTGCTGCTTGCCCGTAAATCAAATAATCGGATTACACCGTTCGTTGTGCCGACCAATAGCAAGTTCGGAGACTCGTCGAGAAAGCGTACCCCGCATATACTAGTGCTGTTTGTACATTTTTTGGAAGTAACGGTGAGTAGCGCTGGTGCGGGTATTTCCTCCACACTAGAGTGACTCAGGCCACATTGGTCGTTAACGTCGATCAACTGCACAGACGCATTCGATAAGCCAGCAGCGATGCGTGTAAAGGCACTTTAAGTAATTATATATATATGTACATAAATTATAAAATAATTAAGCCTAGTATTGTCACATGGAATACCTGTCATGGCACAGATTCAATACGTAATCCTTCTTCAGCGTAGCCGCACACTCATCGGCGATTTTATATTTTACTGGAAAACTCTGTGCTAACTCAAACGGCGTGCAAGTGTCTCCGTCTAAAAATGTGTCTTCCTCTTCCTCGGAGCTTGGCAACGAAGCATCTATTCATAGTGATAATTCAAACGCATGCTATCAGATAGGATGTTGACTTTTTATTAGTCCAAATGAAGCAAACTATGATTTTTCTCCTCCATTTAGGGCCACTCAAATCAAAGATATTATTTAACGATTAATGGTACCTTGAAAGGCGTCTTCATTCAACATCATATACGCGCAAATCCACAATAAATAGAAAAACACAGAACCTGCTTCGATTTCAGCGCAAAATATTCTCCGGCAAGCAGAAGGGATGCAAAATTCAGTACCTTAGTACTGAATTCACTACAATTTAGATTTACAAAGTATCGCAATACCGGATCGGGTGCAAATGCATTTGCAAATGCATAAGCCCAATTCAAAATCTTGTGCAAATAGTCTTGAATTTTTGCAATTGTAAATTTTGAAATATATTTTTACTCTACACTAATAAAATATACAGAGATGCGATTGCAAAACCTTTGCAAAAATGGAACACTTAAAGCACGTAGTTTATTTACTATGCGAATGCAATACTGAATTGCAAGCGGCTTTTAGAGCGGGTGAGAGAAAAAGAAGAAGAAGTGCGAACCGAAATGTTTTAAATTTCGAAATAAGAAAGAGAGTCAAAGTTTCTGCAGAAAACCATTTTCCTTTTGAGCAATCGGATTTGAGTTTCTTGTTTTGCAAAAACTTTTGCAAACTAAACCGAAAAACCGCTCACAATTGATCGCAAATATTTACTATTGTACCAATTTGCAATCTTAAATGCACAAGATTGTGAATTGGGCTATAGTGTTGCTTATGCATCTATATAATCGGGAACGACCTTTGACTTACAAAGGTGCAAAATCTTTGCATATGCCATATGCATATAGCAAACAGCTGAGTATTTATCAAAATTCCACGAAAGAGTTAAAAACAACAAAGTTGAAACTTCATCATCGAAAACGCAGCAAATGAAATCATGGGTAAATAATAAAGACAGACAAGTTCAACATTTCAAACTAGCAACTATGCTCATAAGTTTGAAAAAAAACTTTGTCATATATGTATGCAATAGGTTTTGGTCTAGGAAACTAGGAACTGTGTTGTGTTTGCTAATCAGTAGGGGTATTCCTTATGCGGAGCGAATGTAAAAGCAAAAGCAAAATTTTTCTTTTGCATTTTTATAATCGGGAACGACCGATTGTGAAATCCCTGCAAATGTGTTTGTCAAACAGCTGTTTTATTTGAGTGTTAAAAAAATGCCACGAAAGAGCGAAAAACAACAATTAAGCGACTTCTTAATTGAAAATGCAGCAAATGAAATCATGGGTAAATATTTATAACACCAAAAAGTGCGACTTTTCAAGCTGGCAACTATGCTCATATTTTGCATCAAATATTTTCCACTAAACGCAATGGAATTTGGTCTAGGAAAATTGTGACTTTAATGCAAAAGCAAACCAGTGTGTTTTATTGTTGTGTATACAAAAGGTGGAAAAATATTTTGCTTTTGCTCTTTTGCAGGACCAATTGCACCGGATAGGGAATACCCCTAATATGTTTTGTTTTTGCGATTGCATGCGGTGGAAAAATATTTTGAATTACACATTTGCAAAACCATTTGCACTAGATCGTGTATATCCCTATTGATTTTGTATATGTACTACAAATAAGGAGACCATTTATATGTATCATTTTGAAGGCGTTGCTGTACCAAAAAATCTATTTTTTCAACCCTGGACACCAATCGACATGTGGTTAGATAAAACGATATTGAAGAATAGTGCATAAATCGATAAATTGTTGTTTTTAGACCACTGTTTTACGTGCTCATTTTATAAATCCCCGTGATCGAACGCAACGCGAACACGAAGCCAACGCCGGGATCAAAAAACGGCATTTTATAAATCACTGCGTAATTGCGTTCGTCGTCTTACGGCATCACATGAGTTGTCACGTTCTTACGAAAAAGAGTTGTATTTTTCTAAATTTATCAGCCAAATACAAAACACACAAAATTTGCAGCTTCCATTGCATACCTTCCATAGCCTAGTTGTTAAAGCATTTGACTAGCACGCAAGAGGTTGTCAGTTCAATCCTCAACCGCGATACTTTTCTTTTTTTTTGTGATTTCGACCCTTAACCGCAGTGCTAGTATATTCCTTTTTTGTACTTTTTTCTTTAGTATTTGTCCTTAAAAAGTATTACAATACTTATTATTTGCTTCTGCAGATTACCACAAATCAATTTTCACTCGAAATTACCAAAAATTCTGCGTTTAAAAAACTGAACGCGAGCTCAAACCCACGTGAACGATTTGACAGTTCTTGTGAGCGAATGCGCAGCGTTGCGTTTTATGCGATACCGATTTTCATATGAAACTACGTAAGACAACGCGAGCGGTCACTGAGTGAGGTGATGCGTTTTACACAATACCAAATTAGTGAACGCTGGGTGAAGTGAGGCGTTGGGATTTACAAAATAAGCACCTTAATCTTTACGCATTTATTTCATATTTCTCCAATCAAAATTTTTATTTAACGTAGGAATAACATATGCTGCTTTTTACAACTATCAGATGATAACCTTTTTAAACTTACCTACTTTTAGCAATTAACGGACGATGTACATATATACTTACCATAGTTGTGAAGAGTGGAATCAGATTTGATTTGAATCAGTGATTTTACCCTATTTGATTTAAAAAGCTGATTTTCCAATCAAGCATAGCCAATCGATTTATCTTTTTCTGATTCAAATCACCAATCAAAAAAGTTTATTGTGATTTAAAATCAAAAGGCACCAATCAAAATTGACAATCTGATTTACCAATCACTTGATTTAAATCAGCAAATTTACCAATCCGATTTGCCAATCTTGATTGTGATTGTAAATCAAGTCTTCAAATCAAGTGCGCAAAAGGATGACAGAGCAGTAATAAAATGTATATGTACTTCGAAATAGTACCAAAAATATCAAAGATAAATTCGTTCCTTAAAAGTAAGAATAATTACTTGAAATCGTGAACAAATCATATGTAAATATGTACCAACAACTTAAACTAATACATTTGTTTTATTGAAATGATAGTGAAATATGTAATTATTTGTTCATGTTTCCTCACCGAAAATTGCAAGAAAAGTATTTTTTTGGAAGGAAAAAAGCAAACCTGTTTTATATGACACTTCCATCAGTGATGCCAACGTCGTGAAATTCGTGCCAGATTTTGTGCATTTTTAAAGCTGATACGTTTATGAAAATTAATTTATCGTCTGATATCTATTTTAGTGCCATTGTTTGTTTATTTTGAAGACACTATTATTAGTCCGTAACATTTTCGAAGCAGTTTGCGTTCTGTGAAATTAACCTGAGTGAATCGCATTACTTTTAGAGGTTTGGAACAAAAATAGGCATCACTGTCTCGCATCCGTTCTTAGCACCCGCACAAAAGAGGTATACTTTTGTGCAAACCACTGCCGCCACAAAAGTGTAATGAATTTCTACCTGCTGTTCCAGGAAACATAACATGTTAAGTATAATATACATATAATATGTCAAATATATGCATATGCATTTATTAAAATTTGAAGATTTAGGAAAAGAACAAAGTAATGTATTTATATACATATACTCCTCCTATACATTCATGTATTTTGAAATAAAAAAACATAAATTGTTGTTTATTTCTTGTGTGTACTATTTTGTAGCATCTTATACCTGCTAATCAAATCCACAACTTTCTTTCTAATACAGAATAAAATTATATTAAAAAAAACTTTAAAAATAAGCTTTAATTTATATAATGTACTAAAAAGTACAAAATAAATTGTTTCCAAGTCACCTGTATCTTACTATTAATAAAAGCTTGGGGCGCTCATGTGTTCAATATTTGTCAACCAGTTACCACAATATTTTATTTAAATAATTTGTTGCAAATAGATTCTACTAATGAAAGATATTTTGAATATGGATATTGAGCGCACAAGCTTTTATTAATAGTAAGATACAGGTGACTTGGAAACAATTTATTTTCTACTTTTTAGTACATTAAATAAATTAAAGCTTATTTTTAAAAAGTTTTTTTTATATAATTTTATTTTCTACTTTTTAGTCTTCCATAAATTAAATTTTAGATCTCTGAAATTTTTCGCAAAAAGAATTTAAAACTTGCAGAGCAGTACACAATATTTAGGGTATTCACAGTGTTTCCTATCGTCATATGTCATATCCTCAATTTAACAAATAATACGGCTGTGATCGACCCCCTAATATTCGTGGCATATTTGTGGCGTGATGAGTTGTTGTTGTTTTGCTTGCAAGGCGCGGCGAATAAGTTCTTATCGTTTTTCATTGATGTGTGGTGTACCTATAATTATAAACTGAAGCCCAAGTGTGTAGTTGCTTGAAAAGTGCCACGCCCCCTGTCCTACGCCCATAAAATTTTACCAGTGGGACGAAGCATCCAAGAGGGGCCTGTATACGGAATTTCAATGCTGCACGACCTTTAGTTCCAAAGCTATTATATATAAACGATTTTGTTTGTATGGGCGGTGCCACGCCCCCTTATCCAGTGCCCGTCTTATTTTCCCAGTAGAAGGATATGGATATGTAGTAAGTTCCTACCAAATTTCATTGATGTGTGATGTGTAGTTCTAAAGTTATACACAAATCTGGAGTTGTTAAAGAGTGCCACGCCCCTTATCCTACGCCCATAAAATTTTACCAGTGGGACGACACATTCAAGAGGCGACTGCATACGAAATTTCTATGCTGCACGACCTTTAGTTCCAAAGCTAATCGAGATCAAAAATTTTGTTTGTATGGGGGGTGCCACGCCCCCTTATCCAGTGCCCGTCTTATTTTCTCAGTAGAAGGATATGGATATGTAGTAAGTTCCGAGTTTCATTGATGTGTGATGTGTAGTTCTAAAGTTATACACAAATCTGGAGTTGATAAAAAAGTGCCACGCCCCTTATACTACGCCCATAAAATTTTACCAGTGGGACGAAACATCCAAGAGGCGACTGCATACGAAATTTCTATGCTGCACGACCTTTAGTTCCAAAGCTATTATATATAAACGATTTTGTTTGTATGGGCGGTGCCACTCCCCCTTATCCAGTGCCCGTCTTATTTTCTCAGTAGAAGGATATGGATATGTAGTAAGTTCCTACCGAGTTTCATTGATGTGTGATGTGTAGTTCTAAAGTTATACACAAATCTGGAGTTGATAAAAAAGTGCCACGCCCCTTATCCTACGCCCATAAAATTTGATTCATGCATTGTCTTGGTGTTTACACATGTATGCAAAGTTTCAGATCTCTAAGTAGTCGGGAAGTGGGTGAAAAATTGATTACTAGATTTGACGACCCACATACTGACATACCGCTGACAGAAAGTGAACCTAATATAAAGCTTATAAAAATGCAGCTCTGTATAGTTTGCTCAATGTGGTGATTGCACCAAAATTGAATTGAATCAGCTCAGCGGCCAATCGATTGGTGCTTTTTGATTTTAAATCAAAATCAACTTTTTTGATTGGTGATTTGAATCAGGCAAGGGCAAATCACTGATTGGGGTTTTTTGATTCAAATCAATATGATTGCTTTTGCCTGATTGGAAAATCAGAAATTTAAATCGATTGGTGGAGTTGATTTTAAAATCAGAAATTTAAATCTGGTGATTGGTAAATCGATTTTGGATTGAATCTTTTACAGGTCTGCAATGGGCCCTCCAAAGTTGCACAAGACATACTGCAATTCTGCGGTCGGGATCACATCATTATAAACAGATCATAGCTGTTAAATTGCGATTACGATTAGTAATCAATTACATTACTTTTAAAAAGAATTGTAATTGATTATATAATCCTCGATCAAGAAATTTTGATTAGTAATTGATTACGATTCCAAATAATCAAAATATAATCAGGATTACTTGAGATTACTAAAAAGAATCAAAATTAAGCAAAAAATAATCGACTACTTTAAAGATTACTTTTGATTCTTTTTAATTATTTTAAGAATTTTAGCCAAACAAATTTGTTGTTTCTCATATTTGCCCACTTATTTTGCAACCAATCATTGACCACAGCCCTTTAGACTTTGACTAAAGCCCTTTAGCCGCCTCAACAACTATTTTACCACTAGTGAAAAGAAGGGCATTTAACTTTCTTTACAATTGAGTTTTATTCAAAATTATTTAGCACCAAGTCCCTAGTTTTCCAAATTGTAGAAATTGTTGGCTTGCTGATTTCTTGGCATACATATTTGCTTTTGTTGTAAACGTTTTATATTTTCATATTTCTTTTTTAAAGAAAAACCGGTTGAATAGCAGCGCTCCTCCTCCCGTCTGTCCCCGGCCCCGGAACATTTGTTCATGTATTTGATATGAATTAATGTTATATCTATATAATATTGGTTGTGATGCCTAAATCAGGCGTAAATCTTGGTCATTACACATTTCGTATTCTATAAATACGGCAAAATTATATATAATGCGATTAAACAGCTCCTGGTCCGTCTGTCCCTACGTGCTTCTTCTTCCCCGTCCACTTTGCACAAATTAAGAACCTTACTCAATTGGGTTTTATAGCAGCTTGTAGGGGAAATTGGCCAATTTGCGACTCAATTGCGGCTGAAATTGGGAAATAGAATCAAAAGTAATCCATTATAAGTAGTCGATTATTTTTTGCTTAATTTTGATTCTTTTTAGTAATCCCAAATAATCCTGATTATATTTTGATTATTTGTAATCGTAATCAATTATTTTACATTTTTAAGAAAATAATCGAATTACTAATCATTATTTAACAGCTATGATCCAAGTCAATGAAGCCACTGGATGCACCCTTTTACAAGAATAATGATAAAATTCTCAGAGATATTGAGGCACAGTTCCAAAAAAATTAAAATTTTGGAAGTTGTTTCAATTTTTTTCTATTACTGTTATAATAAATTCAACAAAAGAATCAGGAAAGAAATTCCGATGTGCCGTGGTAAACGCATTTTCAGTGTTATCTACATGAAGTCATCGTAGTCATCACCGTAATCATTTCCGTATTTCTGAAACCCATCAATATCCTGCAAATACAAATTTTATTCAATAACATTACAATTTCGTGCTGTTCCACATACTGAAATATTCTTACATCATTTTCCGTGCGCAGTGTTGCTTTGTTCTTACTCTTGCCAGCAAGTTTCTTGGCACTTTGCTTCTCTAATTTCAGTTTTTCTGTATGCAAACTCTCGATGTTTATTTTCACCTTCTTCATATCAGCCGCCGATACTGCAAACAAACATAAAATCATGTTCAAATGGCAACTTTCGATAATAAGAATTTCACAAACTTAATTAGGTGTGTTAAGCAGAGTTTTCTTCAATTCTGGATTAAATATCTAATACAGTTCCTGGAATAGGCTCCTAACATTATATTGAGGTACTCCGTTTGATAAACAAAAAATACAACCACTTACGGACTGGCTGTAAAATGCGTAAAATGCGCGACCACTTCTTTAAATGAGTTTACTTTTCAATATTTGCAAACAAGAAATATCAAGAACCAATCAATCAATCAATCAATCAATATGCCTAAAATTGTTTCTTCGTTCAAGATAATGTTAAAGCATGAACCTCAAACAAGAATTGAATATTTATAGAAACAATTTTTATACTCTACACCTATGGTAATAGGGTAAAATAACTTTGTGCGAAAATTGTAACGCATTAAAGGAGCCTAGGTATAGACATAAGTGTATAGAAATAATCAGAATCACTTTCTGTGTTGATTTCCGGTTGTCCCTCTTTCTGTCTGTCCGTCTGTGCAGGAAAGGAGTTGTCCAATTTGAACAAAATTAGGTACACAGTCGCAGTGAACCTTAACCTACTTCCAGTTCCGAGATTAGCCAAATCGATTGAAAGACACGCCCACTATAGGCCTGTAAGTCCCTACAACCCGGATTTTTTTCGGTAAATTTGTCTAATTACTCATAGAAAAGAACTATACTTGGTATTCAAGTTAAGGGGTCAGTTCTTTATGTCCCACGAAAAAATGGGCGTGGTCCGCCCACTATATAAGCGGCAAAATTTTTTCATGAAAATGGCTCTCAATTGGCTATTTATGAATTTAAACGAATGAAATTTGGTTTCCAAGTTGAAATATTGGTCTTATATGCCACACAAGAAAATTGGCGTGGGTCGCCCGCTATATAGGCGGTAAACGGGAAATCCTCATAACTTCCATTATTTTTAAAAGTGGAATAAGTCAATTTTTTACAAAAGTGTAGATAATGGCAGTTATAGATAAAACGTTTTATGATTTTTTTATGAGATTCTAGTTTTTGGGAGATGAAAGTTTTAGCTCTTAACAGTATTGACACTGAGAGTGAAATGTTAACATTTGAATATCTCGCAATAACAGAAAGTGGACTTATTCCACTTTTAAAACAACAGCTCATATTTTGATTGATGAAAAAATATTATTCATATGAAAAGTGAGCCGGACGGTAAATCGGCTATGCCCCTGAATTTTGCGGATCCATTCAGAACGCAAGGAACTCGAATTTATAACTTAATCAAATCCCAAGTTTTTTCAGTATTAGGTATTATACTGTAGTGGGCGAGTTATAAACCGAACCGAAGGAACTCGAATTTATAACTTAATCAAATCCCAAGTTTTTTCAGTATTAGGTATTATACTGTAGTGGGCGAGTTATAGTTCTACGTATATGTGACATTTTCAGTCCAAATGCAAATCGGTTTATAACTCGCCCACTACAGTATAATACCTAATACTGAAAAAACTTGGGATTTGATTAAGTTATAAATTCGAGTTCCTTGCGTTAAAGTTTCGCTTCAATTCCTTTGTTACGACTTGTGTTTACCGGAAGGTCGGTTTTCCAATATATAAGTGTAAATTGTGGGCGTGACGTGTTTTTGATTAGAATAAATCTTTCCTCCAATAGCATGGAAATCTTGATTGGTGCTTGAATTATGGCCATTTTTTCAAATTTGACAAGAACATGGCTAAATCGATTGAGATTTTGTTCCTGATATTTTATTTAATCTTATCGTTTAATCTTTCACCGGCGCACAGTGGCACAAATCATAACTTTTGAACGGATAAAGATATCGGAATAATTTTTTTTGCATTCTACAGAAAATTGTCATAGCTTTAATGACACTTTATTTGTTTGTGTGGATATACAGGGTGCGACGGAATCTGTTGTTAAAGTGCGCCTTTATGCAGGTAGAATAAATCGCACATTTAATACAACAAATTATGCGGAAATATTTAAATTTTAGAAAGATTTTGCATTTATAATGGCAAAAATATATACAGGGTGTCATATGGCTAACATATAATGTGGAGAAGTGGAGTTTTTAAGATCGTAGAAAATCTTGATTATTTACGAGATGTCAAAGAATTCAATAGGGATAAATTAGTTTAAGAACTTTTTAAAATATTTTAATAAAAAAATTTTATAATTTATTTGATAGAAATTTTCCTTTTTTCTTAATAATTACATTATTCAAAATTTTTTTTAACAAAATACAAATATTCGTGACGCTCCAGCAGCCAAAAAAACCGAAAAATCATATTTTTTAAAGATAATCTGGAAAGTGGGCGTGTTCTAAGATTAATATGAAAGCATTTTAGTAAATTGGATTGCTTTCATATTTGAATAAGATCGTTTTTTAAAATTTTCATATAAAAACCCGAAAAAATTTAATTTTTAAAAAAGTGGGCGTGGCAGGAGGCTGATTCAAAAAAGTTGTAATTGCTAACTATAAGGACATGAATGGAAGTCGTATACCAAATTTCAACTTTCTAGCTCGAAATTTACGGTTCAATAGTCGTGAAATGCAGGCGGACGGACATGGCTGATCTATAGACCTCTCGATAAAAATCGCTTTAACTCAAAAACAAGCAGCCAGTTCTTTGGATATATTCTTAGAAATAGTCAATAATTAGTCTCCTGGTAAGGATACTCTGAAGAAATTTGAAGTTTTTTTTTAAACTCAACACAAAGTTTAAAATCAATGGTAAAAAAGAGGTTATTAAAAATGCCATTTATAAAAAAAAAGACAAAAACAAAATTTTTTTTTGAGATTTTGGATTTGTTGAAATTGATGAATTTATTTAATTCTATTTTGAAAATTTAATTTTTGTGCAGTCGTATCACAGTTTTTTCACCTCAAACATGTACATTTTTTCCCAAATTTCGTTTTTTTGTTGTGTTTGAAAAATCAGTCAACTTTGACCAGCTCTACAAACCAAACTACTTATGCAAATAAGTTGAAATTTTCACTTTCTTAAAGTACAATCAATTCACTATCCAATATATATAATCGTTTTGCTAAATATTTCCATAAAAAAATTGATTTTTGCCATTTTTGCCACGTGATTCGGCCAAACAAGCCAGTGTGCGGCGTTACAAACATCCGCAAAAACTCAATATGCGCTCACGTGGTTATTAAAATGGAAAAATATACACAATTAAGTTCTATAAACCTTTGAATTACGAGAAAAATTTGTGGATTAGTGCACGGCCTTGAGCTCGATTTTCGGACAACGTTTTTTCAAACCTATTTTCGAAATTTGTGATGACCCGTGTCCGAACGAAATTGTAAAACTTTATTTTCAGATGGCGCACAGAAAGATTTTGAAAAAAATTATCTTTCTTTTTTGATGGTATGAGTCGAACCAGCGACCTATCGCATCAGAGACTTTCACTTATCCACTGGGCCACTACAGCGCCTATAAATTTATATCGTCCGAAATATATAACTTGGAATGAATACCCCAATTATTTTTAAAATATTTAGATATAAACTTGCTTGTGTAGCCAGCTAGCAGCACTTACAGTTCACACATATGCTACGGACTAGCTCCTCGATGAACTGTGGGAAGTGTGGAGATTCCTTATATTGCGCCAGTTTCCAACTCAGCGTCGCACCGAACTCTTGGAACTCTTCCTTGCTTTCCGGATTGAAGGCGTCCAGGCCATCGGCTATGTTGGTTACTCCGAAAGTTTCGAGCGCGCTCTTCAAGTCGGATTCTTCCTGAATCTTTTGCAGGCGAAGTTTCTCTGCTAATTTCTCTTCAGGTGTCAGGTTTTCTATACGCTTGGCTTCCTCCTCCTCGGCTATGCGCTGTACGAAAAATTCATTGGAATAAGAACCATTAAATATCAGGCTAGAACTCACTTCTTGTTCGGCTATTTTCGCTTTTAACGCTTTGCTCGGTTTTGTTTTGGCTGGTGCGACTGTTTTTGATTCCGACTTTTCTTCGTCCTTCTTCTCCTCTTCGTCCTCCCAGCTATCCTGTAATTTTAAAGCGTAGATATTGTTTTTTGTTAGTTCCATTATTTTTTTAGATATGTTAAGTGCCTAGGCAGGATGTCTTCGAGGAATTTATCTAAAATAAGGTAAACTTTATCAGCCTTAAAAAATCGAACTAACATACACTAGTCACAGCTATGAATGCATTAAAAAAAAGGTTCTTTTAGCTTTATTGTACGCACAACAATATTTTATGTGGCAACATTGCGCTCAATATATAGAATGCGAATTTAAAACCCTAATATTTCAGGTACTGATTGTCCAATACTCAATATTTTCGCGAATACTTCCGTCGATTAAAATGGGGTATCGCTTAATATTGTACGATTTTTCGATCGTCTGGAATATGCGCCCCTTCCTAGAATAACAGTGTAAAAAGGTAATTGCAAAAACTCTTTACTGAAAATTGTAGTGGATCAGAGACTTCAAATCCAGCCTGTCCTCAGTATCAAAATATATGTAATTTGTTGTTGTTGCCAAATTTAGTCACTGAAAGCCTCTTCAGTTGTCGCACATATAAAATTTTTGACTTTGAAATTTGACATAGGCAGGATCAATGAGCCGTTTCAAAGATTTGGGCCTTATACACGACCTTTGATTTTGTACTACATATGTACATATGTATGTAAGTACACATGTTTTATATAGACGTCAACACATGTACAGATGTGTGCATCTAGATATAGTAAACTTTGCTGTCATCAGTCTGGTTATGTATAAAAAAAAGTTAATTGAAGTTGGTTAATTTAGTCGTTTTTGCTCTTTCATCAAGCTCATCTCAAACTAGTATGTTTAAAATTCAATACCATTCGGAAATTTATGTAGACGCAGCACAACGCTGTTGGAAAGACATAT
This sequence comes from Neria commutata, assembly GCA_963457695.1. NCBI lineage: Eukaryota > Metazoa > Arthropoda > Insecta > Diptera > Micropezidae > Neria > Neria commutata. The sequence continues at coordinate 22,650,871 of OY735247.1, read as the reverse complement.
GAGAGACTTTGAAGGTGAATACGTACGCAGACAATATGCAAAAGAAAGTGAAAGTGGGCATTGCATGCATTCATTTTAAAAAGGAAGATTATTATTTTACTTCTTCTCGGGCTTAGGCCCATGAAGTTATTATTATAACAAATATTTACTAGAGTGGTTCTGCATTCGTGGTATGAAAGCACTGTTGCATTCAAACGCAGACGAAAAAGCTTACACGTGGGCACTCAGGGGGAATTAATTTATGATTAATACGAGCGTGCTGGCATCTACAAGCCAATTGCAAAATGTTAAAGAAAGCAATCACTGTGAACTTGAAAGCAACATTACCTTAACATCCTCGTCGTCATCCTCGCCTTCCCATTTATTTATATTAGTAGGTACATTAGGACGAATAACTTCTTGCTCTGCGGCAGCCTCTGAAAAGTTGGAAATCGTGAAGATCTAGAAAATTGAACATGCTTTGGATCGAGTTTTAGCATTCCCTAATTATCCCAATTGTTGTTGCTGAATAGACGTTAGCACATTCAGTAAAGGAAAGAGACTGAGTCCTTTTTCACGTTGGGCAGCGTGCTTTACATACCCCAATCGTCTTCCATATTGTCGTGAACTTCACTTCAAAATTTTGTTTGCAATAATATTATGTGAATTTTGCAGGTTGCAAAATTGTGAAATGCTAATTTTAAACAATTATTTCCTTTCTTGGCTAAATGTTAATACGAAAACGTGACGAATCCCCCGCTCGACGACGTGTGGGCTTTGGGTTTCACGATTTTTTTGCAGATTCCTCTATTTTGACATTCGTTAACTATTCAACACCGTCGAGACTCGTTGTGTTCCGTGAATTTCGTTTTTTTTACTTGATGAATTTTGTTTATAACTTCATTAAAGTCGTGAAACTACATGAGCACACTTTTGTAGGATCTTTTCACTTTTGAGGTTGTTTTATTTACTTCATAGCAGGCTTTAGTAAAAATTGTTTGTGAAATGTGAAAACCTTTTAATCGAATAAAAAAATTCGGTTGTAATAAAGGAAAATGGAATACTAGTCGCCCTGTGTCCGCGGTACACAGTCAGCTGCTGGCAAGAAGGCGTTTAAAACAAAATAGAATTACTTAGATAATAATGGTTTTCAGACCGGGACAGACGCCAGCGAGACGCCAGCTGACAGTCAACAATCAAAATTTGCCGTGTGAAAATATTGAAATATCCTGAAATTCGTTATAAAAAAAATATGTATAAAAAATATTAGTATAACTAAAGAAAACAAAATAGCATAAAGAATCTCGCAGCAAGGCACTCTAAAACTAGCTTCAAAACTCCACAACGTCATCAAGCTGTGTGGGCTGTCCATTTTTTTGCAATTGGTCGAAGAATATTGCTGAAAAATGTCTAAGGTTATTTCGCAAGAAACCTTTGACGATGTGGTCAAGGAAAATATCGTCGACTTTTCGATGACTGCAGACGAGGCAAAGCAAGAGACAATTCAGCAGTTCGAAGCACAAGTGAGTTGAGTAATGCTATCATGGTTTTCGTCGCGATGATTCATTCATGCCAAAAGCGAGTCAATTAGAGCAATTCCGCTTTCGGAAGCAACATGTTATAGTTATTCAATTTAGGAAATAAACATGTTTACAATATAACAAATAAATGAATAATTTGGGCGATAGCCCATGTAACCACGACGAAAATCTTAAAAAAAATGTTAAGTAAATCATTTATACACTTATGGATAATATATTTAGCGTAAAAGCCCCGCTCTCTCGAATTATTTTGTGTTCACGTTCTATTTAAGCAAATTAACAGAACGTATGTACACATTTATTCTAAAGCCGCGTTCGAACGGGAAGCTTTATTTAGATTTTTTTGTTAGAACATAAATACATACATTACATTTAAAAGTATTTGGACCGTTTGGTCCTTAAAAAGAAATATGTAGGATTCTGCATGCAGATATAATGCTCATATGAGTCGTTTATTTTGATAGTGGGGCCAGTCCATTTTTTTTACAAAAATGTAGATAATGGCAGTTATAGATAAAACTTGTTATGATCTTCTTATGTGTGAACAATTTATAGTAAACAAAATTTAGATTCTAGTATTTGGGAGTTGGAAGTTTAAGCACTTTATAGTTTTAACACTGAAAGTGAGAAATGAGTGAACATTTAAATATCTCGCAATAACAGAAAATGGACCCACTTTCAAAATAAACGGCTCATATGTATATCGATGGCTCCGTTCAAGAGTAGGCTAAGCTGAAACTTTTTCTCCACTGTTTTAGCCAGTACATGACGGATCCAAACATTATTTGGCCTATTCTTGAATGAAACCGTCGATATGTGTGGGCTAAAACAAATAGGATAATAGACACGTTTGTACATAACTATTAGGCCTTACCCATGTAGATTACATCACTATGGTTCTATGTGAATGTCTGAACATGTGTTTTAAAAAAGTACGTGGCATGCTACACATACTTTTATTTGTAACCACAGTTATTTGTTTTAATAATGCGCTATTTTAGGGTATAAATTTGGCCAACATCATCAAGGATTTGGTATTAAATCCAGACACTGGAGTGCCCATACTAAATGAAACCGTTGAAAAATTGAAGCGGCACATCGGCGAAAAATCAAACGATACTGCAAAACTGTTAGAGTACTTGACGATTCTTGACGAGGAGTGTCTGAAGGTAATAGAGAAATACTAATTTCTTATGTTGCAATTAAACATATAATGTGAACGGCATTGTTACCTTTTTCTCGTAGTCTATTCCTCATCGCGTGTTGGCAGGCAAAAATGGCGCGCACGATGCGCTCATAACACTGCTCGAACAGGAACTCTCACGTGCCAGCGGTTCAGCGGATAGTGTGGCAAACCTGAACGTTTTAGAAAAGTGTCTCAAGGCAATAAATAGCTTGACCCACAAGCAGCCTGATCTTTTCGATGCAGAATCATTAGCTATTACTTTGAAACTGCTGGCGCTTAAGGATGAGAACATTCAGTGCCTAACATTGCAATGGGTACAGAAGGCGAGCGTAATGCACGAGATGAATCGACAGAACATTGTGAATTCGGGCATCATAAAGCATCTAAAACCGCTGGTATCGCCCGAGAAAAGCGCAATGCAGATACGCGAGGTGTTGGCTGTGTTCCGTTATTTAGTGCTGGACGATGACATCCGAGTGGAATTTGGCTGCGCACACGAACATGCACGCCAAATAGCCAGTGAGGTTATTGTAGAACTTACCAAGCTACTGGGCGGTATGCTGCTACTTTTCGATTTGTGCACTTGATATCTTTAAAATAATTGCGTCCCGTTCCGTAGTTTTTGAAGACGCCAGCGTCTTGGCTGATCTGCTACTCACGCTTGGCACCTTGGCTGTGCGCCAGGAGTTTTGCACAACTATTGAATCTGTCGGTGGCTTGAAGCTGGTGTTTGATATAATGGTCTGCTGTTGAAAACACAAATGTTTTCCCAGTCAGTCATTCACTTTTCTTTTTAGACTGCCAACCCTAATGCGGTACGCATAAATCGTGAAGCCTTGAAACTTATTCGTGCATTAGCCGGTAATGACGGCGTGAAAGTCCATATTGTGCAGCAGGGAGTGGCTCCCATAATCAAGCAGATACTGCAAACGCATGTGGTAGCTTCTAGTCTAGACTTATGGTTTTATCTTTTCTCTGATGTTGTTTTGTTTGTAGTCGAATGAGAATGTGGTTTCCGCTGCTTTGGCCTGCATCTCTACACTGACATTGCGCGTAAAGGAGAATAGCGTGGCCTTTTTCGAGACTGGAATAGCGGAAACGATGGTTGAGGCTATACGATTTCATTCCAAAAGTAAAATTGTGCAAGTAAGTTGCTTTAAATTACGTTAAAAGCTATTTTATTTTTTAGTAGTTGGAATTCGGTAACATTTTTTGTATTTGTCATTTTACAGCGCAATGGTGCTTGGGCTATACGAAACATGGTGTCACGCTCACGCGATCAATGTGATACTTGGCTTTCCTTAGGGACCGAAGATTTGTTGAATACGGCAATGAGCGAACATCCTTCCGCCAAGCAGGACATTAAAGCTGCTCTGCGGGATTTGGGCTGCAAAGTTGACCTGAAAGAGGAGTGGACAGGCACGGCTGAAAAAAAAATACTTAATGATTAATCAAGAAAAAAAGTGCTTTTTATACGTTGCTTTCACACACTACTTATACTAGAAGGAAGAGAAATATCAAGAATAATGAACACTTTCAAACATCCTTCTACCAGAAGCTGATATTTTCAAATACTTTTGTACTAACGCTGAGAGATGTCTAATGCTATTTATGTTTTCAAAAAATTTAATAAACACAATTTAAGAAAGATTAAGGAATTGACGCATATTATGTACACATAGTACTAGTACAATGAGTGATATACATACAAATAAACAAAAATATCGTGTCATTATAAGCTACATATATGCAAACTAAATATAAACTGCTAGCTATTCTAAGACAGTAAGACATTTTTCCATAAAATATTCCTTCCGCAGGGGTAGTGTATTGAGGCATGTTCACTTCGCCACTTTAAAGTTGCGCAATCCACCTGTCTTCAGCCGGTTACTAAGTCTCTGTGCACTGTTGGATTTTGTTACATTGCCGGCGACGGTTTTGTTTCTCATTTTGACTTGGCTTTCTTCCTTATCTATATCATATTCTTCATCAGAGTTGTGAGCAAACGGATCCAATTTTTCTGAGCCACCAAATCCGTTCGATACAAAATTTGGCATTTTCGGTTTGCAGCTGGTATTGCCGTAGGTCGTCGCGATCATGCCCAGCCGAGGCTTCTTGAATATAGAATACTGCAATATATGATATAGCAAAAAGACATAAACTCATGAATAACGAGCGGTGTTTATGGGAATACCTTCTCACTCAAGTCACTAGCCGTTTTGCGTACGGCACCACAGTTTGTGGGCTTACTGGGAGATGCTATTTTAAGAGTTGCTAATTTACACGTCGTTCTCGTCGCTGTATCTACCCCAGGCTGGTTAAGTTTGAAGAGCGGCATCAACCCAACGCTACTGGACTTAATGTTCATATAAGGCGAACTGGACTCTTCAATCTTTTTAACATTGTTCTTCTTTGAAAAAATTAAGTTAAAAATGTCTTCAAATTTGTTTTTCTTAAACTTACAATTGTTGGGGAAATGGTGGATCGCCTTTCGTCCATCAGTATCCGTGTTTCATTTTTATTAAGATCAACAGTTGAGGGGTCCGAGAAACGGTTACTCGGATCCTTAGCAAAAACTGAAGCAGCTTCTGTGGTTTTTAACTGAAATTTTTAAAATATGTTTAGATTTTTCTCTTTGGTTTTAGTACTTTTTCTTACTTTTTCACTTAGTTGGTAATTTTCGCTCTCCAGCTGCGAGATGCGCTCCTCTAGTACCCTACAGAAATTAATTTCATACATTTCAGCTAAAATCTAAATATTATATACAGACTTTTTGAATACATTTTCTTTTCGCAGGTCGCTTTGAACCACCTTCAACATATTTCGTAAATCAGTCTTTTTGTTTTCGCAAACACGAAGTTCTCTGCAAAGACATCTTAATAATTAGTTAGGGCACATAATTTGTTTACTTTGGTTTTAAAAAATTAGCGCCTTTTACCTTTTTAGCATCGTCACCAGGACCGACAACTTCTTCGGATTGTTTTCATTTTCGAGTAGCTTCTCTGCGTCCGCTTGTGTGCCTGTAAGTATAGCGGAGACGCCTTCCATCGTCTCTATTTGCTCTTTCAGAGTTTTAACTTCCTTGCGAAGATCGTCCATTAGTTTGACATCTGTTTTAAGCAATTGAACCTGAATATGTAAAAACGAGAAGTATCTCAAACAATTAAGCTTATAGGTAGAAATTAACCACTTGCCTGCTCGGAGTAGGAAAGTACGATGAATTCAAAATTTTTTAATTTCTTCTCCAGACCGTTTATAGTCATCCTGAAAGTGTATAATTGAGCTTAATATGCGGCATTACTTGAAGTTGTACACCATAAGGCACTCACATGCATTTCTTCTGTATATCCTTTAGGTTTTTCACTTGCTTCTGTGCTTTGTTAAATTTCGATTCTTTAATTTTGACCTGCAGATTGGCGTTGTCTAACTGCTCCTGAAGAGAGCAGACATCAATTCGGCTTACGTCCAAGTTTGCTATATTGAAGTACACACGAAAAATGCTCCGGTCGGTGCACTTATTGCGGCACTGCGGACATGACTTCGATCTGGTCCAAGATAGAAATAGCTTAAGAACTGCCATTTGAGCATTTGAGCGGTACTGACCTTTCTAACCACTGCCTCAAGCAAAGTAAATGAAATAGATGGCCACAAGTTGTCACATGGACATCGTCCGAGTGGCCAAATAGCTCTGCACATATCACACAATTCAAATTCAGCATTGTTTCCATACGGTGTTTCCTCGGCGCCAAATCTTTAGTATCTTCTCCATCCAAAACATAACCTATTAAACGTCAGATACCAGGGATTCAAAGTTCTGTTTTTACAAAACTCCTGCAGTGGCTGTCAAAACAAGTTTGAGAGGGCAGCCGCAGGAAAATATTGAAAATTGAGTGCCTTTTAATCAAAATATGAGTATTTTAAATTCGTATAGGAAATTTGAGTACCTTTGGAACTACGAAAGCAACTAGTTTGATAAATAATAAAATTTTCTAAAGTTTCTAGCACTCATTCCGCAGCGCACCATCTTGTTTGACGCCATATTTTAAATAGTATGGCCAGAGACAATATATGATAGAGATAGCGCAGTCTTAAAATGGAAACTATTCGGCTGAAAAACATTAGGTACCTTACTCGCTTGAAGCAACTCGCTGATTGTTCCGTGAGCGGCAGAGCGCAGATATAGGCGAGCGCGCTCAGCACAGAAAAACCGAAAGAGGATAAATTCGAATCGCTCGCTCGTTGCTTGGGTCGCCGTGACGGCTGCGTAGAAATTCTATTTATAGTTTTGAATTGTCACAACAAATGAGAAAGTACATGCATACACACATATGCATGTATTTGTCTTTTTCTTCAAGTTTTTCAGAATTTTATCTTTTGATAATTTGTATGCCCTGCAATTGGAATTGAAAAAAAAGCAAATTACTTTTGGAATTTTTCAAAGGAATTGAAAAAGTAACCAATTTCATTGCTGTGAACTGAAGGAATTGATTACTAATTGCAATTCCTTGTAATTTGTAATTGAATCCCGAAAGGAATCATTACGACCCAGCTCTGGGTCTCTTATAATATTCTAATAAAAAAATTCAAACTGCTGGGTTTTCACTCCAAATTTCTCGAGTGGATCAAATCCTACTTAAGTAATCGGCGTTGTGTGGTCACAGTTGATAATGCTGCGTCCTTTTCTTTTGTTGCATCCTCGGGTGTTCCTCAAGGTAGTATCCTTGGACCCTTGCTCTTTACTCTCTTTATCAATGACATCAGAAGTTGTTTTTCTTTTGCTTAATTTCTTCTGTATGAAGATGATCTTAAAATGTACACGGTTGTCAATATCTTGAGTGATTCGCAGCTGATCCAAGCAGAACTTGATAAGGTCTATGAGTGGTGTTGTAATAATCGTTTATCTCAAAACATTAGTAAATGCTTTCACGTTACATTCTCCAAGTGATATACTGTCTTCCAGTGCTCCTACCATATTGCCAACTGTTATTTAAAGTCGGTTACTGAAATCAAAGATCTGGGGGGTAATTTTTGACTCCAGGTTTACCTTTTCTAGCCACATTAACTCCACTATTTCTAAGTCAAATGCGATGCTAGCCTTTGTAAGACGTAATAGCTCGGAATTCATTAATTCATATACCCTCAAGTTGCTTTACACCTCATTTGTCCGTTCCACGATTGAATATGCTTCGTTTATTTGGAGACCTTACCACACGTGTCATATTAATCGCATTGAACGTATTCAAAAAGTTTTCATTCGTTTCGCACTTCGATCGTTGTGCTTTCAAGACCCCTTACCTTCCTATACTTCTCGTTGCTTGCTCATAAACCTTAAATCTCTTCAAATTAGGAGATCTATCTTATCTTTATCCTTCGTCTTTGATATCATTAATGGCACAGTTGATTGTCCATCTCTGTTCGAGAGGATTTACTTTCGACATTTTGATATTTTTTATATTAGCTTCATTAAATCTAACTAAGCTCTAAATGCACCGATTATAAGAGCTTTGATGGAATTTAATGATGTTTCGCATCGTATGGAAATTGATTTTTCTACTTCCAAAAATAATTTTTTGAATTTGCTTAAAGCTAATCTAATTTAATCTGTTACTGAATTAATCGCTAGATGTAAGATTTCTCTTAATTTTACTGTAAGAATTTTTGTCCTTTTGTACTTTTAGTCTGTAAGAATATTGTTTATTCATAGACTAAATAAATAAATAAATAAATTTGAAAACAAATTCTCTTTGTATTAGATGTTAGGTGCCGGACTGAGATCTGAACCCAGGCTTAATGGGTATAGGTTAATCCAGCTGTGGTAGCAAAACGACACAGAGTGCTCATGATAGTCAGTGAATAACCACATAAACTTACCAACCAACCATGTTCAGAAAAATCCTCAACGCGCTCGTGAAATCATTCATAATAATTTTTTTAAAGACAGTCACGATCTTGTTTCTTGCGAATTTCCTGTTATTCGAACATATTTCAAATGACGGTGACCGGTGATTTAACACTCGAGTGTGAAATATTCGATGCGAACGCTGCCAACCGTTGCTGTTTGAAGATATATGTATGTATGTATGTACATACCTTGGCTGGAAGCGGAGCAACGTCTGCACAGTTGCATTTGAGCCGGGAAGATGAACGGCTCGCAATGGCTTTGTGGTCATACAATTATTTTTGTTTTCTGGTGGGGCGCATGCGCTTCCATGGAGCCAGAGGAACTACTTTCGCGAAATAAGCGCTTTTTGATATTTCCTAGACAGGCGCCGACAAGACATCAGGTGAAGGAGCACAACCACAAATACATGGACTCAGCTTCCAAGGTTATATATAACAAATTAAATTAAATTCAGTTCATTGCCGGCATTGGAATTCCTGCGGATCTTGAGTACGAGTCTCTTACTATTGGATACGTCTTAAAAGCTGAATTTTGGCTTCCCTACAACGCCAGCGTCTTCCGCGAAAACCCATTCCTCCCGGAGTACAGAAACAGCGATCTCTACTTGGGCGCTCGCAAAATGTTTTCAAAAGCCTTCGGCCTGCGGTGGGACATTTACGCATACGTCGTGAACAGATTAGAGCGGTAAGATATGACGTGCATAATCCAATATATAGAAAGATTGACATTGTCATAATGGAAATAAATGATCTGTATGTTGGAGCGGCAGATATGGATATAAAGGACGGGATTGCCTGCTTAAAGCCATCTGTGAAATGAACTCAATGCAAGACTTGGAGCATATTGGCGTGTTAGAAGAATTATTGCACGTTCTGTTTCGGTAGTATATTACATTATAAGCAGAATAATGCGGCATATGTAACGTGTTTATTAATTTTTACAGGCCATCTAGTTCAGTTGATCTCGAAAAGGCGGGCAGCCAAGACTTCAAGGATGCAGAAACAATCGGTCAAAATGGTGGATCCTGCAACTTCTACAATTGCAATATAAGTTTGCTCGATTTTATTTCGAAAATGCTAAACGTTAATGACTAGATTAACTTAGGAAAGATCCGATGTGCAATTATTTAACATTTTCATGTTAGTATTATTTAAATTTAATTAGCTATCGATGAATCAATTGACTACCACATATTATAATTCGGCCCATGTACTCGTATGTTTGTATGTTTGAATTCCCAAGTGTCGAGCATCTTCCTGGAACAAGCATCTCAATTAAAAAAAGAGACATTTTTGACAAACTGCAAGGTATTACTAAAGGACTATATGTATGCATATGTGAAATATTGATGGAGGGTGTACAACAGAAATGATCGGTTTATTTAAACGCAGCCATGGTTGGCGGACCACGCCCATTTTAGGAATTCTAATGCTTTTTGAACCAATAGTTCATACGTGCGTGTTACCTATTATATTCTAAAATTTTAATATTTAAACAGGTTCGAACTGTTGCCCGAAATAAAGAGCAACAAAATTATAATGGTAGAATTTCTCGAAAGAACATAAAAAAGCGTGTCAGCTCTGTTGTCACGATTAACCAAAAGTTATATTGAAAGGAATGAGATCATTTTGTTGATTGATAACGTTTATTCCGGATAAGGACTGGAAGTAAATAGAAGTAGCGAGTCCGGAAGGGAATACATAAAGCAACAAAAATATAATTGTAAGTATCGGGTTCGTTGGTGATCCGCTGCATAACAAACTAACGAAAAAATTGTCACAAAATTTTATGTTTTGTAAAAAATTATCAGTAAGAGATTGCGATTTGTTTTCCAACGAGATTTCAATCATTTTAATTTTCGGCTACATTTTTCTAAAGTTAAAATTTTTCCGATAGTAGTGAACATTTTACAGACAATTTCATTTATGTACTTTATTTTCATAAACAATTTTTAATTCCCATTTTTACCCACAAATGTATTGAAATTTTGGAAAGCTTGTCCATTTTTTTTTGTAAACCATGTGTGATTCCTATGGGTGTTCTCAGATCCTGTGATCTACTTTAAAATTGTTCGTCATATTTTTGTTACCCTTTCACAATATCTTTCTAAAAATAATAATGCGAGTTTGTGCATATCAAAGAGAATATAAGGAGAAGAGGGCTCAACCCGTTCCAGTCCTAAAAATGCGTGACTTTAGTACAGAAAACCCAGATGAAAACTCACTCATTCTACCCAGAATCCTGCTCATTTTTCTCGAGCAATTCCGGCCATTGTGTGGCGGATATTGAGTAAATTCGAGAACCGGTTTGTTCGGCGCAGGATAGATTGAGTTTCTTTCGCATTCCGCATGCAGTCGAATTCGACAGTATCGCTGCTGATGTCAAGCAGAACAGACCAAAGTGTGGATGTTCTGCTTGTTCTCATGTATGTTCCAACACGTGACAAAAACCGGTTTTGGGAAATTGCAATGGTGTGAGTTCCGTACATTTCTTAATTTTTGATTCTTTGCCGTCTTGTCGAATTTTCGTTTTGCCGAATGCAAACTGACAAATGGCAATTTCCTATTCGGCAAATAATATGTTTGCTTGCCTTTAAATTTTATCAAATTAAGCGCAGTGCATTTTTCAAAAATTTTGCTTTATTTAATATTTTTTCATCTATTTTATTTGCATTGATATACATATCTTGATAAAGCGCTTTTCTCAGATTTTGCAGTTACTTTTCGTCAAATATTTTTTAGGGTCATATATTTTAAAGAGCACATTAAATATACATTAATTAATCACATTTATCCAATATACATACTTATATCCCTTTCAACTCTTATTTCTGTCCTTAAGCAGCACACCCGACGGCAGCATTCTTTGAGCTGTCCGTCCGTTTGTTTACATTTTTTATACACACTTGCTTGGGATGCTGTTTTGATTTGTGTGTGTGTTGCCTGCGAATTTTTCGCCTTTTTGAACGCATTCTACCTAATAAGTATTTTTTATGTCGCGACCACTGCGGACGGCTAGGCGTGCAGGTGTTTGGCGCGGTTGTCTATGATAAGAGGTCGCTTGCAGATTTTGTAATAAAGAAACGTCATCGTGTTGTGGAAGAAACTGGCCTTTGTGATCTTTAAGAAGCGGTTTACAAAATAAATAAATTCGAAATTTAGGGAGGCTTTTATGAGGGAACGTACTTTTTCAATATGCAACCAATTTAGCAATTTTAAATCAAAGCAAAAATTCTGAGGCCAATGTCGACACTATCACTTGCTCACTCACTCATTGAAATGACGTCGCAATAATGTTCAACAAATTTATTTGTAATTCATGGGGATAATTCTATTTTATGGTATAAATTAACTATTTTGTGTGTATTTATGATCAATTCGATGAGGCTGGTAAAAACTGAAAATGCAGTTTGATGCAATTGCATTTCTTTCTATTTTCGAAAATTTTTAGTGCTGGTCCTGTAATATCAAATTAAGATCAAAAGCAAAAATTGTTCAGTGCAATTTTTGAAGTTTACAATGCTTATAAATGTTCAGTTGCACGAATTTCCGTAGGAGCATAGAATGTCGACATTGCCACCATAAAAACGATACTACGTCCGTTGAATCGGTGGAAAGAGGCACGCTACATTTCACTTTTTTCTTTCAATTCAGCGACATGCAGAAAGAAAACCGCTAAAAATTATTGCGACGTCATTTCAATGAGTGAGTGAGCAAGTGATAGTGTCGACATTGGCCTCAGAATTTTTGCTTTGATTTAAAATTGCTAAATTGGTTGCATATTGAAAAAGTACGTTCCCTCATAAAAGCCTCCCTAAATTTCGAATTTATTTATTTTGTAAACCGCTTCTTAAAGATCACAAAGGCCAGTTTCTTCCACAACACGATGACGTTTCTTTATTACAAAATCTGCAAGCGACCTCTTATCATAGACAACCGCGCCAAACACCTGCACGCCTAGCCGTCCGCAGTGGTCGCGACATAAAAAATACTTATTAGGTAGAATGCGTTCAAAAAGGCGAAAAATTCGCAGGCAACACACACACAAATCAAAACAGCATCCCAAGCAAGTGTGTATAAAAAATGTAAACAAACGGACGGACAGCTCAAAGAATGCTGCCGTCGGGTGTGCTGCTTAAGGACAGAAATAAGAGTTGAAAGGGATATAAGTATGTATATTGGATAAATGTGATTAATTAATGTATATTTAATGTGCTCTTTAAAATATATGACCCTAAAAAATATTTGACGAAAAGTAACTGCAAAATCTGAGAAAAGCGCTTTATCAAGATATGTATATCAATGCAAATAAAATAGATGAAAAAATATTAAATAAAGCAAAATTTTTGAAAAATGCACTGCGCTTAATTTGATAAAATTTAAAGGCAAGCAAACATATTATTTGCCGAATAGGAAATTGCCATTTGTCAGTTTGCATTCTGCAAAACGAAAATTCGACAAGACGGCAAAGAATCAAAAATTAAGAAATGTACGGAACTCACACCATTGCAATTTCCCAAAACCGGTTTTTGTCACGTGTTGGAACATACATGAGAACAAGCAGAACATCCACACTTTGGTCTGTTCTGCTTGACATCAGCAGCGATACTGTCGAATTCGACTGCATGCGGAATGCGAAAGAAACTCAATCTATCCTGCGTCGAACAAACCGGTTCTCGAATTTACTCAATATCCGCCACACAATGGCCGGAATTGCTCGAGAAAAATGAGCAGGATTCTGGGTAGAATGAGTGAGTTTTCATCTGGGTTTTCTGTACTAAAGTCACGCATTTTTAGGACTGGAACGGGTTGAGCCCTCTTCTCCTTATATTCTCTTTGGTGCATATAGCATAGTGAAACGACTTAGTACAACTCGCTGCCAAAATTAGAAGGAGTTATCGGATTACTATGAAATTATAGACTTAAATGTTTTAGGGGCGTCTAATTCCAAAAATCGTATCAGATTTTTCCTAAGCCTAGTGGGAGTGGCACCTCCTATACAATCTGGCTAAAAAAAATGAAATATCTTGAAAACTAATGAAGCTATAGTGCTCATATTTTATGTAAATGTAGTTGTTACCAATATCAACTGTTGAAAATTGAATACTAAAAGCAACCCTGCAACCCACATGTTTACAACTCTGTTTTACTTGTGTTTCCTTTTGTGCTATCTTTCTATGTTTAACTTTGAATAAAACCGTCGAACTGTTCAGACGCAAAAATTAAGACTGTGTGTTTTAAATCCGAAAAGTTCAACATCAACTAACCATTAAAAAAATTGGCGTGGTAGAACAAACGGGTTTGGTATCTGAAAAACTGATTTCCGGAAAAACGATATATTCATGCCAGGAGCGTATAATTATACAAAAAGTTTCTCTAAAGAATTTATTTTTAAAATATAAGATCCGAATTTACTCTCCACATTATTCTGTAACGCAGTCTCTCTATTTGGTTTAATCGCCGAGCGCCACACTTGAAAAAAGTCGCCGAATTTCAGCACAGGTGCTACTAGAAAACAGGTTGTCAAAGACGGAGTAGCAGTTATTAGCAGCTGGAGTTAAATGATTTATTTTATACATACTGTTATTGAACTATATTTAAAAAATCTAAGAGGTGTTTTGTGGAACGTTTTTTAAAACCCAATCCAAACTTTACAATCGTTTTTTCGATTTGTTTTGATTTGGGTATTCTGCATTTAAAAAAAAACGTTACTTTTAAACTGTCAAAACAAAAAACCAATAACAGAGTTGCCACATAGAAATACATAAGTTTATTTGAAAAAAACCACATGAGATTCGCTTCACAAATAAAAAAGTTACAGCATTTCTAAATAAATTAAAAATAATGGTAATTCTTACTAAGAAATACTTTTCTGGGAAAGTCATTTTTCAAAGGTTGATTTAGTACTGAAATTTTTGTTTTCGAAATTTTTTTGAATTCTCATAGTTTGAAGTCTTAACTACTCATGTGCATTAATACATTTTTATAATTACAACATTAATTTTTTTCCATTTGTGGTCGGTCACTGGCGCGTTGATTTGGGGGCAGGTAATTTTCGTAATCAATTCACCTAAAACTTTTAAAATTATATTTGGAATCTATGAACGTATCCCTTTCTAACCATACCCCACACGATACTATATAAATAACGCGCGATTGGCGCGCGGAGGTAATCGATTGCATGTTTTGACGAAACTCCAACGCACCACGAGAGAATTCGTTCATCGCGGTCTTAGTATTTCTGTGGAAGTTTTCCCACGCCTTTACAATATTCGCGAATTCAAGGCAAACGTCCACCGCCACTACTCCACTTTTCCCCCACCCACTTACCTATGATCCTATGGAAAAAAATATTAATTTATCAAGAAATGAATTAATTTGCAAGCCAGAGGAAAAGATCAGCGGTTACACTTACGAATTTGTTACTTGCTTTATTGATGCAATGCTTCTTTATCATTTATTAAATTTTCAATAAACTGACTACACTGTTCAGTTTTAGAATCGCACACATTTATAAATACCAAGTACAATAAGTTAGTGTAGTTTTACATGTACAACTTTTGTTTATGTTTTGATTATGTCAGAGTATTTGGATGAGTTCAGACCAGTGTTGGAAAAAGTTGTTATGTTTAACTTTTTTCAGTACCGAAGTACAGTAATTTATGTATCCGAGAGAAAAGAAGAACTCAAATTTAAAATTGTCCAAACAACTATTTTGTCACTTTTGTTTAAGGTATTTTCAGTAACCAATTATTTGGTGTAAATTAATGCGAATTTATTTGTAGAATATTATGTACAGAATAATGTAAGTTGCTATGATTGTTATTTAAAAAGCAGCATTGCTATATTAATTACAAAAACAAATTGTTATAAGAAAATTTATTTGTATTTAAATTAAACTAAACTTCCTTGTATTTGTTTTGTTTGAAACTAAATTTGACTAAAAAATAAATCCGTTTTTATGTGAATAAATACAATTTTAACAAAGTCAATTCCCAACCCTGGTTCACACAGTCCCGAGCGACAATTCTCATTGCTATTTGCTCCCGCTCCGATGCAGAAATCGACCGTACAATGGCGAAAAAGAACGAAAATTTTGCACAAATTCACAAATTGATTGCTTGCGCGGGGGTGTATGCGTAGCTCCTTCGAAATGCCACCCGGGATTTCATTACATATTTGGGATTGTGTTGCGGGTTAGTTAGATTGCTGTTTTAAAGAGTGTTAACAATTACGAGTATAAAGTACAATAGTTGAGTAGAAACTTTTGTTTTTACACAAATCGCGCTCGACGCTCTCGAAGGAAGGCGATTCACATGCTATATTGTTGGTACTGATGATTTTATCATTTGCTATTCAAATGCATTTCGGTGTATATATGTATGTACTTTAGATGCATGATGCCTGCAATCGACTCTTGATAATGGTCTATTACAGCAAAGAATTCTGAAGTTAGAAATCCAGTAACGCTACTAGTATTAACTTTACCCATTTTTCCCGAGATTACACAGTATGCAAGCGAATTTGCTCAGTATATATCATACTTATAAGTTCACATACATATGTACATACATATGTCTATGTGTAGGTATATGCAAATATTTAAAGAAATCCATTTTAAATTTTTTTGCAATTATCAACAGCTTATCGATATCATTAAGGTATATCAAGTATCTAGATATATACGTAGTGTTATTATCATCAATGCATTCGACTAAATCCTGTGATGCTTTAGTGTCTTATTATTGCCTAAAATAAAACTAATTTAAACAGTATATAGTACATACATATCTTTCGCTTACATTATACTTACAGCTATTAGTTTTAACATATCCTACAAGCTATCGTAGTAAATACTATGTATATATTTTAAATGTAGATAACAATGTCACATTTTAGGAAAACAATGAAAATATCCATAGCTTTAGTTTGGTTTTGGTATTAACTTATGGTAGAGTACTTTACAACAATACGAACATTTTTGAATTTGCTCATTTGATTTTCAGTTGCAATGATTCCGTTTGCATTTCGATTTAAAATTTTTTGATTTTAACTATAACTTTAGGGTCCTTTCGTTTTTAGTAGTTCTTGTCAAAAAGAATATATAGCAAGGTGTGTATCAGAGATCTGCAGTGAATGGAAACATAAGTAAAGTGCACTCGATATTAATTTTTCCTTGGGCTACTGCTCACCCCTTCCCGCTGAAATTGAAGTCGTAGTGGTAACCAAAACGACACACTGATGCCTGTAATTTGCACATTGTAAACAGAAGGTTGGTCCGTTGATCTCAGATTTTCTCAGAATATATCAAAATCTTTTCAAGAGAGCTTTGCATAGAAAAAAAATTAACTGCAACGTTGGTCTTTTGGTCTTCCAAGAGCAATTTTGCTAGAAAAAATGCTCATTTGTAGTGATTCGTGATTATTTTACCAGATACATGCTAAATTTTCTCTGGTATGTACGCTTTATATTTAGTCTGCCTCGCATGACTCTGCGGTTTTCTTCACTTTAAGTATTAGTAGCAGTAGCTTTTCACGTTGAGAACTGTCCTGCACTTTTTTTGCATGAGTTGTTCTAAGTCGCAGAATAGTGACTCATAGAAGATCTCTGGTATGTTTGCACTACAAGCTTTGCTGGAATGCTAGGGACGTTGCAAATGGGAGCTTTCGACAGTCGCTTACGTAAATATGCATGCGAGCATTAAAGAGCTAATAATACTCTTGCATAAGATATTCGCGAATTCTAGAGTCCGTCGGAAAATCTGAACCATAACAATACTTTCCCAACGTAAAATATTTAATATTTCGAACTTTGATTCAACGAAATTTTAAATTCATAACTTTTCGCAGACGAATTCTACATGTGTAAAAAATCGAAGGCTTATATTCAATACTCTCTATCCAAAACCGTTATCGGGGAAAAAATATCTCGAGAAATACCTTTCGGATCAAAAGAGGAAAAATACTTGTTTTTGTTTTAGAGGGGTAAATCGAATGGAGGGTAGGGGAACTTTTAATTTTTACATTTGAAGACCAAGTTTTTTACAGATTCCAACTCCCTAAGAAAAAATACACAAATGTCATCTATGATTAACCCCCTCCCCTAAAGGGGAATTTTACAGAAACAATAAAAATCGTTCATCCTTAACATTGCATGTTATACAATCGAGTAAGCGAAATGGAAACCTGCTTGTAAGGGCTAAGATGGTAAACCCTTCACTAACGTAACTGTCATCAAGAATATTAATTTCAAAAGATTAAATCGCATTTATAAAAAAAAAATCGATTGAATAATACTTTAATAAAAAGCTTTCTCCAGAAAAATTTTATTTTCGCAGATAAAGGGTAGTGAATAAAAGCTCTCGATATACTTCATGAATGTTTCAAATTTTAGATTTCTTACTTTACAATTACGAAATTTCGATCCATAATACACAGTAGTTCTTGAGTATATCACTGCGTGACACCCTCGTCACCCTTCAGTTAGAAACCGAACGTTTAATATCCTCTTTCAGTTGATGTCCATGTTTCAATAATGGAACAAGTATATGCATTTGAATAAATTCTTTTAAACTTGTATAATGAAATCTATGGTCGTTTAAAAAGGGATCAAGAGCAGAAAATTAAATATATCGCCGCTAGTTTTACAGTACGTACCTATTACATTTTTCATGGGCGGAAATTAAAGTTCATTTTTTACGGTAGGTGAGAGCAACAAGTAAATAATGCTTTTAGTTTAGCAATAAGGCCTAACTTTTGGGGATTAGAAAAGAAAAATTATGAAAAATTTCTCTGCTTAATCGACCACAGCATGCATCAGTCAGCAGACAAAATTGCGGGATAATTTGTATATACATACATACTTATCTCTTAAACATATGTAGTACGCCTCCTTAAGGCATTACAAATTTAGATCAACCTTAATACATATGTATGTATATCCTGTTATCAGAGGAGTATGGTAAAATAATGTAATATTACTAGTCCAATATTTGTGATGGGTGGCTACATTATTCAGAAGCTGTTCTATTTCGTAATTGCATTTCCTGTAATTGCGCAAAAGGCTCAATTAAGATAGGATATCGGATGATCGGTTTTCCGGATAATTGATCTCAAAACCGTGCAATTTTCAAAAAGCAATTTAGTGGGGATTACTTTATAAGTGAGTGCTTTAATCGACGAATAGCTTCACATAAAGATTAATGGGGGAAAAAGTAAATGTGCAAGCTAATCTATAAAAAAATTCGCAATAATCGACTTTTCGAAAGCAAATATTCGCAATATCGCTAGTAATATGTGCAATTCTGGCTTGGAGCTGTTGGCAGTTGGGATGGATAGTTGAAGAGAATAGTTAACTTTCGACAGTTTCAATTTCGTAATATTTATTATATGTCAATTTCTTGACATTTAAAAATTGTTTACAGATACGTCGACTAATCGTCTTTTTCCACAAAGTGTGCAGAACGTATGTATGTACAATGGAATCCAAGCCCGGGATTTTCGAGACTAAAAATTTAAAACCGGGACATTTCGCAATTTTTCGGGATTCGAAAAATACATATTTCAAAAAGTTTATAAAATGCATGTAAGACGACAATAAAATATAAAACTAAAATACAAAAATAAAAAATTATAACCAATCGTGTCGACTTTTATCAATGCGCCAAACAAGCAAGCGTTCACTCTGTCGCTTATATATTTATATATAGCCTTGGTGATTATCTAAATTTTTCGGTGTCAATAAATCAGTAAACTTCATGATAGGTCAAAATCGCTCAAGCCCAGAGACTAGTTTTTGATTTTTTTCAGACAGACATTTAATTCAAATATCCATTTTTTATAATGCACTACACCACGTGAGTGTATATTGGATTTGTACAAAAGGTTTGGTATAGTCCGTCCATGGCCGCCTGCTTGTCTGTCAATTAAAAAAATGGCCATATTTCAAATACCATTACAGGCAATTCAATAAAATTTGGCGAGGATGTTAAATTACCTGAACCAGGTACTGGTTTTCCTTATTCATATAAAAATAACGCCACATCAACAATTTACAATTATTTGAAAAATTTTACCGTAAGGTAAACAACTTCTAACAAACTGCCGGAGGGATTGACCTAAACCTTGTCTGGTCGTACCTGTATATGTCTTTACGTAACATTTTCAGTCTAAATTCAAATCGGTTTACAAACACGCTCACTACAGTATAATTATTAATATGGAAATACCTTGGGATTTGACTATTTTCCGGATCATTTTTCACGATTTTAGTTCAACAAATTTATTGTAGTTGTCAACGTTCTGAATCCCTAATGGTTCCACAAATTTAGGAGGCATATCAAATTTACCGTCCCGCTAACTTTTTATATGAATAATACTTTTCATCAATGAAAATACGTTAAATTCGATCTTTATATTACAAATTTCGTCTTATTCGACACAAATATTGCTTACGACATAACTCAAAAATAGTGCATTGGTAATAGTCGGCTTAACCGACTATAGTCTCTTACTTCTTCTCATTTAAAAAATTTTCTGAACCCTTCTTTTACTCACACTGAGTGCAGAGTACCTACATAGGTAAATTTTTTCCACAGTTTCTATGAGTGCTATGTACTAAATGAAATTTTTGCCACCAGCTCTTGATCATTGCTATTGTATTCTTTGATAAATATGAGAACAAAATATTTATTTGAATAAATTCCGGGGTGAGGACCTTCAACACGTCATTAAGGAAATCATGTTTTACGTGTAATAAAATGGCTTCATTTTAAAATAAAATAACATAAAAGAAATTTGAAATTCTTTTTTCGAAGCAGAAACATTTTATCTTTGTTGCTGAGAAACGTTGTAATGACAGGATAACTGATAAAGGCTAATATTATAAGTAGCAGAATTGAAATTCTTCAAAAAACATCAGCATCTTTATACAAAATGAATCCCGAAAAATCCCTAAGTAGGATTCCCAAGTTCGTACATTGTTTTGTAGCTCTACGTATGCATGTTTAACAAAAAACAAAGTTTCTTTAAAGCATTTTTGGAGAGCTTTCATGTCGCTTTACTAATACTTGAAGAATTTAAAACTGTCCACAGTCAATGGCAGAAACAAGATTTTAAAAGTTGTCGTCGCAGGAAAAAAAATGACTTTAGCCGCAAAAACGAAATATGTAATAGTCGACTTTCAATTTTCTGCGATATGCAAGAGTATATGTACTTAAAAATTAAATATGAAAATCAAATTATAAAAGTGAGATAGTCGACTAATTGAATAACGTCTCCTTTGATCACTCATCCCAAGTGGGCAGTTGCTTCGATTACACTTCATGGATTTTGATTTTCCTAGCGGTACGTAGCTGTTTTTGCCATTCGCAACTCATACCAGCTCTTAATAGATCGAAATCCAGAACTAAATAGCACGTTTCGCATCTATGTACATACTATAAAATTTTCAAAAACTTTGCAATTTTAACAATTTTTAAAACTATTTGTTCAGTTACTGTACATGAATTTCTTCATCTTTCATTGCTATTTTATGTACAATTTCGACTTAGTGTATCTTGTCTAGCTTACTTATAATAATATACATGCACAGGTGTATGTGGGATTCGCGCGACACCTTCGAAAGGTCTAGTTCGGTATTGCACCTCCTAGTGGTACACAGCTGCTCCTGCTGACACTATGAAAACGTTTTAGGGTCCCACGTGCCACGTTCTCTTTCAATATTAGCCACGTTGATCCTTTTGATCAGGATTCAACCTGCAGCGGAAATGTGTGCGTTCGTGATTGTGACCATTTCGATGCCATTTCCGCAGCACTTCGCTGCCATACAGCAGGGGGCTGCCATTTTTATGCAAAAGAGCATAGTTGACAATTGTGTTCCTCTATGACTGCAGTTTCATGTAGGAGTATGTTGCCGAACTGAAATCAATAGAGGAAAATACGTCAACGCAGTACTTTATTACGGTACATACATACTATGTATATCATATTATTAAGCACAAAAAAACCAAGAAAGAAATGGAAAACCTGAGAAGGGAACAAATAATTTAAAAGAAATGGCTAAAGCGCCCCATACACCTTCAAAATTATTGCGAAATATGTTGACGTTGCGGTACATACAGTAGAAAATTTTTTGAAATTCTCATTTTATTCAAATTGTTAAACGACGAAGACGCAGCTGATGTTGCCATCACAATTGGCTTCGTCTATAAAAATGCAAAGAAAAAGAGCTATAATATACGATTTTTGGTTCTCAAACAAATCTGTTGTCAATTTTAATTTTATTATTATTGAAGTAAAACTTCTTTGCGGGGGGGTAAGCTAAATTTTAGGACAATTTTATTCTAATTTGTTTGATTTGTATTGGGGCATTGTTTCTTTTCGTTTTTGAAGTAAAACTTCTTTCTTTGCGGAGGGGTAATCCGAAAATAATGTAAATCAAGTAAACAAACATGTATGAAAAATGATTGAACAAATCATAATTCAGGAAAATTTAATTGGGTTAAATGATAAAGTTTAAAGACAAGCATATTTTTCAGTAATAGCAAATAGGACTGAAATTCATCAAAAATAATTCAAAAATTAATAACTACTCCGCACATGACGCGTATAAAGATATTGTCGTCATGACAAATTTAACGTTGACTTTTCATTCAAATTAAGAATGAATGAACAAATTTCTAAAAATTTTGGTAGGAAATAAGCAAATGAAAAATTACAGCAAAGTTGATAGGTGTAAAGAAGCAATAAATAGTAAATCCTGAAAAACAAGGGGAAAATTGTCAAATGAAAAGCAAATTTGCTACAAGCTAAGAACCTGCAAATGTGTGAAAATGTTCAAAAAAGGATATTTCTACGCAGCAGCCGCGGCGCAGCTTCGATTCTCTTCGAATATGCAAAGGCAATTCAAAGGAAATCGAAGCCAGCCTGACAGACTGTCTGTTCATTTGCAGCACAGAATAGCCAATACTTGTCACTGACTCACTGCCTTACTAACGCTAAGGCTTCTTCTAAGAGTTTAGAACACAAGCAAGCAGGAGTAGGATAGCGCAGTGAGTAAGGCGCTGGCGCAGAAACCGAAAGTGTGTGAGTTCGATCCCTGGCAGGGTATTCTTATTTTTTTTCGGTATCAATTAATTACTGGAAAGGCCACAGTAGTTTTTAGTTTCTGAGTTGACCACAAGATGGCGCCACTCGCAACTAAAGAGAAATTTTGATCTACAGCTTTGGAACTAAAAGTAGTGCAGCATTGAAATTTCGTATGCAGTCGCCTCTTGGATGCGTCGTTCCACTGGTAAAATTTTATGAGCGTAGGATAAGGGGCGTGGCACTTTTTTTTATCAACTCCAGATTTGTGTATAACTTTAGAACTACACATCACACATCAATGAAACTCGGTAGGAACTTACTACACATCCATATCCTTCTACTGGGAAAATAAGACAGGCTATGGACAAGTGGGCGTGGCACCGCCCATACAAACAAAATCGTTTATATAGAATAGCTTTGGAACTAAAAGTCGTGCAGCATTGAAATTCCGTATACATACCCTCTTGGATGCTTCGTCCCACTGGTAAAATTTTATGAGCGTAGGACAAGGGGCGTGGCACTTTTCAAGCAACTACACACTTGGGCTTCAGTTTATAATTATAGGTACACCACACATCAATGAAAAACGATAGGAACTTACTCGCCGCGCCTTGCAAGCAAAACAACAACAACTCATCGCGCCACAAATATGCCACGAATATTAGGGTCGATCACAGCCGTATTATTTGTTAAATTGAGGATATGACAATAGGAGACACTGTGAATACCCTAAATATTGTGTACTGCTCTGCAAGTTTTAAATTCTTTTTGTGAAAAATTTCAGAGCTCTAAAGTTGAATTTATGGAAGACTAAAAAGTAGAAAATAAAATTATAAAAAAAAAACTTTTTAAAAATAAGCTTTAATTTATTTAGGGCCAGTTTCTCAGTGGATGTTTAAATCTAATTTGCGAATTGAGTTTAAATCTAGTTTAACTTTTCTTGAGTTTCACAGTGCATTTATTTAAATACGGAATAATGAATGGCAACTTCGAATATTTGACAATTGAACACAGCACAACTTGCCAAAAACATATGTATGTTCAATTGTTCAATTATCGAGGCAGCGCGAGCTAAAAATTTTTCGTCGGCCGAAAGAAGTGAATTATTGGATATTCTTCAAAGAATCCACAGTTTATATTATTTATAATACTACGGGATCATTTATATGTGCTACACCATGCAGTTGTATGTTTAATTTGGCCGCTTATAAATTGCAATATTGTCGACGCAGCTTGCCTGCACATCCGAAATCAGCTGTTTATTTGTTTTCGATTGCAACTCTGTGCCGTACTTAAATGCCCACAACCGGGCATTTAAATTGTATTTAACTTCCCACTGTGAAACTGAAATTCCCTATTTAAACTGCAATCAGAGTTTAAACATCCACTGTGAAACTGGCCCTTAATGTACTAAAAAGTAGAAAATAAATTGTTTCCAATTCACCTGTATCTTACTATTAATAAAAGCTTGGGCGCTCAAAATCTATATTCACACATATCTTTCATTACTAGAATCTATTTACAAAAAATAAATTAGATAAAATATTGTATCAATTGGTTGACAAATTTTGAACACATGAGCGCCCCAAGCTTTTATTAATAGTAAGATACAGGTGACTTGGAAACAATTTATTTTCTACTTTTTAGTACATTAAATAAATTAAAGCTTATTTTTAAAAGGTTTTTTTTTATATAATTTTATTTGCGTCTTAACACAAAATGTAATTTCAAAAATTCCTAAAAGTACTGTTACATATTTCCATTCCAAGTCAGTTATTTTATAAAAAAAGAAAAATATTTATTTCGTGGGTATTAAACAGACGACTTGCTAATAATTCACATTTACAAACAAAGAATCGATTATATTTTGTTATTATGTACATATCTACATATGTATGTAATAATGTCTAAAGGCACTGTCAAGCATTAAAGGGCTATCTCAGAATCCTCTACAGACGTTCAATTATATTGTCAATATCGGAAATTGGCTAAATATTATTAAACGGGTATGGGGGCCGCTTAAAAGCGAGTCCAGCTTGCACAATCAGGGATTCGTACCGTTCCTTTGAAAGGAACTCTTCCGATACCTCAGACTAATACCTCAGAAAAAATAATAATTCACCGCCATTACAAATTAGGAAAATGTTTCATCATCTTCGAATGTCGAAATGTGTGCTCATCACGAAGACCAAATGTTGAATTTCGAAATCCTACTTCTGTTTTTTTTTCCCAGGGGAACATCTAATACTGACAGACGGCCGAACGCAAGAGGCATCATCGCTTAGATGAAGAAATTTTTCATCTCTTTTTTGAATTAGATATACACGTGAAACTAGGTATTCGGTCTGTATATACTTAGAGTAAAACTCTGTTTTTAATTTTTTAAACTTGTTTGCTTTCTTAAGGATTTTGGAATTTCAGAGGTATACAAAAAAATTGGCGCAACAACCCGTATTAACTTGTGTATGTGTGCTTGCTATATTTTGATACAAAAATGATGGGACCTTCAAATAGCTGCATCTGAACGGATTGAGAAGCTTTTCATGGCAAAGAATACTCACACTTGATAAATTGATAAATTTGCGCAATGTTCAAACTTATAGGCTTAAATGAATACCCTTATTATCTTTAATTATACGGCATGACAGAGGTATTGGCCTCCGACGACCAAGCACTTGTCCAATGAGCCATTGCGGCGCCCATCCTAATTCACAGGATATAAGGATTAAACAATTTATTTAAATACATACTTATACTCGTTCTATGATAGAAATATGGGTGTCAGATGAAAGAGGAACATTTCTAAAGTAGGAGAAGTAGAGTCCTCTCTCGCCTGACAAAACTGACGATCCCACTCTATTATGATTATTATTATTATGCATATGTTTATTAATAATGTTTAGTGTGGATGATTTACCCTACGTCTCCATTTGGCTTAGATCTTTCCGCTGCGATAGTGTACAGGCCGGTGTCCCCCGAAGAGTATGCGTTTGAAAGCTTGCCGGAACTCCGGACTGAATATCGTATAAATAACGGGATTCAGTGTGGAATTGAAGTAACCCAACCAGAGGAAGAGCGAAGCGATGCCGTCATTGATTTCGCACGCGGCACACAGTGGCAGTAGCAGAGCCGTCACGAAGAACGGCAGCCAGCAAATGACAAAGGCGCCCGTAATGATGGCCAGTGTCTTGGCAGCCTTGCGCTCGCGCTTTGCCTCCAGCGTTTCTTTGCGTTTGGTGACTTTATGCAGCGGATTGGATATGCTGGCCAGCTGTTGCTGGTTCTTGGGCTTGGGAAGCGGCGTGACTTGACTGGAAGCGTTGGCGGAACTGGCGAGCGCATGCTGGGTGGCGGGTAGTGGGATGCTCGGGGCTGTTGACGGCGTCGTTGGAGTTTGCGGCGACAGCGCAGAAATTGATGTAATTGTTGTTGCATTGGAGGTGGTGGCGCCACCGATAACGGCAGCTATTGGAGGCTCTGCCGTCGCCGAGTCAACTTGCTGCTGGACCTGCTCCAGCTGCTGCTGTAAATGTGGATCCTTGAGCACCTCCATGTCACCGTTGGTGGTAGTGGGAATAGGACAAGCACCGCTAATGTTCGTAGTGGCTCCCGCTGTCGCTATGCTTACGCGGGGGGCGGAAGTGGCAGCCGTGGCAGGCTTCTCATCGATTGGTGTTTCAGAATTATCTACAAAAGGTTGACTTGTGGCACTTGTATCTTTTGAATGTTGTGCTGCTTTATCTACGGCAGATGAGGCTGTATGTTGTTGGTTCGCTAAAGCTACCAGGTGGGATACAGTCGAAATTTGATTTAATGATGTTGTGGGTACCTGTGGAATAAACGGTGATGACATTAGTCTTTTAATTAAGTACGTATGTACTATATGTAATTTAAATACAATCAGAGCGAGAGGTTCACCCCTAAAAATGAGAAAAATAGCCAGGTTTGACAACTAGGTGATCAATATATTACGTTTTCAAATACAAGTAAATAAGGATCAAATATAACACTAGTTTACATAAAATTATACCCTTCACATTTGATAGCCAGACCCCCCCGACTGAACTATTAGCCAACCAGTTCCAAATTTTTTTGCTGGGCTGGGCCCCCGATAAATTTATTCACTACACCACGTGGGTGCATATTTGACTGTGCAGATGTTTGTTACGCAGAAGCAGGTGTGGTAGATACAGTGATAATTATAAGGAAACTAGTTTTTGAAAGGCGCCCTTTTGGATAATTTTTATTTTTTGGTATATTTTTGTCATGTTTGGTCTCACTCCATAGACTTGGGATCACTCCAATGTTTGTCTCATTTTGCGAGTTGCTTGCTCATTTTCGCTTTAGACTGATTTTCTATATATTTCATGAAATTCTGAATATTTTTGACAATTTTTATTTTTTTAAACTAAAAAATACTGTGCGTTGTGGTCAACTCAGAAACTGAAAACTACTGTGGTCCTTCCAGTACATAATTAATACCGAAAAAAAGAGCCCGTTCACAGCAGGGATCGAACTCATGCACTTTCGGTTTCTGCTCCAGCGCCTTTACTCACTGTGCTATCACAGCTCTTTATTCCCTATGTTATAAACTCGTATAGACGCCGTTCGTGTGAGTGAAAACTTTAAATCAAATGACCGAAACTCCAGCTGCAATATGTGACTGGCGCCATCTTGTGGTCAACTCAGAAACTAAAACTAGTGTGGCCCTTCCAATAATTAATTAATACCGAAAAAAAGTAAGAATATCCTGCCCACAACAGGGATCGAACTCACGCACTTCCGGTTTCTGCGCCTGCGCCTTACTCACTGCGCTATCCTACTTTTGGTTGCTTATGTTCTAAACTCTTATAAGAAGCCGTTCGCGTAATTGAGGCAGTGAGTCAGTGACGAGGACTTTTATTATATAGATTATCAGGAAGGAAATATGAATCGATTTAGCCGTGTCCGCATGGTCTGCATATGTTCAGAAAGATCTCTTCGCTCAGTTTAATATCAAACGAGGCTTGGGACAAGGTGACGCACTATCGTAACTATGTATTTTTTTGAACATCCTAATCGAGAAGATACTGCGAAACGATGGAATGTATCTGACTGGCATCGTCTTCTATAAGAGTTTCATGCTGCTTGCGTACGCCGATGGTATCGATATTATGGGGTGCCGCCTTCGCGGCAATTGAAAAGGAGTCAGCAGTGAACCAGAGCAAAACGATGTACCTATGTACATATATGCTGCCGTCAAACAAATAGATTCAGTGTCTCGATCGATTGGGCTAAGTCTGAACAATTTTTTTACGTCGAGTAAAAAGATATTTTTTTATGGTATTTGGTCTGAATGTGAAATTAGTTTTTCTTTCGCACTTTGCATAGTGATTTTAAAAAATGCTAATTGTATATATATTCCGATATTGTGGACTTAACTACAAATAAAATTAAAATAAATAAAATAAAATCCTTCCAGTCCTTATCCGGAATATAAAAAGTAACACAGTCTACACGTTATCAATCAACAATTTGGTATCATATCTTTCAATATAACTTTTGGTTAGACGTGACAGCAGAGCTGACACACTTTTTTATGTTCTTTCGGGTAATTCTACGATTATTTAATTGTTTCTCTTAACAGGTTCGTAGTTAAAATATTAAAATTTTAGAATATAGTAAGTAACACGGCCATATAATATTTTGGTTCATAAAACATTCAAGACTAGTGGACCCGGCGAACTTCGTCCCGCCCAAAATATATTTTTTTAAAATAATTTCGATTATTGATTAAATGAAACACTTTTCGAATTCAATATATTTTATTTACACGTAATGTTGAAGGAATTACATTTAAGGTCTATTCAATGATACCCTTCATTTAAGCACCTAGTGATATACAATATTTTTCGTTTTATTGTCAGGTGAGAGAACGAACAAATCGGAAGGTTTGCCGACAAGTGAACATGATACGTACAATTGACCATGAGAGAAACATTCGTTTTCTAGATTCAGACCACAAACACTCAAGGAATTAGCCTTGCGATTTGTTGATCGTTATGGCGAATGCAAGACGAATCGGAAATTGAATTGATTTGAACTCGAATGGCGTATCGTTTGGGATCATCGGAATTGGAATGAGAACTTCGTCACCTTTAAATTTTTCTTTGAGTATAGCCAGGTGAATCACATTGTCCATGAGTTTTCTCACCACCAAGCGCGTTCCGTTACATTATTTTGGTTGGTTCAGATTTCGAAGCATGATGACTACCGAGCCAACCTTCAGTTGCAAATTGTGCGGTGGCAAGCCAGATAGATAAAATGAGTTTAAAAATTCGGTTGGATAATTGGTTGCTTCGTCTTCGTTTGCTACACTGTCAATAGATTTGAAGGAATGCAGTGAACCAGCGATTTGATTTTGAACTGTGAAGTTTAATTGATCCACATCTTTGTTCTTTGCCGCAAGAATTGCTCGTTCACTCAACCAAATGTAATTTTTGTGGTTAGCAATCATGTTTGGGAAGACTTTGTTGATGAGCTCCTCCTTCGTTGAGACAAAATTGCAAATATTCGGCGGAAACGAAATCAATCTGTTTGATACCTGAAGTTTCTTCACATAGCGCCACAGAGTCGATAATTTGAGGCAAGCGTTTATTTCATCGGCCGCGGTCGATCTTGGAATGACTGGTAGGGTTTGGCGAAAATCGCCAGACAGTAAAATCATTGCGCCTCAAAAATTTCGCGCGTACCGTAATTAGTATTTCTCGAAGGTCACTGCTGTTATCGCTAGGTATTTTAGTAACTTAACAATGATAAATGGTATAACCTTTCACAATTTGCACTTGATCACACTAAACTCTTTAAAATCACTTTTTGCTGATAAATTTAAGAAAAAATCGTTTTAAGAGAATTATTTGAATTTAAATTGACTTTCAGTTTCAAAGCTATTTGATATTTAAAATTTGCTTTGTACGAGAAACTTGGCGGTGCCACGCTCCCTTATCCAGTGCCCGCCTTATTTTCTCAGTAGAAGGATATGGATATGTAGTAAGTTCCTACCGAGTGTCATTGATGTGTGATGTGTAGTTCTAAAGTTATACACAAATCTGGAGTTGATAAAAAAAGTGCCACGCCCCTTATCCTACGCCCATAAAATTTTACCAGTGGAACGACGCATCCAAGAGGCGACTGCGTACGGAATTTCAATGCTGCACGACTTTTAGTTCCAAAGCTTTTCGATGTAAACTATTTAGTTTGTATGGGCCGTGCCACGCCCCCTTGTCCAATCCGGTCCGATTATAGATCAGAACCATCCCTGAACCCACTCAAGAACACTCACTAAATTTCATCAACATCGGTTCAGCCGTTTTCGTGCTTTCGCGGGACTAACGCACAGCAATCCATTTTTATCTTAATATATAAAAACGTTTGTGCGTAATACATGCGTATGTATGTATGTTGCAGCATCACGGCTGAACCGCAGAAGCGATCGACCTTATACTCACAACATATATATGTTCGTGTGGTGCTCTGAATGGTTTTTTTCATGTTAGACCTTCCTAAGTGGCGCTGCGGTGGCGGTTTTTCGAAAATTCTTATTTATGGACCGATTTGGCTCAAATTTAAACCATATAATACTAAAGTTGACATATTATTAAAAAAATTTCTACCGTAATTGAGATACATTTCAAAACAAATCTTGGAATAAAATAATTATTTTAGGCAGAACAACGTTTGCCGGGACAGCTAGTATACTATAAGATTTCAGAAAATCTAAATTTTTCCATTTCCAATTTTCCAATTTCACTTGAAATCAAAAGATTTTAAATAAATTCTCCATATAGGTCAATTTACCCAAAAGTGGTTCCCAAGCGGCCACGGCGATGCACGACTGCGAACAAAATTTGGGCTCCATGAGATCTAAATGTGGGTCCACGATAGTGGATCTCATAAAAGCAGGTCGTGACTTTAATTTTGGTTTTCCTGGAATGGAATAGTCCCAATACAGAGATAGCTCTTTAAGAACCTACATGTATGCCTAATTTGGGCTCGATATTATAGATGAATGAAAAGTAGGAGAGCCGCCGACGCGATACTGCTTGTTTTCGGCGATGATATCGCCAATATTTGTATAGAATCCGCACCCTAATTATATAGATATATAAAAACTTTATTTGGTGAGATTGCAATTTATTCTGCTCGATTTTACAGGTGGCTTTCTAAGCGTAGTTGGCTTAAATTTAGTCACCATTTCTATGTACTTGCGATTGGTGCAGCCGTCGCATACCGAAAAGCGGAGTCGGTTTACGTCTCTGTTGAGTGCGGACATACTCGTTAACTTGCCATAATAATCTCATTCAAGATTAATTTACAAAAAAAACAGAGGCACTTCCATCGGTCCCAGACACATCAAGAAGTGCATAAGAAATAGGTCCGTGCAGTAACAAAGAATGTGACGGGAAAATGTACCGGAAACTGCCACGCAGACATACGGCGCACAGTCGCTCGATTTGTCTTCTCACGTTGCAAAAATCATAACTTTTAAACGGATAATGATATCGGAATAATTTGGCATTCTACAGAAAATTGTCCGTGCTTTAATGACACCAAAATTTGTTTGTGTGGATATACAGGGTGCGACGGAATCTGTTGTTAAATTGCGCCTTTTTGCAAGTAGAATAAATCGCACATTTAATACAAAAAATTATGCGGAAATATTTGAAATTTAGAAAGATTTTGCTTTTATAATGGCAAAAATTTATACACGGTGTCATATGGCAAACATATAATGTTCAGAAGTCAAGTTTTTAAGATCGTTAAAAATTTTGATTATTTACAAGGTGTCAAAATATTCAATAAGGATAAAATACGTTAAAACTATTTTTTAAATATTTTAATAAAAATTTTAATTACTTATTTAATAGAAACCTTCCTTTTTTCTTAATAATTATATTGCTAAAATTTTTTGTTAAGAAAATACATATATTCGTGACTCTCCAGCAGCAAAAAAACCCAAAATTTAAGGTTGAATATTTGTGAAATGCAGTCGGACGCTCATCTGTAGATCTCTCGATAAAAATCGCTCTAGCTCACAAAGTTGCAAAAAGTAGTAGCCAATTTTTTGGATATATTCTTAGAATTAATCAGTCAATAGTCTCATGGTAAGCATTTTTTAAAGAAATTTTAAGTTTTTTTTTAAACTCAACGCAAAGTTTAAAATCAATGGTAAAAAGAAAGTTATTAAAAATGCCATTTATCAAAAAAAAACCAAAATTTTTTTTGGATATTTTGTATTTGTTGAAATTGATGAATTTATTTAATTCTATTTTGAAAATTTAATTTTAGTGCAGTCGTATCACAGTATTTTTACCACAAACATGGAAATTTTTTCACAAATTTCGTTTTTTTGCTGTGTTTGAAAAATCAGTCAACTTTGACCAGCTCTACAGACCAAACTACTTATGCAAATAAGTTGAAACTTTCACTTTCTCAAAGTACAATCAATTTCCTATCCAATACATATAAAAGTTTTGCTAAATATTTCTACAAGAAAATTTATTTTTGCCATTTTTGCCACGTGATTCGGCCAAACGAGCCAGTGTGCGGCGTAGCCGGAAAGCATACGAATATGCGGATATTCATAATGGCGACTACGAGTACCGCTGATGATTTCATTTGTGGACGCGTTTAAAATGTGGAGTGCCGCGGCTGCGAATGCGGGTGCGTGCGTTGCCGCATGCAAATTAGCATTTTAAATCAGCGTTGCACGCACAAATCATCCGAATTGCTTTAATAAATTTTGCGCGTAATTCTCGCAGATTTCGCCCTCCGCAGTTCCCCATTTTTAGCGACTTCATGCCTAACTAATGAGGTGCGATTTCAGCGGCTGTAAATTTCATATCTCATAAACAGCGAAAGAGCGAAAATATTTACTTAAGTTGAATGTGATTTTCATCTCGACCTTAGGAAAACGGAAATGGGGAAAAAGCTGGGAAGGGCGAAATTTAAACTACAAAAACTGGAAGACTTTCTTTCAAAGACAGACAGCTGTTGAAGACTTTTTAACTTCCTTAGTTATATATGTATGAGCATTACAGCCTATTGCATTTTCCGGCCTCGCGTACAAGGGATCTCCAGGCGCCCCTGCTCTGCGCGCACCCTGGTTCCAGGCATAGCTTGGGCTTCTTTCACTTGGGCCCTCCATCGGAGATTAGGTCTCCCTCTTCTACGCTGGCACTCAAAATTTGCATCGAATACCTTTTTTGGGTCAGAGATTTTGGGAAGGATACTCTAAGAGCTGCTTCATCGGCTTAAGTCAGTGTCCATGCTTCGGCATCATAGAGCAGCACAGTCAGCATCTAGTAAAGTTTAAGTTTTTTCGGTAGAGAAAGGGCTCTACTTCTCAATTGCTCAGTGAGCCCAAAATATCGCTAATTGGCAAGGGTTTTTTCTACGCTTGATCTTAGGGCTGACGTTGTTGGTGTTGCTGATGACGGTGTCAAGGTAGACAAACTCCTTGACTACATCGAAGGTATAGTTGCCAGCAGTAACCGGGACTCTTCGTTTGATGACATCATATTCTTCGTTTTGCCTTCATTCACCTCAAACTCAGCTGCTTCGGGCTTGAAACCTTGGTTCAAACGCTTCAAACGAGCATGGATCTTATTCCTGCACTTCTCGAGTTTCTCACGCTCACGCCTTTCTTCTGCTTTTTTCTTGCATCTTAAAGAGCGTCTCTCCTCCTTTTTCCCTATATGGCTTATTGATACCTCGCGTTAAGGCTGTCATCAGGGTGCGTCTGTAGACGGCGTTATTCACTTTCATTTTAGAGCCATTTAAGCGAACCGCCTTTATAGTGAGCAGACCACGTCTCTTTTTTCCTAAGCGGGGTTTAGACGATCCTACATGTCGTCCAACATGGCTTGACGGCAGGAATAACTGTACACGTGCCGCTGCGTATACACGGTCCCACATGTCGTACAACATAACTTTCTTCAAGTTGGCAAGCGAGACGCACGCATACAGCCAAAGCCTTTTTACCGACGGCAAATGAGACTTTTGAAAAAGAATGGGCGTTCTCAGCTCTCGTCGATAGCATTCGACTCAATTAGTTTTTTAAAAGCGCTACGTATACTTTATTTTGTGCGTTTCTATTTTTATGAACTCCGCCATTAATTTTCCAAGTTTCAGGAAAATTATTTAATTTATCTCTTTTATGCATCTTTTGTGCATAGCATTCATTTTCATAGTGATGCAAAATGAAATGCTACAGCATTAAAATTTTAAAGCCATTTTTATTCATTCTTACAACATCCTTAAGTTTTTCTAATTAACGTATATTTCAAAGTAAGAACCAACTGCAGGCTGCAGCTCAATGAAATTCTTACTGTCCGTGATCATGTTAACAGCACGGACAATTTCTCAAAGTGCCAAAATACACTAGGCTTGACCAACATTTGTTTACACAGGTTGGATGGTTTGACAAGCGGGCAGAAATATCAAACAATTTTGAAAACCATCCCATATGTGTGACAAGCGGTTGTTTCTTGCGTATAAACGATCCAACATCGTGGCTTGTCCTACATGTTGGACGACATGTAGGATCGTCTAAACCCCGTTATAGAGGGCTGACACCAATGTTGCCAGATTTTTTTTCTTCAAAAAACTGTAAATTCCCAATAGAAAAACTGCATTTTCAACCAAAAAACGAAAAGATTTTTGTAAAATTGGGGGTTTTTAAAAATTCTTTTAGCAAAAATAACACAAAACAATTAATTATAAATAAAATAAGAAGCTTATATACGATAGTACTACGATAACCGAAAACATTTTAAGTTATTCTTTTAAATCTGAAATTTGAAAAAAACTGTAATTTGTACTAGGAGGTAATTTTAAAAACTGTGAGCTTGTCTAAAAATCTGTAATTGGCAGTTAAAACTGTGAATATGGCAACATTTGCTGACACCTTAATTTGAATATCAAATATCATTCTTTTAAATTAGTAATAAGACGTATTCCAGCAAATTTTGCTGAAGAAATCGGACCTAGGTGGGCTTATAGGACCATTGTGGGAGTCTCTTTTGATCGGAAGTGAAAAAATTTAAAGTTTACTGTCATTGTGTACCAAATTTGTTTCAAATCGGTTAACTGGTGCTTTCTCTCCTGCGGCCACAGATGGTTAAACGGACAGACGGACAACCAGAAATCAAGACAAAAAGTGATTCTGATTAATAATATCAAGTAAAGAAAATATAGTCGGTTAAACCGACTAGACTCCGAAAAAAGTCGATATGCATTTAAATTGTGTTAAGCTGCAATACCTAATTTTTGCATTTTTTTAGGAAAATAGTTATTTAACGGACAAGCATTCACCATGAGAGAATTTTCAAGATCCAACTTTTCAAAATTGATTCTGTCCGCTCTCGTGCAATGTGCTTCCTATCTGTTTCTCTTTTAGAGCTATAATAGTTTTGAGGTATTTGAAAATTGAGCTGTTAATTTTCAATGTTGAAAATAAAATATGTAGATACATTTCCCTCTAATTGCAGTTTAAATAGGGAATTTCATTTTCACAGTTGGAAGTTAAATACGATTTAAATAGCCGATTGTGGATATTTAAGTACGGCACAGAGTTGCAATCGAAAACAAATAAACAGCTGATTTCGGATGTGCAAGCAAGCTGCGTGGACAATATTGCAATTTGTAAGCGACCAAATTAAACATACAACTGCATGGTATAGCACATATAAATGATCCCGTAGTATCATAAATAATATAAACTGTGGATTATTTGCACAATATCCAATAATTCACTTCTTTCGGCCGACGAAAAATTTTGAGTTCACGCTGCCTCCATAACCGAACAATTGAACATATGTTTTTGGCAAGTTGTGCCAACCTTAAAATGTTAAATATTCCGTATTTAAATAAATGCACTGTGAAACTCAAGGAAAGTTAAACTAGATTTTTAAACTCAATTTGCAAATTAGATTTAAATAGCCACTGTGATACCCGCCCTTAGTATATAAACCATGACTCAATTCTTGTTTATGCTATTTTTTGGGAGCAATAGCTCGTATGTTTATTGGGCGTTTTCACTTTACGAGTAGATACGTCGATATGCCATCCAACTTTAATATTTTATGAGTATGTGAGGTGTAAAAATATTAAACTGGCAATGAAAGCGAAACCATAAATAAGATGATCGTAAAAGATGCTTGTTGCCAATTTACGGAAGTATAATAAAAACCTTAATTATCTAAACTTGAAGATTGGGCCAACGATTTGAATTTCTTGCACTGCCTGCCTTCCTTTAACACGGTAGAGCTTGACACAATTTGCATGTAAAAGATGAGAAAATCAAATAAAACGTCGAGGACGCACGTCAGCTTTCCGGTAACCGCGGTTACTTTCCGCTAGCGTTTGCCATTTATACGTTTTTTATTTCCGTGTTTTATGTTACTTGTATAAATTTGTTACGGGGGAGATTTTACGGCCCGGCTATTTTATATATGTATGTATCTGACAAAAATAATGCATTCAATAATATCGCATTAAAACAGTGACGGCCACCAGGACACGCGGCAGGACAATATGAAACGCCTTAGTACAGAAGAGATGCAACTGAATTCAAAAATTGGTTTAGCATTTCAGATGAGCGGTCTAGCGTAAAATTAGCTCAACGTGCAAGGCGCCGAATCTAGTCGGAATGGTGGCCTTGCGGGTTATGTTTGCCTGGGTAGCGCCTTACTTCGAGCTTAAACTCTTGCAAATAATAGAAAAATGCAGAACATTTTATGTAGTACGGAATTTTATCGATCGAAGAAGAGGAATCATGGTATCAAGCGCTTAGTCAATGCACTAATAATCCTTGTTCGCATTGTTCTCTTTTTTATACCCTACACCTATGGTAATAGGGTATGATAACTTTGTGCGAAAATTGTAACGCATTAAAGGAGCCGTCCCAGGTATAGACATAAGTATATAGAAATGCTTAGAATCACTTTCTGTGTTGATTTCTGGTTGTCCGTCTGTCTGTCTGTCTGTCTGTCTGTCTGTCTGTCTGTCCGTGGTCGCAGCAGAGAAATAAGGAGTTGTCCGATTTGGTCCAAATTTGGCACACAGTCGCAGTGAACCTTTCACTACTTCAAGAATCAACAGTTCGGGTCCTATCCACCGCATCCGGTGGCAGATTTGCAAGATTATTGCCTTCAAATGATAGGCACTGAATGGTTAAACTTGAAACAAGGACTATCAACAATTTGAAAATAATAACATTTCCAATAAAAAATTATATAAGAATTATCACTTTTGATAAAAAAATATGTTGACAACAAAGCAACGTAGATGTGTAGATAGAAGTACAAGAAAAGCACTCGAGACGCTTTATTTAAGTGGCAACTCCTAGCGAGAGAAGACGCCGTACAAAGAAACAATTTCAAAACAAATATACGGTGTTTTGGAGCTGGGTATCGTAGAGTTATCCCAAATACATAAATTTGGATACATTGGAAAACGTGATGTTGCCTAAGAGATGGGCACACCTTCAGTTCGGCCCAGGAGTGGTTAACTGCAGAAATTGGTAATAAACAAGTAGGGAAGCATCAGTCGGGTTTCACCGACAGAGTAATACCCTACACCAAGTAACCGAATAGGGCGATAATCCACTGAAAGAAATGAAATTGTGGGTACATGTAATTTACAACCAACATAGTGGGCGGACCACGCCCATTTTTTGATAATAAAAAGATATTCCTACCAGGAACGAAGTAACCAAATCTGGACGCTCTGGTGTATATATTATGGAAGTTAAGAGGATTTTTCGTTTATCGCCTATATAGTGGGCGGACCACGCCCATTTTCTTGTATGGTATCTAAGACCTATATATCAACTTGGGAACCGAATTTCATTCATTTATATTCGTAACTAGTCAATTGGGAGCCATTTAACCGGAAAAATTTTGCCGCCTATATAGTGGGCGGACCACGCCCATTTTTCCGTATGACATAGATGACCGACCCTTAAACTTGAATACCAAGTATTATTCCTTTCAATGAGTATTTAGACAAATTACAGCAATTTGATCGCAAAAAACCCGAGGTAGTGGGACTTACAGGCCCATTATGGACGAGTCCTTCGACCGATTTGGCTAATCTTAGAACTTAAACTAAGTTAAGGTTCACTCTAACTGAGTACCAAATTTGGTCTAAATCGGACAACTCCTTCTTTCTCTCCTGTGTAAACGGACGGCCAGACAGACGGACAGACGGACAACCGGAAATCAAAAGAGAAAGTGATTCTGATCATTTCTATATACTTATGTCTATACCTAGGAATGCTCCTTTAATGCGTTACAATTTTCGCACAAAGTTATTATACCCTATTACCATAGGTGTAGGGTATAAAAAGGACCAAAAAAATTTGTTCAATATGTACACTGTAAAAAAAATGAATTGCATATTCTGCTTAGCTATATGTAATGAAATTAAACAAACTGAATAACTTAAAATTACTTTAAATCTCCCATAATCCTTCCAATTAATGATCCTAATTTATGTCAACGTCAAAAAAATAAATTTCCCACTTCTCTTTTGAAGAGATATGTGCTTCATTTTCCGCAGTTGGAAGAATTTAAATTTCAAACTTAATATGAGCACAAATTTTTTCAAGTGCTTCTCATTCGACAGCTGCACACTTTTTTGCTCGAAATCATGCGCAAGGCAACAACAAAACCTGCGTTGAAGATAACTGTCGCCAAAGTGTACCAATAAAGCTTAAGAAAGTGTTGTTGCTTTGCGATCGCGCAGTGGCAGACGAAACGAAAATAAGAACGTTGTTTGTGTTTTTCGTACTGCTTAGCGCGAAGAGCTGTGTCTGTGTGAAGAAATCGCATCCTATACCAAAGGGCATTTACAACAAGTAAGGAAGTATCAGTCGGGTTTCACCGACAGAGTAATACCCTACACCAAGTTCCCAAGTGGAGTGATAATTCACTTAAATTGTGGATGCATTTGATTTACAACCTACATAGTGGGCGGACCACGCCCATTTTTGGCAGACTATAAGATATAACTAATAGGACTATATATGCCAAATATTGATGCTCCGACCGGTGTACAACAGATGTTATCGGCATATTTATTTTACTGCCCCCATGGTGGGCGTACCACGCCCATTTCTGGAGAATTAAAAGATATTCCTACCAGGAACGAAGTAACCAAATCTGGACGCTCTGGTGTATATATTATGGAAGTTAAGAGGATTTTTCGTTTATCGCCTATATAGTGGGCGGACCACGCCCATTTTCTTGTATGGTATCTAAGACCTATATATCAACTTGGGAACCGAATTTCATTCATTTATATTCGTAACTAGTCAATTGGGAGCCATTTAACCGGAAAAATTTTGCCGCCTATATAGTGGGCGGACCACGCCCATTTTTCCGTATGACATAGATGACCGACCCTTAAACTTGAATACCAAGTATTATTCCTTTCAATGAGTATTTAGACAAATTACAGCAATTTGATCGCAAAAAACCCGAGGTAGTGGGACTTACAGGCCCATTATGGACGAGTCCTTCGACCGATTTGGCTAATCTTAGAAGTTAATCTAAGTTAAGGTTCACTCTAACTGTGTACCAATTTTGGTCTAAATCGGACAACTCCTTCTCTCTCTCCTGTGTAAACGGACGGCCAGACAGACAGACAGACGGACAGACGGACAACCGGAAATGAAAAGAGAAAGTGTTTCTGATCATATCTATATACTTATGTCTATACCTAGGAAGGCTCCTTCAATGCGTTACAATTTTGGCACAAAGTTATTATACCCTATTACCATAGGTGTAGGGTATAAAAACAAATGAGCACCGAGGGTATAGGCTGTGGGTATCTCTGCTCTGAACCAAGATACATTCCGCCTGTTGTGACAAAACAAACAAAACCGCAAGAAAACAACGAAAAAGATTCGAAAAATGTAAAGTGTTATAATTGTTTTAAGTTTGGTCACTATTCGATTAGGTGTCCAGAGCCACAACGAAAAGATCGCTGCAATAATTGCCAGCGTTCTTCGCACAAAACCGCAGATTGTGCAGAAAAAAAGCAGAAACCGAATGTGCACAAAATCGAAAGTGTTGCCCCTGCTGAATGCGATGCAGAAATTGTAAAAGAAATCGTTGTCAATGGACATAAATCGCAATCTTTTGTTGACCCTGGAAGAAATAGAACTCTCATACGTAAAACGTTCGCCGCCTTAATTGGGCGTGCCGTGCAGTGTAATGTCGCTCTGAGTGGATTTGCTGGTGGGCAATACATTTGCACCAGTAAAGTCACTGCGTCTTTGAACATCGACAATACCACGTCCGAAGCTGAACTACTCGTTGTAGATGATGATCACATTCCGGAAAATGTTTTGCTTGGCAGAGATACTCTGTGCCGCGAAGGTAACCGCATCGTAATCGAAAGAGACGAATGTTGTATAGAGCGCGCTGGTAACGTACAAAACAGTCACTCACATCTCACCGTTGAAGAATTGCAGCAGCTGAAGATAATTCTTTCCAATAACCGAGATTGTTTTGCCGAAAATTCTTCCGAACTAGGTACGTGTACGATCTCGCAGATGGAAATCGAGGTATCCACAAACGTTCCCGTCGCATTCGCCAAACGTCACATTGTCAGAGATATTATATCCGACCTAATGACTTCTGGCATTGTTATTCCATCCGATTCTCCATACGCCTCACCCGTGGTTCTTGTCGACAAAAAGAATGGAGAACATCGCCTTTGCGTGGACTATAGGCAACTTAATCGTGTCACCGTCAAAATCCCGTTCCCGATGCCTATAATGGAGGAGCAGTTCGCGCAACTCGCCGGCAACAGATATTTCACAACTTTGGATCTCCGTATGGGCTATCACCAGATCCAAATCACAGAGCCGTCAAGAAAATATACGGCTTTTGTTACCACCGATGGCCATTACGAGTATACCAGAATGCCGTTTGGTCTCGTAAATGCGCCCGCGGTCTTTCAGGCCGTGATGAACAAAATTGTTGCGAAAATGGAGCCTGGTGAAGTACTCGCATATCTCGATGACGTTATAATACCAAGCACCACCGTTGACGAAGGTCTACGCCGTCTACAAAATTTTTTGAAGATTTTGAAAGAAAATTGTCTTACGCTTCGCCTCGATGTGTCGTTTTCTCGCTACAGAAATCGTGCACTTGGGCCATATTGTCAACGAACGCGGAATCTTGCCAGGCGAGGCGAAAGTCAGCGCAATTAAAAATTTTAAAACGTCTTCTAACGTCACTGAAGTCCGCAGGTTCCTTGGCCTCACAGGTTTCTTCCGGAAATTTGTGCAGGATTACTCGCTTATTTCGAAGCCCATCACGAAATTGCTTTGCAAAGCTAATTCGACCAATTTTGTATGGGGTGAACCGCAACAGCAGGCGTTTACGCAGCTCATCGATATTTTATGCAGCCAGCCAGTTCTTGCACTCTACGATTTTTCGTTACAACACGAAGTAGGTACATACGGATGCTAGCAGCGTTGGTCTCGCAGGTGTGCTACTGCAGTCAGCCGATGGCAAATTTTGGCAGCCCGTGCTCTACTACAGTCGCCACTGCACAAACACTGAAAGCAAGTATCACAGTTACGAGCTGGAGGTGCTTGCCGTCGTAGAATCTCTGGAGCGCTTCCGTGTTTATGTCCTTGGTAAACCTTTTCGCCTCGTAACCGATTGTTCTGCCATTACCAAAGCCAGAACCAATAAAGAGCTGATTCCTAAAATTGCACGCTGGTTTCTAAAAATTTTGGAATACGATTGTGAGCTCGTGCATCGTCAAGGCAGCCGCATGGCGCACGTAGACGCGCTCAGTCGCTCACCGGACGAACACGTAAGGGAGGTGGAGCCAGCTAGATTCATCATGAAAGTCACAGCAGAGAAAGAAGATTGATTGCTAACCATGCAGTTTCAAGACAACGTAATCGCGCACATCATTGCAGTGCTCCGTGGTGAGCAGAAGTCCGACCAGGCAAAGCAGTATATCGCCGAATACAAACTCCAACATCATCGCCTGTTCCGCAAGGAAGAAAATTCTTTGAAGTTTGTCGTACCAAAAACTATTCGATGGAGAATAGTGCAGTCATGTCACGACGACCTGGGCCCCTTTGGCCTCGATAAAACTATATCCCGCATCAAGGAAAATTTTTGGTTCCCGAAGATGCGTAAGTACGTTAAGGAGTATATAGCAGCCTGCGTTGAATGCTGCTACTACAAGTCACGTGGAGGAAAAGCCGAAGGACGCATGCATTGTTGTCAAACCAGTCCGCAACACGAAAACTGCGCCAGTGCCCAACGTGTTAAACGAGTTAACTGGATATTTTGACTTACCAACACGCATAATTACGGACAGAGGCACCGGATTCACCTCTAAGCAGTTCAAAGACTATTGCGACCATAACAACATTCAGCACGTCAAAAATGCTGTACGCACGCCGCGCGCAAATGGGCAGGTTGAACGCGCTAATCAAACAATTTTGTCCCATTTGCGCACTTCAGCGACGGATACTAATGATTGGGATTTACTACTCCGAAACCTACAATGGGCTATGAACTCACAGAAGAACGCCACATCTGGGTTCAGCCCCAACGAGCTTGTGTTCGATTTTAAACTTCTCGATATCGTCCACAACCGACTGCTCGCCGCTATTCATATCGACAATGAAACCGACAACAAGACGATGCAAATATCCGAAAAACGTTTAAAAGCCGCTGAAAACATCATGAACGAACGCACTAAATGGAAAGAGCGATTCGACCGCAAACACTCCGAGCCCGTTACGTACGTCGAAAATGATCTGGTCGTGATCGCCAACGAAGCTCCCGCAACAGGTGAATCACGCAAGTTAGAGCCAAAGTTTCGTGGCCCTTACATCATCATCAAAGTCCTTGGCCATGATCGTTACATGGTTGAAGACATACCAGGTATGCAGATCACGCAGCGTAAATTTGCGTCCATCTACTCGTCCGATAAAATTAAATCCTGGTGCAGCAGTTCACCTGATCTGAACAACATATGCGAAGAAGACACCGATGCAATCGAGGACGATTCCAGGTCAGAATTGGCCGAGCTGTCAGCGCATGGTGCAACCCTGCGTTGAAATACATAACACAACACTGTCGTTCTTTCGGCAGTCAGTCTAGTCTTGTCGTAGCCTTGCTATCGTCACCGTCGTCGCTTGGTAGAAGCCGTATCGTCTACCGCGTACAATATAGACTCAGCCGTTCCGTTCGTTTAATTAAATTTCATGTTACTATTACTTTTATCTCTTAATAATCGTTTAATAAATAATCTTATTTGGTGCAAATTATCCTTTGTGTCTAAACCCAATTCATCCTGACACTTACTTCAATTTATTTGTTTTTCGCCACTGACAGCTGAACAGCTGATTTTTTCTTGAGGCGGTAGCGACAAAATTAGAATTTGTTCTATCGCGAGACGAGTCGTCGCGAGGCGAACTACGCTAGCGTCGTCATTGTGGGCAATCACATGCACAGATGTGTGTTTTGATTTTGACAGCGCGTGTTCGCCGCGTAAAATTCGCCTCGCGATTTGATTGTGTTTAAAGCTTAATCCAACTAAAGTCAACCAAACTCATTGTAAGCTAAATTTAATGAGCCGAACTGAACTGCTCAATACAATGGCAACAAATTGAATGAAATTATTTGCTTGAAGAGGGAGACGCAGTCTGTTTCTGTGTGTGTGTGTGTGTGTGTGCTGTTTGTTGGTGTTTGGTCAGCACAAACCAGTGTCTGTATGTGAACATCGGTTAACGGTTTTGAGACATCAAATTCACATG
Source organism: Neria commutata (assembly GCA_963457695.1). Taxonomy (NCBI): domain Eukaryota; kingdom Metazoa; phylum Arthropoda; class Insecta; order Diptera; family Micropezidae; genus Neria; species Neria commutata. The sequence continues at coordinate 22,607,332 of OY735247.1, read as the reverse complement.
TTGACACACACACGCACCCACCCGCAGGGAACACGACATCAAACTCAAATTTTGGGAAACCCCAAATCGATTGGTCCTTTCAAAATTGCGCCAGAGGGAAATTTAGTGTATGGGTAAACTTTTAAATTGATAATGACAACATAGGACCAAATGAGAAAAACTCCAAGCAAACGAGTAAGCCAGATGTTGATAGCGTTCTCAGTTCGGTTCTTTCATTTGCTCTCACAGCTATCAAACGTTATGACATTTTCCCAGCCCTCGAACATATAAAACATTAAAATAAATATTTTCAACCGAGTCCAAAAGGAGCAATGGACACGGTTATGTAATAACAATGTTAGCATTTCCGCCAGGGCTTTCCATTTCGAAGAGCGTGACTTTGAAAGCACTAATTAGAAACGAAGGTGACTGCAGCCAAATGCGCTACTATCTAAAATCTCCTCACCTTCACCAGAAAGTTCCCATGATGAGTCCAGGTATTGCACAGGAGTATAAGTAGCCCCTTTTTAATAAATTAACCCTTTCACTACCCACTTGTTGTTTGTGGACGAATAATTTTTTTGACCTCAGATTCGAGCTTAAGGCCCTCAAAATAGCCGATTTTAAACCAAAAAAATTTTACACACCCCCTCCATCCATATTTTATAAGCTTTATTTTAGGTTCACATCCGGTATGTATGTGGGTCGTCAAATCTAGTACATAATCAATTTTTCACCCACTTCCCGACTACTTAGAGATCTGAAACTTTGCATACATGCGTAAACACACTGAAAATACATGAATCAATAAATTTTATGGGCGTAGGATAAGGGGCGTGGCACTTTTTTTTATCAACTCCAGATTTGTGTATAACTTTAGAACTACACATCACACATCAATGAAACTCGGTAGGAACTTACTACATATCCATATCCTTCTACTGAGAAAATAAGGGGCACTGGATAAGGGGGCGTGGCACCCCCATAAAAACAAAATTTTTTTATTTCGATTAGCTTTGGAACTAAAGGTCGTGCAGTATTGAAATTTCGTATGCAGTCGCCTCTTGGATGTGTCGTCTCACTGGTAAAATTTTATGGGCGTCGGATAAGGGGGCGTGGCACCCCCCATACAAACAAAATTTTTGATCTCGATTAGCTTTGGGACTAAAGGTCGTGCAGCATTGAAATTTCGTATGCAGTCGCCTCTTGGATGTGTCGTCCCAATGGTAAAATTTTATGGGCGTAGGACAGGGGCTCAATATCCATATTCCAAATATCTTTCATTACTAGAATCTATTTGCAAAAAATTATTTAAATAAAATATTGTGGTAACTGGTTGACAAATTTTGAACACATGAGCGCCCCAAGCTTTTATGGATAGTAAGATACTGGTGACTTCGAAACAATTTATTTTCTACTTTTAAGTACATTAAATAAATTAAAGCTTATTTTTAAAAAGTTTTTTTTTTACATAATTTTATTCTTAAATATAAAAAAAACCATTACAACAACAACAAAAACAAAATTTTGCACTTAGCCTCACCTTTGATTGATGACAATTAAAAATTTAATTGCAAGTTCAATGCTTGTTTTACAAGACTATACAAAACAAGTAAGGAAGCATCAGTCGGGTTTCACAGACAGAGTAATACCCTACACTAAGTTACCGATATTCCTAATAGGACTGTATATAGCAAATATTGATACTCTGGAAGGTCTACAATAGAAATTATCGGTATATTAAATTTACCGGCCCCATGGTAAGCTGACCACGCCCATTTTTGGAGAATATAAAGATATTCTCATCTGCAATGAAGTGACAAAATATTGATGCTCTGGTGTGTATATTACAGAAGTTATGAGGATTTTAAGCTTACCGCCTATATAGTGAGCGGACCACGCCCATTTTCCTTTATGGCATGTAGGACCTATATCTAAACCTGGGCACCAAATTTCATTCGTTTAAATGCATAAGTAGTCAATTGAGAGCCATTTTACCGGAAAATTGTTGCCGCATATACAGTGGGCGGACCACGCCCATTTTTTGGTATTTTTCAGAGGATCCACACCTCACCTTAAATACCAAGTATTATTCTTTTGAATGAGTAATTAGTCAAATTATAGCAATTTAATCGAAAAAACCCGAGGTAGTGGGACTTACAGGCCCATTGTGGGCGTGTCCTTGTACCGATTCGACTAATTTTAACACTTTAGCTAACCCGAGGTTCACTGCGATAGTGTACCAAATTTGGTCCAAATCGGACAACTCCTTCTTTCTATTATTTCCGAACACGCAAAAAGACAGACGGACAGACGGACAACCGGAAATGAAAAGAGAAATTGTTTCTGATCATTTCTACATACTTATGTCTATACCTAGGAAGGCTCCTTTAATGCGTTACAATTTTGGCACAAAGTTATTATACGCTATTACCATAGGTGTAGGGTATAAAAACTTTTTGAATTTGATTATCTTTCAATTCCTTTGAAAAATTCCAAAAGTGATTTGCTTTTTTTCAATTCCAATTCCAAGGAATTTTTTTTGGAATTTAAATGAATTCCTTTGTAGGAATGTAATTGACTTTTTCCAATTCCATTCCTACAAAGGAATTCATTTCAATTCCAAAAAAAAATTCCTTGGAATTGGAATTGAAAAGAAGCAAATTACTTTTGGAATTTTTCAAAGGAATTGAAAGATAATCAAATTCAAAAAGTTGTAATTGGAATGTTGGAATGTAATTGAGTTTTTCCAATGGAATGGAATTGGAAAAAGTCAATTACATTCCTACAAAGAATTCATTTCAATTCCAAACAAAAAAAAATTCCTTGGAATTGGAATTGAAAAGAAGCAAATTACTTTTGGAATTTTTCAAAGGAATTGAAAAAGTAATCAATTCCTTTGCTGTGAACTGAAGGAATTGATTACTAATTGCAATTCCTTGTAATTTGTAATTGAGAGTAATTGATTCCCTAAAGGAAACATTACGACACAGCTCTGATTAGAATACGGAGAATGCCTTTTTCTACTCTCATTCATTCAACATCTTTTCAAAATAAAGTGCTGTGAAATGTCAAGAAACACACAGGGAGAACTTTATATAAATTGGGATTGCACTGTTTTGAAGGCCTGTACACATCTGGAACGTTCTTGCCACTGTTAATTCAAAAAGTCCAAGCAGCTTTTTTAATGGAAAACCTTAATTCCATTTAATGCAATTAAAATTTGAAATTTTCATTCGCTTCATTCCGGTTGTTGCTACGCCTCAGGCGTGCGGTCTGTTTGTACACGTTTGTGTATTGAGCACTTTTTTACAAACTTTTAAAACCGTAAAACAGCAATACACAGAATGCTAAGGTTTTCTCATTTTCAGAAGTAGTAAGTACAAAGCCAGTACAAACACATGCACACAAACATGCTGCTTACCTCTTCCGTATGACTGAAGTGAGTGGTCACCTCGATGCCAGCACGACTTTTGCTGTCCACATTGCTACTGCTGAACTCGGTGTCCTCCACCGTGTTAACGGTGTTTGTGGAATTGCCCTCGACTAGGCCCAGGGACGTACCGGCACGACCCTTCTCGGCCGAGAATTTGCCAATACGTAACCTGAGTCGCCTGCGTTTCTTCTGTGCCGACAATTCGGGCTGCAAAGAAAGGCGAAAGGCAAACAAACGAATCAAAGAAAAGTACATACAATCAGAAAATAGAAGCGGCAATTACTGGTGCGGCATAGGTACCATTTGAAGAAAAACCACAGTATGTACATTTGCGATGTTGCATAGGCTAGGTAACACGGAAAGGGAAACGGTCACTGGCCGTCGGCGTACAGTGGCTCCTTTTGGCTTTTCTCGTTGCAAAAACTGTAACCTGCCAACCAATGAAGATATCTTTTTGTTGCTTTCGAAAGAAAATCTCCATAGGTTTTAGCTGGCTAAATTTACTACTGGTCCAACAGTCCGCGAACGAGGCTAAAGCGCCAATTGGTCACCGCTTATCGTATTTAATCGTAATCGATCGTAACGGCAAAATTTGGGCCGTTCAGTGAAAATCGTATCGCAGCTGTCGCTCTTTTGCAGGTTTCTGTTTTGGTTATTGCTGCCGTGCTGCCATATAGTTTCGTGCACAAAGTAAGCACGCTGTTCATTTTGCTTTTGAGGTTAAATTTTACATTCTTTATAAAATCTATGACACAGAATTATCTTAATGTTTAGATATATTTATTGTGGTCTACTTTTTTGAATTAATGTTAGCAATAATAATCCGGTTTTAGTTCTAAATTAAAATCGAAGAGCAGTGGCAGCACTGTTTTTAGTACAAAGCAATGTCATTCTCTCATCCTCTCTGAGCATCAGAGCAGACGTAAACGTGTGAGAAAAACCAATTTGGATTATAATTTCTGCGTTACGCGCCGATTAAATACGCAATGAGCGAACGCATAGCTCGGGTAGGGTAGGTTTTGTCTGCGATACGATTAAATACGATACGCGGTGACTGATTGGCTCTTAAGGCTTAGATTTCTCGCATTAACTTGTGTGTGCACGTTCTATCCAAAGATAATAGATCCCTCTATCATCTTTGGTTCTATCCTACTGTAAATGACGGGACCTACACATTTATTCCAGAGTCGTGTCCGAACGGGAAGCTTTATTAAGCTTTTAGGTGAGAAGCTTTTCAATAATGGTTAAGTATACTCTCGGAGAGTTGCAAACGAAGTTTCTTTTTTATTAGATAGTATGAGTCGCTAGGATTCGAATCCACTCACCAGGGACCTCTCACTTAGCAATTTTTCTTTTTAATAAAAATTAGCCATCCACGGATCATTTTATAAGCTTTATTTATTCTTGGATCACTGAGAATACGGCCATTGTAAAATATTTAAAAAAAAATCAAAATTTTCTTAAATTTTAGTAATTGAAAAAATATTCTCTTTTGGAAGAATAGAAAATTAATTTCTGCTTTCGGTTTAAGCAAAATCAGTCATTGTGCGGTCGCCGCAAGCCGGGGGCATTGCCGCACTTAAAAATGTAAATTCTTTTCAACTTTGCCTCTTTATGGTTAAGCAATCCGCAATTTGTAGATACGAGTACGAAATTATATCCATTTCCGGTAAACTCAACGTATCAATGTTTGCCAATTGCCGAAATTTCCGCTGGAATTGAGCTGCTGAGCTCCTAAGCTGCTGAGGGTCCCTTTGCGGTGGCTGGACTTAACGCCCGAAAGCAACCGTAATTGGAACTAAATTCAGCAATTGGTGTGTAATGCATCCTGAGAGCAAGCTCCAAGTCCTTTTGCATTTACGTGGACCGAAATTGGTGGCGCTTATTTATCGGCATTGCTACTGCGAACCCCGCCAATTGACAAAAAAACTGCTGAGTCGCCGCAGCCCCTTCAAGCAGCCAATATTGGTTTGTATTCCTTAGCATACAATATTAATGAAATTGTTGTTATATCCTTGCAGCAGCGAAAAAGGCAAATGTTTACAAAGTTTCCTTGCAAATAATTTCGTTTGAAAAATGTCGATTTTGCCTCTCCACGGCGAATGTTTGAAAGGTGTTTGAGCCTGCGGCTTCGACGATTCAACGACCCTGAAGGGTATGCGCAATAAATTACATTTTCTTGGTCTCTTCTTAGGTAAATACAAAATGGCGCGCTAAGTAAAAAGTGGCCCAATTACGGCTTGTTGATTAGTTTGCTTTTTTTTAGCGCGTGCAAATGGCTCGCCGTTGCTTTTGATTAAACAAATTAGATGATGACATTTCATTATGTATATACATTTGCCGAATTAATTACAGCCGCCGAGAAATAATTTACTCTTACCCTATGCGAAACTAAGGGACTGTCAAGCGACTAGGTTATGCTGCCCGCCAAAGCCCCTAAATATGCACGTTGATCTGCTCTATATAACGAGCTTCTAGGCGGGCAAGGCCCTTTTCAAAGGTTAATATACTTACAGGGGAAATTACAAGGTTTTTTGGTAAAATGCTACTATACAATCTGTGGAATATCTCCACATTTAAAAGGAATTTAAAAATTTTGCATGATCCAATTTATATTGATTTTTTCATTGGCTCAATGCTATAGTTACATTAACCGCAATAATTTAAATTAATTGATCAATGATTGATATTCTCTTTGCTCCCTCTGTCCTTCCGATCAAAATTATTATTGTAAAGCGAAAAAATAAATGAAGGCTTCACGTACATATGGTTTTTATGAAAGTTCAATGATCAAAATCTTCATATCCATATACTATTCCTTCCTTCGCAAGGCACCGCACGCCTCCCATCGTAAGTCGCTGCCGATGTCGTGTAACTACAACCAGTTGCTCCACCAAGAAAGGGTTTTTCAAAAAGCTATGCTAGTGGAGCGCTTTGTTGGTAGTTTTAATTGTTTGCAATTTTTTCCTTTGTTTCGTCTCCAAGTTGAGAAGTCGAACGCACTGTGATAAGGGCATATCACTTATCTCAGTGTATTTTGCTTTCACTCTTACCTACTGCCAACTCTCTTGCAACAATTAAGCCATTACTATTTTAAATGAATGTCCACCATCAATACTCCACGTTCTCCTATAATCATTTTGAAACAAGAACTTTGCACTTATAGGGGGATTAATAATAGTTTTTATAATTGATTGGCATAGGGCAGGGGTCGACAACTCTTTGGGACGGAAGAGCCAAAATTTACAATTAACAAAATTTCCCAGTTTTTAAAGAGCCACTAATATTTTTGTTTCAATATTATGGTATGTGATTAGGACTATGCATATACATTTTATTTTCGATTAAAAATTTATAAGAGAAAGCGTTTCTGATCATTTCTATATACTTATGTCTATACCTAGGAAGGCTCCTTTAATGCGTTATTACCATAGGTGTAGGGTATAAAAACATCGAATCCGAAAAAGAGTACATTGACAGATTAAATAAAATCCAAATGATCAACGAAATGAAACTAGGTAATTACCTAGAAGGGAAAATAAAGAAATTAGACAGAGAAGACATGAGTAAGGAAGAAAAGAAATTATTGCGAAAGACAATCACGGAAAACGGAGGTCTATTTTTATAAGCTTTATATTAACTTGACTTTGCGCGGTATGTCAGTATGTCGTCAAATCTAGTAATCAATTTTTCACCCACTTCCCGACTACTTAGAGATCTGAAACTTTGCATACATGTTCAATGAAAGAGATCATTTAACCTGTGTTAAAGAAGTAACACACAGAATTGAAACTACAACGAATATAGCAATTTACTCGAAAATCTCCAGGCCGCCACAGATTTTCGAAGAAGAAATAAAAAACAAATTGACGAAATCTTTGAACAAGGTATAATCAAAGTTAGTAATTCACCGTATAACGCACCTTTATGAATGGTTCCAAAGAAAATGGACAGTTAAGTAAAGAAGAAATGGAGACTGGCAATAGATTATAGAAAGTTGAATCAAGAAACGGGGGAACATAAGTTTCCAATACCAAATATTGAGGAATTTTTTAATAAGCTAGGAAGGGCACAGTATTTCACGACATTGGACCTTGCAAATATTGGTTGATTCAAGGGACCGTGAGAAAACTGCGTTTTCTACAGCTTTTGGGCATTACGAATACATTCGTTTGCCATTCGGGCTGAAGAATGCACCCGCTACTTTCCAAAGAATGATGAACCATGTACTAAGTCCATATATAAACAAGATATGTGTGGTATACTTGGACGACATACTTATCTTCAGTACAAGCCTACAAGAACATTTAGGTTAGGTTAGGTTTATCTGGCTGCCTAAGAAAAGCCACGCATAGAACCTGTTGGGTCCTTAGCGATACAGGAGCACAGTATGTGTTCTAAGGTCTCCCTATTACCCAATTATTTGCATTTCCTACAGCTTTCGTCGTTCGTGATAGCCATCCTATGTGCATGCGCTGCTAAAAGGCAGTGTCCCGTTAGTGCACCTGTGATAACTCTACATTCTATTCTTGGGGAGTCAGTATAAACCTAGTATACCTTTTGTCATAGGACTTTAGCATGGTTTTGGAGGTCGCGCAGGTGCTGAGGTTATTCCACCTGGCCCTCGTTTTCCTTTTCATGCATTCCTCTATTTGACTGTAGAGCGCTTACAGAGGCATCAGTACGCTGCTGATATGCTCATCTGAAAGGCAGACACCCTGTTTGGCAATAACATCCACTTCCTCATTTCCCTCTATGCCTTTATGCCCGGGTACCCAGTAGATTGTAGCCTTCGATTCGCGGCTAACCTTTCTAGTGCCACCCGGCATTGCAGGACATTTTTGGATGATAGACTATGGGATGTTATTGCCTTAATAGCTGCCTGACTGTCTACGTAGAAGTTTATCATTGAGCTTATGGTGGTGCAGGTGCAAGCCCGTTCCGCAGCTTTCCAGACGGCGAACACCTTGGCTTGAAAGACGGTACAGTGATTGGGTAGGTGAAACGGTTGCTTGATATCTAGATCAGGGCAGTACACTCCAGCTCCGACTCCTTCTATCATTTTAGAGCCGTCTGTAAATAGGTTAAAGGATGCGCGACGAGGTTCCAAACCTTTGCGCCACCCTTCCTTCTCGATTGTGACCTTTATCCGTTTGGTTTCGTGTTATGGAGCTATGTCCAGAAGAGCTGCTTTTGAATTGCCCAAAAGCCCTCAGTCTGCTTGCGGACTTAGCCGCTAGGTATTCTGAGAAAATGTCGATGGGTGGTAAATTGAAGATGGTGTTGAGTGCTGCAGTTGGAGTGGTTTTAATGGCTCCCGTTATATAAAGGGCGGCGAGACGCTGAACCTTTTCCAAAAGCTTACAGTAGGTAGATTTCTTGGTCGCGTTCCTCCACACTAAAACACCATAGAGTCTACGATGGCTGTGAAACACCAGTGCGTAAGCGAGGGAGATATACCCCAAGTACTGCATAGCATCTTCTTGCATGTACCTACATACAAGAACATTTACATAATATAAACAGATTTTTGATGCATTAAGAGAATATAATCTGAAAATACAAATATATAAATGAAAATTTTTCGCCAATTACCAAAAACACAAAAGGAAATTAAATCATTTCTAGGAATTACAGGGTATTATAGAAAATTTATTAAGGACTATAGCAAAATCGCTTATCCTATAATAAAGTATTTAAAGAAAGATAAAAAAATAAATATGAATGACAACGACTGCTTCAAGGCATTCGAAAAATTATAGCAATTTATTACAGTATTCCTGCTTATTTGCGTCGGCAAAAAATCCGCGGTTTCGATGCAATTAACTGAAAACATCAATTAACCGATTCCCGGTCTAATGACTCAATTAAAAGAAACCTGTTTAATTGAATAGCGTACTCAATAAAGTGGATAAATTCCTCCAGAGTAAAATTGTATGTATAATATATGTATAAATAATGGAGACTGCAGGTTTTTTATTTAGTTAATGTAATTATGTTGACATTTTATTGGTTTAAAACAAATATGTAAGTAAATTAAACAAACTTTAATGGCTTCATCAAAAAAGAAAAAAGAATCTTTTATTAGACTGTAGGTATTTGGTTTAAAAAAAATTTTGGTCAATATTTGTCTCCATATTATCCAATTCTTCAGAAAAAATATGGTTCTGAAGAAATTATTATTATTATTATTATTTATTTAAAAAGGTAATATAATTACAATTTTAAAAACTAGTTTTGTAGCACTGGCTGCTAAGGCCTTCGGCTAGATTCTGAAGAAAAAATTCGCGTAAAATATTGAGTGAACTCAATATTTCTTTACTTGAAGCGGGATTTTTATTAATTTCTTCTTCGTCTTCATCAGAGGAATTTTCAAATTGCTGCTACTTTTTTGTTGGAATTTTTCAACGAATCAAATAAACGGGATTTTTTGTATGTGATTTACAAGACAGCATTATATGAGCGACTCAATTATCCATGCAATTAAGCGGGATATACTGTACAAACTTCCCCATATTGATTTACCCTGATTATTCAAAAGAATTCGTGTTAATAACGGATGCAAGTGCAAATGAATTAGAAATAACAAGTAAGGAAGCATCAATCGGGTTACACCGACAGAGTAATACCCTACACCAAGTAACTGAGTGGGCGGACCACGCCCATTTTGGCAACGTTTAAAGGTATTACCAGCAGTTATTACCAGCAGTGATGTGACCAAATATGGACTGACTAGTGTATATATTATGGAAGTTGTAAGGCTTTTCCGCTTACCGTCTATATAGTGGGCGGACCACGCCCATTTTTTTGGTTGACGTAGAGGGCCCACACCTTACCTTAAATACCAAATACCATTCCTATTTACGAGTAATTTAACAATTTAAAGCAATTTTACTGAAAATATTCCGGGGTATTTTGCATTCTCCTATTAAAGAATTTTAGCTAGCTCTGCCAGAATAGTACACATCAATATGAGCGTTTCGCTTGCATGCCTTTTGAAAGTTTTGTTAAATATTGCTCATAACTTGTTCTTTTCAGTTTCGAGCACGGCTCCGTATTTTTATACCCTACACCTATGGTAATAGGGTATAATAACTTTGTGCGAAAATTGTAACGCATTAAAGGAGCAGTCCTAGGTATAGACAAGTATATAGAAATGATCAGAATAACTTTCTGTGTTGATTTCCGGTTGTCCGTCTGTCTGTCTGTCCGCTCAGGATAGAAGGAAGGAGTTGTCCGAGTTGGACCAACTTATGTACACAGTTAGAATTAACCTTAACTTAGTTTAAGTTCCGAGATTAGCCAAATCGGTAGAAGGACACGGCTATTATAGGCCTGTAAGTCCCACTACCTCGGGTTTTTTGCGATCAAATTGCTGTAATTTGTTTAATTACTGATTGGAAAGAATAAAACTTGGTACTCAAGTTAAGGGGTCGGTCATCAATGTCATACAAAAAAATGGGCGTGATCCGCCCACTATATAGGCGATAAAAGAAAAATCCTCTTTAATTCCATAATAAATAAAACCAGAGCGTCCAGATTTGGTTACTTCGTTCCTGGTAGGAATACCTTTCGATTCTTTAGAAATGGGCGTAGTTCGCCCATTATGGGGGCAGTAAAATAAATATGCCGATATTTGGCGTATGTAGTCCTATTAGGTATATCTTTTAGTCTGCTATAAATGGGCATGGTCCGCCCACAGTGTACATTGTAAATTAAATGCACTCACAATTTCATTCGGTAGATTATCGCCCCACTCGGTTACTTGGTGTAGGGTATTACTCTGTCGGTGAAACCCGACAGATGCTTCCTTACTTGTATTGTATGCACTGAATTAAAAAAAAAATGTGTGCGTCTCGGGACGCTCGACAGAAGTGATAACTTAAACTAATCCAAGTTAAACTATTTAATATTGAAATTTTTTAACTTGAGAAAAGCTTAGGTTATTACTTAAATTTCATGCATGTCAACATGATAATGTGAGGAAAGGTTATTCATCAATAAAATCTTTTATTGATTATAAAATATATTTAATTCTCAGTTACAATTCTTCAATATGTACATTAGAATTTTGTGTAAGTATATTATTAGTATCATTATTCAATCCTATAAAAGTAACAATTGGCTTATGGTAGCTATAATAAGCAACGAAATTTTTACATTGTATGTCATCTAAAAATCTTGCAAAGACTGCATCAAGTACAGTTCCATTTGCACTTGGGTCATTTTAATAAAGCCCACAGTTCCACTCAGTTTCGCTCAGTCACTCGTCCTCTCAGAGAACCGCTCTGCTACAAGAAATTCCAAACTCAAAGTAAATATAACGAGGGCTGCTTACTGTGAGAAAATTCTCCCATTTTGTGGGAATTCGAACTCTTTTTCTACATATTCTTAACAAAATGCTGTTGTTTTGTATTACAGCATTTTGGAACTCATACTGTTTTATTTATTGATTTATGTTTTTTACTACCATTATTTTGAATGAAAATGTGGCTGAAGTGCCAATTCCCATGGGAGAATTTTTTAAGCATTTGAGAGAATTGGCTTTGACTGAGTTTGCACCCCTGATCGCACGACTCAATGGCTTGGTTCGTTCGGTTTTCGTACTCAAATGAGCCGAACGAGCATTTTTTGCGGCTGATTTTCGTATTTTGCATGGTGTTATGAAAGTCGTGTGCATGTGCTCTTCTTCTGCATGTCGGCAGCAGTGTTGTCAGAACCAGGGATTTCGCCCATATTTCGGGATATTTGTACCTTTAAAGGGCAAGCGGGATTTTGACTCTAAAAATGGGATTTTTGAGCCAATACCTATCTCTTAAACTTCTTTTGTTTATTTATTAATAACTAAAAATATTTTATTATTAGCACTGAATTTAAGTGTAATCTTCAGCGTTTTGCTTTAAATAACAATTATTTTGTTCTTTATGTTTGTTTAAAAAAATCGCTGGCAAAATGGCAACTAACATTTCGGAAATTTAACAGGAGAAACAAAAAAACATAACATTTCATAGCATGTACATAGAAAGTGCTTTCTTGTATTAGCTATAAAATCGTAATTTTTTGCTTTAAGACTCTAAATGGATCCTCTTGTGAGGATGCGTATTTTAATATAGGCTACCAGAAACTAAAAAAAAATTGTTCGTAAAAAATGTTAGTTAGGGCCATACATATTTATGAATTGTTATCGAAGTGGGATTTTTTTCCGGGATTTTTGATTTTTTAAATGGGATAAAGAGGGCGTTTCGCATAAGTAAATGGGATTTTTGGAGCTAGATCTCTGGCAACACTGGTCGGCAGCTCAGCCAACAAAGTATACGAAGAATCAGAGCAGCGCTCGGCTAGACGATATTCCCGACAGCGCTGCTGTTTGATTCTGTGTTGTTGTTGTTTTTATATGAAAGACAAAAAATTCTTTGGCTCTGCTCTGCCATAAACGAACAAAAGGAACTTCAATATACATACATATGTAAGTAACGTAGACTTAAGCAATGTAAGCAACATTATAAATATACCTTGAAATTCCGTTCCCACCGAAACTGCTGACGCTATGTCTAGACTGCGCGCACCTTGCGCTTATAAAAAACGATAGCAGTAGGAACATAGCTGCAGCAACGGTTTCGCCGGGAACGACTCAAATTGATAAAAACAGAATAAAGCCAGATTTCAACAAAGCAAGTCGTGTGCATTCTCATTGGCGCAGTCGTTTTAAAAGAGCCTACCTTCCAAATATACCGCGCAAAGGTATTAATAATTGGTGCAAAATAAAAGTGCACGTATAAACACTGCAGAACCTGAAGTTTAGTGAACGTATAAACACTGCAGAACCTGAAGTTTAGTGAACGTATAAACACTGCAGAACCTGAAATTTAATGCACGTATAAACACTGCAGAACCTGAAGTTAGTGAACGTATAAACACTGCAGAACCTAAAGTTTAGTGCACGTATGAACACCGCAGAACCTGGAATTTCACAATTGGAAAACTTGTTACAAGCCATGTCACTTCAACAAGGCCAACAACCAGCCACAGCCACTAGCATGCTACTGCAAAATATAAACAGTATCGAACGCTTTGATGGCGATAAGCGCAACTTGGCTTTCTACATCACTAGTGTGGAAGCTGTAATACCAACTATAGCCACATTGCCAGCAAACGAGAGGCAGCTGTATTTTATGGCAATTCTAAGGACGGTTACCGGAGAAGCAGCGCAAGCAGTACGGCGCGAGCAACCAGCAGATTGGACGCAACTGAAGACACTATTAATAGACGAATTCGGGGAGACAACGCCGACACCGATGCTAATTCTAAACATAAACAGCATCAAAGGTAAGAACGGGGTTAAAAATTTATGTGACACCATAAACAGTGAAATTTGTAGGATTAAGGACAAGATTAAATTAAGTGACAACAATACCTCAGAGAAACAGTTACTCGAACAGACCTTAGAGAAAACCTGTCTAGACGTACTAAAAAGGGAATTGCCAAATCACTTAACAAGTCTCCTAAATGCAAATTTAGTGCTCGATTTTCGATCTGCACTACGCGTATTGCGCAACAATGGCGCATATGACATCCGTACCAATAACGAAGTTAGATATAGAAATGCTTTTGCTAATAATGAGTTTAGGGAATTCACACGGCCTAACAGGAATTTCCAGCAATTCAGAAATTTCCAAAACCAATTGGACATCCAAAATCAATCAAATTTCCCCAACCGAACCAATTTCCAAACTCATCCAAATTTTTTCAATCGAACAAATTTTCATAATCAGCCAAATTCCTTCAACCAAACAAATTTCCAGAACGAAAATACTGATAACAGGAATTTTTATCCGCATGCACAGACTCAAAATTTCAACAACGCTCCAAGACAAAACCAGAATTTTAAAAGGCAACGAAGTTATGATTCAAACCAGAGTAGATTACGTAGGTTTGGGGTTCCGCAGCCAATGGACTTGGATGAAAATTTTCATCTAATTGCCTCGGACCCTCACACTTACCAATCCTTGAATTAAACACTGAAGTCGGTCAACTAAAATTTTTAATTGATTCCGGATCTTCTGTAAGTTTGATAAACCCCAATATTTTCCCAACTACAGTAAGGAAGGCAGATACAAAAATAATTAGCACAATAAAGGGCACCGTTGAGTTAAATTTAGTACAACTGTTAAACTTACCACAATTAGTTGAAGGTAACTTAAAATTATATATTTTTCCTTTTTCGAAAAGATATGACGCACTCTTGGGAAGCGATATTCTAAAAGTCCTTAAAGCAAAATTAGACTTTAGCAACAACACTATAACTCTTAACAATAAGATATATGAAATATCAATTAACAACAAAGTGAACGACTACAATTACGTAATAGAACAGGAAGATTTTGAGCTAGGAAAGGAAGAAAATAAGTTTAGAATTGACCACTTAAATCACGAAGAAAAAAAAGAACTAACCAAAATTCTAGGAAAATACAGCAAATTATTTTATAAAAAAGGAGACGTTCTCAGTTTTACCAACAAATTTAAACATAAAATAAAGACCAGTCACGAAGATCCAATTTATGTAAAATCATACAGATACCCGGAAATACACAAAGTAGAAGTTGACAAACAAATCAACGAAATGTTAGAGCAACAAATCATTTGCCATAGTAATTCCCCATACTCTGCACCAATTTGGGTAGTACCAAAGAAAAAGGATGCCTCTGGTAAAGATAAATGGAGAATAGTGGTTGATTACCGAAAGCTTAACAACATCACTGTAGACGACAGGTATCCTATTCCGAATATGGATGATATCCTCGACAAGCTAGGTCGATGTATGTATTTCACGACTATCGATTTGGCACAGGGATTCCACCAAATTGAAGTGGATCCCGCTGATAGGCAAAAAACGGCATTTTCAACTCAAAACGGCCACTTTGAATTTTTAAGAATGCCTTTTGGGCTTAAAAATGCCCCAGCCACTTTTCAAAGGCTGATGAATACGGTGTTAAGCGGATTAATCGGACAAGACTGCATGGTGTATTTAGATGATATAGTTGTTTTTAGCACTTCTTTGCAGGAGCATATCGAATCGCTCGATAGAGTTCTCCAACGATTAGCAGACGCGAATCTTAAAATACAGTCAGATAAAACGGAGTTCCTGAAAAGAGAAACCGAATTTCTCGGACACGTTATCACTCCAGAAGGGGTAAAAGCAAACCCAAACAAAATTAAAGCTATATTAGATTATCCAGTCCCCAAAACAGAGAAGGAAATCAAGCAATTTTTAGGTTTAGCAGGCTTCTACCGAAAATTCATTAAAGATTTTTCTAAAATAACCAAGCCAATGACAGAGTGCTTAAAAAAGGGTAATAAAATAAATCCTTTAGACAAGGAATACCTTAAAGCTATAGACACAATTAAAATCTTAGTAACAAAAGATCCGATTTTGGCATACCCGAATTACGAGAAACCATTTATTCTGACCACTGATGCCTCCAATGTAGCATTAGGAGCTGTATTGAGCCAACAAGGGCATCCGATTTGTTTTGCAAGCCGTACGTTGAATGAGCATGAACTTCACTACTCTACGACAGAAAAAGAGTTGTTGGCAATGGTGTGGGCCACAAAATATTTCAGGCCTTATTTGTACGGCAGAAAGTTCGTCATAAATAGTGACCACAGACCATTGCAATGGCTTCATAATCTCAAAGAGCCAAATGCTAAACTCCAAAGGTGGAAAATTAGACTCAACGAGTACGATTTTGACGTAAAATATATTCCCGGCAGAGAAAACCACGTAGCGGATGCTCTGTCGCGAATTAGAATTGAAGAATGCAACGTCAACGACGAAATCGCATCAGATATGGCCACAATTCATTCAGCCGACGAAGATTGTGACGATTTTATTAGAATAACAGAACGACCCCTTAATTTGTTCAAAAATCAATTTAAAATAATAAGAGGCGAAGAGAACAACTCCCACTTAAATAAAATTTTTAATAAAAATATTATGACAATCACGTATAACGATTTGAATACCGAACTTATAAAAGATATAATC
The DNA here is from genome assembly GCA_963457695.1 of Neria commutata. NCBI lineage: Eukaryota > Metazoa > Arthropoda > Insecta > Diptera > Micropezidae > Neria > Neria commutata. The sequence continues at coordinate 22,590,872 of OY735247.1, read as the reverse complement.
AAAACACACTTATTAAATAAGGTTGGGGCAATATTTATGCCTATAGATGAAGATTTCATTGCTTTTCAAAATATCTATTCTAAATTGATCAAAACCGGGAAAAATAAAATAGTGCGAGCGACTAACATTCTAGAAAATATCGAAAGCTATCCTGACCTTAAAACGAAAATCTTAGAAATACATTTGGAAGGACTACACCAGGGAATCGAAAAGGTAGTCAAAATATTCAAAAAGAAATTCTACTACCCCAATTACGTCAAGGAAATAACGAACGTTATCAACGAATGCGAATTGTGTAATAGATGCAAAACGGACCACATACCGTATAAAATTCCTTTTAAAATTACACCTCCTGTATACGAAACCCGCGAAAAATACGTTATTGATTTTTGGAAATGGGACAAAAAATCCTACTTAACATGTATCGATCTCTACTCAAAATTTGCATCACTAGAAGAAGTTAACTCACTAAACTGGTTAGAAACCAAAAGAGCTCTATTGAAAATTTTTAATAGTTTAGGCCCGCCTAAAACTTTGAAAATCGATCAGGACCAAGGCATGAATAATGTTAATATAAAAAACTGGTGTGACCAACTTAACATAAACCTTGAAATAACAACTGGAAAAACAGGTATAGCAGACATAGAGCGACTTCATAAAACTTTTAATGAAAAATTAAGAATTATCAACACTTCAGGCGACAAAGAATTAGATTACTTGAAAATTGAACAAACCCTCTTCACGTACAATCACTCAATAGTTCATTCTACTACCGGAGAAACACCGTATAATACTTTTTTTAATAAAAGAAATCCTCAAACGAATCCTCAAACTGTCAAAGAACTTCGATTTGGACCAAAAACAACTTAATTTATTTCATTTTAACTATACCCACTGAATTTGAATCGTACGACAAGTTAAAGATTTTGGCAATACCCGACGATAATCAACAAGAACTAGACATTAAGGAAATTAAAGATTTTATAAGAATAAATCACACTATATTTGAACTGAAAAATAAAAAGATCTTCCCCATTGAAGAAAAATGTTTGAGTAATTTACTGAATAACAAAAAAGTAAACTGTACAACATTAAAAAACACTGAAGAGAGTATAAACTTCTTCCCCCCAAATGTCATAGTAACCAAAAATCTCAAAGAAACTTACCTCGATCAAAATTGTAATCAACTTAAAATAAAAATTAAAGGAAATAATGTTATCAATTTTAATAAGTGTAAAATTAAGATAAATACTTTCGAAGTTTCAATCATGGAAGATTACATTAACCCTAATATTGTACCATTTATAAAAGATTTAGAAAACTTAGTTAAAATCAACAAAAATTTGGTTACACTCCCAGAACTCAAGCAACACTTCGTAACAATTCAAGATAATAAAAAACATTTGAGCTTAGGATTCACAACAATCTTATTAATCATTACTATTGTATTTACCATCTTAGTGTTAAGAAAATATCTTAAATGTCAACAAAAAGTTGTAAAAAACGTTGGAGAAATTTCTGGAGATGGGAGGAGTAACGTAGACTTAAGCAATGTAAGCAACATTATAAATATACCTTGAAATTCCGTTCCCACCGAAACTGCTGACGCTATGTCTAGACTGCGCGCACCTTGCGATTATAAAAAACGATAGCAGTAGGAACATAGCTGCAGCAACGGTTTCGCCGGGAACGACTCAAATTGATAAAAACAGAATAAAGCCAGATTTCAACAAAGCAAGTCGTGTGCATTCTCATTTGTACATATGCGTATGTCGAATTTCCTGGAATTTGCGTATGCTGTGTTATGAATGAAATCTGCTTGCAGCTTCCAACTCGTTTTGAAATTTCAAATCGAAGTTGGAATTTGTTGAAATATCGCAAACATTTTTCCAATGTGCGACATTTCCAGAGATAATACTAAAATTTAAAAGGCTTTTTATAGAATATTTATACATTTTAATAAAGAATGAAATATGCACATATATTAATATTAGATATTTTTGTCAATATCACCTTAATAAAAGTGATGTTGGCAAATAAATAACTTCTTAATATAGTCATTGCCCTATAATAAGATCAGCAGAGGGAAATTGAAATAAATTTTAAATCGCCAAAATTATCATTTGGTATGAACAAGAAATACACAACAACAACAACACAGAAACAACCAAATGCCTTTTTCGTGCTGTCTGTCCGAAAAACAGCTAAGCGCTGTGGGTTAGAGTGAGAGAGGAGGGGCCCGCGTACCGCTGCCGTATGCGTGAGAGAGAGGGAAGCCAGACAGACTGGCACCGTAACGCGTTACGTTACGAAGCGGTTTACCCTCCCATAAAAAGTTATCACTTCAAAAAATCTTATTTCGTTGCCTTGATGCAATTTTACATTGCGTTAAACACAATATAATCCCAGATTGAGATGATGCATTTTTTACATTTTCGACAAACATTTAAGGTGTTGTAAAATCTACGAAATAGTATACTACATTTCTTTTTCTTTACAAACAACCGAATGCAAACAATTGCGAATTCCCTAATTGTTTTAAAAACTGCAAGTAGTACTTTAAAATTTTAACAGAGCGGCCGTATCAATATATATATGTACATATATTGTATCTATGTATTTGAGGACGATACAGCACACGAGCACATATTTTATCGCTTATGGAAATACAAGCCATGAACCCGCATGGTAATTCGAGAGGATTAGTTACACGCAATCAGCGGCAGTCCTTCAAATCTCAAACCATATCTGCACACATTACACACACACACATACATATGTACATGTAACTTTTCTGTAGTGCTGGTGGCAGTGTTAATGGCGTTTGGTGCTGATGATTATGTGCCAAAACACAAACTGTCAAATGATGGCTTAAACAATTACGGAGTTTGTAAATATTTCAAAATAGCGGCCGGGGCGAGTGCGGTGGGTGGGGTTGCTGCTAATTAAATTATAAAATCATAGTCACACACACACGAACGACATGATCTTAAGTGTATTATTATGTTTATCCAAGACACGACCTAAAATTCCCAAGTTTTTTTTCGCATTTTCAACTTGTCCATTTCGAACTAACTGCTCTGATTTCCAAAAAACCTTCTTATTTGAAACTTACTATTCTAATTTTGAATTTATATTTTCTTTCTCTAATTTTAACTTTCCTCATTTGCATTTGAAAATATTTTAATCAAAATAAGTGTTTTCATTGTTAAAGCATTCAATGATGCAATTTTATTGGTTTGCATTTTATTGGTCATTGAGGTTTAAGAAACGTATAAATGTAAATTTTTAGGAACCATGCAAAAAGCCGGGGAATGAAAATTAAATGAAATTTGAAATATGATAAAATTTGCTGGCAGCATCAGTGCACACACAAATACTAACATTTGTGCACTTTATACATACTACACATCCGACATCGCCATCGACACCAACAACACACTCTTCACAATAATTTATGCAAATGGAAAGTGCTTCTGTTTTTGACAATGTCACACACAAATGCGCTGTTATGCACGAGTGGGTGGGCGTTTAAGTGTGTGTGTGTGTGTGTTTGTGTGTGTGTACTACCTTCCCAGTAGTAAAATTTGCAAGGCCTTGCTTGAGAAGGACTATTAGACTAGCTTCTAAGCAATCGAAATTTTCATCTAACCCACACAGTCAAAAAGATCCCAGCCCTTCTTCTTCAGATTGCAGAGCTTTAGAAACGATGAATGCGAGTATGTATGCATATGTAAATTAATTTATTTCTTTCGCTAGTACAGCTAAAACGGTATAAAAATAAACATTTCAATCAAGATTAAATGGCAGTGAAAGTGGATATGTAATGAGCAAAACCGCATAAGGAACAATATGGTTATTAAATCTTAAAATTCTTTGCATACTTTTATTATTTTAAATTATTGCATTAACAATATTTTTCAGATTTTGAATTGGAAGTTTGTAAAATAGAGAGAATAAAAGGTAAAGAGAATAACAAAGAAAAAGTAAGGATGTGAGCCTTCAACACATACGCAATGCAAAGGAGTTATATTGACAATTCTACAATTGCTACCACTGAAGAGTTGACTCTATCCGAATCACAAATCCTCGAACTCAAACCTCGAACTTTATAAAATGGTACCCAATAAGAAATCATTTATATACATACATACAAGTAACGTAGACTTAAGCAATGTAAGCAACATTATAAATATACCTTGAAATTCCGTTCCCACCGAAACTGCTGACGCTATGTCTAGACTGCGCGCACCTTGCGATTATAAAAAACGATAGCAGTAGGAACATAGCTGCAGCAACGGTTTCGCCGGGAACGACTCAAATTGATAAAAACAGAATAAAGCCAGATTTCAACAAAGCAAGTCGTGTGCATTCTCATTGGCGCAGTCGTTTTAAAAGAGCCTACCTTCCAAATATACCGCGCAAAGGTATTAATAATTGGTGCAAAATAAAAGTGCACGTATAAACACTGCAGAACCTGAAGTTTAGTGAACGTATAAACACTGCAGAACCTGAAGTTTAGTGAACGTATAAACACTGCAGAACCTGAAGTTTAGTGAACGTATAAACACTGCAGAACCTGAAATTTAATGCACGTATAAACACTGCAGAACCTGAAGTTTAGTGAACGTATAAACACTGCAGAACCTAAAGTTTAGTGCACGTATGAACACCGCAGAACCTGGAATTTCACAATTGGAAAACTTGTTACAAGCCATGTCACTTCAACAAGGCCAACAACCAGCCACAGCCACTAGCATGCTACTGCAAAATATAAACAGTATCGAACGCTTTGATGGCGATAAGCGCAACTTGGCTTTCTACATCACTAGTGTGGAAGCTGTAATACCAACTATAGCCACATTGCCAGCAAACGAGAGGCAGCTGTATTTTATGGCAATTCTAAGGACGGTTACCGGAGAAGCAGCGCAAGCAGTACGGCGCGAGCAACCAGCAGATTGGACGCAACTGAAGACACTATTAATAGACGAATTCGGGGAGACAACGCCGACACCGATGCTAATTCTAAACATAAACAGCATCAAAGGTAAGAACGGGGTTAAAAATTTATGTGACACCATAAACAGTGAAATTTGTAGGATTAAGGACAAGATTAAATTAAGTGACAACAATACCTCAGAGAAACAGTTACTCGAACAGACCTTAGAGAAAACCTGTCTAGACGTACTAAAAAGGGAATTGCCAAATCACTTAACAAGTCTCCTAAATGCAAATTTAGTGCTCGATTTTCGATCTGCACTACGCGTATTGCGCAACAATGGCGCATATGACATCCGTACCAATAACGAAGTTAGATATAGAAATGCTTTTGCTAATAATGAGTTTAGGGAATTCACACGGCCTAACAGGAATTTCCAGCAATTCAGAAATTTCCAAAACCAATTGGACATCCAAAATCAATCAAATTTCCCCAACCGAACCAATTTCCAAACTCATCCAAATTTTTTCATTCGAACAAATTTTCATAATCAGCCAAATTCCTTCAACCAAACAAATTTCCAGAACGAAAATACTGATAACAGGAATTTTTATCCGCATGCACAGACTCAAAATTTCAACAACGCTCCAAGACAAAACCAGAATTTTAAAAGGCAACGAAGTTATGATTCAAACCAGAGTAGATTACGTAGGTTTGGGGTTCCGCAGCCAATGGACTTGGATGAAAATTTTCATCTAATTGCCTCGGACCCTCACACTTACCAATCCTTGAATTAAACACTGAAGTCGGTCAACTAAAATTTTTAATTGATTCCGGATCTTCTGTAAGTTTGATAAACCCCAATATTTTCCCAACTACAGTAAGGAAGGCAGATACAAAAATAATTAGCACAATAAAGGGCACCGTTGAGTTAAATTTAGTACAACTGTTAAACTTACCACAATTAGTTGAAGGTAACTTAAAATTTTATATTTTTCCTTTTTCGAAAAGATATGACGCACTCTTGGGAAGCGATATTTTAAAAGTCCTTAAAGCAAAATTAGACTTTAGCAACAACACTGTAACTCTTAACAATAAGATATATGAAATATCAATTAACAACAAAGTGAACGACTACAATTACGTAATAGAACAGGAAGATTTTGAGCTAGGAAAGGAAGAAAATAAGTTTAGAATTGACCACTTAAATCACGAAGAAAAAAAAGAACTAACCAAAATTCTAGGAAAATACAGCAAATTATTTTATAAAAAAGGAGACGTTCTCAGTTTTACCAACAAATTTAAACATAAAATAAAGACCAGTCACGAAGATCCAATTTATGTAAAATCATACAGATACCCGGAAATACACAAAGTAGAAGTTGACAAACAAATCAACGAAATGTTAGAGCAACAAATCATTTGCCATAGTAATTCCCCATACTCTGCACCAATTTGGGTAGTACCAAAGAAAAAGGATGCCTCTGGTAAAGATAAATGGAGAATAGTGGTTGATTACCGAAAGCTTAACAACATCACTGTAGACGACAGGTATCCTATTCCGAATATGGATGATATCCTCGACAAGCTAGGTCGATGTATGTATTTCACGACTATCGATTTGGCACAGGGATTCCACCAAATTGAAGTGGATCCCGCTGATAGGCAAAAAACGGCATTTTCAACTCAAAACGGCCACTTTGAATTTTTAAGAATGCCTTTTGGGCTTAAAAATGCCCCAGCCACTTTTCAAAGGCTGATGAATACGGTGTTAAGCGGATTAATCGGACAAGACTGCATGGTGTATTTAGATGATATAGTTGTTTTTAGCACTTCTTTGCAGGAGCATATCGAATCGCTCGATAGAGTTCTCCAACGATTAGCAGACGCGAATCTTAAAATACAGTCAGATAAAACGGAGTTCCTGAAAAGAGAAACCGAATTTCTCGGACACGTTATCACTCCAGAAGGGGTAAAAGCAAACCCAAACAAAATTAAAGCTATATTAGATTATCCAGTCCCCAAAACAGAGAAGGAAATCAAGCAATTTTTAGGTTTAGCAGGCTTCTACCGAAAATTCATTAAAGATTTTTCTAAAATAACCAAGCCAATGACAGAGTGCTTAAAAAAGGGTAATAAAATAAATCCTTTAGACAAGGAATACCTTAAAGCTATAGACACAATTAAAATCTTAGTAACAAAAGATCCGATTTTGGCATACCCGAATTACGAGAAACCATTTATTCTGACCACTGATGCCTCCAATGTAGCATTAGGAGCTGTATTGAGCCAACAAGGGCATCCGATTTGTTTTGCAAGCCGTACGTTGAATGAGCATGAACTTCACTACTCTACGACAGAAAAAGAGTTGTTGGCAATGGTGTGGGCCACAAAATATTTCAGGCCTTATTTGTACGGCAGAAAGTTCGTCATAAATAGTGACCACAGACCATTGCAATGGCTTCATAATCTCAAAGAGCCAAATGCTAAACTCCAAAGGTGGAAAATTAGACTCAACGAGTACGATTTTGACGTAAAATATATTCCGGGCAGAGAAAACCACGTAGCGGATGCTCTGTCGCGAATTAGAATTGAAGAATGCAACGTCAACGACGAAATCGCATCAGATATGGCCACAATTCATTCAGCCGACGAAGATTGTGACGATTTTATTAGAATAACAGAACGACCCCTTAATTTGTTCAAAAATCAATTTAAAATAATAAGAGGCGAAGAGAACAACTCCCACTTAAATAAAATTTTTAATAAAAATATTATGACAATCACGTATAACGATTTGAATACCGAACTTATAAAAGATATAATCAAAACACACTTATTAAATAAGGTTGGGGCAATATTTATGCCTATAGATGAAGATTTCATTGCTTTTCAAAATATCTATTCTAAATTGATCAAAACCGGGAAAAATAAAATAGTGCGAGCGACTAACATTCTAGAAAATATCGAAAGCTATCCTGACCTTAAAACGAAAATCTTAGAAATACATTTGGAAGGACTACACCAGGGAATCGAAAAGGTAGTCAAAATATTCAAAAAGAAATTCTACTACCCCAATTACGTCAAGGAAATAACGAACGTTATCAACGAATGCGAATTGTGTAATAGATGCAAAACGGACCACATACCGTATAAAATTCCTTTTAAAATTACACCTCCTGTATACGAAACCCGCGAAAAATACGTTATTGATTTTTGGAAATGGGACAAAAAATCCTACTTAACATGTATCGATCTCTACTCAAAATTTGCATCACTAGAAGAAGTTAACTCACTAAACTGGTTAGAAACCAAAAGAGCTCTATTGAAAATTTTTAATAGTTTAGGCCCGCCTAAAACTTTGAAAATCGATCAGGACCAAGGCATGAATAATGTTAATATAAAAAACTGGTGTGACCAACTTAACATAAACCTTGAAATAACAACTGGAAAAACAGGTATAGCAGACATAGAGCGACTTCATAAAACTTTTAATGAAAAATTAAGAATTATCAACACTTCAGGCGACAAAGAATTAGATTACTTGAAAATTGAACAAACCCTCTTCACGTACAATCACTCAATAGTTCATTCTACTACCGGAGAAACACCGTATAATACTTTTTTTAATAAAAGAAATCCTCAAACGAATCCTCAAACTGTCAAAGAACTTCGATTTGGACCAAAAACAACTTAATTTATTTCATTTTAACTATACCCACTGAATTTGAATCGTACGACAAGTTAAAGATTTTGGCAATACCCGACGATAATCAACAAGAACTAGACATTAAGGAAATTAAAGATTTTATAAGAATAAATCACACTATATTTGAACTGAAAAATAAAAAGATCTTCCCCATTGAAGAAAAATGTTTGAGTAATTTACTGAATAACAAAAAAGTAAACTGTACAACATTAAAAAACACTGAAGAGAGTATAAACTTCTTCCCCCCAAATGTCATAGTAACCAAAAATCTCAAAGAAACTTACCTCGATCAAAATTGTAATCAACTTAAAATAAAAATTAAAGGAAATAATGTTATCAATTTTAATAAGTGTAAAATTAAGATAAATACTTTCGAAGTTTCAATCATGGAAGATTACATTACCCCTAATATTGTACCATTTATAAAAGATTTAGAAAACTTAGTTAAAATCAACAAAAATTTGGTTACACTCCCAGAACTCAAGCAACACTTCGTAACAATTCAAGATAATAAAAAACATTTGAGCTTAGGATTCACAACAATCTTATTAATCATTACTATTGTATTTACCATCTTAGTGTTAAGAAAATATCTTAAATGTCAACAAAAAGTTGTAAAAAACGTTGGAGAAATTTCTGGAGATGGGAGGAGTAACGTAGACTTAAGCAATGTAAGCAACATTATAAATATACCTTGAAATTCCGTTCCCACCGAAACTGCTGACGCTATGTCTAGACTGCGCGCACCTTGCGATTATAAAAAACGATAGCAGTAGGAACATAGCTGCAGCAACGGTTTCGCCGGGAACGACTCAAATTGATAAAAACAGAATAAAGCCAGATTTCAACAAAGCAAGTCGTGTGCATTCTCATTTACATATACATAAAGAGTTTGGTGCAATTTTTAAAGCAAAGGAGAATAACGATGGCCTTGCAAGAAACATCCAGAACTGGTTATGAAAAGATTCTCCTAAATTATAATAACGATGGCTTGCAGAACAAAAAAGTTAAGAGTCAAAATTATCAGAACCTTTTGCCAACAAATGCTTGACAAAAGCAATCTACACTGCAGAAATAAAACGACTTTTAATGAAACTAAGCAGTGCATAAAAGCACATGTAACAAGTAAGGAAGCATCAGTCGGGATTCACTGACAGAGTAATTCTCTACACCACTGAAAGTAATGTAATTGTGGGTGTATTAAATGTACATAGTGGGTGAACCCTGCCCACTTTTGACAAACTACAAGATATTCAGGACTATATATGCCAAACATTGATGCTCTGGAGGATTTACAAGTACAAAGAATTTATCAGTATATTAAATTTGCCACCTCCATGGTGGGCAGACCACGCCCATTTCTGTAGAGTATAAAGCTATTCTTACCAGCAATGAAGAGACCACTTGACGCTCTGGTGTATATAGTATGGAAGTTATGAGGATTTTCCATTTGCCGCCTATATCCCCCATCTTTTCGTATGACGTAGAGCGCCGAGACCTTACTTAAAATACCAAACATCATTCTTCTGAATGAGGAACTAAATAAATGCAAGCCATTTTGCTGGAAAATTTTAGAAGTAGTGGGCTTTATTGGCCTATTGTGGGCGTGGGCGTTCCTACCTTTTACGACTGGGTGGTGAGCTTGCATGCATGCTTGCATGTAACCGATGTGCGAATGTGTGAAAATATAATTTGAATTATGACAGCTATAATAACAGCCAATGTCGAGTTTATTAGTTCAAAGTCCCAATTGGCATCAGCACATACGCACATAAGCAAGTGGTAATTAACACTTTGACTGCAAAGCTTGGTTTAATGGTGCATTGGAAATCTCGTACCTACATCGCATGAGCATTTTGGCGCTCAAAAATATCTAAGAACCTATTCAGATTAGTTCAGAAATAACCACTCAAATTAGTTCCATTGGGTAGGTTGCACTTGGAAGCAGTGACGCAGCCAGTGGTGGATCACTTGGATACATCCCTCCTTGCGCAACGGATTTATTGAACAAACAAGAATTCTTTAAAAATTATTCCATTTCTCCTTTAGGCAGATCCATTTATGTATGTATTGGGTGGCGCCGCGGTGGCTCAGTGGACAAGTGATTGGTCGCTGATGCGAGCGGCCTGGGCTCAATTAGCCGGGGCACATAATAAAAAGAGAATTTGTTTTTGTTTTTTCGTCACATTTGGTCTCTTTTGTACTCTTTAAAATTTTCCTTGAAATGTATAATTTCGATGACTATCCATCCATTTGGATGTCAAAACTTAAGCAGATGTACAGAGCTTCAGTAATCTTGTTTGCGGTTGCAATTGGCCTCTGGTAATGAATGGTTGCTAGCAGGCATAAATGGCAGGTATTGAATCTACTGCGGCATGAGCTTTCGCTCAGCTTTCATTCAACTATTGAAGCAATCGGTGGAATTGAACGGACTCAATACTATGCTTTGTCCTGACAGTTGAGTGGGCCGGAATTTTTCAGTTCCAGCGTTTCCATAAATTTTGCCCAGTCGGTTTTTCGTAGATTTCTTTCCGACAGTCAGATGTTGGCTTCACATTCGAGCTGAAATTCGATGTAGCGTTGATCAGAGAGAGAGAGAGAGAGAGAGAGAGAGTCTTTTGAAATCCATTGTGATAGGCGCACAGAGTTTGTGGTTAGATAGCGTGGAAACGGTGTGGGGTAAGCCAAAGCAATTGTACACTATCGCAGCATTAAAAGCGACGGTGTATGGCGAGAACGGATAACACCTACGGCATGTGTATATTGGCTTTGCGCGTTTGAGCACCTCTGTGTGGCAGGCCGCCTGTGAAGTGGCTTCTGCGCCGCCACTTAATTATTTTGCGGTGGAAGAAGCGCCGTCTTGTCTCCTCTGACCGCATCGTTCATCAATAAAACACTTATGCTCGCAGGGATTTTACTTCCCCTTGCCAGCCTCACTTACCTGATTATTATTGCCCGTAACGTCAATCGGCCGCGGCCGACGCCGATGTATGCGTTTTCGTGCAGTTTGATAGATTTTCCAATAAAGCACCAGAATGACCAGCAGCGGCACATAGAAAGTGCAACAAGTCGCAAATACCTGTGGGTAAGCGGAACGAAAATTTTACATCAGTCGCGAATGAGAATCATTATTCACATTACGGCCCTAGAATTGTATCGCTTAAAACACCGCACCTATTTGTTAACTTTTTTCACACTGTACAAGTTTATTTACTTGACAAAAGGATAAAAATCGTATATCGTATACTCGAATAATGCCAATCTGAGCCTGTAGCTTGGAAAATTCACTGTCGTCGTGCATGGTATGGGCGGAAAGTACGAATGAGAAAGAACCAGTGAGCACAAGAAAAGGTTGACTCTTGTGGCACACAGGAATAGAGAGCGGATCGTAATCTTTGAAAGATCCTGTTGCTCTCTATTGCAATGCGGGTTGTAAGAATTCGAGAGAATTGCGAGAAAGCCTGAAAGTGAGTCGTAATGTTACGATCCGCCATAGACATATTTTGTTTGTGTGAGATGCACATTCTATATCTTGAATAGTCTTTGATATAACGCTCATAGTATTTTATACTAAAATATGAAAAATAAAAGAATGGGGTTTGTCCTCTAAAATTGTGTTTTTTTTTGGAAGCGGTGGCTTTGACAATTTCTTGGCAACGATTAAATTCACACAGTTGGTAGTCAGAACACTGGTCCCGGTAATACATATCTTTCAAAGAATTTTAATTTAAAAATTCCCTGAGATATTCTAGCATAAATATTTTAAATGTCCTTTTTCATATCTACATACTTCTTCTGGCAGAGGCTAAGTGAATTTTGATACCCATACCCAAGAGTTTCTTGGATGCCTTCAAATATTTTAAAACCATTTGCAAAATTTCGATGCCAGCTAGAAAGAATCTGCCTTTGATTTTTCCATGTGCGAAAATTACTGTCGCATTGTGCCATTATTTTTTTCCATAGATGTTCAAACGTTTGTGTCCTTAAGACAAATTTACTTCTTCCATGCGCACGATGAGCATAACCTCTCACTCATTATAAACTAACATAGAGGATCTTTTGTAAGGGAAGTTAATATGTATTTGAGCTGCTTGCCTGATATGATACATCTTGTGAAACCATGCACTTCTGCTGCTCGATGCGCTGCAGGTAATCGGGATCCTTCCAGCCAAACTGTGGAGCCAAGGACACAATCACTGACGCTGACCATACGCAGAAGATCATAAGAAAGACACGCTTACTGGTGCGTGAGTGCATATAATCGATATTTGTCACGGCCCAGTACCTGAAAAAGACCAATCAAATATTAAAGTTTTAAGAGCATTAAGAGCAAAAGATTCTTAAAAAAATGATTCTAAGTGTCATTTAAATTCAGCATTTATGTGAATACAACCTTGTGAATATGAGTGATTTCGAATATCCTTCTCTTCTCATATCTAGTATAACTGACAGTTGAGAAGCAGTTAATGTTAAAAAATTTAACAATCGATGCATTGATGACAGCGTGCTTCGCTGTTATTTTGCTCTAAAATTTTCTTAGATGTGTATTTTAAGTTTCCCCCATAATGTTGGCCCACACAGGTTAGAAAAATAGATGGCTTATAATAAAGTATTTACTATTTTTCAGAAAAAAATAGCTGGGTTATATACATATGTAAGTATATAAACATTCCCATAAAAATACATTTTCATTTAACTATTTTCCCCAATACAATCTCTAGTTTCGTTCGACAAGACTTTTTTATTATAATATCAGAGATATTTTTTATGATTGAAATGACATCATATTGGTTTGGTTTTTACAGTATACGTTTTTCAATTTTGTCTATGGACCCTATCAGTCGCATCCGTGTAAAAGTTCATAACACACTGACTACAGCACATTCCATTATCCTCGCGTTCAGGGACGAATTCGCGCCACTTTTATTGCCCTATCATTTTACAGTTAAGTCAGTCAACAAATGCACATAACCAGAATTCTGGTATTTTATTTTGGCATCAACCGCATCAACAAATTCCAAAATCATATATCGGTATGAACTTCCTGCTTCCAATCGAATTGCCAAATTTGTTTCATTGCAGAAGAGAGACAATGAAATTTGTGCCTTAAATAAATCGCCGTAATTCATCATTTTCGTTTTATGCTGAGCACAAAGAGAAATTTTTGTTGTCTGCCTACCCCTCTCTACTGCCTTTGATGATAAATTGATTGACTCAAATTCAATATTTGCCATATTTCACAAACAAACGTTCGTTAAAGCATACGATTCTGCGAGGAGTGCGCATATAAGCGGAAGAACGGTGTTCAGGTTTAACACTAGAACTACCGACATTTGTCATGTGATTATGTTTAGTTGTCAAAATAGTTAAATTTAAACAATCAAATTATTAATTTATAAGATTTATTAATTTTGAAGAAACTAATATATATTTCATTTAAATATTTAAAGTATATATGTATAATAATTGCTGCAACTGATCATTTTGACTGGTCGGTAGTTCTAGTGAAGTCTCCGCCAACCCCTTCACGAGTGACGAATTATTGAGCTTTGAATAACTTTGAAAAAATACTGGTTTTAACGAATTAATTAAAAACAAGCTTTTCCTGTAAAAAATTACGTACGATAAAATGTACAAATCAGAAAAATGTTTCCATATTTTTAAAGAGGGATAAGAGTAAGGGCAAGAGTACCCTGAAAGAGCGACTCAAAAGTATAAACCTGAAAAAAAAAACTGTTCAAAATTTCGGTATAATACTTATACTAAGCGCCGCGGTGGCGCAGTGGGCTAAATGCTTGGTCGCTGATGCGAAAATCGTCTCGGTTCGAATCTCAGCCGGGGCCTCATAACATCTAACACAAAGAGAATTTGTTTGCAAATTGTTTCTTTGCGCGGCGCCACTTCTCGCGGTGAATTGGCAATTCTCCGAGAATAATCTTTGCCATGAAAAGCTTCTCGAACCCGTTCGGATTCGGTAAAGTAGGTCCCGTTAACTTGTGCAAAAATATAACAAGCACACACAAGTTAATGTGAGAAAGCTAGGCCTAAGCCTCGTTCGCGGGTGGTTGTGCCAGTTATTTATTTATTTATTACTTATACTAAAAGATAAAACCTGAAACTATGCTACAGTTCTTTCAATGCTTTTTTCTAAAAAGCTCTGTAAATACCCTTAAACAAATTTAAAAAATATCTTTAATGCATCATCCTAAATTTTATTTGGAGATATAATGATGCCTCAAGCACATTTTTACTTAAATGTTAAAATCAGAGAGAAATCGCTTGCGAGGTGGATCAGAGCTGGCTCGTAATGATTCCTTTAGGAATTAAATTACTCTCAATTACAAATTACAAGGAATTGTAATCAGTAATCAATTCCTTCAGTCCAAAGCAAACGAATTGATTACTTTTTCAATTCCTTAGAAATAATTTCAAAAGTAATTTATTTTTTTTTTTAATTCCATTACGAGGAATATTATTTTGTAATTGAAATGAATTGAAGTAATGTAGTTTTGTTTCCAAGTCGTTTGAAGGAATTGAAAATGTAATAAATTTTCTTCCAATTCCATTACATGGAATTGCAAGAGTACCTACTTTTGTATTTTAAATTCCATTTACGATTCCTCTAAGTAATTCAAAATTTAATGCTGTCGCGTTAGAGTTGCATTGCAACTACTATATGGCAATAAACTTTCAAGTAGTAAGGCGGCCAATCATTCTCCCTTGCTTAGTTATCCAGTTGTCAGCATTTGCAGAAGAGGATATGCTTTATCTTAAGGATTATTCTGCTGCTAGGAAATCTTTTGCTGACGCACTAGATTTTTCGTAAGGAGAAAAATGAGTATTCTATGGGGCCTTAATTCCAACTTTGGCAACGATCATAACCAAAATTGATCGTACAAGTATTAGTAATTGCTCGCGATCAATTTTATAAGTTTAATACGATAATGTGATATCGCGTTGCAGAAAATATTAATTGATTTTTGTTAGACATACTGAATAAAGAACATTTGTGTTAAATTTTTTATTTGTCAAGATGCTTACTTACTGTACAAATTTGTTTTATAAAGTAATGTAATACATGGCGTATTGAAAAAGTCCTGAAAGAGAAATTTGTGTGTGTTGAAACTTTTTTTTTTTAGCAATAGATATTGTTTTGATAACTAAAAGTTTAACTTTAGACTCAATTAATTTTAGTTTTAATTCGTTCTGCATTTTCATTTTAAAAATATGGACACTGCACTTAATACAGTATCCCCGGGCTAATTGAACCAACAGCTTAGGTAAACAAGATGGGCATAGAACAGAAGGTTAATTAGCTGCTCTGTGTAATTGGCTAAAAACTTGTGTTCTCTAAAAGAAATGCGCACAAATTAATTCGTTTTATCGACAAGAACGAATAAATTATTTAAAAAACTGGAACATTACTAGTCCAAGATATGTATGTGATAAATATTTTTTGGCAAAATTGTTCAGAAACCGACAAACCTATCGCAGCTCATATTAAACTGTGTGATGTGCTATTTTCTTTCTTGAAAGACACGCCTACACGCCTGTAAGTCCCACTACCTCGGGTTTTTTTTCGATTAAATTGCTATAATTGGTCTAATTACTCATTCAAAAGAATAAGGCGGGTTTCACAGTGGCTATTTAAATAGAATTTTCAAATTGAGTTTAAATCTAGTTTAACTTTCCTTGCGTTTCACAGTGCATTTATTCAAATACGGAATATTTTACATTTGAAGGTTGGCACAACTTGCCAAAAACATTTGTTCAATTATGGAGGCAGAGCAAACTAAAAATTTTTCGTCGGCCGAAAGAAGTGAATTATTGGATATTGTGCAAAGAATCCACAGTTTATATTATTTATGATACTACGGGATCATTTATGTATATGTGCTATACCAAGCAGTTTTATGTTTAATTTGAATCTTATAAATCACAATACTGGCCACGCAGCTGGGTTGCACATCCGAAATCAGCTGTTCATAAATTCAACTCTGTGTCGTACTAATGTAAATACCCACAATCGGCCATTTAAATTGTATTTAACTTTCAACTGTTAAACTGAAATTTCCTATTTAAAATGCAATCAGAGTTTAAATATCCACTCTGAAACTGGCCTTAATACTTGGTATTTAAGGTGAGGTGTGGACCCTCTGCAAAATACCAAAAAATGGGCGTGATCCGTCGTATAAGCGGCAACAATTTTCCGGTAAAATGGCTCTCAATTGACTTCTTACGCATTTAAACGAATGAAATTTGGTTCCAAAGTTTAGATTAAGGTCCTACATGCCATATAAGAAAATGGGCGTGGTCCGCCCACTATATAGGCGGTAAGTCTAAAATCTTCTGTAATATACACACCAGATCATCCATATTTGGTCACTTCATTGCTAATAAGAATTAACAGCGCAACAGCCCGTGTGGGCTTCGGCCTTGCTTTCTCGCATTAACTTGTGTGTGCTTGTCATACTTTTCACAAATTAACGGGACCTACTTTACCGAATCCGAACGGGTTCAAGAAGCTTTCCATAGCAAAGAATATTCTCGGAGAATTGCCGCGCAAAGACACAATTTGAAAACAAATTTTCTTTGTATAAGATGTTACCGGACCGGGAGTTGAACCCAGGTCCTCCGCGTCAGCGACCAACCACTTAGCCCACTGAGCCACCGCGGCGCCCATACTGATAAGAATACCTTTAATGATTTAAAAATTGGGTGTGGTCCGCCCACCATGAAGGCGCAGAGTGTCAATGTTTGCTAGATACAGTCCTATATTTTTTAGTTTGTCAAAAATGGGCGTGGTCCGCCCACTCGGTTACTTGGTGTAGGGTATTACTCTGTCGGTGAAACCCGACTGATGCTTCCTTCCTTGTTCAAATCGATTTGGTAGATTTATATTTGCGCAAATTTTTTACTACTATTATTTGTAGTTTCAAATGAGAGTTGCTACTTAGACAGGTGCACAAAATTCCCCGCGATTCCTCATATGCTTGAATAACATTTTAAGAAACGCATCACGGCGTTCGAAGCTGCTCCGACAAAGAGCTGGCTCCGTGTCAGCCAAGAAAACATTTAAAATATGGAAATTTACGCAGCGAAATTTTATGTTTTGTCATTTGCAACACGTGTGCTTTTAATGACGTCTCAGCAGCTTTGTTCAACTGTTCTACCGAGGTGCGCGTAGTTGTTGTTTGCATTTTTGATGTTGACGTTGATGTGTTGGTGACGTTGTTTGTGTGGGCCGGTGCTGGCTGTACTTTTGGCAATGGCAGCGCTCAGGCATCAGGTGCGAAAATATACAAAAATATTGTGGCGTCAACACCTCCCATAGAAGGCGAACGCTTATTGTCGCACCTTATTATTTATTATCGATGACATGCTCGCCTACAAATCGTGGCGTTAGCGATGATGGCTTATGTCAGGAGGGGAGGGGGGTTTTAGTTTGTATGTATTTTGTTGACGAACTTTGCTTGCGATTGATTCTCGCACGCAAACAAATGCTCACAACGTGTATACACGGTTCACCCACACAGCTACACGAATGCACAACTCTGAAGGGATACCTTGAACTAGCCTTGAAAATTGTTGTGTGAATAAAGTAGAGCGAAACCAAATAGTTCATGAACTAGTAAAATTCTTATGCAGAGAGGAATCAGTTCATGTTCACTTTTGCCTCTTTTGATTGATACATACGCTGTTGCTATGAGGCAATAAACAAACTCAGTTGACGAGAAATTAAAAAAAATAAATTTTGTGTAAATTTCATTTCTTTCCGCTTCCCTTTTTGTAATTTTGAATATTGATTCGAATTCAATAAGAAAAATAAATAATTGTCGCAACAGTCCGTGTAACCGAGGCAAAGGCCTCGTATTAGCTTGTGTGAGCTCGTTCTATTTTAGCCCAAGATACCGGGACTTACGCACTTATTCTTCACCCTTGTACGAACGGGATTGAGAGGATTTATTTTCATGGCAAAGTTTACTCTCGTAGATTAGCCAAAACGGCACCGCGTGCAAAGAAATTAAGCTTTTTTGTGGGATGTTATGAATAGGCTGCGATTTGAACAGCGACTCCACGCATCAGCGATCGGCCACTTATTCACGGAGCCACGGCGGCGCACTATGCCCATGCTCTCATACATATAAACATTTCTCTGGTAGGATCGCATATATGTACATACATACATATGTACTTCTGCGCCCACTCTATAGCCTGTGTTGGATCAGTATACCGATATGATGGTCTCATGTGAACTTCAGCCTATTCTGTTCCCAATTTTCTCTCATCTTCAACGATGAGGCTGCTTGAGAATAGCAAGACTTCTTTCTAAATGTAGAGATTTTAATGTGGTTGCTTTAGTATTGCCTCAAGAGGAGCGATTGGTGCAGCTTATGTGATGATGGGCCTGGTCATGGCAGTTGATAGTAAGCCAGCTTGGGGTTTAGTTCCCAAATTTGTACCCACAAAACTTTTCTTGGTCCATAAGGATGCTCCTAGCTTTTTTATATATTTTCAGAACTTTATAATTTCATTGAAAAGCATTGGTTCCCTGAGGTTGACTATCTAGGTATGGATTGAAAGTTGTCTCCTTCTTGAAACATACATATATTGACAACATTGACATTGATCTTTTTATACCCTACACCTATTGTAATAGGGTATAATGACTTTGTGCCAAAATTGTAACGCCTTAAAGGAGCCTTCCTAGGTATAGACATAAGTATATAGAAATGATCAGAAACACTTTCTCTTTTCATTTCCGGTTGTCCGTCTGTCCGTCTGTCTGTCTGTCTGTCTGCGTGTCCGGAAAAAAAAGAAAGAAGGAGTTGTCCTATTTCGACCAAATTTGGTACACAGTCACAGTGAACTTCGCGTTAGGTAAAGTGTTAAAATTAGACAAATCGGTCGAAGGACACGCCCATTATAGGCCTGTAAGTCCCACTACCTCGGTTTTTTGCGTTCAAATTGCTGTAATTTGTCTAATTACTCATTGAAAAGAATAAAACTTGGTATTCAAGTTAAGGGGTCGGTCATATATGTCATACGAAAAAATGGGCGTGGTCCGCCAACTATATAAGCGGCAAAATTTTTCGGGTAAAATGGCTCCCAATTGACTAGTTACGAATATAAATGAATGAAATTCGGTTCTCAAGTTGATATATAGGTCTTAGATGCCATAGAAGAAAATGGGCGTGGTCCGCCTACTATATAGGCGATAAACGAAAAATCCTCTTAACTTCCATAATATATACACCAGAGCGTCCAGATTTGGTTACTTCGTTCCTGGTAGGAATACCTTTTAATTCTCCAGAAATGGGCGTGGTCCACCCATCATGGGGGCAGTAAAAAAAATATGCCGATCACATCTGTTGTACACCTGTCAGAGCATCAATATTTGGCATATATAAACTTATTAGGAATATCTTGTAGTTTGTCAATAATGGGCGTGGTCCGCCCACTCAGTTACTTGGTGTAGGGTATTACTCTGTCGGTGAAACCCGACTGATGCTTCCTTACTTGTTTTTTAAATATATTCGGCTCTTCCATGTGTACTACAAACAAGAGATGAGTTAAACAATATCAACAGTTCGTTTCTGGTATATAGTACTAAGCATGGTGGTCGCGAAAAACCTTTAGATCTGATAAATTTGCAGCTTATTTCATTGGCAGTTAAAATATTTAATTTCAATTATATTAATCAGTTTTACTTCACGAAAAAACTGCATTAAGTTTGGACGACCATTCTATTTCTCTCCAACTTTGGTTTGAAATCGGAATTGATATTGGAATAATTGACTTTCCTGTTTGAAGTAATATTTATTGGTCAAAGGAAATTCTCCGTTGTATAAAATAGTTTAAAGTTTGGGCTTCCATTGGTATACATTATGTATTATGTATAGCGCAATTCAATATGTCTTAAAATCTTCTCTTTATATTTCAAGAATATTTGATTAATTATCTGTTCAATTAATTCAAGCGCCGCTAAATTTAGCGTTAATTTCGATGAAGTGGATGTGCTTAATCTTAAAATCCCTACATAAGAACCGTCGTCCGCCCTTCTAAACTGCAAACCTATTCAAGTCGTAAGTTATTCAAAATTCAACTTAACCAAAAGCTCTTAACTTGGCAACAAACGGCAACATATAAAAGTAAAACATTAACTTTCAAGTTGTTCGAGTAATAAGCCACAACTGAATTTAATTGAATGTCCAAATGTTGAGCAAATAAAATACAGAATTATTTCCGGCCCTAACCCCGTACTCCCTCCGAACAGCCACCACAGGCACAGCCACACACACACCCCCAATTAAATTAGGCTACCATCCATACTTAACGGCCTAAACCAAGCACAGCCAGAAATGCGGGCTTAACGCCCGGCAACAGGAGGCGGCGGTTGCCACACGGTAGCGCCGGAAACGAAAATACGAGTGCCACTACAGGTGAAAAGTGCTGTGCGTAGCTGCTCAAGAATGCTTTATTAAAATTATTTACCACTTTCATTCCACAACAGCGAAAATGGCGGCCACGCCATTCGGACGCAGAGTCGCACGGGTAAGGAATGCGACAAAAGCGTCGACGACTCCGGCATGTGTGTGTGTATGGCGTGTGTGCGTGCATGCGTGCGTGCCGTGTGCCACTTATAGTTTACCATTTCGAGTGATTAATGGCCGTTTTTGGCCAAAGTTTTGCTAACTCCGAAAGCCGCAAAACAACAAAGCGTAACTGTAAAGCAAAACCAGTGGCCACCGCAGGTCTGCCTCGGCCGTACGGCGCTAAGCCACAGCACAAGTAAGAGGTATGCAGGCACATACATAAGCGGTGGATCGGCCCGGCGCACCAGCCCGGGCTATGTGGTTCGACTGTGCGGCCTGGTTTGGCTGATGCGCTTACTGGTTCACGGTTAGGGCTATAAAACAATTTCGCTTTTATTGTTTAAGAATCGCTTGACTTTTACGGCGGCATTGCTTAAGCGTTGCCAGCGGTGGCAAATTGTCGTAAAAGGTGTTTGCTTTTGATGGCCGAATTCATTAAAATCCTTTGGCGAAAGCATTCCCAAAAGACGCATGTAGTTAAGCATTTAATGGAATCCTACTTTATTGAATTTTATATCTTTTATCGCTCCGGTTGGTTAGTCGAAATATTGTGCTGTAAGAACCTTTTTTTTGACACAGTTGCTCAGTGTAGCTCGGTCTCTGATGCGAGAATGTCCTTATGTTGCTTTGTGCGCCGCCATCTTTCGCGAAGAATTATTTTTGCGAAGAATTGGCAACTTTCCGAGAGCATTCCTTGCCGTGAAAGTAAAGCTCCGCAGTCCCGTTCAGATACGGCTACGGAATAAGATCCCATTCAGTTGCGCTAAAAAATAGCATGAGCACACTCAAGCTAATGCGAGAGAGCTAGACGTATGCCTCGGTTATACGGGTTTTTGCGCCAAATATTTTTATAGTCAACGAACTGAACTCCGAGTATCTGCGGTGTGTTCGCATGACCAAGACTTGCTTCTGGATCAACTGTGTGCTTTCGTACTGGAGCCAGTGGCTTGCTATATACATATATACATATCTGCGCATCCTACATTCCACCTCATAGTTCGGAGAGCCTTAATGCTATGCCTGGCCGTCGGTAAATTATAATACACAACTTTGTTTTATGGAGGATCACAATCTAAACAAGCTTATCTGGAAGTTTTAGTCTAGTGAAAATATGCATATCTTATCTAATGTAAAGCAATCTCATGCAACTAGCCTAATTGATAGTCTCTAGCTTAGACTTATCCCGATTGTAAATAATCATATTGTAAATAAATTTAATAGAAATTTAAATCTAATCTTTATACGTAATAATCTATAATATGATATATCGCAATGTGATCTCCCAATTTGTGCTACTGATATGCACCACTTGCCTTTAATTTTAAAGTTATAATTTTATGAATATTCAAACAGGTCTTTCGATAGTGGTCTTCTTAATATTCAATAATTCAATATTTAATATAGATTGGACCTCAGTACTTACTTAATAGTTCTAGCTTAGTTGACAGTTTCGTTCTATTCAAAGATCTAAAGATAAAGTTTTTGGATCTTTAGCTGTGTCTGATGAAAATTTTTAAGGGGTATCTGTGATCTAAAAGATGCACAGCAGATTGATATCCACGGCTTCTCTTCGTTTTTTCTTAAAAACTGCATGTCTTCCGGAATATTTCGTGATGATTGAAAAATTACTTTTATAGCAAAAATTTTTAAGAGTGGTAATAAAAGTGACATATCGAATCGTAGGCCAGTATTTAAACTTCCTAACATTTCTAATTTGTTTGTTGGTGATGGCGCAATTGATGTTATTAACACTGATATAACCAACCGGGTTATTGACCGGGTTTCTCACAGTGCCTTGTTGTCTGAATTGGGAAAAAATTTGGTTTCATTCCACCTTTTGATGTGGGTAAAAAAAATTAAATTTCATTGTTGTTGATAATGGTAGCTCTAACTCGATGCTACATCGGGAGTTCCTCAAGGGAAGATTTTAGGTACTCTATCTATTGTCCTTTTTATAAATGATGTCAACAGTTGCTTCAAAAAGTCCTATCTTTTATATGCTGACGACTTGAACACTTTTTTAAATTAATTGCATAAATTATATCGACACCCTTCAAGCTGAATCAAATAATTTCTATGATTGGCGCTGTCGTAACTGTCTGTAAATATTAAAAATGTAATTTAATTTCTTTCTCCAAATCTCAAAATAAATATGCCTTAAAATGGTTGGATAAAGTTTTGGACTCGGTAGTTTTCTTAGATTCAAGTCTCCCATTTGTGTGGGGCCATTTGAATTATACAATATAATTCCCAAATCGTATTCCTCTCTAGCCACTATGCCGGCGAATTTTAAGATTCATTTAAAAAAAAATTCTACTCTAAGTATAGTTCTTTTGTAAGGTCTAAATTGGAATGTGCGTCATTTATATGGAATCCTTACTATATATAATGTGCACAGCATTCGCCTGAAATGTGTTATTTAGTTTGACCCTCCGCTACCTCCGTATATTCGTCGATGTGAGCTTATTGCCATTGAATCTCGAAGAAAATGTTTACAATCTCTTTTATTTACGATGTAATCTGTAGACATATTGATCGCTCGGATTTACTGAAGATAGTAATATTTAATGTTCCATTGAAATCAACTTTTTAAGTCAACTTGTGCTTTAAATGAGCCAATAACTATGTCTCTCTTAGAAATAAATAACTTATGTAAGTAGGTACTAGATAAAATATCGTTTTTCAATGGGTAGAAGCAAATTTAAATCTTCTTTACTCTCTTTCTTTTCCTAGCTAATAGTATATCTTTATAAATATTTCGTTAAATATCTAGTCTGTAAGGTTCCTGTAAACCATACACTAATAATATGAATTGAATATTGTATGAATATATGTACAAATAATATAAGTGCTTATACATATGTATGTACATACATTTTGCTCTCAAAACATGACCAGGCTCTAGTTCTTCTCTGCTCCTGAAGAATTTAACACTTTTAAGCAAATACATTGTAAATTTACAGATTTGGACGAGGCTGTCCGAGAATTTGTCGAATTGACATAACGCTGACCATGTATTGATAATTGTTTCATTAAAGCAGTATAGACTTTTGTCAATATTTCGAAGGTTGTTGTGTGTGTGTGTGTGTGTGTGTGTAAGTCTCTACTTTAAGAAAACACAAAACAGACTGGCTAAGCGCCGATGGATGAACACCCATCTCTGTCTTGTGAAAGGGCACCTACGCTTCAATAGCTGCCAACTTCGCTCACTTCTTGTGAATCATTAAAGTAACCTGACTGCCAGCTTTTGCAAATTTCAACTTTTCCATTTGTACCTAATATTTAATTTACGATTTTTTCAAATGTTACAAGTGTTATTATTTTGAAGTTCGTCGCAAAATAAAGCACAAAAAACCCCAAAAAGTGAAAATCCGAACCTTCGTTTATATTTTGAAATAACCCAAGACGTGCGAAAGGAAGTAGCTAGAGACTGATCGCTGAAGAGATGATAAAAAACGTTCAAGTATTTCACTCTTCCACTCGAAATTAATTAAATGCGGATAAAACTCGCAGAATCCATCTGAGTGGCTTCTTTCTGCCAACATAAATACAGCTCGATCTGTATTTTTGCAGTAACATTGTCATTAAGAGCAGACAAGAGTCTTAACTATTTTCTTTCTGGCAATTCAGTGCTCAACAGAAGATAAAAAAGTGAAGGCAACACACTTCTTTATGATAAAGAGTACCTCTAATATTTGAGAAAACTTTTGACCAATCTGAAATCTGCAATTTTCACGCAGATATTCTGGTCGAGAACTTTAAAATGGTATGTCACTTAATTAAGGAAGCACTAGCTGGCAGGACCATCGGCTTTCGTAGGATTTTTTAACGTCTAGAATAAGCAGCCTTACGCAGATTAATATTGTAGTATAGATTGGGAGCATAATAAACCGAAGATCACAGAGGAGCATCATATTTAGTATCTTCATGACTACATGGCAGAAGAAATACCTAAACTTAGTTACTAGACTGAATTTTATCGCCAATAAGCCTATGGTTATGACGGATGAGAAGGGGGGAGGGGGGGGGGGGGGGGGAATGTCTGTACAAACGGGTTCAATTCGATATGCAACCTTTCATGAGCAAACACATTCAAAGTTTTCTTACATGTATTATATCAAATGATGCCAATAGAAATTAATTGCCCCGAATACGCGTAAATGTGCTTCCATATGCTCCAGGCCTATCAATCCTGGGATTATGAATTATCGATTTCCTGAATCCCGAAAAACATGGCATAGGTGCCGTAAACAATCCCGGAACAGGTTTTCCCAACATTTTGTGAGCAACTTTTTTCTCCATGGCAAAGGATGCTCTCGGAGAGTTGCCAACTGCCTCGTGAGAGATGATGGTAAGAAAAATCGCAGTTTTTTATTTCATTATGAGTCGTTTTGACCGAGCACTTAACCAATTCACAGTGTCACAGTGGCGCCGTGCATAATGTATAAAATAAGCGGATGTTATGGAAATTTGGATACAACATCAGGGTCGTAGTAGGGTAAAAATATTTTACTGGATTGGGGTTACCAAATGGATATAAAGAAGTGCATCCGCAACAAGAAATCATAAAACAATTCAAAAAGTTTATTTCACTATATATAAATATATTTTAATTGTGATTTTTGGAATGGTATTAAGCTTTAAACACAATCAACTCGCGAGGCGAATTTTACGCGGCGAACGCGCGCTGTCAAAATTAAAACACACGGCAGTGCATGTGATTGCCCACAATGACGACGCTAGCGTAGTTCGCCTCCCAACGATTCGTCTCGCGATAGAACAATTTCTAATTTGGTCGCTGCCGCCCTGCGAAAAAGTCAACTGTTCAGCTGTCAGTGGTGAAAAATAATTAAATTGAAGTAAGGAAATTGGAAATTTTTGTGCGGAAACTATTTTTATAGTTTAACAACTCGGAAAATTCGTGAATTCGTGGTTTCCGTGGATTTTTTTAAATTCTGTGCTTGTTGTGGGGATGATTTTTTCCGAATCGACTGATGCGAATTTCGCTCTGATTCTGTTTCACTGGGCGAAATTCCACGACTACTGCCGTCAAGACGCCATTATTCGCTGCGTAAAATTCGTCTCGCGAGTTGATTGTGTTTAAAGCTTTAAGGAGGAGCTGAAATCAATGTATACGAAAAAATAATGATCCCGAAAATTCTGGTTTTGAAAATAGCAAAATTACAAAAACCTTTCGGGATTGACAGCCCTAATTTGTACATACATAGCTATGTGTGTGCGTTTTATTTATACGCCCAAGCGACAAGCGAGCCATTAGTGTGTGAGATACACCTACTTTTAATGTGCGAGTTTTTGTGGCAATAGTTTTGCCGTGTTTGTCGTTCAACTGATAGCGCAAATATCTTACTTCCGTTTCCATTGCCGTTTTTATTGCTTTGTATGTATGACGACGACGACATTTTTCTGTGTAATCCGTTTGTAAAAATGGCGACATTTTGCAGTGAGTTCCAACAGTTTGGAGATATTCAAACACTGTGTGTGTTCGTGTGTGTGTGCATAGATGTGGCAAATGCGTGGCTGTTGCTGAATGAAGTGCAAATGAGCGAAAATGTGAAATCAAATGCGAAAGGGAAATTAAGTGTAAATTCGGGCAAATCTTATATTTGGTCGCACACGAATTTCCCCTTGACGAATGTATTCCTGTGCATGTGTGTGTGTATACGTGCGGTTGTATATGGAAAGTGAATTTGAAATTGAATTACCAGTTTATGATTACTTCTATGGTATTTCAGCAGTTTATTTGAGCGGCAACAGCTGTCCACGGACAAAAGGACTTTATTTAATTAAGCCTTTGGAATAGATTGAAATCTTTTCGGAGCAAATCAATAGAATTTATTTAATTGAAATATTGTCTGGAAGCTAAGTTTTCGAGTACGGACAAATAGGAAAGTAGCAAAAAGTATTACAGACATTCAATATTGCTAGAGATTTCGACAAACTAGGCAAGCTATGTGGCAGCTATGTAGCATTTTTGTCTGTGTGTAAAATAGAATGCGTACCTAATAAACCCCTTAAATGTAATGTATAATACGTCATCTAGAGTTGCAAACCCATTTTGAATATTTGTACAAGTTTTCGTATAGAAATTTTTATTTTTTTTTCAAACTGTTCTACGAAAAAAGCAGTCAAGTGCGAGTCGGGGTCGCGCACTGAGGGTTCCGTACCAGAAAACCCCTTTTTATCGTTCGAATCTTGCTCCTCTGTCTTTTGTTTGGTTTTGATTGTTTTCTGTGCGTGATTTTCCTTGCCCATCTGTCCTAAAAACAAATACAGCGCCATCTAGTTCTGGAACTCGTACACTTTATTCGAGGCAGCAACCATAAAAAAGCAGAGAACAGAATCAACTCAATCCTGAATATTCCCCGGGAGTTCAATTCCTGCGGATTGGATTTTTCTCGAGAAAAAAATCCTCCCATTCTAAACACCCTGGGAGAAGTAAAATAAGGGAGACTGAACTTCGAATTTTCGAAATCAGCTGTTCTACATGATGACGTTTCATTTTGACATTTCTGCGTACACTAAAAAAGTGAAAATTTGTGCCAATTAAACAATTTTCAATAAAAACGTTTAAAAATGTTAAGTGTAGCGTATTATTTATTAGCGAAGGAAGACAATGTTGAAGCGGGGCAGCAGATGCAGCAACAAAGAATTGCGAGGAGACAATTGCGCGATTGTACGAACCCGCTTGAGTTGCCGCAATCATTGTTAGTGGAAGAAAATTTGTTTTCTTTTATAATAACCAATTTTGCTTATAGGTTTGAAAAGTATTACAGAGTAAATAAACCTGCTTTTCAATATTTATTGGAAGTTGTAACGACTCCACCGGCTAAAAACAATTTGGAGTTTCACCGATAGGGAAATTGAGCGGCTGTTTGCGCTTCTTTGCCGCAGGCGGATACCAGACAGGTATTGGGAAAGACTCCGACGTTTCTTTGGCCCAGTCAAGTTTCACCAAAGGGCTTACAGAAGTACTAGACATTCTAGAAACGCATCTGTGTCCAGAATGGATAAGTGTGTTCAGGACGAGCGAAGAACGAAGAAAAGTAAAGAAAAGAAAGGCAACATCGGGGTGTGCAGTCATTAAATTCAACAATTGTTGAAACTGCTGTTTGTTTGTTGTTTTCGACCTTAAAAAAACTAGATTTAGTGCAATTTTCAATTAACAAAATTAATTTCTTACATTTTTTTGCAGCATTCCTTCAGAAATTGTTGACGGAAAAATTCCCGAGAAATGTTACCACTTTCCCGCGTTTTTTAAAATTCAGAATACCTACTTTTTTCCGCGAGAAATTTTTCCACTTTTCGAACTTCGTTCAGAATAGGAGGAAAGGGAAAAGAGAAAAAATTCCCCGGGATTTGCTATTCAGAATTGGGCTGAATATGACTGAGAAGGCATATCTTATATACGATATGACACATATGTACATGGGGATGCTGCGGGGTTTGGGGGAGGTAGGGATGATTTTTCGACATTTTGAGTTTTATCTTCGGAACTATTACACCTACAATTATGATAAAATTATTTTTGGAATCCAGACGTAGCCCTTTCTAACTAAACCGCACAAGGTATAAACACCAACCATTATTTACTACGGTGGGTTTTTCAATAAAAAAACGAGTAAGGAAGCATCAGTCGGGTTTCACCGACAGAGTTATACCCTACACCAAGTAACCGATATTCCTAATAGGACTGTATATTGCAAATATTGACACTCTAGAAGGTATACAATACAAATCGGTATATATAATTCACCGCCTTCGTGGTGGGTGGACCAGACCACGCTCATCTTTAAAAAATTCAAAGTTACTCTTTCCAGCAATAAATATGGCCATTCTGTTGTATATGTTATGGAAGTTATGAGGATTTTCAGCTTTCCGCCTATATAGGGGGCGGACCAAGCCCATTTTCTTGTATGGTATGTAGGGCCCATATCTGAACTTAGGAACGAAATTTCATTTATATAAATTTATAAATAGCTAATTGAGAGCCGTTTTATCGTAAAATGTTTTCCGTCTATATAGTAAGCGGACCACGCCCATTTTTTGGTATGTCCTAGAGGGCCCACACCTCACCTTAAATATCAAAAATCATATCATTAAATGAGTAATTAAACAAAGTAAAGCCATTTTACTGAACAAATTCCGAGGTAGCGGGACTTACAGGCCCATTGTAGGCGTGTCCTTCAACCGATTTGACAAATTTTAACACTTTACCTAACCCGAGGTTCACTATGACTGTGTACCAAATTTGGTTCAAATCAGATAACTCCTTCTTTCTCCTTTTTTCCGAACACGCAGACAGACAGACGGACAGACAGACAGACAGACTGACAGACGGACAACCGGAAATCAAAAGAGAAAGTGTTTCTGATCATTTCTATATACTTATGTCTATAGCTAGGAAGGCTCCTTTAATGCGTTACAATTTTCGCACAAAGTGATTTTACTCTATTACCATAGGTGTAGGGTATAAAAACTTCCGCTGCTAGTAAATTTAAAAGGTTAATTTTTGATAAACCCAGTTTTAAGGAGAAGGAGGGACTGAGAAGCTTAGTTTTCATGGCAAAGAATACTCCCAGAGTTGCCAATTCTTACCGAGAGCTGTCGCCACACAAAGAAACAATTTTAATTATTTGTTAATTCTAAATAAATAAATAAATAAATAAAAAGTGAATTATCTCTTAAACGATTTCGAATCTGCGATCTCTCGCATCAGAGAACGATTACTTAGCAAGTGCGGCGTCCTACTTTCAGAATTTATACGAGTTTGTGATGAGTTTGACTAAAAGTTGAATTTCGTCGGACGGTTGAATAAACATGTATTTAAAACATATGGAAATAAATCCAAGAAAAAGAAGATTTTGTAGAAATATCTATATCGAAATCAATTTCCCCTGCATTCCGAGATTTAGATTTTAAATCGCATGAATCGAACAACCGCACGAATCTTCCTGAATTGGACTGATCCTCCTAGTATATTCCCATCCGGCTAGGTTTTAAACTATAAAGCATGATTTTGGTTTTTACAGGGCTTCAGACTTTTAGTAGCCAATTCACTCGCCAGATACCAGCAAAATAAGAAAGCACATCTTTGTAAAACGAAGGGCACCAACTGATTTTATCACCTCGAGCTTGGTTCGCGATTGTGCCATTATTTGCTGTGGAGCACTTTACGGAGGAGCGTTAAAACGCTGTTCACTAGCATTAAAATAAATGTCGACTTCGCCCCCTTAATTGAATAAAAATCAATGTCCACTTTTGCGCTAAACACCTAAAAATATGCTGCTCCCCTGCCTAGCGACGCCGCACGCAGCGGAAGCGCCGGAAGCAGCAAGGCGACGTCGAAAGATTCTTTAATGTTGCGTTGCATTACCTAAATCGAATTTTCCTGCGACATGACAGGACATTACTTTGCTGCCGCACGATGATAAAGAATAGTACCAGTGGCATTGCTCAGAGTTGGGCAATTTCGCGTACTTTTAGTCTTCTCTACATATGCATGTAGAAAATGTATAGAATGCGTTAAAAATTCAGGAACAACGTAAACAATGTAGAAATGTGTGGAAAATGTTTAAAATAAAAGTTTATATTTTACTTAGTGTCAAAGAAGATTTAATAACATACTACTAAGTAAAGTTCTGTCAAAAGCCTTCGATTTTTTTCTTTCTTACCTGAACTTCAATTTGTTGCACGTTTACTTTTAATTAACACTTCCTACAATATTAACCATAAATTATAACAAACAACAATTTTTATATCGTTTTCTACGTGCAATTTTCTACATGTATTCTGCATATGTAAAAACTTTGATGAAAATGACGGAATAATATATTACAATTATACGTTTGATTACAAAGCACATACCTGCATATATTTGAGAATTATTCCATTTAATTTAAAATTGTAACGACTACTCGTATAAATATTAAGGGTACACTTAACAAAATCCCGTTATTAGGTCAAAAACGCAGTTTAAGGTTTTTCATCTATTATTTATTTGAAGACCGGCGCTTAGTTCAGACGATCTAGAGAGAGTTGCATGATAAATTATATATCATTTTAAAGGTTTCGAGGTCTATTATTTGACAGATATGCTATTATTCTAAGAATGGTCTTTTCTAGACGGTTTAAGAATTGCACAATATTGAATGATACACCATTTTGAAAGTTTCACCATCAATTTTCAGGCATAAGTTCTCGAAGATTATTTGAAAATGTTCTAAAATATTAGGGTTTTTAATTTCGGAAGTTTTGTATTGGGTTATTTCCTTTCGAGATAAAGCCTGCTGAATAGATTTGGAAAACTTTGGCAACAATACTCTGTCTTATATGTGAACAGAATTAGGTTAATAATAAATAAATAAATAAATAAATAAATAAATATTAAGTAAATTTTTCTTTAAATTTAATTCAGCTATGTCATAGGGCACACCCGATAATCGGGAGTTATTACTAGTAACGATAATTCTACGACTTTTTTATGATAAATTTTTATTCAGTTATTATTTATATTTATACGCTCCATCTTTCGCGAAGAATTGACAACTCTCCACGACTTTTCGTTGTCATAAAATCAAGCCTCTCAATGCCTGTTGGGCACGGCTATAAAATACATGCTATAGAATAAATTTGCTGGTCCTGTTAACTTATGCTAAATAGAACGAGTACGCACAAACTAATGCGAAAAAGTTAGGCCTAGGTTACACTGGATGTTGCGCCAATTAGTTATTTTTATTTATGGAAAAGAATAATAGGAAAATTAAGTAGAAACTCTTTTCCAACCAGGTATACAAAATATTTATTGCCTATGTTTGAAGCATTCGCATATTTTCCAAATTACAGTGAAAAAAGGTAAAGCTACCAATATAGGCTCCATCGAGTTTTAAGCTTCTTTCGAACCTTCTTATACATATTACTGCTAAACAAAAATCCTTCCCGTTCGATTACTGGTTTCTTGACTCTATTTTGTGCTTGGCATAACAGTATATTTTTCCCAAATGGAAATTTGATGCAGTTTTAGGTCGTGCTCGGATACCATGAAGGCTCACATCACCCATCGATTTAAAAAAAATATTTATGTGAACAATGGTCATGCTTGCCAATAAAATTTATTTATAAACTTGCTGTTACCCGCGGGTTTCACCCCGCGCTCTTATAAAAGTACGTAATGTGAAGAGGTGCTTGCATACGGAACTTCAATACTGCGCGACTTTTAGTTCCAAAGCTATTCGATATCAATGATTTGGTTTGTACGGGTGGTTCCACGCCTCTTATCCAATGCCCGTCCCATTTTCCCAGTTCAAGGATACGGATATGGTGTCAGTTCTTGCCGAGTTTCGTTTATGTATGATGTATAGTTCTAAAGTAATACCCAAATGTGAAGTTGATTGAAAAGTGCCACGCCCCTGTCCTACGCCCATAAAATTTTACCAGTGGGACGACACATCCAAGAGGCGACTGCATACGAAATTTCAATGCTGCACGACCTTTAGTTCCAAAGCTAATCGAGATCAAAAATTTTCTTTGTATGGGGGGTGCCACGCCCCCTTATCCAGTGCCTCCTTATTTTTTCATTAGAAGGATATGGATATGTAGTAAGTTCCTACCGAGTTTCATTGATGTGTGATGTGTAGTTCTAAAGTTATACACAAATCTGGAGTTGATAAAAAAGTGCCACGCCCCTTATCCTACGCCCATAAAATTTTACCAGTGGGACGACACATCCAAGAGGCGACTGCATACGGAATTTCAATGCTACACGACTTTTAGTTCCAAAGCTATTCGATGTAAACAATTTGGTTTGTATGGGCGGTGCCACGCCCTCTTGATGTATCAAAATTTTTTATAGCCTATAACCATCCTTGGAACATCTATAGTCTATGTGCCAAATTTGGTTATGATCGATCAAGCGGTTTGGAACGCAACTCCGAACATACATACATACATACATACATACATACATTTTTTGATTTTTATATATATAGATGGTCATTTATTTTTCTTATGACTAGACGTTGTTACTATTTTGAACAAATTCAAATGGGAAGCAGTTCCATAAGGCAAAAGGAAAAAATATTTTAAATGAACATCAATGATTTTAATTGGACTTCATCAAATGCATAACAATTTGTTGTAATGAAATCCCAGAAAGAATAGTGAATGTAATAATGGAACTCCTAAAGTCAAATGTTTTTGAATACATTCCAAACACATCTAATATATAAAAATGAATGTTTGTTTGTCTGTCTGTCTGTCTGTCCGGCTATACAAAGCTACACGCGTTGACCGATTTCAGCCAAACATTATACCAATATTGTTGAAGACCAAAGGAAGGCGACTGTATATAAAATTTTTCGATTCATCAAGAGGGCGTGGCACCTCCCATACAACTTAAATATTTGATTTGGTATATTTTTAAAACCACATGTCATACAACGTTAAAATTTTGTATTCTGTTAGTATTTAGTCGTGCCCTCTTGCTTAAAAAAATTTAGGGGCGTGGGACAAGGGGGAGTGGCACTCCCTATACAACTTAAATATTTGATTTGGCATATCTTTAAAACTACAAGTCACGCAGCATTGAAATTCCGTATGCAGGCCCCTCTTAGATGCTTCGTCCCACGGGCAAAATTTTATGGGCGTAGGACAAGGGGCGTGGCACTTTTCAATTAACTATACATTTGGGTATAACTTTAGAACTATACAGCACACATAAATGAAACACGTTACGAACTTACTACATGTCCGTATCCTTCAACTCGGAAAATGGGATGAGCATTGGACACGAGGCGTGGCACCCCTCATACAACTTAAATATTTGATTTGGTATTCCTTTAAAACTACATGTCATACAACATTAAAATTTTGTATTCTGTTAGTATTTAGTTATGCATTCACGTAAACATTTTTACGTAATTTAAGTTTTATATATGTACTAGCTGTCCCGGCAAACGTTGTTCTGCCTAAAATAATTATTTTATTTCAAGATTTGTTTTTAAATGTATTTCAATAATGTTAAGAATTTTTTTGATAATATGAAAATTATGTACAGGAAGAATAGGTTTTCGTGAATAGGTAATCTACATACACAGATTCCCCGTATGATGTGGCACTCGGGTAAAGCCGGGTGAATCAGCTAGTAATGTTATAAAACTAAAGGAATTAATTTTTCAATTTCATAAGTAAATATTAACAAAAAAGTTCCGCAAAAGTATCCGGCATTTGCTTCGAAGCCGAATTAAAAATTTTGGCCCGATGCTGAAGCCGACTTATCGGTCGGACACATTCCTGCTACTATACAGCAATTACTTCAGCTGCCGCTCCCGGCTTTGACTCTGCGCCATTTTGTGTGCGGGTGTCACTAATTTTTAACTAATTAAGACAATGCATTTACAAATGATAAAGGCACATCGAAATTTAAAACAGTGGTAAATAGGATCTGAAAAGGTTTGGTCGATTAGGGAAGAGAGAGAGGCAGACTTTGATGATAAACAACTAAGAAAACCAAATATTCTTTCTTTTACTTGTTTATCCATGTTTTTACTTGAACTTATTTTCCTCATGGAAACCAAAAAGTTCGTAAAATTATATTTCAAAGCGAGAGATGGCGGTGCATAAAGACAAATTCACACATATTTTTCTTATATTGAATTGAGTCCGTCTGGCCATGGTTTTAAAGTGGGATTTCCGGCATAATCTAACTTCTTATGTTTTTTGCTTCTGCTGTAAAATTTCAGAAATGTTGGTTAGGGCCTTTGGACATTTTGCCAGCGATATGTATGTATGTCTCTGCAAGCGCTTCCTCCCGCGACCATCGAATCACTTGAAATCGTGCGTATCTTCAGTTACGTCATGCTCAACTACCTATTACATAGAAAAATATGGACTCCAGCATTCTAGTATTCATTTCGCTTTTAGACCAACAAACACGCAAACGAATGAGTTCGAAGTGTTGCGGTCCAAATTTCCACAAAATGTTTCGCTGAAATGTGAGTAGTGAACGGTATAACCTTGAAGCTTTACGCTTTGTACTTTCGTAAGTCGTAAGACATTTTAACGGGTTAAAGTTGGTAAGTAAATAACTAATCGTAACCTGCGATTTGCGGGTAAGTCTTTTGATTAACTATTTTTTTCCATATAAACCAACACTCAGGGGATGGCCCCTATATGTACATGCAAAGCATTGCTGGTTTGGAAAGGATTGTAGGTAAGTGGGTGGGGAAAAATGGAGTAGTGGTGGTGGAAATCCGCGAGTATTGCAATGGCATGGGAAAATTTCCGCAGGAAGACTATTCCGCAACCGGGATGTACGACCGAAGAAAGAATTTTCCCTGTAATGCGTGATAAGTTGGGGTTTCGTCGAAACGTGGAATCGATGCACGATGACCTGATGGCCCTATCATTTCCTATTTTCTTTCCTAATGGGTTCGTGAAAGTCTGCTCATAAGTGCGAATTGTGCTTGATTGTGGGCCTAAACCAACCGGGCCTAACATAGTTGATGTAAGTAGTGCAGAGATCAACGGTTGTAAATATATTTTAAAACGCTTTAAAAAGCCTATGCACTTGCCAGCTTCTTTAGCAATATCGAAAATGTGGTCGTTCCAATGCAGGTCCCATTTGATCGAAACGCCTAGAACGTCATAGGCTGCCGACTCTTCAATATTTAGACCATAATTGGAAAGACGGGTTTTAGCGGGGGATGAAGTTTGTCTGTGTGTGACACAGCAGCATAGGGTCTTTCAAAAATCCTGTCACAATACACATTCACTGCTGCTTATATCGTCAATGAACAGCTGATTTCAAAAACTGCCGTCGCGCTAACCCACTACAATGAATATATTCAAAGAAGAAATAATTCTTTTGACTTGTATATAGGAACAGCAATATTTTATGATGGAAATACTGAAGTTCAGCTTTTGCGTAGTGAAACCGTTAAGGTTAGCACAGGAATTAAGAAATTGAATCAAATCAATAGTCCGTAAACTCCCTATTGCCAATGTTTTACAGCCGAATGCAAAAGAAACACATTTTCCGATAAATATCTGTGTCAAACAAATTGAATTTGTAATTAAAATAAGCAGAAAAACATTTTAGTTCAGAAATAAATATTTTTTATGGATGTGAAAGTTGGACGTGACGGATATTTGGTGTGTATATGCCGATAATAATTTTCTTTTTTTTTCCAAAAATAGCCAAAGTCCGCCATCGCCAAGATCTACTGTCTATCTATGAGACCTGCTCGGGTACTCGATGTATGGTATATGTTGATGAAGCCTGACAGACGCATCCTTACTTGTTTCCACAGCTTCCACAGCTCTCTTTGGCCAGCAATGTGCATAGTGAGACAAATTTTTGCATCGACGAGTGCCCTTTCTCCTCCCACTATCAGAACTTCTATCCACACTCTGTTACTCCCGCCCTAACATGCCACTTTTCGCAGTGCTGCGATGTGCGTTTGCAAATGAATTTCCGAATCCCGAAGTAATCAATCGAAGTAGTTGATTAATTTGAAAATTTACCCTCGAATTCGAATTATGGAGCTGCTTATGGCACTCAAAGTGCCGTTCGGATTACTGGGTATGCGGATTATCGGGTGCTATAATTATAAGACTTGCTTATTTAGCATGAATGAAATTCAAATGATCATAAAAAAGGGAAATAGAAATTAAGTTTGAATTATTATTGAATTAAATAGAAGGCTGAACTTTAATTTTGATAATCACTTAAAAAGCGGTGAAGTGTAAACACTGGCTGGTGGCGACTGCTGAACGGCAACGAACAATATACATACATATGTAGGCACGAGCGGCCGCAAAGCGGAAACGCATAGCGCAGCGGAAATGGCACAAACCAACGCAGCGCAATGGCGCATAAAGAATGCGTGTGCGTGCACGTGCGCATGTGTGCGTGGCTTGAGTACGTTTCCATTAATCGTTGTTTCGCTGTCAATGTGCTAAATGGACAATAATTCTCGTTCTTCGTGAACAGGTACAGTAGGGGTAGTATAGGCTTTTAAAGGACATGGGAGGGGTGCATCTATTAAATGGTGCCTGTTTGTGTATGTATGCGCACAGAATATACCATGTTTAAGTCCATTGTCAATTTAGTTTTCGAGTAAATTCAATTTTTCATGTTTCGTTATTTTATAATAAAACATCAACAGCAATTTCTACAATAGCGAATCAAGTCTCAATTTAATTTATTTATTTTAATTGCATTTTAACACAATTAAGGAGCAAGTTTGTATTGTTGTTGTTATTTTTTTTGTATGTGTTGTATTCCATTGTATGTATGTACCTATATATGTATATCATAATCGTGTCGCATTTACTTTGGAAATTCCGTAATGAGTTTTTTTATGGTTCTCATAAATTGCCCTACACATCGGGTAGGAATTGCATATATGTACATACATGTGTACGAGGAAGTCTATGATAACAGTGCTTCTATACAGATTCTATTCGGAATCGAAATCTTATCAGCAACCACCTCATTCTTGAATCGATTCTTTAATATTGGAGCTGAAATCAGCACTAGATTATTTACTTCGCGAACTTTTAATGCACAATCTGTATCGATAATTTTAATACCACAGGCTCCAAAATCGGAAACGAAATGCTTTAACTAATTTTCATAGAATCACAATTTGAGCTGGTCTTGACTAGTTCAATAACGAACTTGACTAGAAACATTCTTTCTTAGGAACTGGGCGAACTACTTCCTTTGAGTGCTGTATTAGGAGCAAATACCACAGACAGAAATCAGGGCGAAATATTCTAGGAGTCGTTAGGAGCTAGCGTTATATATATGTACATATATACATATGTATATCGTTAAAAGTGCTTAAGTTAGTTAACTAAACTGTCTACATCTATTTGGTATCATTTAAAAACTGTGTTCCCTTCTGACAAAAAACGCATAAACGAAATGGTGGGGGTAAAGTAGAAATGAAAATAATTGGGGTGTTCAGAGTTTCGTTATCTAGTGTGCTTTGCTTGCCGCCTGCTAATTTAAAACCACTGCCATCTGGCAACTTTTTGTTTTTGTTGTTTTGCACGCAGACTAGAGGTACCACTAGTTGAAAAAATTGCCATGCGTTGGATCGTGTTTTTCTTTCGTGATAAGCTGGCATCTCTCATCAGCTGTTTCATTCGCGAAAATGGAAACAGATATTAAGCAAATTTTATTGAATTCTCAGAGAATAATCACACACTACTTCCATTTTGATGGAATATTGCTTTTTACGGGAGTAATAAATCCTTAATAATAGCTTTAGAAAACACTTGTAATGCGATTGTGGCAAATTAAGAATGGTCCACGAAAGAGGGGCGCTCACAGTTTTATTTCACTATCGTGCTGAAGTTGCTACATGGGAAATTTAGAAGGAAACTATAAATACCCTAAATGTATTTTTTGCTTTTCTACACCTAACAAAAATTATTAGCTATGAGGATGTAATTTTAATGTTTAATTATTTATACAATGTTGGCGACAGATTTAGTTTAATTGTTAGAAGAACTCAAGAAGTTTATTCATTCTGTCATTACAAATAAAATTATTGCGGAAGAACTCTCAGAATCCATCGGAGTGACTTCTGAGAGTCCAAATAAAACTTTGTTAGTAGTATTACTTTTCAAACATTTCTGGGGTTCACACATGGGAATGAATAAAAACCCAAATATTTATGCAGTTTTTCTTATTTTATGTCACAAATATAATTATATAAAAAAAAACTTTTTAAAAATAAGCTTTAATTTATTTAATGTACTAAAAAGTAGAAAATAAATTGTTTCCAAGTCACCTGTATCTCCATAAAAGCTTGGGGCGCTCATGTGTTCAATATTTGTCAACCAGTTAACACAATATTTTATTTAAATAATTTTTAGAAAATAGATTCTAGTAATGAAAGATATTTTGAATATGGATATTGAGCGCACAAGCTTTTATTAATAGTAAGATACAGGTGACTTGAAAACAATTTACTTTCTACTTTTTAGTACATTAAATAAATTAAAGCTTATTTTTAAAAAGTTTTTTTTATATAATTTTATTTTCTACTTTTTAGTCTTCCATAAATTCAACTTTAGAGCTCTGAAATTTTTCACAAAAAGAATTTAAAACTTGCAGAGCAGTACACAATATTTAGGGTATTCACAGTGTTTACTATCGTCATATGTCATATCCTCAATTTAACAAATAATACGGCTGTGATCGACCCTAATATTCGTGGCATATTTGTGGCGCGATGAGTTGTTGTTGTTTTGCTTGCAAGGCGCGGCGAGTAAGTTCCTATCGTTTTTCATTGATGTGTGGTGTACCTATAATTATAAACTGAAGCCCAAGTAGAAGGATATGGATATGTAGTAAGTTCCTACCGAGTTTCATTGATGTGTGATGTGTAGTTCTAAAGTTATGCACAAATATGGAGTTGATAAAAAAAGTGCCACGCCCCTTATCCTACGCCCATAAAATTTATTGATTCATGTATTGGACTCGTGTTTAGGCATGTATGCAAAGTTTCAGATCTCTAAGTAGTCGGGAAGTGGGTGAAAATTTGATTACTAGATTTGACGACCCACATACATACATACCTGATGTGAACCTAATATAAAGCTTATAAAATAAAGAAAAATTAAGACAACACTGAAAACTATGCCTGATGTTTTAAAAAATAATAATAATTGATTGGCGCAACAGCCCGTGTCGCTGAAGCAGGTCGCTGATGCAGGAGGCCTGGGTTCAAATCTCAGCTCGGGCATATAACATCTAATACAAAGAGAATTTGTATTTCAAATTGTTTCTTTTCGCGGCGCCACTTCTCGCGATGAATTGGTAATTCCCCGAGAATATTCTTTGCCATGAAAAGCTTCTCAAGCCGTTCGGATTCGGTTTTATGTAGGTCCCGTTAACTTCATATAACAAGCACACACAAGTCAATGTTGCTACTGTCGACTTGTAAATGTTTGTAGAATTAATTGCACGTGCGTGTAATGATTTCAGTGGAATGGCGTAGAGTTATGTTATATTCTATTGTAAGTCTTTGGAATGTGGACATCCATAAAATTGCAGTCCTCTGAACTAATTACAGTGTCAGAGCTATGATTTATGACAAAATTACTGCCAATGCAATAAATTTGGATCTGGTCCAAAACTTCGTGTATATTGCAAGCGAATAAATAAAATCAATAGACTGCCGTAACGCCGCGGCGTTGATATTTATGAACGAGCCAAATTGAACACACTCATAAAATGTGCCGCTTGCCGTAAAAACGAAATTTCGAATGAAATTCATGGCGATGTGGCCGGAAAGCTAATGATTTTACAACAACTGCACGTAATTGATGTGTGTGTGATATGTGCAATTTGTTTTTATACCCTACACCTATGGTAATAGGGTATAATAACTTTGTGCGAAAATTGTAACGCATTAAAGGAGCCGTCCTAGGTATAGACATAAGTACTATATAGAAATGCTTAGAATCACTTTCTGTGTTGATTTCCGGTTGTCCGTCTGTCTCTCTGGCTGTCTGTTGGCGCAGGAGAGAAAGAAGGAGTTATCCGATTTGGACCAAATTTTGTACAGAGTTACAGTCAACCTTAACTTAGTTTAAGTTCCGAGATGAGTTAAATCGGCCAAAGGACACGCCCACAATGGGCCTGTAAGTCCCATTACCTCGGTTTTTTTGCGTTAAAATTGCTGTAATTTGTCTAATTACTCATTGAAAAGAATAAAACTTGGTATTCAAGTTAAGGGGTCGGTCATCTATGTCATACGAAAAAATGGGCGTGGTCCGCCTACTATATAAGCGGCAAAATTTTTCGGGTAAAATGCCTCCCAATTGACTAGTTACGAATATAAACGAATGAAATTCGGTTCTCAAGTTGATATATAGATTTTAGATGCCATACAAGAAAATGGGCATGGTCCGCCCACTATATAGGCGACAAACGAAAAATCCTCTTACCTTCCATAATATATACACCAGAGCGTCCAGATTTGGTTACATCGTTCTTGGTAGGAATACCTTTCAATTCTCCAGAAATGGGCGTGGTCCACCCACCATGGGGGCAGTAAAATAAATATGCCCATCCCATCTGTTGTACACCTGTCAGAGCATCAATATTTGGCATATATAGTCTTATATACCTATCTTGTAGTCTGCCAAAAATGGGCGTGGTCCGCCCACTATGTAGATTGTAAATAAAA
The DNA here is from genome assembly GCA_963457695.1 of Neria commutata. Classification (NCBI taxonomy): domain Eukaryota; kingdom Metazoa; phylum Arthropoda; class Insecta; order Diptera; family Micropezidae; genus Neria; species Neria commutata. The sequence goes on along the minus strand of OY735247.1, from coordinate 22,549,400 downwards.
TGCACCCACAATTTCAGTGAATTATCACCCCACTCGGTTACTTCGTGTAGGGTATTACTCTGTCGGTGAAACCCGACTGATACTTCCTTACTTGTTTTACAAATTCAATGGGTTCGATTGCTAAATATTTTGTATTTGTATATGTACGGGAGAAATGGCTCCCAATGTGCAGTGTAAATTGTGCACATTAAATCGCTTCCCGCAAGAGCACCACTGAAAGTACACAAATGCTCTTAGGATCAGTGGCCAAAGTAAACGCTATCGATATTTAAAATACGCTGGGCTTAGTAAATACTGGAATCCTCAAAGAATTCTAAAAATTTATAAGTCTGAAACTGACATTTTAAAATTTTAAGCTGGTATGAAAAATAATTCTGATTGGATGTATGGAAGCGAAACTGAAATCAGATCTGAATTCTTATTAATTTTCCTGGACCTTCTTTCAGACCTCGCAGCGTTCTTATTAAACAATTTTGAATATCAGACGTTTTAGAAATCTTGGAATTCTTGAATAAAAACATTATTTGCAGAAATTGTAACTGGAAGTCAAGACCCCTAAGCTAATAGAATATGTACATAAATGTCATTGCTATAGTTACAATAGGTTATAAAATATGCATGTTATATTTGGGTCCCTAGCCACCATTGAAAGTTTGTTGGATGAGCGTGATCATTGGATGACCCTTCCTTTTATTTTCCAAACGAACGTTACATTAAAATTATATTTTCCTCATTTCATTGATGTATTCTTCAGTATTTTCGACGATTGTTCAAAAATATAAACTCGAGTGCTCCCACCATAACCCTTGTATTTTCTGCACACACTGTTTGGTTTTAAAGTCTTCGGTTAGACGCTTAACGCTTTGGCAAAGCTTTCGGGCATCGTTCTTATCTGTGTACATCTCGATTTCCACATGCTCTCGCTTTTCTTGCGCTTCTCTGCCGCTCGCGTATTCCGGTTATGTTCTCGGCACGGCACGGCACGGCTCGCACTCTCAGACTGTTGGTCGAGGTGGTGCGTGGAGGCTGAACTGACTAAGGTCCGACTGTTGTTGCTCTCGCCTTACCTTTGTTTTGAAATCTCAAAAACAATCTTATCTTCCTGTCCCTCCATACGAAAGCTGTAGTAGATATCACAGGTTTCTTCTTTCGAGCATCCCTGTCCTGTCCATCGCGTTTTCTGGAGGGCAGTAATGTCAGCCTTAGATTTCACGAGGACAGAACAGTTGGATAGAGGCGTCCTATTGAGGGACCGGAATCCAGGTGCATATCCACACATCATGGCCCTTAGAATATTTGCGGTGGTCGGCAACAGTTCTGGGGGTCGTATCTGTAACACGAGACGAAGGAATCGATTGTTCAGACGATGCCTTCCAGCCTTCTATCAAGCGAGAAAAGCTGCCGTTCGTGTTGAAGACGATTTCTAATTTCATAAAGAGGACGTAAGTTTTAGAATGGTGTATGTATGTATATGGGTGTGCATATGTATAAGCGTTCACGTATGTCATAAATTTCGAAGGACGGCTGATGAAGAATGTTCAGCCTAAGTGGAAGTAACTCGATATGATTGATGGCAGTTGACGCTCATACAAAGGCGGACATATTGTAAAATCAATTTTAAATTGATACACAAACAAGCGAAAAGTAAGAACGCATGCACACACATACACGAACATGCACGCACACACTTATGTTTATGCTTTTTTGAATTTGATAAGCATTTAATTTGATTATGTTGTTGCCCCCAACAATAAACATTGTTGATTTACATTTTAATGGAGAACGTCGAAGAAAGGTGGCTATCGAAGAGGGAGTGTCATATAACTGGGGCTCAAGCCTCCTTGTTGAGAACGTGGATTTACTGCGGCATTGACAGTTAAAAGTTTGATTGATTGATTAATTTGTGAAAAATTGTTGCGCTGCAAGCTTCGAGCACGAAAACACGAGCCGGATTTTAGAGGCATTTGGGCATTGTACTTTCGCGAGGGGAGTGGGAGACTGCGCTGGAAATAAGTTCGGGAGTGATTGTTTGCAGCGGCGCACAGTGTAACGAGGTGGCCAAAATGGAAAAAATGAATGTTGTAATTTTAAAAATGTATTAATGCACATAAGTAGTTAATACATCAAACTAAAAGAATTCAAAAAATTTACAAAAAGAACCAAAAATTTGAGTACTAAATCAACCTTTGAAAAATGACTTTCCCAGAAAAGTATTTCTTTGCAAAAATTACCATTATTTTTAACTTAATTATAAATGCTGTAACTTTTTTACTTGTGCAGCGAATCTCATGCAGTTATTTTTCAATTAAACTTATGTATTTCTATGTGGCAGTTCTGTTATTGGTTTTGTGTTTTGACAGTTCAAAAGTACCGTTTTTAAAAAAATGCAGGATACCCAAATCAAAACAAATCGAAAAAGAGATTGAAAAGTTTTGACTGACTTAAAAAAAAACTCCGCAAAACACCTCTTTGATTTTTTAAATATAGTTCAATAATAGTATGTATAAAAGAAATCAGTTAACGCCAGCTGCTAATATCTGCTACTACGTGTTTGACAACCTGTTTTCTAGTAGCACCTGTGCTGAAATTCGGCGACTTTTTATAAGCTTTATATTAGGTTCACATCCGGTATGTATGTCGTCAAATCTAGTAATCAATTTTTCACCCACTTCCCGACTACTTAGAGATCTGAAACTTTGCATACATGCCTAATCTAGAGCCCAATACATGAATCAATAAATTTTATGGGCGTAGGATAAGGGGCGTGGCACTTTTTTATAAACTCCAGATTTGTGTATAACTTAAGAACTACACATCACACATCAATGAAACTCGGTAGGAACTTACTACATATCCCTATCCTTCTACTGAGAAAATAAGGGGAGCACTGGATAAGGGGGCGTGGCACCCCCCATACAAACAAAATTTTTGATCTCGATTAGCTTTGGAACTAAATGTCGTGCAGCATTGAAATTTCGTATGCAGTCGCCTCTTGGATGTGTTGTCCCACTGGTAAAATTTTATGGGCGTAGGATGAAAGGGCGTGGCACCCCCCATACAAACAAAATTTTTGATCTCGATTAGCTTTGGAACTAAAGGTCGTGCAGCATTGAAATTTCGTATGCAGTCGCCTCTTGGATGTGTTGTCCCACTGGTAAAATTTTATGGGCGTAGGATTAGGGGGCGTGGCACCCCCCATACAAACAAAATTTTTGATCTCGATTAGCTTTGGAACTAAAGGTCGTGCAGCATTGAAATTTCGTATGCAGTCGCCTCTTGGATGTGTTGTCCCACTGGTAAAATTTTATGGGCGTAGGATGAGGGGGCGTGGCACCCCCCATACAAACAAAATTTTTGATCTCGATTAGCTTTGGAACTAAAGGTCGTGCAGCATTGAAATTTCGTATGCAGTCGCCTCTTGGATGTGTTGTCCCACTGGTAAAATTTTATGGGCGTAGGATGAGGGGGCGTGGCACCCTCCATACAAACAAAATTTTTGATCTCGATTAGCTTTGGAACTAAAGGTCGTGCAGTATTGAAATTTCGTATGCAGTCGCCTCTTGGATGTGTTGTCCCACTGGTAAAATTGTATGGGCGTAGGATAAGGGGGCGTGGCACCCCCCATACAAACAAAATTTTTGATCTCGATTAGCTTTGGAACTAAAGGTCGTGCAGCATTGAAATTTCGTATGCAGTCGCCTCTTGGATGTGTCGTCCCACTGGTAAAATTTTATGGGCGTAGGATAAGGGGCGTGTGTATAACTTTAGAACTAAAAATCACACATCAATGAAACTCGGTAGGAACTTACTACATATCCATATCCTTCTACTGAGAAAATAAGGCGGGCACTGGATAAGGGGGCGTGGCACCGCCCATACAAACAAAATCGTTTATATAGAATAGCTTTGGAACTAAAGGTCGTGCAGCATTGAAATTTCGTATGCAGTCGCCTCTTGGATGTGTCGTTCCACTGGAAAAATTTATGGGCGTAGGACAAGGGGCGTGGCACTTTTCAAGCAACTACACACTTGGGCTTCAGTTTATAATTATAGGTACACCACACATCAATGAAAAACGATAGGAACTTACTTGCCGCGCCCTGCTGGCAAAATAGCAACAACTCACCGCGTCACAAATATGCCACGAATATTAGGGTCGATCACAGCCGTATTATTTGTTAAATTGAGGATATGACGATAGGAGACACTGTGAATACCCTAAATATTGTGTACTGCTCTGCAAGTTTTAAATTCTTTTTGTGAAAAATTTCAGAGCTCTAAAATTGAATTTATGGAAGACTAAAAAGTAGAAAATAAAATTATAAAAAAAAAAACTTTTTAAAAATAAGCTTTAATTTATTTAATGTACTAAAAAGTAGAAAATAAATGGTTTTTAAGTCACCTGTATCTTACTATCAATAAAAGCTTGTGCGCTCAATATCCATATTCAAAATATCTTTCATTACTAGAATCTATTTGCAAAAAATTATTTAAATAAAATATTGTGGTAACTGTTTGACAAATATTGAACACATGAGCGCCCCAAGCTTTTATGGATAGTAAGATACAGGTGACTTAAAAACCATTTATTTTCTACTTTTTAGTACATTAAATAAATTAAAGCTTATTTTTAAAAAGTTTTTTTTTATATAATTTTATTTCAAGTGTGGCGCTCGGCGATTAAACCAAATAGAGAGACTGCGTTACAGAATAGTGTGGAGAGTAAATTCGGATCTTATATTTTAAAAATAAATTCTCTAGAGAAACTTTTTGTATAATTATACGCTCCTGGCATGAATATATCGTTTTTTGCGGAAATCAATTTTTCAGGTACCAGACCCTTTTGTCCTACCACGCCCATTTTTTAATGGTTAGTTGCTATTGGTAACAACTACACTTACTTAAAATATGAGCAATATAGCTTCTTTAGTTTTCAAAATATTTCATTTTTTATAATCAGATTGTATGGGAGGTGCCACGCCCACTAGGTTTACGAAAAATTTGATACGATTTTTGAAGTCAGACGCCCCTAAAACATTTAAGTCTATAATTTCATAGTAATTCGATAACTCCTTCTAGTTTTGGCCGCGAGTTGTACTAAGTCGTTACACTGTGCGGCGGAGCCAGCAAAAAATTTTGGTTGGTTTTAGTTTTGTGAAGGGCTTTTCTCTAATGCAATTCGAACGCTATGAGGGCACCCAGGTAAGAAGGAAATTGTTTGAATGAGCGTTCTAAATCTATTCCATTCCTGAGTTTTTATTTGGAGCTAAAAAACGAAGTCAGTTAAGTTTTGTAGCTATTATAGGTCAATGTAAAGAGAGTAAGATATTATCATCATTTGGTAAATGTGCTAATTTATTTCCAACTTTGCATCACTTCTCCGAAATCTGTAATTCGGGCTGCAAATCTAAGTCAGCTAAAATATTGAATTTCATATTTAATCTCCCACATGCTGCACTTATGATAAAGGCTCTAGAATGTCATCAATTTATTAAAGTTTATCCGAGTATATTTATTAGTTGTGTATTTTTTAATGTGTATGTATGTTTATTTAACAACAAGCAACAAGTTTGTTAGTCATGTAAAAAGCGTGAAATCTGAAGACAAGCTTATAGTTGACAACTTCGCTATATTCGGCCTGTTACAACCGAAGAATAAACTTTTTAACTTGAAAGAAATTTTTTTGTTTAGTCATAGTGACATTTGCAATTTTAAAATACAAACATAAATGGAGGTTTTAAACCCAGACGACCCCCAGGGGTGCGCCTTTACTTGTTATTGTGCGTGGCCATAATACAAGGGAGCAGCTTTCTAAAACATTTTATTGGCAAATGTCAAGATGTGAGTCAATCAATGTGGCGTCATTTATCACGGGCTCTGCTTGGCGAACCTGACGGGCAACCGTTGCACGAAAACACGTTAAAAACGATAAATTTCCACCACTTAAAAGTGCGCAATAAAATTCGTTGCGAATGTGGAAGTTTCGCCAGGTACCTACTACTTATGGAGAAATTAATGCGTTTCCGTGAAAGCCAGGATTGAACAGGAAACATGCAGTGCAACAAATCAAACAGGGACACTGACACTCTTAACGGCTTTTACATCGAATTTGTAAGGGGCGCGTATCCGGACAGCACTAAATAATAAAATCCATATTAGTTATATGTTGAAAATGCATGGATGCCAGACTATTCCTCTAGCTTCCTATAGATTTTGTAATTTAGCGACATCTTCAGATTAGAGTAGTGTCATTTTATTCACTTAAGCCATTAGTTCAGTTGGGATTATTTTGTCTTTGTGAACTAGTTCTTTTATACTTCGTTGGAAGTGTCTTTGAGAAGTAACAAAAGTTCGCTGAAACAATTTACGTTTTCTTGTTTCCATCCATCTTGATTCACCGATCTTTTCGAAATAATACACAGATTGATGAACCATAATAAACCGATAGCAATTTTTGTAGTATTCAAGAATAGACGATTACTTCTGAGGATTTTTTTTTCGATTAACTTTGGATTTTTTATAAGTAATATCTCAAATATTTAATTTGTAGTACGTATCTTAAAGCGTTCAACTATTCACCGTTTTCCTCGATCAGAAATCCAAATCAATCATTGATGGCTATTTGGAAAAAAACACGATAAAAACAAGAAACAAATTCTAGTCGGTTCGACCGACTACTTATTAACAATGCACTAAATGCGTGACCACAAAATGAAGGCGGTTTTCGAGCCACATCCCTTTTTGCATAATATTTGCATAATAATAATATCGTTAGCATCATTGGGATCACATTAGACGAGTTTTGTAGTATAGATAAGAGAATTAACCATGTTTGAATTGATTATTATTATGATTAAATTATTATTATATATTTCCAATGAAAAGTAGGTGGATCGGGAAGTCGGATAACCCCACTTAATGAGAGTGAATCCATCGGATATTCAAGAGCCAGAGAGCTATAGTTGATAAATTGGAATCATAAAAATTAACGGGAAATATAAATTTGCATATTTTTCGCTATTGCGGCCTTTTCGTGAACATATTGCAGTAGGCGTGGTTACAACCGATTCGAATTTGGACGAAAACTGTCAGATAAAGACACATGCCGCTTGTTAGCAGTTTACCGGAGTTTTTAATTTATAATCGTGAATTGTGTGCGGTTGAGTTTGCAGAAATCAAGCCGCTTTGTAAATTTCACACAGCTGAAGAGCTTTTGTTAAGCATCATCTCTCTATTCACAATAAGTATTTATGTATATGTTTGATACACATATTTATTATGTTTTGGTCTGATCCCCTGATATTTTGGTCTGAATCGGTGTGAATGTGCGAAAGCGTTCGTAAGTGCCGAACACTGTTTTAAAGGCACAATTCCCAGTGAATTTTTCCAGAAGTAAATCTAAATGCGAAACAGATGAAGGACACAGCTCACGACCTAAGCTCCCAACGTTGCATTGAGTCGCATACAAAAGCAAGTATGTATGTACCTACTATGTGTGTGTGTGTGCAACCAACAGCAAGAATGGTTTCTGGTTTCAGCAAAGCTCAGTGCTTTCCCGCTGCTCGTTTTAAATTATCGAGAAGTCTTTTATTGCTAGCATAAAGTGCGAGATTTTAAAGCGCATCGGGGGGGACGCGTTAAACGTATACGTAAACTGCGCTGACCTACTCACCTATCAACCGCAATCGCTACCAGATGCAATATGGACGCCGTGCAGCACAGCACATCGCACGATGTCCAGATGTCACACAGCTCCGGCCCGAGTATCCATCCTTGGCTTATCTTGAAGATGCGTCGCAGCAGTAGCAGCAATAGAGATGAGATGGACAGCACGAGAGGAAAGGCAGCACCACCAGATGCACACGTGCGCACATTTCCCGCAGAACAAGAAACCGTATGCAAGCAGCAACATGAAACGATTCGAAAAAAAGAAAAATCAATGTGTATGTGAGCAAAATTAAAACATAGGTACATACATATGTATGCATACCCAAAAAGCATTTGCCTTAGAAGTGGACTGGAGCTCAAGTGGAGCTTTAGTCCTTCTCTTCGGCCACCAGCGATATATTTCCACTTTATCAATCCCAATTGAGATCCCAGCCATTATTTAAGCAAATGTAAGCTGGTTCACTAATAGAGATAAGGTGGGTTCTCCACTTGACGTTCGTGCCCATTATCTAGGCGATTTTCAACCCAATATTTTGTTTCAAAATAGTAATTCCATTCATTTCAATTAAATCTTTTACGCATACAAAAACGCAATGAAATACGCATATTAATTCTAAAAATATGAAACTTATAAAAGTTTATAATTTAATTAGTTTATTCAAAAATATATACAACTTTTAGGATTATATATACATAGGTATAAGTCAGTCCGGTTGTACGCCATTTGAAATTCTTCTTCAGAATCTTTATGCTTCGGAGGGTAAACAAGATAGCACGCGTAGATATCTTACCAATAATTTTTTTCGTGTTTTTACTTTTACTTTTTAATCAAAATAAAAGAAATTCTATAAACCATTTCTATTATGTTTATTTGATTATATTTGGATTCAGCAGACATGTAATTTTATTACATAGATCAAACATTTCCATAAAATAATGTTCGAGGTAGTATGAGTAATATTAATACGATACGATTTTGTTTATAGAAACGTAAACGACTTGATTTCGTAAAACGGCCAGATATATATTAACCTTATTTTCAGAATACATATGACTTTCAGAATATTTATATTCGATTTTCAGATGAATCTGATCAATAGTTGAATTAGAATTGAATCGGGTAGGAGATAAATTGGAGGTTTAACCACTTAACTACGAGCAACTTGCAGATGCTTATGATCGCTGCCATGACATTAAAATTGTCCTTGGGAAAATAAATGCCGCCAATATCGGAAAAAAGATATGAATTTTTGGACCCACGGTCATAAAATTCAGCCTCTACGCCAGAAACTACTTAATTTCGTGTACAGTTAAAGAAATCACTGCATATAGCAATTCTTCTCACTGGCGAGAAGCTTCGCTTTAAATCGACTGCCACGAACATTTTACGACATTTCCTGTCAGTTTATCGAATGCTTGTGTGATGCGTTGTCCTAAAAAATTTCGAACAAAAAATATCGTAAACGAATGTTTCCGCGATACGAGGATGAGACCTCCGCTTTCTGTCGTAAATTAGGAAGGAGCAAAATATCTTTCTCGAATTGTTCTCTAATCAGTTAGCAATAGTTTTCTCTGCAAAACCTTCGAGAATTCTATTGTTCTCGATAGCATTTTGGAATTTGTGCCGAGTGGACTCATAGTAAAGTAGGTACTTTCGAGTTTTCCAGTGCTTCACACAGGCGCAAAATTTGATTATGAGCGTTTTGACTGACGCTGCGAAAAAGTTTAAAAAAGAGTTTGGGAATGTGACGTTCCATTTTAAGAGAGAGTCCTCCTTTTCTTATTCTTTCATAAGTCTGAGGCACTTAAGAAGGCTCAATAAACGACAAAATAAATGTGTTTCAATGAGTTGCACTGTGAAGCTGTTTATAAGATATCGACAATGTGAATCATTTATTAGTTCTTTTACTCCTACTTGCGTAAAATTTTAGCGACTTTCAAAATTCATGTATTTTTTATACAAATTAATAATTATAGTTATGCAATTTGTAGCGTGGCCCTTCGTATCAGAAAGTACAATATATATGTATGTACATTTCTTCGTTTGGACACTTTAAGTAGACATGAGCCGAAAGTAGTTCAGCCTGAGGTAGGGCTTCTATCTTCTTGCACAGACAGTATAACATAATACACTTAATACAAACTTTGCGTTTTAACAGCAGAGTTTTCTCTCGCGTATATTATCGATTGTTGTGCATACTATTTGTCAAACCTATCTGAGTTTTTGGATCGGCATCGCCATAGATCTATGCAGATATCTTACCTCATAAACTGCACCCAATGGCATCACAAGACACGCCACAAATAAATCAGCCACTGCCAGTGATGCAACCAAATAGTTGGCAACATTTTGCAGGTTTCGCTCCAGTATGATGGCAGCAATCACGAAAACATTGCCTACGGGTTTCATTTTCATTGTTGGTAAGATGTATTGCACATGAAAGTAGAAGAAAAAGTTGTAAAGTTATATTAAGTTGATTTTTTTAGTTGGCAAGAAAGAAGCGGAAATTAAAAATTTTGCTTTCAAACAAATCGATATATCAAAGCATCATTTTTTCAAGCAGGCACCTTCTCGAGCTGTGATTGAAGCCGGGTTTAATTCAAGTTTTCCTTTGGACAAATTTACGGATTTCATTTTCGGAACTCGTTAAAATTCAAATTAAGTTGCATTTTGTTTAAACTACAATTGTAGTAAATCTATAGAACAAAGAAACATGAGGAACATGGTAAGTATATTCTAGTTCCGATATCGACATTTCTCATATATTGATTTCGGAACTAATAAAACGGTACCCCAAAAAAATCGCAAAAATTTATATCTTCGATATTCAAATATTACATATCGTTTGAAAGGTAATAAAATTTGTACTAGAAGTCTGAAATGTTACTGTAAACAAAACTGTGTTTTGAGGGAGAAATGGCTTGCCAGCACCACCGTGGCTCAGTGGATAAGTGCTCGGTCGCTGATGGGTGAAATCGCTGGTGCAATTTCCGCCGACTCATAACATCTAATATAAAGTATAGAAACTTCGTTTCTTTGCACGTTTCTCACAAGCTAATTGGCAACTCTGCGAGAGTATAGGTACTTTCCCATGAAAATTAAACTTCTCAATCCCGTTTGGATATGTATATTGAATAAATTTTTAGGTCCCGTTAACTTGTCCTAAAAGAGAACGAGCACACACTAGTTGATGCGAATAAGCTAGGTCTATGCCTCGTTCTACGGACTGTTCCGCCAATTATATGTATACATCTTAATATATAAAAACGTTTGTGCGTATGTATGTATGTTGCAGCATCACGGCTGAACCACAGAAGCGAATGACCTTATACTCACAACATATGTTCGTGTGGTGCTCTGAATGGTTTTTTTTTATGTTAAACCTTCCTAAGTGTTGCCACGGTGGCGTTTTTTAGAAAATTCTTATTTATGGACCGATTTGGCTCAGATTCACACCATATAATACTAAAGTTGACAGAATGTGGTCGACAAAAATTGAACCCGTAGCTTTTGTCGGGGTGAAAATATTCACGAAAACCTATTCTTCCTGGACATAATTTTCATATTATCAAAAAAATTCCTACCATAATTGAAATACATTTCAAAACAAATCTTGGAATAAAATAATTATTTTAGACATAACAACGTTCGCCGGGACAGCTAGTATGTATAGAAAAATTGCAAATAATTACAAATAATTACAATATTTAATTGAATTCAGTGAGTTTGAAATATTTTTCGTCTGCTACTTTTCAGTTTTTAACTGGAAAGGTGTATATGTCGCAGGGAGATGATGAAATCAGTGATCTCTTAGGGATTTGATCAACTCCCAGCAGATGTTAAAATAAAACTCTGTTGGGTCATTTCCCTAAAGAAAGTCGGTGATTTAATCAAATCCCTAAACTGTTTTAAAGAAATGATGAAATAATATTTTTTTAATATTTTATTTAGTAAATCATGTATTATTCAATGTAGAGTAGGTTATTTGATTAAATTTCTGGTAAGTATTTTGAAGTTGAAGCTGCGTTGGTGTCCTCTAAAGAAACGACTGGTAAGTTTTCTGAAATTAAATTAATGTCATAGTCGTGCTGATTAAGAAGTAGATCCAGGTCCTCTTCAGTAACAAGCTGTCCAAGAAACTCTTTTGAAATATGACTAGATTGGAGTCCTGCTATTGGTTCTGTTTTTTAGACTAACATACCGTGCATAGCATTAGAAACTCTAGAACAATTGAAATCAATACATAAGTATTAGGTATTTTTATTTCAAACTATACGACGATTTTACATATCTCTTCCTCCATGGCCAGTCGACTGATGGGTTTCCTGAAGTACCTATGTAGTATAAATTGTCCGTTGCCACGATTTTTACAACTGGATCGGAGTCATACTTTATCTTCGAAATGCCAGATTTTTGAGTACCTACTTTCATAACATCGTAGTTTCTTCCATAATAGTAGCACTGTTTATGTGTCCGTTGCAGTTTGAGTAGTGGTGCCAATTTAAATTGTTCAATGATTGACAATAGCTTCTTCTATCCGTTCGTGCGTCCATAAAGGTTTTTTTTATTATAAGCTTTATATTAGGTTTACATCCGGTATGTATGTTTGTCGTCAAATCTGGTAATAAATTTTTCACCCACTTCCCGACTACTTAGAGATCTGAAACTTTGCATACTTGCCTAAACTAGAGCCCAATACATGAATCATAAATAAATAAATAATAATGGGCGTATCCATATTCAAAATATCTTTCATTACTATAATCTATTTGCAAAAAATTATTTAAATCAAATATTGTGGTAACTGGTTGACAAATATTGAACACATGAGCGCCCCAAGCTTTTATTAATAGTAAGATGACTTGGAAACAATTTATTTTCTACTTTTTAGTACATTAAATAAATTAAAGCTTATTTTTAAAAAGTTTTTTTTAATATAATTTTATTTATCATGCCGCTTGTTCAAAAATGTCCTGAAAAACTAGGGTCTTTGTCAACTGAATGAATTTAAGCGGCATGACCAACAAAAGCAGACTTTCATATACATACATACGCGCTAGCAAATGAACTGTGCCAGCAACGAGCAAAAGAAAACAGAAGGGTTAGTTGGTGGGCGAAAATTAATACCAAAAACCATCTCGCCACCAATTATTTCATCATTTCACTAAAACAGTTTAGGGATTTGATCAAATCACTGACTTTTTTTCGGCAAATGACCCAACAGAGTTGTTATTTTAACATCTGCCGGGAGTTGATCAAATCGCTAAGGGATATGATCAAATCCCTGATTTTATCATCTCCCTGCGACATATACAAACCTTATTCAGTTGAGCCCCAACTGAAACTTTAACTGCCAACAAAATAATGTTTTATTTTCACAAAATGCGGTAATGATTATCTACCAGTTTCTTTTTAAGAAGACAACTAAAAAAGATTTGTGTATATACCTATGGGCTATAGTTAAAATGAGTGGAAAATTTCATGAGAGATGGATACACTTAAGTAAATTTGGTCGTACAAAATTTCCGGATCATTACATTTGCATTTTCATATCAAATGTTCGCATTTCTTGAGAGCGGTCTACAGATCTATATTAAGAAAATGTATTATGTAAATAATGTTTCTAAATTGTCTCTGTTTGTCGGTTCACTTTCCAGATTCGGATACCAATTATTTAATTTGACAAATAGGCAGTAGCATTTTTCTACAACTGCTTATTTGAAAATATAGTCTTTTGAGAACACTTAGCTTAACTGCATCCGCCTGACAATGTTTCGGTCCGACCATGTCTGCCGTTGGCACCTGCTGGAGCACGCGATTGACACTTGTCGCTGTCGCTTGCTTTTTTCGGCACGACTAAACTTCTGCGAACCTGCAGTGCGGCGCGGCACTTTGCGCTTTGATGTCTCAGATATTGACATTCGGTGTCAAAAGGGCACAAAGGACAGAAATGGAAGGAAAATGCAACAGATACAGACAGTGCTGTTTTCAAAGACTACAGATTCGCACAGGCAAACAAACATACACATCGCAAGTATGTAGCTGCCAGTGCAATCAATTTAACACCGAATACTCAGGGGTGTGTGGTAGCAGCTGAGGTATTTCCGACACGTTTTCCGCTCGTGCTGCACTCTCCCCTTTTCCAAGCTTTTACTCTGTGAACGCTAGTCTTTGTCCTCATCCATTGGTTGCAGTGAGCATTTGTCTCGGTTGGTTTGACAACCCTAGCAACGCAACCTTCGAGTGCATTTTTAATTTGGAAGTTGTTTATAAAGACCAACACATTTTAAGAGTGGAATATGCGTGGCTAGATTGACATCAAAGCGGAATATTCATATTTTCATTGAAATTCTTTGTATTTGAGGGTATGAGAAGGGCAGCGTTTATTATGAGCTGTTAAGTCCAACTGAAACTATTACGGGGGATCGGTGTTGAATACAACGTATGGGTTCGAACACTGAACGGAAAACGACCGAAATAAAATTGCCAACCTTTCGCGTTTTCTTGTTTCCATTGTCACCGATCGTCGTGAAATTATGCACAGAACTTTGCTGTATTAAAGCGAATCGAATACAGTTTTTTTAACTTTTAAGACAAACCAAATCTGACCATATCTGGTAACTTTTGGCAGTGCCTCCGCTATGTATATACAAGCATTTTTGGTTTGTTAGCCTATTAACATTGATTCTTGCAAATACCATTTAGTAAAGAAAATGCCGTTAAATTTTTGAAACTTTAAGAATTGTTTGGCGCATTAAACCTCATTACAAAAATTGCATCTATTTTTATCAAAATTTATTATTTTATATCTTCTTTCAAAAACTGAATGAAGCAGATAAAGCAAAAAATTGCGAATAAAACGCTGCACATCAGTGCGGGAACACATACATACATCCATACATATGTATGCAAATACTCTCATATAGACACGTGTAGATCGTAAATTCAGCGAAAGACCAAAGACGCGAAAATTTGAAAATCTTTTCACCTTGTGTCTTACGCACGCCCCTCGTTCGGCCTATTCCCAGACACCCTCAAACACAAGCAATCCATCTTCGTGGTGCTTGGTTATTTGCTTTGTTGATGATTTCTCTTTCCGTATGTTTGTACATGAAACCGCAATAAAAAACAGCAAATAAGACATAAATTAGTTTTATTACATGCACTAAAATTCTGTTTATTTTTGCGATTATTGTTGCTTTTACATGTTTGTCTAATTTATGAATAATAAAATGCACAAATATTTTGGGTTCGATTCTGGAAAATGCTTTATACTCTTTTCTGGGGAAAGAAGAAGAAGAATTCTTTATTGCGAAAATTTTTTTAATAAATTTTATCAACTACTAGAAACAATTGAACACATTTAACAACTTTTTGTGGTTTTTATGATTTTTTTACATAATTCGTACTGAATTTTTTTCAAACTATCAAAGCCACAGAATTTATTTGATATTTATTTTATTGGAGAAAGCAACTTCGTGTGCCATAATATGAAATCTTGTTCCACATTATTTATACGTTAAATAGTGTGAGAAGCCTTCATATACCTAGGCTCCGGCACAGTAGATCCAATAGATCTGCGGTCGCGGTGCGCAACAAACGCTTTCTCTACCAAGGCTCTCTGAAGATAAATTTCAGAGACTGACGGGTCGTCATCTTAGAACTTGAATTTTCTACAGTATTGGATTGATCGCACAATTGGAGGGGTTGTACCGGTTGTACCTACCTGGAAAATTTGAAAAAAAGTTTTTAATTTTTGTTATCCTTACTTAGTTAATTGAAAAATAACAACCCGTTGCCGTGTTATGGCATGACGCTCTTCTGTAGACACCACTGCTATGCGTGCACCTTCTTCAGTTATAAAGGCCAAGAATTATCAGTGTCAATTCAATTTAGGACTTTTCCGGTCTAAAGCCGCACTCGAAGCTGATGGATGCAAGCTGGATCACCGCAAAAAATTTATGTTTCGCCAAAAAATTATTGTCACTCAGTTTTAACGCAATCGGAAACCTGGAAATCTCATCGATTTTCGATTGGATTTCATGATACTTTGTAATATATTCAACATTTAGAAATGTTCATGTCCATTTTGTCCAATGGAATTTGGATTTCAAGTTCGGATATTGGCCTAACGAAAAACTGGGCGCGAGTCTGTCCACTATAAAGGCGGTAAAAAGAAGATCCTCATAACATCCATAATATATCCACCATAGCATATTTGGTACATTCATTTCTGTTAAGAATAATTTCAAATTCTCTAAAAGTCGACGTGGCCCGCTCACCATGGAAGCGGTAAATTAAGTAATTTCCGATGATATCTATCTTTATAGGTGGGCGGTAAATTTAATGCACCTACAAGTTCATTTATATCAGTGAATTATCGTCCCACTTAGTTACTTGGTGTAAGGTATTATCGTGTTGTTGAAACCCGATTCATATTATTATAAGCTTTATATTAGGTTCACTTTCTGTCGGTATGTCGTCAAATCTAGTAATCAATTTTTCACCCACTTCCCGACTACTTAGAGATCTGAAACTTTGCATACATGCGTAAACACCAAGACAATGCATGAATCAATAAATTTTATGGGCGTAGGACAAGGAGCGTGGCACTTTTCAATTAACTACTCATTTTCGTATAGCTTGAGAACTATACACCACACAGCAATGAAACTCGGTAAAAGCTTACACCTAAGCTGTATCCTCCAACAGTTACTACATGGTTACGCCTTTCTATTGGAGAACTAGTCACTGGATAAGGGGGCATTGCGCCGCCCATACAAACCAAATGCTCAATTCGAATAGTTTTGAAATTATAAGTCGCGTAGCATCAGAATTCGATATTGGGCTGGAATTTAGACCCGTTCCCGTTCCACTGGTAAAATTTCATGGGCGTTTGACAAGGGGCGTGGTACTTCTTAGGTGTTCAAATCTTATAATTTTTGAAGTATATGTCAAACATCATTGAAACTCGATATGGAGTCACTACTTGCTAATGTCTTTCTACTACACCTCCCATACAAGTCAAATTTTTAATATCAAGTAGCTTCGAAAATATAAGTCATACAAAAATATTTTGAATATTGTGAAGTTTTCAAAAAAAGTTCGACAGATCTGAGTGGTTGTGAAAAAAATTCCCTGTCGTTTTGAAGTGTTAGTTACAATGCCGATAATAAGAGGTATCATAGGTTGTCGACGTCAGACAAATGCGCGGCGAGCTACTTCACTTTTAAACCGCACTGATACCCAGCGAGCTACAGATAATAGAAATAGTAGTATTAGTATGTCCGCATCACGTACGAGAAAAACTGAAAATGAACGACAAGAAAATAGATTAAGAATTCAACAAGTTCGTGCGCATCAATCACAATGCCAGCGAGCACGACAAAGTGAGCAGGCACGATTGCGTTGACGCGGTGCTCCTGTGAGCCTGGAACGAGTGGCATTCCAGTACAATCCAAAAATCGGTAACTGTGTGGACAGATCAGTAACGATTGGAGATATGTCAGTGCGGTGTCCTCAGTGAGCCATTACGCTCATTAGTTTCTGGAGCGGGAAGTGATTCTAAGCATTTCCTGGCCAACATCCAAAAATATAACAGTTGTTTCCAAATGACTTCGTTTGGAGCAACGCATATTGTTCATAACAATTTCATGCCTACTTTCAAGATAATTACAACACAATTGTCTTTCGCATCATTTTCCGTTGTATCAGAAACAATTTCGCAATTTCATAATTTCACACACCATTACAAATTCTTATTTATGGACCTCATTATGGTGCGCATTTATGGCACCATATAATACTTAAGTTGAAAGAAAGTAGTTTACACAATTTGACCTGATAGCTGTTGTTAGGGTGAAAATATTCACGAAAACGTATTCTCTCTGTACTGAATTTTCATATTATTAAAAATATTCCTACCATTATTGAAATACATTTCAAAACAAATTTTGGAATTAAATAATTATTTTAGGCAGAACAACGTTTGCCGGCACAGCTAGTATGTTAATATTTTCGAAGAGCGCTCTGATTGGCGAAAGTGAGTTGGAGGTCATTACATGTTCGACAAATCGGTTCTAACAAAACCATAATATTTTGTGCATGGTTGCATTCTGACGTACTAAACCACATTCTTCACTATTTTATATTTTTATTAATAAATTAATGTTCATATTGAAATAAATTTCATACTTCTATACCTCATTTTAAAAACACTTGCAACTTTCAGTCTTCATGCAGAATCCTGTTAGGAGAACTCGCAAATTTACATTATGACCACTCAGAGCATACGTAAAACTGCCATACACCTGCGTGTTGAGTGGCAAATTAGAATAAATTCGAACAGAACGAACGCAGGGCTTGTTGGGAGCGGGGTAGAGTGGCACAGTTTGTATGTACATTGGATTCAGCGAGGGTGGCGGCGGAGGAATGAGATTTTGCTTCTGAATTCATGGAATTTCCCTAAGTTAATGAAATGAACAGCATTGGTAAAAATCTATCATCGAGAGGAGGGGTGAAATTTTACTGGCGCTGCTGTGACAGTTGATTCAGACAAAGAGGCAGATTAATAAAATAAATCGGGTGAGAATTGATGGATTCGTTTGTATTTCACTGAAAGCCAAGCATATAATATAATTTGCAGCGTAATAAAGCGTCCGATCAGGCCTTTAAAACAGGGAGAGAAGAGTGTAGGCTGCTGGTTAAAGTCGGCGTCTAACAAATAAGCTGTTTATCTTAAAGCAATTTGTTTATAAAATTTAAGGAAGATTACAAATTAATTAATTACAAAAATCAGTGAAGATTGAAGTGTTCCAAATTTGGCCGAACAAAAATTTTGTTGAGCAACGCAGACAATCTTAGTGGATGAATGTTCTCTGACGCGAGAGATCGCCGGTTCGATTCCCACGATTTTAATACCTTTAAATTCAAAGTTTCATAGAGAATGCAGGTCAAAAAATTTTGTTGTTTGTCTAAATAACTAATGGCAGGTTTTTGTTCGCAATAGAAACCAAGCAGATCACTAACTGCTGATATCCTTAAAATTGCTGGTTCTCTAATGCTAATTGGTCGTTAGGAAAAAATATATTTTAAAATAAATTTCATTTATATTCCTTGCAAACAGTGGATCTGTTTTAAAATTCTAAAAAAGTAGACCGTAATAAGCATCTTTGAATTATGTGGAAAAAGCATATCTTGTGTTTGCGGACTTTTTACTGTTGTACAGTTTTATTTATGTTGCTGTATATTATTGCATGTCAAGCGAGGGATACTGAAATCCCAGTTTCCAAAACTCTTCAGTAGCAGACTATTGCGCATAGTGTTCGGGGTTTACGGATAAATTATTGAAGCATAAGATATAAGACAAGCTAATTTAGCTTTTATCCATCAGTTCAAGCTTTTTCAAACCAATTTGACGGAGAACAAAGAGAAATACAGATAACGGGATTTCTGCCTTATTAAGCAAATTTTTCGATTATTTTTTTTTAGAATATTTTCTTAATTTTTATATGAAAAAATAATAAAATCTTGAGTAAATGTGCAAGCCGTTAAATGTGGTGGCGGTGGTTTTAAAAGATGGACTTAAAGAGCACAAATATATTGTGCTCCTGCGGCCAACTTCGAAGGACTAACTTAGAATGAATGGAACATTAGAATGATTGCTACAATAGCAATAACAACACCGATAAACTCAATTAAAAAATAGTAGAAGAAGAACGGCGGATTCTTATCTTTAGAAAATTCCTTACTTTATGAAAAATTTGAATAAATTTAACTCTATTGAACTTACTTTCATGTACATTTCGAATTGTACCTTGTTTCATACAAGTTTAAGTCTCGTAACTTTTATATACACTGATAAAATTCTGAAATTCCCCTTTGAAAATCATAACCGCACGAAACAGAAAAGAACAGTTAGCCAAAGCTTATGGCTGGATTCTATTGTACTATTGAGTTTCAATAAATTACATTCACGTTCTTTTACAAGGATATTAGCACATTTTACTTTTTTTCCTAGTTTTTTGGGCCGGATTTAGTGGCTTTTTAAAACTGAAATCTAGTTTTTTAGGGTACCGTTCCCCTAAAACGGAAAAAACGGGAACACTTATAAGGTCACTTTTGTTTTGGGAGTGTGTATATAAAACGACCTTTTTTTAATCGTAGAAACCTGATTTTTGGCACGATGTTAGGTCTTAATAACCTAAACACATTTTCACTATAAAAAGTTAAGAAATATTTTTGTAAATATTTTTTTATAATTTTTAAATGTTTTCGGGTCGGACAAAAAAAAATAAAAATATTTTTAAATCATATCGTGTGGGGTATCGTTAGAAAGGGCTACATCCATAGATTACAAAATGTATTTTTTTTAAATTTTATGTAAACGGGTTAGAAAGATATAGTTAAAAAGGTGAAAAAAACAGACGTGTCCCCACATGATCCCATCTTCCTACGCCATTTCTCAACCGAAAATTTTGATAAAATCAGACTTACTAGGTATTGGATCACGAATGACTAAATGGCTGCCCCTTTTTTCGAAATTTTAATTTTTTTATTTTTTTTTAAATTTAAGATGACCCCCTCAGAAAAAAATTGTTGTTGTTTATATCGAGTGGGGTATCATTAGAAAGGGCTACGCCCATGGATTCCAAAGACATTTTTTTTATAATTTTCTGTGACGTGGTTTCGAAGATATAGCACAAAATGTCGAAAAAATGACCATACCCCCCTGGGTTTCTACATTTCTTAAGCTAAAATTTTGATAAAATCAGAGTTAGTAGTCTTTAGTCATAGATTACTGGAAAACTGCAGCTTTTTTCGATTTATTTGTTTTTCTATTGTTTTTAATTTTATTTAAGATTACCATAGTAAAAAATTTCCTAAGCGAAAAATTGTTGTTGTTTACATATTGTGGGGTCTCGTTAGAAAGGGCTACGTCCGATGATTCTTAAAATGCTTTTTTTATAATTTTAGGTGAATTGGTTTCGAAGATGTAGGTCAAAATGTCAAAAATTTTAGAGCCAGACGGGCAAGGAGAAACTAAATTCGAAGGCTAAAAAGGGTATTTCTGGTACGGAACCCTCAGTGAGCGAGCCCGACTCGCACTTGACTGCTTTTTTTTTTATGATCGAATGATAGTTCGACTTCAACGTTCAACTAACTTCAGTCAACAAAATAGACATAAACAGATGCTAGTAAGAGGCTTTGGCAAAAACTAGAAAAGCCCTCTTCAGCACTTTACATTTCTGATCTTGAGACGTGTATATGTATCTTTAAAATATAATTCGTACTTGAGTGTTCTTGGGATTATTTGGATGATATTGGGTAAAAAATAAAGTTGATGCATATTGAATATTGCTTCTCTGAAAACACGTAGATTAATCTTTTGGATCCCGAAAATCCACAAATACTTTTTGGGATTGATTGCCCTACTTGAGGACAACATTCAGTATTGGACCATTACATTTTTAATTACATTAAACTATTTCTTCATTCAAACAAAACTCTACTCACGGTAAAGATGTACATAAGTAATGTGTAATGCATATAAAATTCTCTTGCGAGCAATTAAATTACGGAAATACTACATAAATTCAGATGTAGTAAACTTTCAATAAAATCGCATTATCCATTCTCAATAATCCGCCTTAAAGACGACAACGCAAATTTATTCACATAATAAATTTTATTTCATCCGCTGCCTGTGTCGATGCCACGCCGCCGACTCCAACTCCAACGCCAATGCCGATGCCAGCACCGCCATATTGAATTCTGGATGGAGTTCCGATTGACATTGAATACGCAAATTCTGATTTAAGAAACTGAACGGCAGGCCCTTTCTCGGCAGTTGCAACATCCTTACGAGGGCGCGACTTGATTGTGGAGGATTAAGCGAGTAGGGGAGCGCTTCATTTTTATGTGGGTAAATACGCTTTGCAGGCTGAAGGAAGCGTCATAAAAATAATATGCTGGGGTAAGATAAATCTATTTACGGATTTTGTGTAATCCAGAAGAGCGCGGAGTACTCACGCGTAAAAGCACGGAACACGCTTAATGCCATCGTTCAATATTGCCGCAATATTGCACATCCGGTAGAGCATCGTTTTTATTGTGACAGAATCACCGCATGGTTTGCTCGATTTGTCACTACAATTAGAGTAGGTTTGGGTTGGTGTATTGGCAGTAATTGTATTCGACTGAATTGCGATGTTTTGATTATGAAATAGTATGCGGCGCACAGTGGCTCGTTTGGCCGACAAAATTTCAAAAGTCCCAAAACTCAATTTTTGGTAGAAAGATTTAGCAAAACTTTTATATGTTTGGATAGGGAATTGATTTTTGTTGAAAATTGAATACTAAAAGCAACCCTGCAACCCACATGTTTACAACTCTGTTTTACTTGTGTTTCCTTTTGTGCTATCTTTCTGTGTTCAACTTTGAATAAAACCGTCAAACTGTTCAGACGCAAAATTAAGACTGTGTGTTTTAAATCCGAAAAGTTCTACAATTTTACTTTAAGAAAATGAAATTTTCAACTTATTTGTGTAAGCAGTTTGGTCTGTAGAGCTGGTCAAAGTAGACTGATTTTCAAACACAGAAAACAAAAGAAATATGGGAAAAAATTTTATGTTTGAGTTAAAAAAACTGTTATACGGCTGTACAAAAATTAGATTTTTAAAATAGAATTAAATATATTAGTCAATTTTAACAAAACCAAAATATCGCAACAAAATTTTTGTGTTTTCTTTTTTTTTATAAATGACATTTTTAAAAACCTTAATTTTACCATGGATTTTAAACTTTGCGTTGAGTTTAAAAAAACCTTTAAATTTCTTTAAAGTCTGCTTACCAGGAGACTAATGACTGATTATATCTAAGAGTGTATAGAAAAAATTGGCTGCTACTATTTGCAACTTTTTGTGCTAGAGCGATTTTTATCGAGGTCTACAGATGAGCGTCCGACTGCATTTTACAACTATTGAACCTTAAACTTTGAGCAAGAAAGTTGAAATTTGGTGTACGGCTCCATTCATGTCGTTATAGTTAACAATTTAAACTTTTTTGAACCAGCCTCCTGCTATGCCCACTTTTTTAAAAATTACATTTTCTCGTTTTTTTAAAAGAAAATGGAATAAAACGATCTTATTCAAATATGAGGGAAATTCAATTAGCTGAAATGCTTTCATATTAATCTTTTGCCCTCATCCACATTCTTGTTTTTCTTTAAAAAGTACGATTTTCATGCTGCTGGAGCATCACGAATATTTGTATTTTTTTTAAATTTTAATAATGTAATTTTTAAGAAAATCGAAGGTTTCTATGAAAAAATTACTAAAATTTTTATTAAAATATTTAAAAAAACGCTTTAACTTATTTGATCACTACTGAATTTTTTGACATCTTGTAAATAATCAAAATAAATTACGATCTTAAAAACTTCACTTCTCCTCATTATATGTTAGCCATTTGACACCCTGTATATAGTTCTGCCATTATAAATCTTTCTAAATTTGAAATATTTCCGCATAATATTTTATATAAAATGTGCGATTTTTTTCTACCTGCACTTCGACAACAGATTCCGTCGCACCCTGTATATGCACACAAACCAGTTTTGGTGTGAATAAAGCTATGACAATTTTCAGTAGAGAGCAAAAAATTATTCCGATATCCCTATCCGTTCCAAAGTTATGATTTTTGAAACTTGTTCGGCCAATTGAGCCACTGTGCGGCGGTAGCATCGTTCCTATTTGTGTTATACCAAGGGTATGTTCTGAATTCCAATGAACAAATTAATTTCCGAACCAAACTCAGATTTCCAAATGCCTTAAATTTCTTTACTAAAGCTATTCAAACAGATACGAGTGCATTGTTTTGATTACACTGTGCAACTCAGAGTCTGTGACGTGGATGATTCTTGCGCCTAAGAAATACATATGTACGTCGGCTTTGCGACTCAAGAATCTCCCATATTTTTTTTTGTTCAAAATTTTATGTCGAAAAATCACTGTAAATGTACCTCTCAACTAATTTTTGCTTTTGGACGACAAAAGTTTTCAAATAGAACGCTTTGGACCCTTCTCTTGCATTTCCATGCGTGAATTTAGTTCTTTTTTAAGGAGTGCCACAAGATTACGCTAAAACGAGCGTTAAGGGGGTTGAGATGTTCTGCGGATTGTTTTGAAAGAAATTTTTTTGGGGATCTTCAAAGACGAATAGTCTATGTGACAGCTTTAAAATCCGAAATAAGCAAAATTTTATTTGTCACTGAAGTTTGCCTCCCACCAACAGCAGCGTTAGAGATTTTTTAGTGCTGCGATATGGTGAAATTAAAGCAGAGTGCTTTTTTTCAACTGCAGATTTTTTGTACCCTTATTTTGAAAATTATTCGGTTTATTTTCCTCACTTCTTGTAATAGGAGGTGTCCGAGGTATACACATAAGTGTATAGACATATTCTCTTTCGGTTTCCGGTTGTCCGTCCGTCCGGGCTAGACAGGAAAAGGAATCCGATCCGGACTAAAGCAACTGCCCAATTACACTGATATCTTCTAATTCTCATGTTTTGAAATGGGCCAGCTTGGGCAACAAACACGCCCACAATGGACTCTGTCCGCTAAAATTTTATTTGATTTGTCGAATAATGCATATAAACGAATGAAGTTCGGTAATCCGCATATAGAATAAATGTGTAGCCGGGTACCCATAACTTGTGCTTAGATAGCACGCGGCCACACAAGCTAATGCAATTAAGCTAGGCGTTCGACTCGGTTACACAGGCTGTTGTGCCAATTATTTACTTACTTATATATATTTTTTTTTTTTATTTAAAGATAATAATAAAAGATGGATATTTAATCGCACATTATTCCGACCTTATACTCGTACTATATAGCAAGATTTGTACAGAGAAAACGTTAATGTGGGCAGATATGGCACGAACACACAAATATTTTCTTACTCAGAACTTTCCCGAGTTTCCTGTGGAACGATTTCTAATTTTCCAGTCACGATATAAGGTGGCAATACAGACTTTATCTTTGACGGTTCTCAAAGTGATCAAATTTTTTATAACATAGTGTTTGAATGATTGGTGTTGCTACAGTTGCTATTCCGTCTACACCATATCCAGATTGATTGCATATACGGTAAAATTGAATTCCGATAATTCAAATTTGTTTCACAGACGGACAAATTATTTTTAATTGATTTAAAAAACAGTATATTCAGAAATGGTTTGCCCGTTTCTGAAATCAATCCAATCCCTTCTGTAATTAATGTGGAAATTGTGTAATATTTTTAAAAATTTCCGGATGACATATAACCATTTTCGTTAATATCAAAACGTGTGTCTCCCAAATTGAATTTCGCGTTTAGCGAAATTGCTTTATCTACCATTAAATCTGTTAAAACGGACGCATCCGAACATTAGAATGAGTATTAAGAGACCAACAAAAGAAACAAAAGCGAATTAAATGAGCGTTCAAATAAAATTGCTCTTGCTAATGAATTGCATTATACTTACCAATTATGGTGACGAGTATCATGAGGCCCAGCACCACCGAGGTGACGGCCATTTGGATCAGCTCAGCTAAGTCGTCCGTGCTGGTGGCGTTCGTCGTGCCATTCGCCATGAGTTCACTGCCGTTCGCAATCTCAGCGAAGAGACCCGTGCCGTTCACGTCCATGAGCAGGGTGTCGTTGATTAGCATGGCGCCCAGACCCACAGTTACGCCGCTGTACAGATTCTCCACTAACACAGCGGCGGCAGTGCCGCTGCTCACATCCGTCGCGGATCTGTCGTTGCTCATGAGAACGGCTGCGGCCGTAGCAGTCGCGGCGGACGCGGCTGTGGCGCTTATTGCCCCGGTCACCCTGTTGGCTGCCACGTCACTGGAGATGAGGTACGAGTTAGGTCCGCTGTCGTTAGTGATGAAGATGTAGTCCAATGCATCTGCGGATGAAAGAGAGAATCGCGGGCGCATGTTTAATTGCTTTGGCAGACACTTGATACAGATGGTGTGGAGTAGCCTCCATTGACGAGAGGAAAATGCACTCTCTAAAGTGTTTTCGGCTGAAAATGGAATTACAAGGATAGTTCAAGTGTTGTATCTATTTTTGTATTGAAGTGAACCGAACTTTTGATAAAATGTTGCCTTGTGAACCGATTTAAAATTTTTACTGGCACATTTTGTGTTGTGAGTCTTTTAAAGAGGACCACGTATGTACAACGAAAGCACAAAATTGGAGCAAGTATTCTGATTGCGATTCGTACTAGTTGGGTCACTGAATTCGGTTTAAATTACATTTTTGGGGTCCGCCACAAACAAAGCTAATGTTCCGTCGCAAACTACCGCACGTCTCCTCAGCGTATGTTGCTGCTGACGTCGTCCAGTTACCAGCTGCTCCAGCAAGCAAATGCTTTTCAATGAGCTTTGCTAGTGGATCGTCTCCGATTCCTAACGGTGCTTTTGAGTAGTTGTTGCGGCGGCAGTTGCAACATGAAATGACGGGCACAAATACATACATATGTATATTAAGAACCTTCCGTTTATTTAATTCAGCTTAGGAAAGTTATGGTAAGGTAAGGTGAGGAAAGGTTTAAATATATAAAAAAGATTTTAAATTACAAACAGGCTCAATACTAATAATATTAACTTAGTTATTCGTGCTTTCTAGTCGGCAAATTATACAGAAACCACGCCGGAAGAAGCCATTAATTGAATACAAGAATTTAACTTTACGTGAACAATATTTCGTTAAAAAAGAACATGACAAAGCGAACATAACTTCAGTGTTGCATAAAAAGAATTTGAATTGAAAAACAAATACATCTAATTATAATGAAATCAAATTGTCTTATTTCTATCTATAACAGTAGCAGATGATGAGAGTGCGAATGCAGTGAGATAAAGGCATAACACTGAATACAGTGTAATTTTACTCTTAGCTACTGCCAACTCTCTTGCACCAATTTACCATCTGTTATTTTAAATAAATGTCCACCATCACTACTTCACCTTCTCCTATCCAACTAACCTATAAATCTTTTCAACCTAGCAAGTTCTTTGCACGTATAGGGGACAGTTTAAAAAAGACTAACCAATTCATGTGGAATCCATTAGTTTTGGAAGAAATATAATATGGTAGATATATAAGATTCATTTTTCTGCATGATTCTATACTTTTGGAGTGAACAAGTAGGACAGCATCAGTTGGGATTCATCGACAGAGTAATACGCGGCGTCAAGTAATCAAATGGGGCATTAAGCCAATGAAAGAAATGAAATTGTAGGTGTATTAAATTGAGCTGCTAAAAACCAAGAGACGGATTTTTGACGTCCGCTTCATTCGATTTTTATACCCTACACCTATGGTAATAGGGTATAATAACTTTGTGCGAAAATTGTAACGCATGAAAGTAGCCGTCCTAGGTATAGACATAAGTATATAGTAATGATCAGAAATACTTTCTCTTTTGATTTCCGGTTGTCCGTCTGTCCGTCTGTCTGGATGCCTGTGATCGCAGGGGAGAAAGAAGGATTTGTCCGATTTGGAATAAATTTGGTACAGAGTTACAGTCAACCTTAACTTAGTTTAAGTTCCGAGATGAGTCAAATCGGCCGAAGGACACGCCAATAATGAGCCTGTAAGTCCCACTACCTCGGAAGTTTTTTCGGTAAAATAGCTATAATTTGTCTAATTACTCATTTCGAAGAATAATTCTTCTTCGGCTGCAGAATAAATGAGTAAGGCCCGTTATCTTGTGCTAAAAATAGAACGAGCACCCACAAGATAATGCGAGAAAGCCAGGCCTAAGCCCAGACGGGGTGTTGCGCCCGTCAATTATTTTTATTATCTTTATAAGGACCGTAATTATCCATCAAAATCTTAATAGCTATTACATATGTATGTACTGCAGTGAGAATTTGAAACTTAACACTGCTCTCCTGAAAAACTTGAAAAACAGACTTAGGCGGTTATGACTTGTGACCACAGATATAATCCAATTAGGATTGGTTTTAAATTTGCCCAAAATGGGCATGGTTCTCCCACTTGAATTACCATATGTTGAATATACCCATAACTGAATTTCTTTCAGTGGTTAATCGCCCCGCTCGGTGTCTTAGTGTAGGGTTGTTCTCTGTCGGGCTAACCCGACTGATGCCTCCTCACTTGTTGTCACATACTTTTGTATATCTATATCTAGGACGAATGCTTTAAGGCGCTACAATTTTTGCACAAGGTAAATACACCCTATAACGACAGGTGTAGGATTTATAAAATTTAAAAATCTTTGGCTTCGCGTTCACGCAACATTTCGTTCACGAGTTTATTCGAGATCAACAGCCGTTAACTCACCAAAATCTGAAATTGACTATAACATAGATTAGTGACTTATTGCAGTATTATTCCTTAAACTTATTTCTTTGAAAAAGTTGAATTTTATGGACATTCTTACAAAATTAGTGACTTTCCATCTTTTTGACATGATTGTGCTAGTTCTACAGCACTATTCTGACAAGATTGTAAAAATTAACAATACATTTTTTTCAATTGATAATTTTTGTATGAGCAAATATTTTTTTCAAATAAATAATAATTGCTTAGCGAATCATACGAAAACAATAGCAATTGAAATGGCGATCAATTGTAACTAACACCAGAACAGAGTTTTAAGTTTGGAACCTATTGTATGCACCTCTATTATGGGTGCTAAGTGTGCTTGGCGGTTAAGTAACAAAAAAATTTGAAATCAGGGGATTATAATGTTAAGCTTACCTCGGAACTGAGTTTTGTGCGCCATTTCGGCTTGTTCTTGGGATTAGTACGAGTAAGTGGCTTTGGTGGCGGAGGTGATGTGGCACTCTGGAACACACGCCGGCACAATAGTTGTACAGGACGACTGTGATAATGTGTAAATGTGCCCTTGAATGAAGCGAATGGAGCAGGCAAGTCCACCGGGGTAATGCGATTATGTTCTGGGTGAATGGAGCGCCGCGAAAGGGACGACCTAATGGCAGGCAATTCCGTGCGTAAATTCCGCTCTTTGTCGACGGCAAAGAAAATCACGCGGCAAAACAATTATTTACAGTTGAAACGCAGAAGCAAATAAAATATGGGATTGAAAGCCCAACAGCAAGAAAACCAGAAACAACTACAGCAACAGCAACAGCAACAGCAACAGCTGGCTGTTGTCCTGATGAACCTCGCGCTAGCGGCTTGTGAAAGCTTTATAGGCAGCGACGTCAAGCGGATTCTATGGAGAAAAGTGGCGGAAGTATTTGTAGCGGCAGTGCTTCCTTGAGCTAATGAGCCTTTAAGTGTTTCCTTTCCCTCGCGTGGTGGATGAATGCAATTCCCGCTCGGCTCCTTTGAACTGTCTCACTGTTTTTCTTGGCCAATTTTAGCAAATTTTTTAGCACTTCCACTTTCTGTCCATATAAATTTTATTCGGTGTCGGTAGTTGCTGCAGTCTACACTTTACTTCCGGTTCCGTGTGCTCCCTCAGACATGGCCATTGTAATGTGCCGTTATCCTTGCTGTGCTTTCGCTCACATGCACTTGGACTCGGTTTGTCAGATTCACGGTTAAATTTGTGTTCAATGCTTGAAGCCGTACTGGAATCTCGCAAAATCGTACATGCATGCTTCTTATGTGTGAGTTTGTTTAAGTGCCAGTGAGTAGGGTGTGTATTTTCCTTTGAATGTTATAAGGGGCTTTTTGCCCCGCATGCGACGCCATTTAGGAAAACATCTGGAACGAAAAGAAACTTCATTAGTCACGCTTCGAGAATAACAGTCGTGAGTTTTATACATATACTAGCTGATCCACCCGGCTTCACCCGAGTGCCACATCATACGGGGAATCTGTGTATGTAGATTACCTATTCACGAAAACCTATTCTTCCTGTACATAATTTTCATATTATCAAAAAAATTCCTACCATAATTCAAATACATTTAAAAACAAATCTTGGAATAAAATAATTATTTTAGGCAGAACAACGTTTGCCGGGACAGCTAGTACATATATAAAACCCAAATTATGTAAAAATGTTTACGTGAATGCATGACTAAATACTAACAGAATAAAAAATTTTAATGTTGTATGACATGTAGTTTTAAAGGTATACCAAATCAAATATTTAAGTTGTATGAGGGGTGCCACGCCCCTTGCCCAATGCCCGTCCCATTTTCCGAGTTGAAGGATACGGACATGTAGTAAGTTCGTATCGTGTTTCATTTATGTGTGCTGTATAGTTCTAAAGTTATACCCAAATGTATAGTTGATTGAAAAGTGCCACGCCCATAAAATTTTACCCGTGGGACGAAGCATCTAAGAGGGGCCTGCATACGGAATTTCAATGCTGCGTGACTTGTAGTTTTAAAGATATGCCAAATCAAATATGTAAGTTGTATAGGGAGTGCCACTCCCCCTTGTCCCACGCCCCTAAATATTTTTAAGCAAGAGGGCACGACTAAATACTAACAGAATACAAAATTTTAACGTTGTATGACATGTGGTTTTAAAGATATACCAAATCAAATATTTAAGTTGTATGGGAGGTGCCACGCCCTCTTGATGAATCGAAAAATTTTATATACAGTCGCCTTCCTTTGGTCTTCAACAATATTGGTATAAAGTTTGGCTGAAATCGGTCAACGCGTGTAGCTTTGTATAGCCGGACAGACAGACAGACAGACAAACAAACATTCATTTTATAAGCTTTATATTAGGTTCACATCCGGTATGTATGTCGTCAAATCTAGTAATCAATTTTTCACCCACTTCCCGACTACTTAGAGATCTGAAACTTTGCATACATGCCTAATCTAGAGCCCAATACATGAATCAATAAATTTTATGGGCGTAGGATAAGGGGCGTGGCACTTTTTTATAAACTCCAGATTTGTGTATAACTTTAGAACTACACATCACACATCAATGAAACTAGGTAGGAACTTACTACATATCCCTATCCTTCTACTGAGAAAATAAGGGGAGCACTGGATAAGGGGGCGTGGCACCCCCCATACAAACAAAATTTTTGATCTCGATTAGCTTTGGAACTAAATGTCGTGCAGCATTGAAATTTCGTATGCAGTCGCCTCTTGGATGTGTTGTCCCACTGGTAAAATTTTATGGGCGTAGGATGAGGGGGCGTGGCACCCCCCATACAAACAAAATTTTTGATCTCGATTAGCTTTGGAACTAAAGGTCGTGCAGTATTGAAATTTCGTATGCAGTCGCCTCTTGGATGTGTTGTCCCACTGGTAAAATTTTATGGGCGTAGGATAAGGGGGCGTGGCACCCCCATACAAACAAAATTTTTGATCTCGATTAGCTTTGGAACTAAAGGTCGTGCAGCATTGAAATTTCGTATGCAGTCGCCTCTTGGATGTGTCGTCCCACTGGTAAAATTTTATGGGCGTAGGATAAGGGGGCGTGGCACCCCCCATACAAACAAAATTTTTGATCTCGATTAGCTTTGGAACTAAAGGTCGTGCAGTATTGAAATTTCGTATGCAGTCGCCTCTTGGATGTGTTGTCCCACTGGTAAAATTTTATGGGCGTAGGATAAGGGGGCGTGACACCCCCATACAAACAAAATTTTTGATCTCGATTAGCTTTGGAACTAAAGGTCGTGCAGTATTGAAATTTCGTATGCAGTCGCCTCTTGGATGTGTTGTCCCACTGGTAAAATTTTATGGGCGTAGGATAAGGGGGCGTGGCACCCCCCATACAAACAAAATTTTTGATCTCGATTAGCTTTGGAACTAAAGGTCGTGCAGCATTGAAATTTCGTATGCAGTCGCCTCTTGGATGTGTCGTCCCACTGGTAAAATTTTATGGGCGTAGGATAAGGGGGCGTGGCACCCCCCATACAAACAAAATTTTTGATCTCGATTAGCTTTGGAACTAAAGGTCGTGCAGTATTGAAATTTCGTATGCAGTCGCCTCTTGGATGTGTTGTCCCACTGGTAAAATTTTATGGGCGTAGGATAAGGGGGCGTGACACCCCCATACAAACAAAATTTTTGATCTCGATTAGCTTTGGAACTAAAGGTCGTGCAGTATTGAAATTTCGTATGCAGTCGCCTCTTGGATGTGTTGTCCCACTGGTAAAATTTTATGGGCGTAGGATAAGGGGGCGTGGCACCCCCCATACAAACAAAATTTTTGATCTCGATTAGCTTTGGAACTAAAGGTCGTGCAGCATTGAAATTTCGTATGCAGTCGCCTCTTGGATGTGTTGTCCCACTGGTAAAATTTTATGGGCGTAGGATGAGGGGGCGTGGCACCCCCCATACAAACAAAATTTTTGATCTCGATTAGCTTTGGAACTAAAGGTCGTGCAGCATTGAAATTTCGTATGCAGTCGCCTCTTGGATGTGTTGTCCCACTGGTAAAATTTTATGGGCGTAGGATAAGGGGCGTGGCACTTTTTATCAACTCCAGATTTGTGTATAACTTTAGAACTAAAAATCACACATCAATGAAACTCGGTAGGAACTTACTACATATCCATATCCTTCTACTGAGAAAATAAGGGGGACTGGATAAGGGGGCGTGGCACCCCCCATACAAACAAAATTTTTGATCTCGATTAGCTTTGGAACTAAAGGTCGTGCAGTATTGAAATTTCGTATGCAGTCGCCTCTTGGATGTGTTGTCCCACTGGTAAAATTTTATGGGCGTAGGATAAGGGGGCGTGGCACCCCCCATACAAACAAAATTTTTGATCTCGATTAGCTTTGGAACTAAAGGTCGTGCAGCATTGAAATTTCGTATGCAGTCGCCTCTTGGATGTGTCGTCCCACTGGTAAAATTTTATGGGCGTAGGATAAGGGGCGTGTGTATAACTTTAGAACTACAAATCACACATCAATGAAACTCGGTAGGAACTTACTACATATCCATATCCTTCTACTGAGAAAATAAGGCGGGCACTGGATAAGGGGGCGTGGCACCGCCCATACAAACAAAATCGTTTATATATAGAATAGCTTTGGAACTAAAGGTCGTGCAGCATTGAAATTTCGTATGCAGTCGCCTCTTGGATGTGTCGTTCCACTGGAAAAATTTATGGGCGTAGGACAAGGGGCGTGGCACTTTTCAAGCAACTACACACTTGGGCTTCAGTTTATAATTATAGGTACACCACACATCAATGAAAAACGATAGGAACTTACTTGCCGCGCCCTGCTGGCAAAATAGCAACAACTCACCGCGTCACAAATATGCCACGAATATTAGGGTCGATCACAGCCGTATTATTTGTTAAATTGAGGATATGACGATAGGAGACACTGTGAATACCCTAAATATTGTGTACTGCTCTGCAAGTTTTAAATTCTTTTTGTGAAAAATTTCAGAGCTCTAAAATTGAATTTATGGAAGACTAAAAAGTAGAAAATAAAATTATATAAAAAAAAACTTTTTAAAAATAAGCTTTAATTTATTTAATGTACTAAAAAGTAGAAAATAAATGGTTTTTAAGTCACCTGTATCTTACTATCAATAAAAGCTTGTGCGCTCAATATCCATATTCAAAATATCTTTCATTACTAGAATCTATTTGCAAAAAATTATTTAAATAAAATATTGTGGTAACTGTTTGACAAATATTGAACACATGAGCGCCCCAAGCTTTTATGGATAGTAAGATACAGGTGACTTAAAAACCATTTATTTTCTACTTTTTAGTACATTAAATAAATTAAAGCTTATTTTTAAAAAGTTTTTTTTTATATAATTTTATTTATATATTAGATAATATATTGTAAGTTCAAATTGCATATGGTTGATTTTTACTTTTGCAACTAAAATACATCTCATAATCGTCGAAAGTAATTTTCTTTTATTGAGAACATTTTCTGAAGCTAATTCAAAATTTTTATTTTACCATAATAAAAACAGGACCACCAATTTAGTTTAAGCAAGCTAATTGCTTTAGGGTAGCAATACTAACAGAAGTTTTGCTTTGAAATCTGTCATTTTAAAATCTTCATGCTCACAACAAAAATTCGCCCAATCAGAAAAAATATCTTATATTTAATATTTATATTAACGTTCCTAACGGGATCTACACTGCTTCACACCTTCGTACCGACACTGATGAAGAGGGCTGTCTGTAGAATATTTGGATATGAAATCGAGAATTGGAACAGCTTTGGGTATAACATGATTCAGAAATTCATTTTTACGAAAAGATATGAGGCTGAAATAACCAGCAAAGTGGGAAGGAATAAACAAAACATATAATATAGAACAGAATACGATCATATTGTGTACGGTTAGATCTCTCACTGAATCAGAAATACCTGCTGAGAAATTCGGGTACAGCATTAAATACTCGGAGCCCATAAAAAACGCATCAGTATCTTTCAAAGGATAAGTGCTCGGTCCATGATGCGTGGAGTCGCTGGATCGAATCCTAGCCGAACCATCTAAAACAAATAAACTCCGTTTCATTGCGCTCGAAGCCATATCTCGCGAGGCAGTTGAAACTATCCGGGCAAAGGTCTTGTATAATAAAGAGCTTCAAGCGCCAATCAGTCACCGCGTATCGTATTTAATCGTATCGCAGACAAAACCTACCCTACCCGAGCTCTATACGTGCGTTCGCTCATGTCGTATTTATTCGGAGCGTAAAGCGCATATCAGTCACCGCGTATCGTATTTAATCGTAATTAATCGTAACGGCATAATTTGGGCCGTTCAGTGAAAATCGTATCGCAGCTGTCGCTCTTTTGCAGGTTTCTGTTTTGGTTATTGCTGCCGTGCTGCCATATAGTTTCGTGCACAAAGTAAGCACGCTGTTCATTTTGCTTTTGAGGTTAAATTTTACATTCTTTATAAAATCTATGACACGGAATTATCTAAATTTTTAGATATATTTATTGTGGTCTACTTTTATGAATTAATGTTAGCAATAATAATCCGGTTTTTGTTCTAAGTTAAAATCGAAGAGCAGTGGCAGCACTGTTTTTAGTACAAAGCAATGTCATTCTCTCATCCTCTCTGAGCATCAGAGCAGACGTAAATGTGTGAGAGATACCTATTTGGATTATAATTTCTGCGTTACGCTCCGATTAAATACGCCATGAGCGAACGCATGTATAGAGCTCGGGTAGGGTAGGTTTTGTCTGCGATACGATTAAATACGTTACGCGGTGACTGATTGGCGCTTAACGCAGAAATTATAATCCAAATAGGTATCTCTCCGATATTTACGTCAATATGAGTCTGCTCTCAGAGAGGATGAGAGAATGACATTGAGTGGTACTAAAAACAGTGCAGCCACTGCTCTTCGATTTTAATTTAGCACATAAACCGGATAATTATTGCCAAAATTAGTTCATAAAAGTAGACCACAATAAATATATCTTAAAATTAAGATAATTCTGTGTCATAGATTTTATAAAGAATGTCACATTAAACCTCAAAAGCAACATGAACAGCGTGCTTACTTTGTGCACGAAACTATACGGCAGCACGGCAGCACTAACCAAAACAGAAATCTGCAAAAGAGCGACAGCTGCGATACGATTTTTTACGATTTTCACTAAACGGCCCAAATTCTTAATTAATGAATTAATGATTAATTACGATTAAATACGGTACGCGACCACTAACTGGCGCCTAAAATATACAAAGTGGTGAAGTGTGGTGTGTCTTCATTGATTGACATGTTAAGAGATTAGAACCACATGGGGTGGAAACGTTGTTACAAACCTTTTGATTATAGTTTGTGATTGCTGTCTGACTGCAAATCAGAAACACAAAACCGATTGGTGGAGTTGGTTGCTGAATCCAAAACCTACCTCAGTTTATTTGACAGTCGATTTTGTTTACAGATCGGGCAAGTTATGTTAAGAAATCTTTCTGTGGAGTTGGGAGTTCACATTATTTTAATGAAGGAAAGCCTGAGCTTTCTGAACTAAAACACTCAAAAGCTTTAAGGAATGTATAAATCTGACTAAAAACAGTTAGAAAACAAGTAAGGAAGCATCAGTCGGGTTTCACCGACAGAGTAATACCCTACACCAAGTAACTGAGTGGGCGGACCACGCCCATTTTCGGAGAATTAAAAGGTGTTCTTACCAGCAATGAAGTGACCAAATATGGACAGACTGGTGTATATATTTTGGAAGTTATAAGGATTTTCCGCTTACCGTCTATATAGTGGGCGGACCACGCCCATTTTTTTTTGACGTAGAGGGCCCACAACTTACCTTAAATACCATTCCTTTTAATGAATATTTGAACAAATTTAAGCAATTTTACTGTAAATTTTCCGGGGTTGTGGGACTTACTGGCCCGTTGTGGGCGTGTCCTTAGACGGATTTTGCTAATCTCGGAACTTGAAGTAGTGGAAGGTTCACTGCGACTGTTTGCCAAATTTGGTGTAAATCGGACAACTCCTTCTTTCTCTCCTGTGGCCACGGACAGCAAGACAGACGGACAGACAGACAGACAGACAGACAGACAGACAGACAGACAGACAGACAGACAGACAAACAGACAGACAGACGGACAGATGGACAACCGGAAATCAACACAGAAAGTGATTCTAAGCATTTCTATATACTTATGTCTATATCTAGCACGGCTCCTTTAATGCGTTACAATTTTCGCACAAAGTTATTATACCCTATTACCATAGGTGTAGGGTATAATGAAAAAATGAATACTAGCAGCTTACTACAGGCCGCGGAGTCGTGTCCATCAGCGTATTGACGTAAGCATGAAGGACGAAGAAACACCGATAGATAGCCTTCGACAATTTCCGCAGTAATACTCGCTCGAAGAAAACACCTCAGCATTTTCTAGCTTCCTGAGACGGAACTGCAACTTTTTTCTTGTGTTTGATAAACAATTTTGCTACTTCTGTATGCAGATCCTTCTATACTATACTGCTGGCACCTTTAACGGCACTACTGTAAGAGAAATATTTTTATCGCTAATGGTGCTTTTTCTGAATACGTTTGACAATACTAAAGCCTATCGATTCTGCGACTGTTTTGGTGAAAACGTCCGCCATATTCCAATAATTTCTTATCAGAACACATAAGTACATACGTTGGTGTTGCGTAGTGAGAAGCCGTATTAAATCTGTGTTATACTTTATTTATGAAAGCAGCTGAAGTTCGTAAATTTTGTTTGTTTGATTAAAGCTTTCAGTTGCATATCATTCGAAATTATTCGTGAAATTGCGTAATGTAAGCAAATTTAATTATCCGTACCATTTTCCTTGTATTTTGCGACGCCACATTTCTTACAGTCGCCCATCAAAACGATCGGTATAAAGTGTACGTATACGTACTTAAAATTATTGCAATCGAATAAACGAAATTGGCGGTAATTTAACCCTCTAGTTCCCAAATTTTTTATCTTGATAAAAAAAATTACAGGAGGTAGTTTTTGTGTTTAGAAGCAATGTTTGTTCAGGGAAAAAAATTTGAGGTAAATAGGAGGCGTGGTAGGAGGTGTAGAAGGTAGAAGGCCTGCTAGAGGCCTGCTTGGGAAAGAAAGCCAAAAAAGTTGCATATGAAGTTTTGAAATTATTTCCATTTAAGTTTGCTTTTTTCATCAAATCAAGCATAATAATATAAAAAAACATAAATTAATATAGTTTCTGGTTAACAATTTGAATTCACTGGCGTAACCGACATTAAATATGAAGGGGTGATGTATAAACTAGGGCATTTTTAAAAATCGATGTTTGTATATGTATATATATTTGATTAAATTATTTTTTTATGAAATTCAAGGAAACAATCTTCTTGTAAAGAATGGCAAATATATATTTATATTATATTTTCGGCACAAAACTTGTGTTTGAGATGTGTAGCCAGCATTTTTGCATTTCCCTGATCATAGCCCGGAGCTTTCTTGTCAACCATTTCGCTATGATTACTAAAATGCAGATTGCATAAAACTTTGTCGAAACGATTCCGAGGCATTGTTCTTTGTATACAGTGAAATGCGCTTTCACTCCAGTAGGAACCAATACAGGGGTATCGATAAACGGACATACAAATCAAATTCCAATATATTGCCCTATATCTTGAGTTGTCACGGAAAAAGGCGTCAGGATTTTTTTTTGAGCTGTATACAAATTGGTTTGAGATGTGATGTGTTTTTTCAACTATGGTATCATCGAAGAAAAAAGCAAAACTTTTATAAGGTGTTTCAAGCATCTTGAACTCATTTTCCAAGTCAGTGCCACTAAATGAAAGTGCAGATTGTTTGAGTACCAAATTCGACTTCTTCCACAAATTTTTTTAAACTAATCACATTTTGGATCGACATACAGTATAGGTTAGAGGCGATAACTGGGTCTGCTTTAGGCTTGTTCATTCCCTTGTTAGCATTGTAATCAGCAGTCACAAGCCGCATATACCTTGTTCGTTGAGATTTTGCATTAACTATTAAAGTTATGGTAGATTTTCCAGACGGCAAGCTAGGCGTGCCGCTGCCGAACTCATATTCATCTAAATTTACTGCAGCTGCTTCAACTGGTGAAATAGATTCATCAATCAAAATTAAATTTGGCTCATCGAAGTCGTTATCGTTGTCAAAATCGATTTCATCATCTGTTTCTAGAACTGAGTCTAACTTTTCCACAATTTGCCATATCTGATCGTCAGAAAGCGATGAAAGTTTAAAATTTCGCCGATATTCCATTTCTCTATACATATAAAAAGCTATAGCGAAATTGAAACAATTGAGAATATGCCACAAAGTTACAAAGAAGCTTTTAATTCAACCCAAATTCCGATTTCGGACCTTTTATGTGAAAGGGGACAAACTCTCCCACCTAACCACCGCAGACTACGCTTTATTATAGGTTAAGTTATAATACGATAACTCTGCTGATAAATGGCAGTGTATTCAACCTTGTTTGTTAAGTAATAGAGCAATAATGTTCAAGTAAAGAACAAAATATCTTCAGTTACCGTCACAACATTTTTATGCTTCGCGTCCCAAGCAGGCCTACAGACACTGTACGTTTTGGGTTAGCTGGAAAGAACGTAATAACTTTTTTTCATAAAATTTTCTTAGTTTCTTAAAGTACACATTCACAGCTACTCGCCAATAATTTTTTTATTGTTATCAAAGCATAACTACTATGTTGTTTTATGTTTGATTTTAAGGCAAATTGAAAAATAACTATTTTTTCCTTTTTGCACGAAATTTCAACTTTGACTGGCGATGACTGCCGTCACATGCAGCCGAGCATCAAGTGACTATTTTTATTAACAATTGGGGATTTCCATGTTTGTATGCAAAAAATCAGATTTCTAAATCATAAGGTGTCGCGCACAGAATTTTTCAAATTTAGGATGTCTACAGGCCTTCTTGGAAACTAGAGGGTTAAGTGCTGCACTTAAGACTTTTGTTTTTTTCAGCTTTTATGCCGTACGCCAGGTTAATAAAGTACTCAAGAGGAGGTGTTAGAGATGTGAAGATCTGGAAGAAACCAGAAAACGTGACTGTGCAGTCAACCTTCATATAGAGCGGTACTCTTGCAACGCGATTTTCGTACAAGAACAAATCCAACAACTTATACGCTTAAGAGGTGTATCTACGGCATTTCTTTTTCGATGTATTACATTTTTGCGGCCTAAATTGAAAACAACACTGGTCAGAGGAAAAAAGTTAGTCAGGTCGTTTATCGAACACAAACATCGAAGGACATTATTATAGGAAATCATACTGCCAGTTTATACGCAGTTCTGCAAATTTTAAACACGAATTCTCAGATGGCGGACAGCCCATTTATTGCAAGATGGAACAAGATGCCAAATCGCAGAGGCGAGCGCGTTTGTTTGAAGACGTGGGAACTCATTGGCATGAAAACTCACCGGCCTTAAAGGCGCCGCAGTAGGTAAGTGGATAAGTGATCGGTCTCTGATGGGAGGTCACTTGTTCGAAACTCAGGCGACACATACCATAATGAAGAGAGAGATTTTGCTACTCAGATTAATTTTGGCGTCATCTCTCATCATGGAAAATATTTGTATAACGGGACGTTAACTTGTGCTAGAATGAAACGAGTTAATGCGAGAATGGAAGGCCTAAGCCTGGGTTACATGGACTGTTACGCTAAATACAAAGCGTGGCTTGTTTTTGAATCACAGGTAATTTTAACACTGACAGGTCTTTCCGCGCGAAATAACACATGACTGCCGGGTTATGTGATCCGGACAAAAAGCCTGTACGCAGTTACATTGATATCTCCAACGGTTCAAGTTTTAATATGAGCCAATTTGGACAGCATACACGCTTATAATTATAATTTTTTTCGTAAAATGGCTTCCAATTGTGTTCGCATCGGTAAAAATCTTGAAACCATTAAACATTTTTAGGTATTCTTTTATTTACATTTTTCATAATCCCGATTGCCAATATTGCGCGAAATATGAGAAGCATTGCCACAGCCTTGCTTGCCAGTGCTCGTATTTTTAATTATCTATGTAAGATTTTCAAACAACAGATCAGGCTTCAGAACTTCCAGCGACACATTTCTGGGATAATCGATACTTTTTTTAGCCTGAGAAAAACTTGACTAAGGGGACGAAGCAAAGGCATGAAAGTGTAGTGCGACTGTCGCGCGCTTGTTACGTTCTGCACTTAGCGGCGGATCCTGCACCCCGTACCCCTCTCGGTGGCATATCATACATCAGCGTAATTCTCGCTTATTTCCTGTTCCTGCGTAAGAATCTACCCGTGTGCTTGGAAGTGTGCTTGCCAGACGTTCGCAGTGAGTGATTGCATGTGTGTGTTAGTATTTGTTTCTGTATGCATACAACGGTGATTGCTTGCGTAATTTACATGAGAGTGTGTAGGTATTTTATGGGCTTCCGCAACTTTGTCGGAAATATATAAATTTTAATGCCACGAGTAACGACCCCAAATAAAGTACGACTGTCCGCACTTGAGGCTCCATCGCGTCGGTTGGCATTGAATTTTGCCAGCAGTGAAAATTCAAATCACAGACGGGCTGCAATTTATATTTCTTGCCTGAATATGTTTGAGTTCTCTAAAAACAGTATTCGAAAATTTTAATGCCAATATTATATGAGACTGAA
Source organism: Neria commutata (assembly GCA_963457695.1). Classification (NCBI taxonomy): domain Eukaryota; kingdom Metazoa; phylum Arthropoda; class Insecta; order Diptera; family Micropezidae; genus Neria; species Neria commutata. Next base: position 22,508,625 of record OY735247.1, on the reverse strand, counting down.
GCCGATAGAACTGTCCGAAAAAATACTAAACGTAACATGAAACACCCGTTTTAAGGCAGATCAAAGCGTTAAAGAAAAAGTTGTAGAAAACATTTGCAAAAAATACGGGATTGATGTCTGAAGCAAATTTGTTTGCATTGAAATCAGCTATTATTAGAATATTGCCTTAAACCCCTTTTTTTACCCATATCACCTTGTTATAATGGGTTCTCTAAAGTGCTTAATTTTAAAAACTAGCATGTTCTCTTTGCGAGAATGAGCCCACATGAGAACTAACATGACTGATCGAACAGTGAAATGTTCTGACATCCACCGTTTTGACGAAAAATTGTTTTAGTCAATTTTAGAAGCGGTCCTCCGAATCAGAGTTTTATCAGACATTATTGGACTGATCAACGTATCAAAGTTGGTTGCAATTCAGCGAAAAATTTAAGCTGCTTCAACGGTTCTCTAACTATGACGTTGAACTATTCTCCTACGCACCTGGAATTCGAAAAAAACGGTTCCGTCTGACTAAATACTTGAAATTGACGAAATACCCTCTAATTTTAAGCAAATGACCAGACCTGTCTGCCTGGCACTTTTCACAGAAGGCCATTGCTCAAAAATCAATAAAGATATTCCAAATAAATTAGGCAAGCAAGTAATGATTTATTTAAATCGAAGTACCACCTCGCCCACAAATTAGGATTATAAATTGAAAAATTTACTTTCCGGAAAACACAATTTTCAACAAACTGTCTGAGTGATTGGGCTGATACTTTGATACCTGTATACGCGTATGTCTCAACATCACATTTTTAGTCCAAATATTGTACAAATCGGTAGATAAGAAAGGTCACTACAATATGTTCACGTAAAGGCCTCAATACTGAACAATCTTGAAATTTGACCATTTTGCGCCATATTTTTCACGATTTCAATTAGTAAATTAGTTCCCTACGTTTTGAACGTCCAATGGATCAGACCTGTAAAAGATTCAATCCAAAATCGATTTATAAATCAACTGACTTAAATTTTTGATTTAAAAATCAACTCCACCAATCGATTTAAATTTCTGATTTTCCAATCAGGCAAAAGCAATCACATTGATTTGAATCAAAAAACTCCCATCAGTGATATGCCCTTGTCTGATTCAAATCACCAATCAAAAAAGTTGATTGGGATTTAAAATCAAAAAGCACCAATCGATTGGAATCAGCACAGCGATTTAAATCATTCGTGGTCCAATCACCACATTAAGTAAGCTACACAGAGCTGCATTTTTCTGTATTAGAAAGAAAGTTGTGGATTTGAGTAGCAGGTATAAGATGCTACAAAATAGTATACACAAGAAACAAAAAATAATTTATGTTTTTTTATTTCAAAATATATGAATACTCCTATATGTATATAAATACATTACTTTGTTCTTTTCCTAAACCATCAAATTTTAATAAATGCATATATGTATATATTTTACATATTATATGTATATTATAAGCTTTATATTAGGTTCACATCAAGTTTGTATGTCGTCAAATCTAGTAATCAATTTTTCACCCACTTCCCGACTACTTAGAGATCTGAAACTTTGCATACATGCGTTTATGGGCGTAGGATAAGGGGCGTGACACTTTTTTATCAACTCCAGATTTGTGTATAACTTTAGAACTACACATCACATATCAATGAAACTCGGTAGGAACTTACTACACATCCATATCCTTCTGCTGGGCAAATAAGACGGGCAGTGGACAAGTGGGCGTGGCACCGCCCATACAAACAAAATCGTTTATATAGAATAGTTTTGGAACTAAAAGTCGTGCAGCATTGAAATTTTGTATTCAGTCGCCTCTGGGATGTATCGTCCCACTGGTAAAATTTTATGGGCGTAAGATAAGGGGCGTGGCGCTTTTCAAACATCTGATACTCATTGGGATATGCTGTCATTATGCAAATATGCATGCTTCCCATCGAATCAATGTGAACTGTGGTAGAAGACTGACAAATCGAACACAGGTCAGTTAAGGAATCCCGATTTCGAGGTGAATGAGGAGATAAATAATCAGGCTTTGTTTTTGCTCGGAGATATGTGTTACCTCATGTGCACCAGTAATCAAGTTAGGAATGCCAACGCCATGTCGTGGAATGAACGGCGGTGTCAGTCGAGATTTGAAACGTGAGCGTGAATACGATCGAGACGCATTGAACCAGTTAGTTTTAACGAATATACCACTGCTGAACCCCCAACAGAAGGAAGTGAATGCAATTGCTGATGGAAATGTTGCCATCTTTTTCCTTTGAGAATTTTGATTTGATTTAAGATTTCAGAGCTCTAAATTTGAATTTATGGGAGACTAAAAAGTAGAAAATAATATTATATAAAAAAAAGCTTTTTAAAAATAAGCTTTAATTTATTTAATGTACTAAAAAGTAGAAAATAAATTGTTTCCAAGTCACCTGTATCTTACTATTAATAAAAGCTTGTGCGCTCAATATCCATATTCAAAATATCTTTCATTACTAGAATCTATTTGCAAAAAATTATTTAAATAAAATATTGTGGTAACTGTTTGACAAATATTGAACACATGAGCGCCCCAAGCTTTTATTGATAGTAAGATACAGGTGACTTAAAAACAATTTATTTTCTACTTTTTAGTACATTAAATAAATTAAAGCTTATTTTTAAAAAGTTTTTTTTTATATAATTTTATTAATTTTAAACTTAGCTCTTTCAAAAGAAAACTCGTCCAGATTTCAACTCGGCCAAACTTTTGTGCATAAAATTCTTGCAGTTCTTTTAGACCTCAGACCGTTTGCAATCCGATCCGACGGCGCCGAGAAAATGTGTATTAAGGAATTGGCTATTGAGTTAATTAATTTAAATGGGAAGTGAAGCTTCCCCCCGTAATCAGATAATCGGCTGCCGCCATAAATAAATTCGATCACCTCAGCTTCGGCCGAAGCTCTTCCTTTTCGGCCAAAAATCGATATTCGGCCGATCTTACGTATGGATATCTTTCCATTGAGTAAATTTTTTCTATAGCAGCTTCCAGCATACTAAAATACAGCACTAATGCACAAATAGTGGAGAGGAAGGGATTGCACTGACCTTGACGGAATAAAAATGCGCTTGCACACATGCACACCAACACAACAGCGCTCACACTCACAGCGAGTGTGCATAGCACATATTATTTTACGGTATCGCCAGCTTTCAGAAAGTGGGTCGCTTATGGGGAGCGTATGTGGTGCGAACCAGCGTCTCGAATATTTATGAGCTAATAAAATAACGAAATGAGCTTTTAACACAAAAGCAAACACACCTGAACGAACACTTGACGCTACGACGAGAGAAATATTATTTTCAATAGACTGATTGGAAAATCATTTCCACCTAGCCGTCATCATCTCAAACACCACCCTGTCGTCAGAGCCCCTCCATCAATGACGACGCCGCCGCAGCACCACATATCGTCGGTATGGCGAGAATACACCATAACAGAGCTCAATGTCATTCATCGCGTCAAGGCGCGGCAATGAAACTGTCGTTCTTTCCCGTATCGTAAGTGTGAACTGCGGCGCCGCAGGAGCCACTGATCGGCTCAGCTAGTATCTCGTGCTTGTGCGTGCGAGAGTATGTGCCTGTGTGTTTGTGTAAAGGATAATCAACAGGTGTTTCAGTTTTTTTCAACTATAGTTTCTCCTCTTTCACTTCTTTCACGCGAAGAAGGGATATTGTCGGCGAAAAGATTTATAATTTTTTGCGTCTGTTCTGTACAAGTCCAGGAATGTTCATGTTCTTTTCATAGGTTCGGCATAACGTAAAGTTTATATATTGGGGGAATTTGGGAACTGTCATGCCTTTTCGAAAAATATGCCTCCAACATATACAATGTCATGCTGTTCATTGTCAGAATTTTGAATGATACCGACTCGCATATCCGCCGTAGCTCAGTGCTCGGTCCCTTATGCATGGAGATGCTGGTTAAAGCTGACTATCATGTCATCTAATAAAAAAAGGTACTTCAAGTATTAAAAGTTGTATGTTAATAATGCTGATGTTGCAGGGGAAGATGAAGTGAACCCGACCCCTCCCATTATATCGAGGATAGTAAGTCTCACCAAGAAGCAATTTTTATTTTTGCAAGCGCTATTAGTCTCTAGCAAATTGGTATGAGGTTGACAGTCACTCATTTGTTATTGTCCCTGTAAAAGAGCATGTTGTTGTAATACTATTTATATATGTCACACATTTGCGCACAGGCAATCTTACACTGGGTCAAATGCTCACCAGCGTCCACTTCCCACTTGCTCGAGCTTGTGTCCATGTTCATGTTTAATCAACAGAAAGTGTTTGGTTTGCGATTAATATTCAATGCATTGAAGTATGAAGATGCTTTTCACCTCATAGTAAACATAGAACTAATGGCTGCGCATCAGACTCTCAACGTTATCAGTGGAAATGGAAACTTATTATCTTTAATATAATGTGGAAAAAATGATGTTATTTTAATGCAATAAATTGTTTTTTTTTCAGCTGAAGTGCTTTCTATTCTCAAAGCGGTCATTTAAATTTATTAACGAACGAAATAGATTTCAGCACTTAGAATAAGAATTAGTCAAAAAACCAAAAACATAAGAAATGAAATTATTGTACATATTACGTTTTTCTATGGAACTCTTCAAATCTGGGGAGTATGAGTAATTTCAATCAAATATTAATTTGAGTAAGAACCATTAACTAGTCGATCTAGAAAAGTGGGATACACGGCTGTCTTATTTATAATTCTTCCTTCAGAATATGATGATTTTATCATGTGTGCAACCAAGAGTTGAACTCTGTCGGACGGTGTAATAAATAAATTTCTTACTATCTTATTTCAACATCAGTTTCTGTAGCATTTAATTTATTTAGTTTGTAAAAAATCATGGACTCTAATTTGATGTTCGAATGTGCTGAATCTTGTTCCAAAGCAATATTTCAACTCTGCTCAGATACCGACACATTATCAAACTAAGAGAAATTTTAATCGATACTGAAAAGTAAAAATTTAAATTTTAGCACACTGAATAAACTGTCTGCTGGCGATTCTGTATTTTTCTGTACAATAATTTATTAAATTTGAAATTAAATTCTAAATTTCGGCCTTTTAAATTATATTAGTACCCCACTTAGCGTGACGCGGAGAGGAATCCAGCATAAAAATAAGTCAAATACCGCCATCAAGTGCCGAAATGAAAAATAAATTCAAATGGAGAAACAATCAAGGCCGGCGAAAGAGGAGATCCGCAGGAAAGCGAATGCCGGAAAACGACACCGAAATGGGTAAACAAACTGCACATTCTCGGCGGGTGGGTTTAGAGAAAATTGAATCAGAGGAAAAAAGGCAGGCGGTTTTTTCTGCGCAAGCAACGGAAAGAAACGGAGCGACGCGTCGTGGAGAGGCCTGAAGGTTGGCCATAGATAAAAGCGGCAAAAGGAAGTGCGCGCTGCAGATATTCGCTAAGGAGGCAGGCAGTTGAGTATCATGACAAACTTTTCAAACACTTAAAGGAGCGATTTGCCTCCTTTTTTCGTGAGTTGCCATAAATGGTAGACAATAAGCAGCTCACGAATAACATTCACTCAGAACCGCAGAAAATTACACAATCATAACAAAACAAAAAAGCTCTGGAAAAGTTGGAGGGCAACTTGCCTGTCTAGCTGAGAAATTTCGACCTGAAGACAAATAGTGCTCGTGACTGAGAGTGTTACTAATCTTATCAGCATTTCAGCAATGATCTTCAAAGTTAAATTAGTCAAAGGAGCTCGCTAGTTACTCGAACGGTACAATTTGTCTTTGGTACTAAGCATGTTTCAGCACAATCAGTGAAGGATTATTTATGTACACGGTTGGAAGGTATCCATGGCATAGTCGAATACTTTACAAACATTTTTATTAGAAACTGTAGTATTCGTAACAACGTTTCGCTTACGAAACAAAGCTACTTTTTACACTTTAACCACTTTGACCATTTATGGCTTTAAACAAAGTGGAACTTATCTGTATGAACAATATTGCTACGAATCATTCCGGGATTGACAGGAAAGCTAAATTTCTTGTCTCCTATATGCTGTCGATGCTCACCAATCGCCCCATCGAGGTTGCAAGAAGGTGGGGTGGACGCTAACTTGTTAGGAACTTCACTTCGAATAACTACAATAAGTGCTGCCAGCATCCGTGCACTCGTCTGTGTCATCAAACATTTACGACCATTGTAATGATTGCCTTTTAGCTAATCCGCCAGTTCTTAGAAATATTTTGTGCTATGTTAATTAATTTCATTTATTGCTGCTCCCCCTCTGAATGATGTAAAATTCAAAAGTTCATTTCGCCCAAAAGAACTTCATTAATAATTAATTCTTTCTAATTTGGATCTGGTGTTGCTTTTGCTCGGTCTCGCTTCACGTTCTTCAGGCAAGCGCATGTGTACCCTTGGTACAAAAGGCGCGTAGTAGATGCTAAATAAATATCTGCGGATCCTACAATTGCATTCACGAGTTACTTTTTCCACATGCAAAGTACTAGGGATGTATCGAATACATATTCGCAGTTGCAGTCGTAAGAGCGAATATTGTCATAAAATTATATATTCGCACTCGCATTCGTACATTCGTTTCACAGTTGAACGAGAAGCATATTTCTTTTAAATGTCTTAAGAGTATATGCAATATTTCATAGAATATAGCATTCACTACACACACTGAAACGTTTGATTTAAAATTGTTAAATATAAACAAAACAAGTAAGGAAGCATCAGTCGGTTTTCACCGACAGAGTAATACCCTACACCAAGTAACTGGGTGGGCGGGTTATGCCCATTTCTTGGTATGTCGTAGAGGGCCCACACCTTACTTTAAATACCAAATATTATTCCTTTAAATTAGTAAAATTTAACAAATTAAAGCCATTTTACTGAAAAAATTCCGTGGTAGTGGGACTTACAGGCCCATTGTGGGCGTGTTCGTAAACCGATTTGGCTAATCTCAGAACTTAAACTAAGTTAAGGTTCACTCTCACTGTGTACCAAATTTAATCAACATCGGACAACTTCATCTTTCTCTCCACGTGGCCACGGACAGCAAGACAGACAGACGGACAACCGGAAATCAAGACAGAAAGTGATTCTAAGCATTTCTATATATGTACTTTCAATTTTCGCACAAAGTTATTATACTCTATTACCATATGTGTAGGGTATAAAAAGCATAACTAAAAATTCTTATTCGCGAGACAAAGATCCACATATTCTCTCCGAATACTTCGCATAATTCTTAAATGTGGAAATCATTGCAATCAAAGGAGTGCGATACAGAAAATACATATTTTTAAAACCTTATGGTAGAATTACTCTAGCGGTAAGGTTAAAAATCGTGTCAGCTGACACAATCTATCTTACCCGAACACAATGTTCGCTATTACTCTGACCGGATTGAGTAGTAGAAATTTCTGCGTCGATTAGAAAAATACTGCAAAAGTCGTGTCAGCTGTGAAAAGAATGTTGCCACACAAAAAATTCACTTGAAAATGAAATAGCAATAATGCTTTTCCTATGCAAGAATTTAAACGGCAACACTGGTCAAAACAAGCGAATATTTATTGGAAATATAGTCCACCTGCGCTTTCGTTTGCTTTAAATTTGTACACATCGTACATTTTACACAACACTAAGCACATTGAGTCAATTATTTCGTCGTTTGAATTCATTTTTCACGATATATTTTGTTTGTGAACTCTTTGCAGAAAAGTGTTGCCAGTGACCTTCGATTTTAGTTCAACAAAAGAAGTGGATTATTATTGCCGAAATAAGTTAAAAAAGTAGTACACAATATAGAGATGTAACAATTATGATAATTCAGTGCCATAAATTTAATAAAGAATGTAAAATTTCATCTCAGAAGAAAATAAACAGTGTGTTTCTTTTGTGCACAAAACTATACGGCAGCACTAGCAAAAAGAATAGACTGACAGCTGCAATCCGTTTAGATGTTAGAGTAACTGGGCAAATTGCTATCCGGCACGATTGAATCCGACACCGCTGGACTAATTAGACCATAAGCCCGGTGAACGGATGAGGCGTGAAAAGTGTTCACAAGAAACGCGACGTCATTGTTTGGCAGTACAGTGACTAGTTTCAGCTGGGCGTAACGTAAAAACAGAACATAACAATGATGTTTGATGATAGATTGATGTTTTGCAGCTAGAAATTATATTTTGGAATTCAGCCGTCAAATGAAATTTTGGACCATGAATGTAACATTATTTTTCGATGATTTTATTCTGCTATTGTAGAAATTAGTGTGTTTACTTAGTTCTTTTAGAGAAAACAAGTTGCTAAACAATTATGCGGGGAAGCGAATTAAACGGATTTAGTTTTGCGGGTAAATATTTGCATCTTTTTGATGCTTAAGAATTTTCTAAGAGCTTTCGGTTCAATTAAGCGGGGGATAGTGCACAACGAAATTAAATAAAAAACTGCAAGCTAAAATGCTTTTTCCTTAAGCTAAGCTCTCAACCTCTTTTATATCAAAGAGGATATCCTCTTTTCCGTAGTCGACTTTCAGCACTTGATCTTCACCCTCTGCACTTCGCGCGCTTTTCCTTTTTTTGTTGCAGAATATTATCGCTTTAATTTCAGATTTCTGCAGAAGCAAAAACCCAGTGAGGCAAACTCTTTAAGTCCAAATGCACTAAAGTTATAAAAATATTGTGCTTTTCTCAAAAAATGTAACACGATTTAATACGACTACAAAAAAATCATATAGTTTGATTTTATAAATTTGGGTCGACTCATACATACTGCCCCCATAGTGGGCGGACCATGCCCATTTTTGGAGAATTAAAAAGTATTTTTACCAGCAATGAAGTACCCAAATCTGGACGCTCTGGTGTATAGATTGTGGAAGTTAGGAGGATTTTTCGTTTATCGCCTATATAGTGTGTGGACTACGCCCATTTTTTTATATGGCATGTAGAGCCGATATCTGAACTTAAGAACCAAATTTCATTCGTTTAAATTCATAAATAGTTAATTGAGAGCCATTTTACCGGAAAAATGTTTCCGGCTATATAGTGGGTGGACCACGTCTTTTTTTCGGTATATCGTAGAAAGCCAACACCTCACCTTAAATACCAAATATCATTCCTTTAAATGAGTAATTAAACCAATTAAAGCAATTTTATTGAAAAAATTACGAGGTAGTGGGACTTACAGGCCCATTGGGGGCGTGTCCTTCAACCGATTTGAAAAATTTTAATATTTCGAACAACTCCTTCTTTCTATTTTTTCCGAACACGCAGGCAGACAGACGGACAGACGGACAACCGGAAATCAAAAGAGAAAGTGTTTCTGATCATTTCTATATAGGTACTTATGTCAATACTTAGGAAGGCTGCTTTAATGCGTTACAATTTTCGCACAAAGTTATTATACCCTATTACCATAAGTGTAGGGTATAAATATCGAAAAAACGCCGTACCTTTCCAATAATGCGTGATCTAAAACCTAGTTTTTGCCAATAAAAAAATTACTTATCTTTATACCCTACATCTATGGTAATAGGGTATAATAACTTTGTGCGAAAATTGTAACGCATTAAAGGAGCCGTCCCACAGTGGGGTATTTGACTCGGATTTCGTGGATTAATTCAAAAAGTGAAATGTAGATATCTCAATAGTATTTGGTATCATGGGAAATTAGATACAACTGTGCATCACTGGCTGAAAAAATTTATGTTCTATGTTTAACGGTATCGTCACAGCACTCTTTTCAAAATGCATATTTTTTCACTGTTTCGCTGTGTCGAGCGCGCGTTGCACATTTCGCAGTGTTTTAAAATTTAATTTTAAATAAAATTCGTTCGAAAAGCCATATTTTTATAATTGAACCTTCAACTTCAGGTATAGTAGTTAAGTTTAAGCAAAATTATGTTGGCAGAATATGTGTATTAGTATTTTATATAATTTTGTTTGTAAAAGTCTTAAAATTGTATATATTTCAACGATACAGGGGGACATAAAGTTACTTTTGTAGTGGAATGTACTAATCATTTTAATTTTTTTGTAAAGAATATATATTTAGCTACTACAATGCAAAAACTTGAGGTGCGAATTTGTGCGAATTCTGAGTTATTGAGGTTTTAGTGCTGCAGAGTCTTGCCAATTTGTGTGATTTCGGTTGATAACTAAAAATGTTATAATGTGTTTTGTGTTTGGATTTTGTAGGAATCACATCAAATATGATTTAATTTTTGGATTGTACATATATTTAAATATAAACACTGAAAATTTCATGTCAATCCGACACGGTTTTCTTCCCAAACTGGCAAATCTTCAAGAAAAGTCAGTCGAAGCAGCAAAGCCAACTGAAGCTTTGAATACATATTTCTGATAAAAGTGTTCTTAATGCCGGTAACCAAGATTTCTCGGAAACAGCTGAACCGATTAGTCTCAAATTTTGACAGAAGCTTCAGAAATATATGTTTTACTAGCTGATAGAAGGTTTTATCCCACTGATAAATATTTTCCGTTTTATGAACAATTGAATGCAAAAATTTTCATTGAAAATATAAATTTTTTTTTATGCTGCCATTTTGTTAAAAATTAAAGTTTTGGATATTTCTTCAATCAGTTACTAGATAACACCTTTTACTAACGAAATCTTTTTGATTTTTCTATTTTGGATTTTCGAATCCAGAGATATCGTGGTCACCGCAAGAGCCTATTATTAGAGGAGCTCTCGGAGATCGGCTATAGCACCTATACAAACTGATATTTTTTCAAATAAAAAATATGTAAATAAAGGGTAAAAAGACTGAAATACGCATACAAGTTTTCACATTAATACCTCAAAACATCTTTCCAGGAAAAATCCTTGAATAATCGCTTTTTTCGGCCTCCTAACTTCGTAAAAAAAGAAACAAAAAAACAACAACAACAAAATTTTTTTTTTAAACTTAACTTGTATTCTTTCCTTCTATATGAAAAAATACTCAACATTCAGGGCCAGTTTCTCAGTGGATGTTTAAATCTAATTTGCGAATTGAGTTTAAATCTAGTTTAACTTTTCTTGAGTTTCACAGTGCATTTATTTAAATACGGAATAATGAATGGCAACTTCGAATATTTGACAATTGAACACAGCACAACTTGCCAAAAACATATGTTCAATTGTTCAATTATGGAGGCAGCGCGAGCTAAAAATTTTTCGTCGCCCGAAAGAAGTGAATTATTGGATATTCTTCAAAGAATCCACAGTTTATATTATTTATAATACTACGGGATCATTTATATGTGCTACACCATGCAGTTGTATGTTTAATTTGGCCGCTTATAAATTGCAATATTGTCGACGCAGCTTGCCTGCACATCCGAAATCAGCTGTTTATTTGTTTTCGATTGCAACTCTGTGCCGTACTTAAATGCCCACAACCGGGCATTTAAATTGTATTTAACTTCCCACTGTGAAACTGAAATTCCCTATTTAAACTGCAATCAGAGTTTAAACATCCACTGTGAAACTGGCCCTCAGTATTATAGCTCAGGTGATTTGATCGCCATTTTCAGTGGTAAATGCCCCACTGTGCGTCCTAGGTATAGACATAAGTATATAGAAATGATCAGAATCACTTTCTGTGTTGATTTCCGGTTGTCCGTCTGTCCGTCTGTCTGTCTGTCTGTCTGTCTGTCTGTCTGTCTGTCTGTCTGTCTGCCTGGCCGTCCGTTTACACAGGAGAGAAAGAAGGAGTTGTCCGATTTAGACCAACTTTGGTACACAGTTAGAGTGAACCTTAACTTAGTTTAAGTTCTAAGATTAGCCAAATCGGTCGAAGGACACGCCCATAATGGGCCTGTAAGTCCCACTACCTCGGGTTTTTGAGATCATTTTGTTGTAATTTGTCTAATTACTCATTGAAGAGAATAATACTTGGTATTCAAGTTAAGGGGTCCGTCATCTATGTCATACGAAAAAATGGGCGTGGTCCGCCCACTATATAGGCGGAAAAATTTTTCCGCTAAAATGGCTCCCAATTGACTATTTACTAATTTAAAGGAATGAAATTTGGTTCCCAACTTGATATATAGATCTTAGATGCCATACAAGAAAATGGGCGTGATCCGCCCACTATATAGGCGGTAAACGGAAAATCCTCCTAACTTACATAATATATACACCAGACCATCCAGATTTGGTAACTTCATTCCTGGTAGGAATACCTTTTTATTCTCCAAAAATGGGCGTGGTCCGCCCACTATGTAGGTTGTAAATTACATGCACCCACAATTTCATTTATTTCAGTGGATTATCGCCCTATTCGGTTATTTGGTGTAGGGTATTACTCTGTCGGTGAAACCCGACTGATGCTTCATTACTTGTTTATTTTATATTATGTAAACGGGTTAGAAAGATATAGTTAAAAAAACGGACCTGTCCCCACATGATCCCATCTGCACACACCATTTCTGAACCGAAAATTTTGATAAAATCAGGCTTACTAGGTATTTGATCACGCATGACTGAATGGCTGCCCCTTTTTTCGAATTTTTAATTTTTTAATTTTGTTTTAAATTGAAGATGACCCCCTCAGAAAAAAATTTTTGTTGTTTATATCGACTGGGGTATCATTAGAAAGGGCTACGTGCATGGATTCCAAACATATTTTTTTTATAATTTTCGGTGAAGTGGTTTCGAAGATATAGGACAAAATGTTGAAAAAATGACCATAGTCCCCCTTGCCTTTCTACATTTCAACCTTTTTCGACAAATTTGTTTTTCTATTTTTTTAAATTTTATTTAAGATTACCATAGTAAAAAATTTCCTCAGCGAAAAATTGTTGTTGTTTACATATTGTGGGGTATCGTTAGAAAGGGCTACGTCCGTGGATTCCAAAAATGTTTCTTTCATATTTTTAGGTGAATTGGTTTCGAAGATGTAGGCCAAAATGTCAAAAATTTTATAGCCAGACGGGCAAGGAGAAACTAAATTCGAAGGCTAAAAAGGGTATTTCTGGTACGGAACCCTCAGTGAGCGAGCTCGACTCGCACTTGACTGCTTTTTTTTCCCTTTAGGGGAACGGAACCCTAAAAAGAGTTGATACCGTCCCAGCCCCATACATGCAATCCGAATTTCTGGCAATAAAGGTGTAAATTGTAGCATTTCAATGGGCTGTTTAAAGTAATTCCACACATCATACATATGTAGTTACAGCAACGATGGCAATGAAAAAAATTTGTATCACGATTAAACTTTGCCCATTACACAGGAAGCACCTGGCAGAAACTCTTAAAAGCAGTTTAATGAAGAAAATAAAAATGTTTACCAAATGGCAATTCTGAGCCAACCACAAAAACGTGCTGGAATACACCGTAATAGTGAAAAGATGTAAGAATGTACACTTGGAGAAATATACCTTCAATACATGGCATGAGAAATAATTAATATACAACATAAATGGATATTATGGAATGTGTAGCTTAGATTGTAGTGGCTATCTAGAAAGGACACTTAGGTCATCTGCAGGTCCATTGTGATGCGAAATAGAGCCTATATGAAGCCATTTGGAGAGTTGAATGAACCTTAAATGTGCTCCTTAATGGTGTTCAATCTCGTATCTGAAAGAGATGTGATCTGCTTTTCAAGATTGCGTAAAATCTATTAGATGGAAATGATCTGAAGAATCTGATAAGAGGGGGGCCGCTGATCTTTGCAAAGTGCCCGATGGTTTTACGTACACTTTTTAAAAGTTCGAACCATAACGAAGGAATTTAAACTCTACGTTTTCATCCAGTTTGTCTGAACTGAAAATCTATAAAAATAGTATTTGAGGGTTTTCATAAAATCTATAGCTACATTTTACAAGCAGACAATTTTTGAAAATTTCTTGTTCCCTTGGCGAAATTGCTTTTACCACAGAATCTTTGATATACTTTTACCAATTTTTTGAGCTCAACTACTTTGCTATCAAATTTAGTACCGCAGAATATTTGTGCGGCTTTTCTGGGTGTATTTAAATGTATGGAAGCTGTGTAGGGGGGAAAAGTTTCACTGCTATAAATGTCATTCGCACACACAGAAAGAACACAAGCGGAAGCGATGCAGGGCGGGGCGGTGTAGAATAACAAAAAATGAGGAAAGCGGAAGTGCAGAAAATAGACAAAGGTATAGAATGTATGAAAGAAAAACAAACGTTCCCTCGGCTGACTTTGATGAATGCCCGCCCATGATTTAGCTGGTATAGACGCGCGCCGTCATAGATCGCACCGGAGCAGAGGGTTAGAAGCAATGTTGGGCGATTCACTTATTTTAGGACCTTTCTACATAAGCGTAACTAAAATAGAGAAAATGGGCACAAAATGTAGAGTATGTAGAAAATCACACAAACGTAGAAAACTACGTACAGAAGTATAAAACTGAAGAGTAATATTTATTGACTGTGAAAAAGATTGTCAAACTCTTGTAACATAATACTGTTTGGCTAAAATCCTTACTTTTTGCAACTTTGTGGACTGAACTTTAATTTATTGCTTAATGCCTACTGGACCTGCTTAATAAAGACTTTTTCCAGAAAAAGATATACATATGGAAGAATGCGACTGAAAGCTAAAATCATATGCAAATTTTTTTGCGAAGTCAGTTTTATGACTGCATTTAAAGAATAAAATGTAAGAGCTTTGAAAAAAGGTTAAAAGTAAATAAATGGGTGTCCTTTATGGTCGAAATTTGACGCCATATTTCGCGACGAATTTGGCAACTCTCCGAGAACATACTTTACATTGATGAAAATTTTCTCACAAAAAAAGCTTCATACAAAATTTCCCTACGGACCGATTAATTTGTGGTATTTAAAAAATAGGAGGTGCGTTTGGCCGCCATATTGTTTTGGATGGCATTTGTCAGTTGGTATTTCACCGCAAGCATGTGCTGAAATTATTTAAACTTTTCATTTAAATAATTGTTCAATTTTGAATACGTGACTTTTTGGTGTTATATCCCGAGCAAGTCAACCGTTCAGCGTGTAATGAATAAATTTAAAAATTTAATGCAGTTAGGCAGAGAGTTGCTGAATGTCCGGGTACCTCTCATCGACGTCGTGCACAAGAATTGGGAAATTGAAAAAGGTTCTTTAAAGAGCTCGCTATTGCACCTCGGCCAGAAGCAGCCTCCTGACCAACATCATATTCCTAACATAATGTTAAAGACCATTTAATTAATTAGGAAACTACATATAAATTATAAAATTATATTTCATTTAAAAGTGCTTTAAAAAACTTCGACCAGCATCGTAAAACACACCCTGTTAAACCAGCACATACAAGTTATTGCAAGAAAGCTAGGGCAAAGCCTGTTTAGCAGTTTATTGCGCCAATTATATGAGATATATACATATATATAAATATATGTATATATATAAAATTCTTTTCAACCTTCAAGAAATGAGTGTGGGCCGCCTCCTACCTGTGTAGGTGGAAAATTAAATATGGCCATATTTTCTAAACTATACACAATACAATATCGATATTTGGTGTGTATGCTCCAGATACTAAGGATACATACTCTTTATTTTCCCAAAAGTAACTTCCTTGCTCACGTGATTTATGTAATTTTGTTGCTTTATATGTTTAACATTTTTACATAGGCCACATATTCTACGTGTTTGTAGAAAATTCGGCGTAACACTGGTGGGATGGTGTGCTCGCCGGCTGCCGGGCGAGGGCAAGGACAAAGGCCAGCAGCAACAAATGGCACTAACTTGCCTTGTACCAGTTTTTACATGCTTCGTGCGCTGGCATGCAAATTACTACGACATTTGAAAAAAATTTTGCGTTTGGCAATTTGCTGTCTGCTGTGTACCTATGTATGTGTGTGTGTGTGTTTTTGTATGTGTGTGCATTTGTTATTTTATTTACGCATTTACTGTCAGGCCTCAGCGGAAACGTTGCCCTGCTACGCATCGCGCTGCGCTGTCTACGCTTTTTCAAGCTTATGCGTATCCTGGCCGTGCATGTGTATTAGTGAAAGCCCCACACGCACGTGCTCTTGAGCTGGCGTTTGTTATACCCTACACCTATGGTAATAGGGTATAATAACTTTGTGCCAAAATTGTAACGCATTAAAGGAGCCTTCCTAGGTATAGACATAAGTATATAGAAATGATCAGAAACACTTTCTCTTTTCATTTCCGGTTGTCCGTCTGTCCGTCTGTCCGTCCGTCTGTCTGTCTGTCTGCGTGTACGCAAAAAAAAGAAAGAAGGAGTTGTTCGATTTGGACCAAATTTGGTACACAGTCACAGTGAACCTCGGGTTAGGTAAAGTGTTAAAATTATTCAAATCGGTCGAAGGATACGCCCCCAATGGACCTATAAGTCCCACTACCTCGGGTTTTTTTCGATTAAATTGCTATAATTTGTGTAATTACTCATGGAAAAGAATAATACTTGGTATTCAAGTTAAGAGGTAGGTCTTCTATATCTCAGGAAAAAATGGGCGTGGTCCGCCCACTATATAGCCGGCAAAATTTTTTCGGTAAAATGGCTCCCAATTGACTAGTTACGAATATAAATGAATGAAATTCGGTTCCCAAGTTGATATATAGGTCTTAGATGCCATACAAGAAAATGGGCGTGGTCCGCCCACTATATAGGCGATAAACAAAAAATCCTCTTAACTTCCATAATATATACACCAGAGTGTCCAGATTTGGTTACTTCGTTCCTGGTAGGAATATCTTTTAATTCTCCAGAAATGGGCGTGGTCCGCCCACTATGGGGGCAGTAAAATAAATATGCCGATAACATCTGGTGTACACCTGTCAGAGCATCAATATTTGGCATGTATAGTCCTATTAGGTATATCTTGTAGTCTGCCAAAAATGGGCGTGGTCCGCTCACTATGTAGATTGTAAATCAAATACGCCCACAATTTCAGTGAATTATCACCCCACTTGGGAACATGGTGTAGGGTATTACTCTGTCGGTGAAACCCGACTGATTGCTTCCTTACTTGTTTTTAGTTTTAATTACTTGTGTGCTGGATTTGTTGCACTAGTATGTGTGCGTATTAGATGAAAGAGGGAGCTGCTGAAGGGGCTACTTATTTACATACACATGCGAGCGTATGCTCTGCTGTCTTCCTTCCTTTATTTGAGCCCATCTTTGTCTTCCTGCTTGCTTAGTAGGCCTGTTAATTTTGGGAAAAAATTCCGGGATAGCTGGCGAAAATCTCCCGGATTTCTTCATTTTTATACCCTACACTTATGGTAATAGGGTATAATAACTTTGTGCGAAAATTGTAACGCATTAAAGGAGCCGTCCTAGGTATAGACATAAGTATATAGAAATGCTTAGAATCACTTTCTGTGTTGATTTCCGGTTGTCCGTCCGTCTGTCTGTCTGTCTGTCTGTCATTCTGTCTGTCTGTCTGTCTGTCTGTCTGTCTGTCTGTCTTGGTGTCCGTGCGCACAGGAGAGAAAGAAAGAGTTGTCCGATTTAGACCAAATTTGGCACACAGTCGCAGTGAACCTTCCATTACTTCAAGTTCCAAGATTAGCAAAATCGGCAGAAGGACACGCTCACAACGGGTCAGTAAGTCCCACTACCCCGGAATATTTTCAGTAAAATTGCTTTAAATTGTTTAATTACTCGTTAAAAGGAATGGTATTTGGGATTTAAAGTAAGGTGTGGGCCCTCTACGTCAACCAAAAAATGGGCGTGGTACGCCCACTATATAGACAGTAAGCGGATAATCCTTATAACTTCCATAATATATACACGAGTCAGTCCATATTTGGTCACTTCACAGCTGGTAATAATACCTTTAAACGCTCCCAAAATTGGCGTGGTCCGCCCACTCAGTTACTTGGTGTAAGGTATTACTCTGTCGGTGAAACCCGACTGATGCTTCCTTACTTGTTTTATAAATTGAGTTTATTTGGAAGATTTTGATGGTTTAAGGTGGGAACAAAATAGATTTATACTTCTTCATATATGAAAATAATGTCGATCTCGGAAACCCCAGAATCCCGGTATTAAAACGTTGTATTCCTAAGATTCCGGCATTTCCGAAACCGTGAGGGATTGTCAGCCCTACTGCCTACTCATTGTTTTGGCCTTAGTTGGTATTGTTTGGGTTCGCAGTGGCGTGATTCAAATGTTGTTTTTGCTTTAGTTGTTCCTATGTTTTATTTGATTCTTAATTTTCTCGTAAATATTTGCATGCCTCTGTCTCTTGTGTCTTCATTTGTTATTGTGTAGGGCACAACCTCGGCATATGTGTGTGAGCGTGTGCGTGTGCGTGTGCATTAGCGTTTTTGTGTTCTTAATCTCTTCATTATGTGTGCAAATGTCTCGAATTGTAATGGGAATGTCAGAAGTTTAATGATTTTTAAGTCAATAAAGCCGGCAACTCATTATCTGCGGGGAATGCCTTAATTTGCTAAGGCGCACACACACTTGCAGGCTCTGCGTGAGGCTCAACAGTTATCTTGAAATGTGGAGGATTTTTAGAATTTGCATTTGTGTTGGCTCGAGTGTAATTTTCAAAAAGCAACGTTGCTTTTGCGGCCGTAAGCGTGGGAGGCATTGAGTGCATCCGCGGTTTAGTAGATCGAATGCACACACAAGGCCTTGTTCCTATGTAAATAATTCTAGAGAACCAACCTGAATCGAACGCAGCGATCTTAAAAGGCCGCAGATTCATAAATATGACAATTGAATACATCCTCCATTATCATCAGTAGAATTTAGATGCACATATGTTACTTAGAGCTGCAATGGGTATTCATAAGTACTCACTGAAATTTTCGCGGTACTGGTAACCAGCCAATGAACCTTAATTTTTTAAGCATTCTCCATACCAGAACTCTTGCTCTTGAGTTCGATGATTCGATGAAATGTAGTCGTTCTCAGTGAGATGCTTACATCTCAGCATGCCAGCATGTAGTTTTCCCAGTATGAACTGTATATGTATGCATTAGCACACAAAATCTCTTTCAATTTAAAAAAAATAAAATATAAATAAACTAGCTGTCCCGGCGAACGTTGTTATGCCTAAAATAATTATTTTATTCCAAGATTTGTTTTGAAATGTATTTCAATTATGGTAGGAATTTTTTTGATAATATGAAAATTACGTACAGGAAGAATAGGTTTTCGTGAATATTTCCACCCCGACAACAGCTATCGGATTCAAATATTGTCGACCACTTACTGTCAACTTTAGTATTATATAGTATGAATCTGAGCCAAATCGGTCCATAAATAAGAATTTTCGAAAAAACGCCACCGCAGCGCCATTTAGGAAGGTCTAACATGAAAAAAACCATTCAGAGCACCACACGAACATATTTTGTGAGTATAAGGTCGATCGCTTCTGTGGTTCAGCCGTGATGCTGCAACATACATACGCACAAACGTTTTTATATATTAAGATAATAAGCGGAACAGCCCGCGAACGAGGCTGAGACCTAGCTTTCTCCCATTAGCTTGTATGTATGTGCACGTTCTATTTTAAGACCTATACATTCATTCTATAGTCGAGCCCAAACGGGATGCTTCATTCTGCTTTTTTGTGGGAAGCTTTTTTACCCTGGCAAATTATACTCTAGGAGAATTGCCAACTCCCTCGCAAAAGATTGCGCCACACGCGAAGAAAGAAGTTTCCAACTGGGATTCGATCCAGCTATTCCACTCATCAGAGCCTTAGAACTTCTTTTCCATATCACAAAAGTAGTAGTTCACCTTAAATTTTCCTTACTTTCCACATTGTATAACTCCAACGTGGGTACAGAGCAAATAATGCCATTAGCAATCAGTCAGTTCTTTAAATTTATGGAAAAGCAACAAACCATGGAGAAATTAAATTGCAATAATTCGAAAACCGTTTCGATAGATGACTGGGACCTACACTAACAGAATTGTTACTTTTAATGAATTTGTGCTGCTCTTCGCCCTTCAGAATCTCGGTAGAATTTACTTATGAGATTTCGGGACCGAAAAGGAGACACTGCTGGTATAACATTTATTGGAACGAGAATTAAAACAATTACAACAAAGCAAAGGATGCTTAAAATGTGAAACTGCCTACAAAGTTTGTTTCCTTCAAATTATAAAATTTATAGTAATATTTTTTTCAGAAAGATAGTTTTAACTATTCCACGTGGTTTCATTGATTTTTGTGTTAAATTTACATACGAAAAAGTAAAGAAAGTGTCGGAATCGTGATATTTATTGATACCACTTTTCAATTAACTACTACTTTCAAAATTACTTTTCAATTGCACACCTAAAATTTATCGAAGGACCCTTCTAAATGTTTAGTAACAACATCGGAAAATCGACGATTTGAGCAAACGGACGTATGAATATTTTAGCACTGCAACCAACGTTTTCAGATTTTTTTTCTTTCAAAAAACTGTAAATTCCCAAAACAAAAACTGTATTTTCAACCAAAAAACTGTAACCTTCAAAAACGAAAAGATTTTTCTGAAATTACGGTTTTTAAAAATTTTATTAAACAAAAATAACACAACTCATTCAACAACGCAATTCATTTTAAATAAAATAACAAGCTTAAATACGTTAGTACTACGATTCAATTCACATTTTCATTTTGTTTTAAAGAAATTCAATTCCATTTTTCAAATCTGAAATTTAAAAAAAACTGTAACTTGTACTAGGAGGTTATTTTAAAAACTGTAAGCTTGTCCAAAAAACTGTAATTTACAGTTGAAACTGTGAATATGGTAACATTGTCTGCAACTCACACGGAAAATGTGCGCTGTTTGAATAACCCTTTCAACTGGAGTCGTGTACTCATATACATATGTACAGAGGTAAAATATTTTGACCTATAAGCTCCACGTTGGCCACGTCACCATCAATAGGCTTTACGGCATTGTAGGGATGCAATTAGCTTCACTTGACTTACGCACACACACAAAATTCGAGGATACAATTCTCCATTTCAGGGAAATCAACTGCTTTATTGCTGCATATTGTATTCATGTATGTACGTATGTATGTGCATGCCACATTACTGGTGCTACCTCCATATTCCAGAGATACAATCAAAGTACGGCAAGTACTTGCCGCACCTGTGCTGCTGCAGTGGCTCAACTCAAATACACAGGATTTGCCTAATGTAGTTCCTAGCACGCTTCTCTTATTCTCGCAGGAGGTCGCATGCCCCCACTGCCACACTTCGCTCACGGAGCTGGGTCCCTTTGTGGCAAGTCAATGGGCTGCTGGCGCAAGGCGCATTGGCAGCCGCATCGAAGAGTGTCTAACCACATTGGCTCAAGTTTATGTCCTCGTCCTTGTTGTGTGCATAAATAAAACGAGCAGCGGGCCCCGGTCAGGATGCAAACATGTAGTTACATGAATTTAACATATCAAGTTTAACAGTTGAATTGCATAATTCATTTGGCACTTTGCATAGTGTTGCAAATTTGCAACTGAAGATAACTTTTAGCGAAAATTAAAAAAAGGATCAGAAGCTTATTTTCTTAACTTAACTCGAAAAACTCAACATTTGTATGTATGCAGAACTTGGTAACTATTTCGCAACTCGCAACTTTTATAACTCCCAAAGCAATTTAGATTTCGCAATGGCAGTCATAAACTTTATGTGATTCGTCCAATAGCAAAAATGCAAAAATGCATGTTGCCAAACCAAAACAAATTGCAATTTCTAATTACCACATTTGGATAGAAATAATTGCACTGGGAATAGATTACCCCCTCCATTCCATTTAAAAGGAATTATATTTTTTATTTCATTAAAAAAGTAATTAAAAACATTTGAATTCCATACGAATAAGAAGAAGTTATTATTGTTATTCGGAATTGACATATTTAATTCCTTGGAAATTTTGTTCGATTTCCATGCAGTGGTAATCAATTATCTTCTTATCAGTTCTAAATACAAATGTATATCATAAACCTACCTACAATTTTATGAAAATTTTATCACATTAAATGAACCGTTGTAAATTGTCCGACTTAAACTCAATTTGGTATACAGTGACGCTGAACCTTAACCTAGTTACGAGATTATTCAAATCGGCTGAAGTACATGTCCAAAATCTCGTAAGGTATGTATCATGTTAGCCAATGCAAAATTCTGGTTAAACGACCAAAGTCAATTGATTGTGCAATAAACATTAAAAAGTATCAAAACATTAAAAGTTGAGAAGAAAATGGAGCAGACAGTGACAATTAATAAAACAATATTAATAGTAAGCACCGCCCAAATATTCAACTTTGGCTTTCCCCCAATGTCAAGTATTTAGCTAATTAGAAATGAACTATTTGGATTCGGTTAAATATTAAATGTCCCTCTGCTTCAAAATAAACTATTCGGCTTCCTGTATTCGGCTTCAGTCTTAAACAAAAAAGCCGTAAAGAAATGGCTTCGGCCAGAATTGAATATTTTTGTGGGTCTAAAAATGAGCTCTTAGAAAAGATAATTCGTCCAGTGACCCTGTCATATAACCTTGAATAAACTTTTGTGCTTAACATGTAAAACAGTCTGTCTGCGCCATTAACATATGGTAGAATAGGTCGAGCAAACACAGGTTAATACGAGAAAGCTACACCTTGAGGATGATTTCCAGCATGTTATATGAAATGGCAAATCTAGTCAACCAAATGAAAACAGGCTATAATATATCGTCATTTATGTACATATGTATGCATTATATGTTGACAGTTTGCACGACTTCTTGCCTTCAAATTGCAGCCAAGTAAAAACGCCATTTCGAGCCTTTGTGCCAGCATTTGCCCAAATGCCAACAAGTTGGAAAATTCTGTCAGATGTAAGCTTATGCGCACTAAATATCCAAAAATGCAAAAATTTGTCGAAATATTCAAATTCAGGAGTGTGTACATTTATGCTCTTTATTAGTACATAGCCTGACAAATATGGAGGACATGCAGGTGGACACGCATTGCATTTGGAAGTTGCAACAGAAATGGACAAGCGAGTAGATGGAGCGGCTAAAGTATGCCTAAAGGTAAGTATATACGGCATGCCAAAACGGCATGTATGTATGTAGTACATGCCATCGTGACGTCAAAATTGGTCCCTAATTATGGCATGGGAATGCCATTTTGGAATGCCGTGTAGATAAAATTTTAAGCCTTGTTTACACTGACTGTTGCGAATAAAAACTAGGTATGTAGGTAGGTTGGTTAAGTGGTCGTCTCAAGGACATCACTTAGGCTAGAGGCCCATTGTGTTACCACGTGAGGCTTTCACCTATGCACTTCCCATGTATGGGAGCCACTTTGTGGCTCTGGTATTTTGTCAATATGTCCTAGTGGCGTTTTTTCCAAGTCTGCTAGACAGCTCAGGAAGTAATGCCCCAGGAATCGGAAGCGCGTTCTCGCTTGCGCTGGGCATTTGCAGAAGTCGTTGTACAGCAGTCTCAGTCTGTTGGCATGTTGACCAATGAGGCAGTGTCCGTTTATGATTCCTACGACAATCCCTATGGAGGGTTTGTTTAGTAGGATCAATTCGCTGGATCTGCTCTGGTTGATCGTATAGCAGATCTGTCTTGCTGTGTAACATGTCTGTTCCTGGAACCATGATTAAAGACGGAATGGTAGTTTGTTTACGATTCTGGCATGTCCTATGTCGATCCTGCTCCACGGAAGGATCGCATTGAGCCTTGCTGCCGTGCAGCTCGCCACTAGTTCCCCGTAGATGTCTATAGGGAGTAAGTGGAGTAGAGTTTCCAGGGCTTTAGTAGGCGTTGTCCTGATGGCGCCTGAGATCAGTATGGCCGCCATTTTTTGCACCTTGGTTAACAGATTCACGTAGGTGGATTTGCTCAGGGCTGTCCAGGGGGTTTCAGTAAAATGGCTTTAATTTGTGTAATTACTCATTTAATGCAGTGATTTTTGGTATTTAAGGTGAGGTGTGGCCCCTCTAGGACATACCAAAAAATGGGCGTGGTCCGCCCACTATATAGGCGGAAAATTTTTTAAGATAAAATGGCTTTCAATGAACTATTTATGAATTTATTTAAATGAAATATCGTTCTTCAGTTCAGATATCGGCTCTACATGTCATACAAGAAAATGGGCGTGGTCCGCCCACTATACAAGCGGAAAGCTGAAAATCCTCATAACTTCCATAATATATACACCAGAACGGCTATATTTGGTCACTTTATTGCTGGTAAGAGTACCTTTGAATTTTTTAAAGATGGACATGATCCACCCACCATGAAGGCGGTGAATTATCTATACCGATAATTTCTATTGCAGACCTTCCAGAGTGTCAATATTTGCTATATACAGTCCTATTAGGAATCTATTATTTATTTGAAGACCGGCGCTTAGTTCAGACGATCTAGAGAGAGTTGCATGATAAATTATATATCATTTTAAAGATTTCGATAAGTACATTTGCACAAAAATATCAGATCAAAGATTGGTCAAGTCATTTCCGAAATAATTACGTTTAAAGATTGCCCATATTTCCAATTGAGCAAAGCATTATTGCATTGAACATAAAAATCTGCGTGCTAGCGGGAAGATGGAGACAAGGGAATAGAAAAATCACACACTCTCTCCTTTTCCACTAATCGCTGAAGAGCCACAGTTGTGCTTGCACTGCATTTATTCCAAACATTAAAGAATGCTACATCTATTATTTATTTGAAGACCGGCGCTTAGTTCAGACGATCCAGAGAGAGTTGCATGATAAATTATATATCATTTTAAAGATTTCGAGGTCTATTATTTGACAGACATGCTATTATTCTAAGAACGGGCTTTTCTAGACGGTTTAAGAATTGCACAATATTGAATGATACACCATTTTGAGAGTTTCACCATGAATTTTCAGGCACAAGTTCTCGAAGATTGTTTGAAAATGTTCTAAAATATTAAGGTTTTTAATTTCGAAAGTTTTGTATTGGATTATTTCCTTTCGAAATAAAGGCTGCTGAAAAGATTTAGAAAACTTTGGCAAGAATATTAGGTAAATTTTTTTAAAATTTAATTTAGCTATGTCATAGGGCACACCCGATAATCGGGAGTTATTACTAGTATCGGTTATTTGGTGTAGGGTATTACTCTGTCGGTGAAACCCGACTGATGCTTCCTTACTTGTCTAAACTTAGGACGAACCCTTTAATGCGTTACAATTTTCGCACAAAACTTGATATGTATACTCTATTACCATAGATGTAGGGTATGAAAATTACAATTCCTATTTTGAAATTGAAAAAAATTGCTTCACTTGATTTATCTTTACCTGAGCTGATGGCAAATATTTAGTGGCGCCGAAAATAGAATGAAACACACCTCTGGCTGCTCAGGTCCAAAACCAGGGTACGCCTGTGTTATTACATATTCACAATATACACAAACCTTAAAAAAATCATATTTTATGTTTTAAATTTTCCCTTGAATTATAAATTATTTTCAATGGGTGAACCAACTCAACTTTAGCACATGAAAAGTTTCAATTTCATGTCAATATTCTTGGGGATTTGGCTCAATGTCAAAAAAGTAAGCGCATGAAATTTTCGAATCTTTAATGAAACCAATATTTATATACGACTCTATTCGCTGGTTGGAGCATACGCCCCTTTGTAGAGACGGGAGTACCAAACGCCCGCCAGTGCGAATGCTGATTGAATGCATCAACAGCTGCAAGTGCTCGCTGCATTCAGCATGAATTTGTTTATATATAAATACTTTTCAGCAAGTTGCAGCTAAACTTTTCCCAAACTCATTGCAGTAAGATGCTCCGTGTTTGTTTAGTGGTGAAGACGTACCACTGCAACAGTTGTGAAGGAGGAAGTTGCCAGCTTTCTGAAAACTTATGCCTTTCATACTAGTAAAGTAGTTTAAAAGTTACGAATTTTCCGAATTTTCTTTGACGATATTGCTTTTGCGCTAAAGACGAACGTGAAGCCAGAATTTCATGAGGAATATATGCGCAATTTCATGAAAACCAATCCTTTTAAATGTTCGGGATTTACTGAATGTCAGGCATTGAATGAGGCTTATGTATACTTGTACAAGTTTTCATGTCAGACACGAACTTTTTGCAAGTTTTAATAAAAAGTTCAAATCGACCACGCTGAGTGGCTTAACTTTTGGCTTTTCCAGAAAAAAGTAAAATTTTAATGTAAGATGAATTTTGAATGTTTTTTTTTGTTAACCCTTTCATGCGCCAAACTTGTACAGGGCAGTTAGATTTTTTTAAGCACTTGCTTCTGACTTTATTGGGGTCAAATAAAAGAAAAAATTTTTTGTTGTAAAAATTTAATCGCTCCTACTAGTTTAAAAAAATGTTGTACTCATACAACATGGTGCATTAACGAAGTAAAAAGAACATACTTTTTTGTGAAATGAAAACAAAACATAGTTTTATTTAGTAAGCAATAAATGTAACAATGTCTTTCAAAATATAATAGAATTGTATTATTTTACATGATAATCAGTAAAACAATTTATTTTAGGCGTAAAACATAGGGATAATTTACATTTAGTGCATATTACAGTTGTGAAACAAATTTTACAAAGTTTGTAACGCGACTGCGTTGCTTGTAAGATGGAAAACGGCCAATTCCATCGTACTGGACATCTTCAATTTGAATTGTATAAAGTACTTTACGCTTTGAAGATGTTGGAGTAGTTTGTGGAGAAATTGATGGACGGACACGTTTCCCTAGACTAAAAGTGTTTGTATGAATTAATCCAATCGCAATTTGTTTATAAAACTGTATTAGAGTTAGCGTTTCTTTTTTGTTGACTTTAGTAAGCTCACAATGCCGCCTATATAGTGGGCGGACCACGCCCATTTTTTCGTATGACATAGATGAACGACTTAACTTGAATACCAAGTATTATTCTTTGCAATGAGTAATTAGACAAATTACAGCAATTTGATCGCAAAAAACCCGAGGTAGTGGGACTTACAGGCCCAGTGTAGGCGTGTCCTTGAACCGATTTGATTAATTTTAACTCTTCACCTAACGCGAAGTTCACTGTGACTGTATACCAAATTTGGTTGAAATCGGACAACTCCTTCTTTCTTTTTTTTCCGGACACGCAGACAGACGGAGAGACGGACAACCGGAAATGAAAAGAGAAAGTGTTTCTGATCATTTCTATATAGGTACTTATGTCAATACCTAGGACGGCTCCTTTAATGCGTTACAATTTTCGCACAAAGTTATTATACCCTATTACCATAGGTGTAGGGTATAAAAATTATATTTTAAACTTATTTCTCCATCACAGTTAGCATAGTGATGTATTCATGGTGAATAGGTGGTATGTAAGGCAGCAAACTCATCATATCATTGTATTTCTCTCTTGTTGTATGTAGGACTCGAAGTTTTATACAGTTGCAGCAGAGTAATTTTTCTGAGGTTTTTTGGTCTTCCTTTTTGTCAAAAAAAAATTACTTTAAATGGAGCGTTTTCTTCCATAGAAGTTTTGTAAAAAATGTTGTGCGGTTCATCCGTTTTAAACCTCATGTAGCATATTTTTAGCCACTTGTACAATGCCACTTCTAAAGATTTGGTCGAAACAAAATATTCTTTTTTCATTTCATACAAAATGAAGCTATTTTTTCCCGGCAAGTTTTTATTGAATTGTAATTGTCTTGAGCAATTATTCTTTTTCTTTAATGCTGTTTTCACAACTCCACTTATAGTTATAAGGAATGGACTTATTCCACTTAAAAAAAAAAGATTTTTGCGATAACATTTTGTGGCCAAAATATTTTTGATTACCTACTTTATAAAAAATCGTACAAAAATTGAATGTGTGATTATAAATATGGAAAGAAGGTGTCTATATCTTACTAAAAATAGCATTAACTCGTTCTTTTTAGAAAGTGGACTTATTCCTTTTTCAAAAATAACAGCTCAAATCATAACTAACTCAACTATAAACGGGCCAATTTTTATGTTTATATAAAGTTATTGGCCACCGCGGCGGCTCAATGGGCAAGTGCTTGGTCGCTGATGCGGGAAGGCCTGCGTTCAAATCCCAGCCCGGGCACATAACATCTATCATAAAGAGAATTTGCTTTTCAAATTATTTCTTTGCGTGGCGCCACTTCTCGCTATGAATTGGAAATTCTCAGAGAATATTCTTCGCCATGAAAAGATTCTCAACCCGTTCGGATTCGGTTAATGTAGGTCCCGTTTACTTGTGCAAAATATAACAAGCACACACAAAGTAATGCGAGAAAGCTAGACCTAAGCCCGCATGGGCTGCTGTGCCAATCAATTAATTATTATTATTAAGTTACGAAGAGTAACGTTACGTCTTGACTAGCTGAGCCTTAAGTTGATAAAGCCCTACTTCTAGCACGATGTTTTTTTTTTTTTGCACAATTTAACGGGGCCTACAAATTTATTCATCAGCCGTGTCCGAACGGGATTGAGAAGTTTTACTATGGCAAAGAATAGCTTTGGATAGCTTTCCTATGCCTCCAAAAAAATGTTTTCTTATTCGAGTTTGTTAAAAATCTTGCAGAAATTTTCCTACGTCCGAACAATGCTTAGCGGACGCCGCTTTGTTGTCTGCGACAATGAAGCCCGCCTCCACACTCCGCAAAGTTTTCCTTAGGTCTGAATGTTTCCCATGAGAACTCCTGCCTCTGCAACTGGCTGCAATAATAATAAATAATCGATGGATTTCACGTGCTCTGGTTTTGACTTACTTAATTTCGAACAAAAGTGGCACCACTTTGCAAAAGCAATCACGTTTTCATTAAAAGTGTGCGGCATAAAAGCCTGGGACGAAAGCACACAGGAGCAGGAGCCAGAGAATGCAGATGCTTGCGCCTAAGACAAGTTAAAGCGATTCAGACTTCAGCGAGCAGCAAAATGAATTAGGAACAACATGTGCGCCAAATTAAGAGAACACTTTATGCATATTAAATTTTATTTTCAGCACGTTCCCAGTTGGAAAGTCTCTTGAGGAAATTGATTAAGTATTTTCCTACGAAAGTCAGATTGATAATTTGAAGACAAGAGTCGCCCTAAACCAACGCGACAGATCTCTTCGGTTGTTACAAAAGAAGCATCGGCAAAATTCGAACGACTCCTTCGGTCGTTCTTTACAGAGGGTGATAGGGTGAAGGGTTCGGCTATAATGAGTGGTTGACACTTGTAAATTCCCGAGCTATTCTCAAATATGTTTAAAAAACGTCCACACTGCGGCAAAACCTCTTCATTGGCGCCGCTGTCGATAAATGTCCAATGCTTCGTGGCACCATTCGGGAGTTCTTGGAATGCATACGCGGAGAAAACGCAGAAAGAGATGCTCGATTTTCCAATGACATTGCCATGTTTAAATTCATCGATGCATGTAAGGGATAGATATGTATGTACGGCATCGCTTACCCATGTCTACCTTTTCCAACGGGGGTGCTACTTGAAGCACACATATTCACAGAACAATCAGCCAACAGTAGAAGGCATTGCCAAGCAGTGCTGTCGTTGGCTTTTTTAAAAGGGAGTACCAATTTCGAAAAAGTGGAGCACTTCGTAGTACCCTATGCACAAAAAATTTCCATAGTATTCTTTTATTTATAGCGACTTAAACATGGTTTTTATATACGAAAGTTTTAAGAAATACATTTCAATTTTATATGTAGACATTTAAAAGAGTTAATCTTTTAAATCATCCTATGTGTCCAAACATTTCTTAACAAATATAAATTTTTTTTGCAGCGTGTATAATTTACATATATGTACATACTATGTGTTTGCTAAAAGTTTTAGATAGTTTTATAATTTAGAATTCTTTCAACCTAGATATTCTTGTGGGTAGATGACTCCATTTTCAACGAGAATAACCTATTCTCGATATCGAAATGATGTTAATATGTTTGGTGGGAATCTACAAATGCATATGCACACTTTTTCCAGATTTTTGAATTTTTTACGAATCATGACATTAATTGCTTAAATATTTTTTATCGCAAAAAGTTGAATCAATGCTCAGGTTTCAAAGTCAAAGGTTTTCAAAAGGAGTGGAGCCGGAGTACCAGGGCTGAAATAAAGAACTAAAATACTCCGATCTGAGTACTTCCGACAGCACTGTTGGCAGGTAGATACATATGCAACTTTGTTGGTTTGAAGTCGTCCCTTGAAAAATGAAGCAGGCGTATGTATAAACTGGCAGCAGGCCAGCGAGCGGGCAGGCGGGCAGGGGAATTCATCGCTAACAAATGACTGCGATCAAAACAGGAGAACATGTGTCAGAAATGCCAAAAGCAACAACGTCAGTGGCAAGAGCAGACACATGAGAAATAATTTGGAAATGTTCGAAAACCTTGGTCCCAGCGAAGGGGAAGGAAACAAAGAAAAATTTAACCAAATCAACCTGGAATTGAAAATGAAGATGCAGATGAAAATGGAAACATGAAACGCAACAACAAATTTGCCTGCTGCATATGCGTCGAAAAAACAGCAACAGCAACGCACTCAAAGTGGCACGATGCGTACGCATCCGGGCATAAACACATACGAGCATACATGCATACATACATACAACATGTGTGTGAATATACACTCAAAAAGTCGCTTAGTAACAAATTAAGCCAATTGATATTTTTTCATTCAACGATCGAATTTTAATAAAAATAGCAGATTGCCGTTTTAAGGGGTACTCTCCAACTAAGAAAATGCCAAGCAATCTTGCCGGTAAAAAATAATTGATGTGCGTGTTCAAAATAGAAAAATTTTGGATTATGACATATTTTAGTCATCATCAAACAGTCTTTTGAGTAAAATAGTACTTAAGGAAGAAAATCTACTTTTCTCAATCTTAGAAGTTTAATTTTACTATCGCAATATGCAAAAACATTCTCCGATATATTCCGAACTTTTGTGTGCTCGTTCTATTTTAGCACCAGTAAAGAGGACTTACATACAAATTTATTGCCATATTCGAACGGGATTAAGAAGCTTCATTATTCATGGCAAACAATACTCTGACAGATTTGCGAATCCTTCGCGAGAGATGTCGCTGCGCACAGTAACAATTTAAAAACCAATTCTCCGTCTGCCTCTTTAGATGGTAGAAGTCTGCTGGGTATAGTGCAAGCAACCTTTCCTGTCAGAGACCGAACACTTATAAACTGCTGCGCTGGTAGTCTCATGTTATCTAAAAGCAATAATGATAGCAAGTAATGAAGCATAAGTCGTGACATAACAATACCCTAAAAAAGTATTCCAGTGGGGCTGTAATATATTGAAAAAATGAATCTGTTGGTGTATTATTTAAATATTTCAATGGGCGAACCACGCCCATTTTTGGCTAACTAAGAGATATTCCAAGGCACTGGCTTGGCTTTTATGAATTGTATCCAATACTTTTGCAATTTTAACTTAATTTTAAATTATAATTTTCTCTCGCTCGTCAAATGTTGACAGGGGCTTGATCAAGTCGAATACTGACAAAAATTAGTTTGATCCAGATCATCAAAATCCTTACTAACAATATGGCACATTGTTTAACATTTTTATGCGCGAGTAAAAAGTGACTACATCATGCTGAGTTTTTGCAGAACGAAGGAAATTGCTTGAGAAGTTTGTACGAACTTTAAAATTTTCTTTTGTAAATACTTAATGTAAAATATACTTTTGATTAAAATAACGCTAAACAAATTTTTTCATTCCTTCTGATGTAGAGTTCATTTCAATTCGTCATAATTTTTATACCCTACACCTATGGTAATAGGGTATAATAACTTTGTGCGAAAATTGTAACGCATTAAAGGAGCCGTCCTAGGTATAGACATTAGTATATGTATAGAAATGCTTAGAATCATTTTCTGTGTTGATTTCCGGTTGTCCGTCTGTCCGTCTGTCTGGCTGTCCGTTGGCGCAGGAGAGAAAGAACGAGTTGTCCGATTTGGACCAAATTTGGCACACAGTCGCAGTGAACCTTCCACTACTTCATGTTCCGAGATTAGGCAAATCGGTCGAAGGACACGCCCACAATGGGCCTGTAAGTCCCACTACCTCGGGTTTTTTTCGATTAAATTGCTATAAATTGCCTAATTACTCATTCAAAAGAATAATACTTGGTATTTAAGGTGAAGTGTGGACCCTCTGTAAAATACCAAAAAATGGGCGTGGTCCGCCCACTATATAGGTGATAAACGAAAAATCCTCTTAACTTCCATAATATATACACCAGAGCGTCCAGATTTGGTTACTTCGTTCCTGGTAGGAATATCTTTTAATTCTCCAGAAATGGGCGTGGTCCGCCCACCATGGGGGCAGTAAAATAAATATGCCGATAACATCTGTTGTACACCTGTCAGAGCATCAATATTTGGCATATATAGCCCTATTAGTTATATCTTATAGTCTGCCAAAAATGGGCGTGGTCCGCCCACTATGTAGGCTGTAAAACAAATGCACCCACAATTTCAGTGAATTATCACCCCACTTGGGAACATGGTGTAGGGTATTACTCTGTCGGTGAAACCCTACTGATGCTTCCTTACTTGTTCTTATTAGCTTTGGACTCATGCTTAGTCCTTGCAGACTGGAGGAAATTGCTGGAGAAGTTTGTTCAAACTTGAAAATTTACTTTGGTAAATACTTAATGTAAAATATACTTTCGATTAAATTTATGCTGAAAATATTTTTACTTTCTTTCATATGGAATATAGAGTTCATATTAATTCGGCATTTTATATTGCATTGCATATTTAAATTCTTTTAACTGTGTTTTGAATCATATCGGCTGATGAAAATCAATCTTATATTTTTTATATATCAGTGAAGTCTTTCATATCAACTTGTAACAAAATCAAAACGATATTCGATTAATATTAAAAATTATATAGGATAATACCGGCCGACTTTTGCAAGAAAAAAATATCACTTTTACAGTGATTTCTAACTGTTTATTCCTTCGGTGTAGGAAATGTCATGCGTATGGTCAAAGCAGCTCCAGTGAAGAAGGTGTTACAGGTGGCCGTAGAAGGAGGGTTTCAAAAAGTTTAGCAGTTTGGATTGGAATTTTTTTTTTGCAATAAAAGTGATATTACTGAATGCGTATTTTGCTCTTTGCACTTTTATTCGATGTTTTCAAAAAATACGATAACATAATTTAAAGAATAAGATTTATGAAATCGGAAGATATCAGAGACTCTTTTGCGTTTTCTGATAAAAAGTCTGAAAAATTTTCATATGTTTTCCGTATTTTTCCTCTATTGGTCGTCAATTTTCAGATATTTTTCTCTAACATACAACATAAAACAAATAATTAACACAAACATGTCACTTTCAACAGCTTCCTGCTGAGAACTTTTTATACCCTACACCTATGGTAATAGGGTATAATAACTTTGTGCGAAAATTGTAGCGCATGAAAGGAGCCGTCATAGGATAGACATAAGTATATAGAAATGCTTAGAATCATTTTCTGTGTTGATTTCCGGTTGTCCGTCTGTCCGTCTGTCTGGCTGTCCGTTGGCGCAGGAGAGAAAGAAGGAGTTGTCCGATTTGGACCAAATTTGGCACACAGTCGCAGTGAACCTTCCACTACTTCAAGTTCCGAGATTAGGCAAATCGGTCGAAGGACACGCCCACAATGGGCCTGTAAGTCCCACTACCTCGGGTTTTTTTCGATTAAATTGCTATAAATTGCCTAATTACTCATTCAAAAGAATAATACTTGGTATTTAAGGTGAAGTGTGGACCCACTGTAAAATACCAAAAAATGGGCGTGGTCCGCCCATTGTATAGGCGGCAACAATTTTCCGGTAAAATGGCTCTCAACTGACTACTTATGCATTTAAACGAATGAAATTTGGTTCCTAGGATAAGATATAGTAGGTCCTACATGACATATAAGAAAATGGGCGTGGTCCGCCCACTATATAGGCGGTAAGCTTAAAATCCTCATAACTTCTGTAATATACACATCAGAGCATCCATATTTGGTCATTTCATTGCAGGGGGAGAATATCTTTATATTCTCCAAAAATGGGCCTGATCCACCCACAATGGGGGTGGTAAATTTAATATACCGATCATTTTTTTTGTACACCTGTCAGAACATCAATATTTGGTATATATAAACTTATTAGGAATATCTTGTAGTTTGTCAATAATGGGCGTGGTCCGCCCACTCAGTTGCTTGGTGTAGGGTATTACTCTGTCGGTGAAACCCGACTGATGCTTCCTTACTTGTTTTCAGCTAGTTTTGCATAAACGGGCTAAAAGGTTAAAAGCATGTTCTTCTCATCTTCTTCTTCTTCATGTACCGACATCAATTAAATTTGTTATGATATTCTTAACTGGAGCATTGTTTTTAAAATTATTGCAATATTTTTTGATTTGACACCAATTTTGAAATATTGTCTATGGGACGAATAACTTTGAACTGTCGAAAACCACAGCTGCAAAACGAAAAAAATTTGTGATTCAATGACGATTTGTTTGGTATTCAAGCGATTTAGCTATAAAACTGTGCTCACACTGTAAGCAGCAGTCGTTTCCCTTTGTTGTCTCATTTTACCATGTCGGTTATCTATTCATGCCACTGGTGATATTTGCATTCATCGATCAAGAGAGATAATTTTTCGATTTTCAGCCTTTAGGTATGATTTATAAATTTAGCTCAAATGATGAAAATATTTGTTATATTTATTATTATGTGGCCATGTTTATGTTTATATTATGTCCCCTGAACATGCACTAACATATGTATGTACATGTCTTTCTAACAAGAATTCCAACATATGCATTGCAGGCAGGAATTAGTATAAACTAAACGGTCTCCCTTTGAAATACAGTCATCCTCCACAGTCTTCGTATAGTTAACACATTTTCGTATATTGATTTTGAACCAGTTTTCTGTTGCTGATATGAAAAATATTTAATTTTAATTACATGTACATGCCTCATATTTGCATTCAACATTGAATCGACGCGTTGCGTCGTGTCGTTTCAGTATGGATTGGATTATTGATCGACTGCATATGCAGGTTCAATATAATCTTCCTTTTCTCTGGAGCCGTGCTTCCCAAAGTGTGTTCCGGGAAACCCTGGGGTTCCACGAAAAAATTTAAAGGTTCCGCAGGACAAATTTCATTTCATTAAAAAATATACGAATGGTGTTTAGTATGTTCACATTTTCATCGGAATGTTTACAATCGAGCACCAAATCAAATTAAAAAGTTTTAACGGTCAGACGGGCAAGGAGAAGCGCTGTTGTTTTTTAACAGAAAACAACCAAAACCCAAAGGGAAAATATAGTTAACTGTATTGATAATTTTATGACAACGCATGAAATTAACTGGGGAAAATGTATTGAAGTATGCAGCGATGGAGCAAAGGCAATGGCCGGAAATGTGAGTGATGCTGTAGCACGGATTTAAAATGTTGCAAAAAACTGTAACAGTACTCAATGCATTCTTCACAGATATGCATAAGTAACGAAAAGGATTTCAGTGATATTGAAATCTGTTCTAGACGAAGCAGTGAAGACTATTAATTTTATTAAAAGTAAAACATTGCAATCACGTATTTTCAAAGCCATGTTCGAAGATATGGGTAGCCTTCACACCACTTTACTTCTTCATACGGAAGTTGGATGGCACTTGCATACCTTGCTGATATATTTGGGAAAATCGAGGGAACTATGTTTGCTCTGCAAGGAAAACAAGTAAACATAATGCAAACAAAGGACAAATTGGTTGCCTTTTCAAGGAAAATACAATATTGGATTTGAGCTGTGGAGCCAAATAACTTCGAGTGTTTCCAGACGCTTAGTGATTTTCTCGAAGGATCTGAAGTGGATTTAGGTAGGTAGGAAGGTTAAGTGGTCGTCTCGAGGACATCACTTAGGCCAAAAGCCCCATTGTGTTACCACGTGGGGATTTTCACCTATACACTTCCCATGTATGGGAGCCACTTTGTGGCTCTGGTATATTTGTCGATATGTCCTGGTGGCGTTTTTTCCAAGTCTGCCAGACAGCTCAGGAAGTAATGTCCCAGGAATCGGAAGCGCCTTCTTGCTAGCGCTGGGCATTTGCAAAGGACAACTTCTTCAATTATGTTGATTCTTTGTAGCTCTGCGCCTGCTCTTGCGAGTTCGTCGGCTATACAGTTTCCCTCTATGTCTTTGTGCCCAGGCACCCAGCAGAGGTGCACATTGTACTGCGCGGATATCTCGTTCAGAGATTTTCCGCAGTGAAGGGCTGTTTTAGAGCGGGGGTGTGCGCTGAGTACAGCCTGGCTGTCTGTGTAAATGGTAATATCCCTGATCGCATTTGCTTTGAGGCAAGCGGCTACCTGTCTGATGGCTGTGAGTTCGGCCTGAAAGACGCTACAGTGGTCCGGTAGTCTATATGCCGATCGTAGGTTCAGATTCCTGCAGTATACACCGCTGCCGACTTTGTCGTTCATCTTTGAACCGTCCGTGTAGAAGGTTGCCATATTGCTGGACTCCTCCGGTAGTTCGTGTTTGTCCCAATTATCCCTTGAGGGGATTTTCGCACTAAATAGTGCTTTGGGGAGTGGTTTGGGGATTGTGTAATCAATCAAAGACGGAATGGTAGTTTGTTTACGATTCTGGCATGTCCTATGTCGATCCTGCTCCACGGAAGGATCGCATTGAGCCTTGCTGCCGTACAGCTCGCCACTAGTTCCCCGTAGATGTCTATGGGGAGTAAGTGAAGTAGAGTTTCCAGGGCTTTAGTGGGCGTTGTCCTGATGGTGCCTGAGATCAGAATGGCCGCTATTCTTTGAACCTTGGTTAACAGATTCACGTAGGTGGATTTGCTCAGGGCTGTCCACCACATTGTAAATGACTGATAGTTTCAGCCCCCAGCTTCTGCTGATAGCTCTTTTGCAGGTATATAGGGCGGTGGTGGCTTTCTGGATGCGATTTTTAATATTGTCCTTCCAGGTAAGCTTCCGGTCTAGGATGATTCCTGGGTATTTTACTTTTTCTGTTAGGTGTAGGTGAGTGCCGTTCAAAATGGGTAGGCTGAACCTCGGTATCCTATGTTTCTTCGTGAAAAGAATAAGTTCCGTCTTGGCAGAGTTAACACCCAGACTGCATTCCCTTGTCCAGAGGAGATACTTGGCAACTCTGTTATCTACACAAGTTAAATTTTTTGGCCGCGTAAATTTAAGTTGAAATTTGACTGAAAACGCGAAAGAAAAGCAGCAAGCAATACAGCATTCGATTCAGCAAAACCTGGTGCACCGAGGAGAGTTGGAGTATCACTGAATACTGGGTGAGCAGTTGGAGCCTCAACAAGCAGATTCTGCGAGCAGCCGGCCAGCAGCTGGTTACATTCTGACAGATCGCGAAAGAAGCTTTTATCTAGGTAATAGCAAACAGGCTATCCTGGGCACAAACCACAATAGCAAAAGCACAGGCTGTCAAACTATCCATAGTTGCCAGACTGTAAAATCATGGAAATGACCCCAACACGAAATCCCACGGCAACAGTACAAGTGTCAAAGAGAAAATTGGCAGAAACTTCACCGGAGGCGGCGGAAATGAGCAGTTCCGTTGGCAAATTATCGGTTTCGGAGCTGATGTCATTAATGCAAAGAACTATGGAAGCAACATTGGATGAAAAACTTAAAAATCTA
Organism: Neria commutata; assembly: GCA_963457695.1. Lineage (NCBI taxonomy): Eukaryota > Metazoa > Arthropoda > Insecta > Diptera > Micropezidae > Neria > Neria commutata. The sequence continues at coordinate 22,470,979 of OY735247.1, read as the reverse complement.
CCAACTAAAGAAGACTTCGAAAGTGTAAAAAGCCACGTAGGCGCATTATCCATTAAAATGGATAAGCTAATAGAAGAAAACCAGGCTCTGAAGAAAAAAGTAATGGATTTAGAAGAAGGTAAAAATGCGGGCACAAATGGGGCGTTTAGAGAACCATCACAGAATGAATAATTTGGAAGTACGCTTGTGTTGACACAGCGTCCGTGGCTTGATGCTTACTGTCGACAACTCGTTATCAGACTGCGACTTGCAAAAGAGCTTCTCTTCAAGTACTATATAAAATTCTCTTTAACAAAAAACGATTTTTCATTTTTCTTGTGGAAGAGTAAACAAAACTGTAGTGCAAATGCCTGATATTTTTCTCAAAATTTTTCCAAAATTTAAAATTTTTTCAAAATTAAAAAAATTTTGAGATTTACTACAATAAACAAAACCAGATTTCACGCCACCTTATTATTATACCCTACACCTATGGTAATAGGGTATAATAACTTTGTTCGAAAATTGTAACGCTTTAAAGGAGCCGTCCTAGGTATAGACATTAGTATATGTATAGAAATGCTCAGAATCATTTCTGTCTTGATTTCCGGTTGTCCGTCTGTCCGCGCAGGAGAGAAAGAAGAAGTTGTCCGATTTAGACCACAGTGAGAGTGAACCTTAACTTAATTTAAGTTCTGAGATTAGCCAAATTGGTCGAAGAACACACCCACAATGTGCCTGTAAGTCACACTTCCTCGGTTTCTTTCGTTCTATTCGCTGTAATTTATTTAATTGCTCATTGAAAAGAATAATACTTAAAGATAAGGGCAAAAAAGGGCGTGGTCCGTCCACTTTATAGGCGGAAAATGTTTTCCGGTAAAATGGCTCTCAATTGACTATTTATCAATTTAAACGAATGAAATTGGCTTCCCAAGTTGAAACATAGGTCTTACCTGCCATACAAGAAAATGGGCGTAGTCCGCCCACTATAGTATAAGCCGTAAATTAAATTCACCCACAATTTCATTTCTTTCAGTGGGTTATCGCCCCACTCGGTAACTTGGTGTAGGGTATTACTCTGTCAGTGAAACCCGACTGATGCGTCCTTACTTGATTTCTTACTTTTATTTACTCACTTTTTATGAGAGCTCTCGATTTTTGTTCTTCTTGTGCACCCGGTTCACCCAGGTAGCAGGCAATGCCTGGGTAATTAAGGGTGGCCCAGGTAATTGAAACCAGTCTCCAGTCTGATCTGGCTGCGCTTGAGCGTCCATCTTTTTTTATTGCTAAAATTTTTAACAATGACGGTTTTTCTCGGTATTTCTCGCAGTGTTCTGCTTGAATGTTGTCTCGAGTGTGCTTCCGTGCAGATGGGAGTGTGTGAGGTTGTGGGTGTGTCTGAAAGAGCGTGTGTGGTAATTGCTAAATGAGGGACAATTTGAGTGATTCCGTGTTAAATGCGCGATTCTGCCGCGATAATTGCACGCCAACACAAACAAGGATGTCGCGTGCCCTGCTGTCGCGTGGCAACACACAGCAACTACAACAACAGAGCAGCACATTCGCAACGGCTGCGATTTATTGTTCGGGCCGAGAGTGGCAACAACACCGGAAATAGTACAATAATTTTGCATTTATGGCCGCAGTCTAGTCACAGTGAGAGAAACAAATCAATCATTCAATCAAACGATCCGGCAATCCATCAATATGTCTATAAAATACTATTATATTGCATGATTGATTCGGATGCAGTATGTTGATGTCTGCAAATGTAAATGGAATATCATTATATTGAGGAATTGATTCAGATTTGAAGGGTTTTTCATATTTACTCGAGTGGCTTACAAGCCGATAAATCGATTTTGAAGCTGTGAGGGGTATTTGGTAGCGTTAACACAGAACTGTAAAAATTCAAAATTATTTTTCAAATTTAATCTTGCAGAGCACTTTAATATGAATAAAAGATTCTGAAGCGCAAATTTGAAATTTCTTAATATTTGATGTACACACTTAGTCCTGGAAAAAAAGTTTCATCAAATCTAATTTCAACTAATTAACTGATCGACTTCCATTTTTTCATCAAGAATATCATAAAACATTTTTGAGAAGTTGGTGAAAGTATGCGAATATGTTCCAGAGATAATTTCTACATACCGCCCGTTATTTTATTGCAAATTCTGAGAACAGAGACACTGTTGCGAATATGCATTCAGTTTTTTAGAATTTATTTCACGGCCTTTGAAGAACACTACATTTCCCTGAAAGACGAAAATTCGGCACAGCACTGGTGAAACCCACTTCCCCTCTGAATGAACTGCAATGACGTAGTAGGTAGTCTTTGTTTTCCAGTTTTGAGCATGGTAGGCCATTAAAGCCCTCCAATGCAATCCAATGCCTTCAATGAATACAGACTTAATTAATTTTAATTATTTTTGACACTTTTATTTTGACGAAGCATAGAGCAGCGCCCACAGCAAGCTCCTGCGTCTTTAGTTTCGTTGTAAATGGATTTTTCTCTGAACTCCTTAACAATATTCAAATTAGCATTTTCTTACCTTTTTCGTGCATTTTTTCTCTAAAAAGACGACAGGTCCACTGACGGCGGGCTCAATGCACAAAAGACCATTTCAAAGCTCGATCGACTTCAGGCGGCCACAGGAACTCGGTAAGGATTAGCCGCACAAGGCAATTCACGCGAAATCCATTTAGTTATCCATAAAACAAGAAATTCATAAATTTGTTTCTTTTATTTGTATAAAAGTATTCACATTGGCGAAGCGAGCGTATTTATTTCTTTTCCTTCATTTCGGAGGCTTTACTCGCAGAATTTGAGAACAAAGCTGGCCAGAAACCTAAAATTAGAAATGGAACAATAGAAAACGGCGTGAGAATAGGACCGTAAACTGCTGGGAGGAGGCAACAAAAGCAAAATTATGTAAAAATTTGCACAAACAAAGCCGAATGAAGTTTGCGTTTTTATGCCAACCGCCATGGTATGTCGCTCGGGGAGGGGGAAGATTTATTGGGGCACGCTTTAAGGTGCTCAGTACAATGCACCATAGACCGTTTTCAGAAATACATATACCCTTAATTGTGCTCATTTCGCACACACACATCTTCCTTCGTTAGAATCCTTGATGAAAGCATTACTAACTGTATTTTTGCTTTATTTACGGAATCCCCGTAAGCATTTGCCGCGATATGAATTGTTTAATCTTATAGTGAGATTTTTAAAACATTTGATGCCAACATTTCACGCATAAATATTTTATTATAAAAATCAAACAACGAAAATATCATAGCTTTATATTTATAAAAACATCGCGAATCGATAAATCCCTCAAAACAAGACTCATTTATACCCTTTTTTTTGGTGACATGCTTTCGCTTCATAGCCTTTGATGTACAAATTCATTCTTTATGGGTTTTGAGATAAGTGCAATGAAGGAAATGTAAACAGCACACTTTTTCAGGAATTCCATCAAACGGTTGGAGCCATTACTTTATGATGTAGACATTGCGGAAAATGTTATAGAAGTTTAAATGCACTAATATCTTTCAAAAAATTTTCAATTCGTTACTACCTTAATATATGTATATAGGTTGCAAAAAAGGTTAGCAGCTCTATACGTCTTTTATGAAAAATCTAATTACACTATGTAACAAAAAGTATGAAAATGAAAAAAAGTGTTAAAACTGAAAGCTCAACACTAAACAGACCTAATAAATTTTATCCCGGCAGAAGCGAAAATAATTGTAGTGCAACTTCTATACACAACATTGTATGATGTTACATAAAATATAACCTTAAATCGATGCTAAACCTAAAAAATCTATACAAAATTGAGTTGTGCAAGATAATTAGCATTAGTCCTCGGCTACTTCGAATACTTATTAAGTTAAAGGGGAAAACATTTCAAAACTTTTGAACATCGATTTAGGCCAGGTTTAGCGAGTGTATTACATTTTTTTAAATTTATAAGACTAGACCGAACGTAAATATTTCGAATGCCGTCCACTGTCAAAATGCCGTGGCTCTAGGTATTCTTTAAATTTGCCTAATTTCAGAACTAAAATATTACTTCACAGTCTTACACAAAAAGTGTTTACTCTCTAAAGTAGTGAATTTTATATGATAGAGTTTAAGGAAACTGTCGGTAAGGCAATAAACAGGACCAATTAAATTCCATAAATTCTTATAATAATATCTTTTATTAGATAATAATAAAAGTTGCAAATAGTTTTCTGCAAAATGTTTTCAAATATTTACAAAAAATGTTTACAAAGCGTATTCAAAAAAGATGGCAACATGTGAATCGGCAAATGGACAGTACCTACTCCGTCAGTGGTGGCTGTTAAGAATGCAAGATTATACAGTGACGTAAATAGAGGCATATGCAGTGCATACGTCATACTATGAGTAGGCTTAAAAACTTCTTATTTGGGATTTCAAACAGAGTAAGTAGGTCGGTTTACTCAGTTTTTTTTTCAACTAAGTATGAGTAAGTATGAGTAAGGGTAGAAAACAGAGTTTCGACAGAGTATACTTAGTGCAATGAGTACTCATTGCAGTTCTCTGATATGCACTCGGATGTAAACATTGAACAACTGAATATGCTTGGCGAAAACTACTTTAAAAGGATTGACTTATTTGCTCTAGACCATCTTAACTACTATCTTCTGAGCTGAATCCGTCTTAACAAATTTGATCGGCATATTGCTGGATACTAACTTATAATTGAACCATTTTTCGATTTCATTTCATTAAATGCCCGGGTTTACCAAGTCTTTAAAATTCAATCTTTGGCAATTTATGGCATTGTTTAAAATATAATGATTTTGCGTTTCACAGACTTTACCATTAATGCTTCTATTTCGAGTAATTAGTCGTTTAGAAATTATTAGAATTCACATTAAAAGTCACTGATGAGGTTTTCTGGCAAAACCCGAAATAGCTATATGACCTGCCCATGTGAGCAATAATTATAATTCTTTATTGTTGTACACTTAAAATTGCTTTGTTTCAGAACAGAAATAGACAACTCAGTAGTGTCATTTATCTTTGGCAAGTCAGTCCGAATAAAAACTATTCTTTCTATAATGATTTTTATTAGAACTGAAGCGCTAGTACAAATCGGGCAATAGACACGTCACACAACGATTGTATACAAGTCTTTGTTTTTCTCTATTGAATAAATTTTTTTGATTATACATATACCCGGGGATAATTTATTGACCTGGAATGATATAAAAAATTGGCATGGTCCATCTACTATGTAAGCGGCAAATTAATTATACCAATAATCAGTATTAATTTGGTATGCTTATACTTTTTACTTATTTTACCCAAAAATCGTACCATTGCATCCCCGTGAGATCTCAAGGTAACAATTCCCATGCAACAGAGGGAAGTATTTATATGTACATATACATTTTTGCTTACAAATTCACTTTGAATCAGGCTATTAAAATGACCACCTTGTGACTGTATTTTGTTCACAAGGTGGCGGCATCATGTACATACACTCCTATTCAGAGAGACAATAGTTTATTCCAATAAATGAATTTCCATTTATATAAACATATATAATTTAAGATGAATATTCAATCAGATATTGTAAGGAAAAGCATAGAAACTTATTATTTTTGATGTTGAAAGATTGCATTTCTTTAACGTGACAGAAATGTGTACATTAAGTTAACGTGACGTTACAAGAATTTTAATTTCCTAAAACATATTTTCGTCCAAATTTTTATGGATTCGGGACCACTGCTCACCTCAGCAAATAACTTGGGCTAGAATTCAATTAAAAATGGAGAGATGAATTTTCCATGGCAAAAGGCTTAGAACAAACAGTTTCAAAGCATTAAACTAAAGTTTTGATATTTTATTTGATATCGAATTCAAAGCAAGAAGAAACAAGTAAGGAAGCATCAGTCGGGTTAGCCCGACAAAATAGTACCCTACACCTAATAAGGCGTGGGTCGGTGGGTCCACTGAAAAAAATTAAATTGTGGATGTGTTAAATTTACCGCTTACATGGTGGGCGGACCACCATAAATAGTCGCAACAGAAATGAATTGATCAAATATGAACTGTCTGGTGTATATATTATGGAAGTTATGAGGATTTCCCGTTTACCGCCTATATATTGGGCGGACCACGCCCATTTTTTCGTATGACGTTGATGGGCCACACATCACCTTAAATACCAAATACCATTTCTTTAAATGAGTAATTGGAAAAAATTATAGCCATTTTACCGATCAAAATTCGGGGTAGTGGGACCTACCGGCCTATTGAAAGCGTATCCTTTGACCGATTTGGCTAATCTCAGAACTTAAAGTAAGTTAAGGTTCACTCTCACTGTGTACGAAATTTTGTCTAAATCGGACAACTCCTTCATTCTCTACTGCGACCACGGACAGACAGACAGACAAACGGAAATCAACACAGAAAGTGATTCTGATCATTTCTATATACTTATGTCTATCCCTAGGACGGCTCCTTTAATGCGTTACAATTTTCGCACAAAGTTATTATACCCTATTACCATAGGTGTAGGGTATAAAAATATATTCTGATTGCTTTTAATAACAATCTTCTATTTAATCCTTCTATGTACAAGGAATCTGGCAGTGCTTCGATTGCGTTCATTTTATCATTCTGCTAGAGTCTTTTATTTGAATTTAATGTACGTGAACCAAGGTCAGTATTTGTTTTGGTTTATTTTTTGCCGCAGAAAGTAGGCTTTTGAGCGATAGCATAGCGACTTGCTTTAATGCTCATTGGGCTTGCTGCTTTGTGCAAAATGTGTTAGTGCATGGCACGCAAATAAAGTTTATGAAATTTCATTTATGACAGACCCAGTCAACTTTGCTCGGCTCCCCACATAATCGGACCAGTGGCCGCGTTTGCAGGCAAACTGCAAAATATCTCATTTTGCTATTTAACCGCCATTTTTCAATTATTGTGTCACGCTTTGTGCTGCCGTCCTTGGTGCCGGCTGTCAAAAGCACACTAAGGCTTCCAGCCATGGGCGTACGCAGGTAGAGATATCATAATGTACCATAAATTTAAAAAAGTGGAACTTTTTGCACTGTTAAATTTACCAGAAATGTTGAGAATTGCACCAACATCCACAAACGTACACCGTAAGAGAATACTTAAAAAGTTCAACAATATATCGTCGCTTCGGTAAAACTGTCTGAAGGATTGGATATAAATATAGAATTTAAATAAAGGCAGACTCTACAACTTTAAAATGGTACGAAAAATAATTTGTCTTTCTCTTATTTAAAAAGGCTACTTTGTAGATACTTCAGTATATTTTTATCAAATCTTTTTAAAGGAATCGATGCATTTCTTACTTCCTTTTCCTTTTTATGAAAGTTCATCCTATTTTAGACTACCAAAATATGAAAGGATGTTTTGTCTTTGTTCAGCTACAAATAATTAGCATAATAGGAAATGGACCGGGAGAAATCGGTACAAAGGGAACAGTTTAAAAGTAACACACATTGGATTGGTACAAATATAGGCGCATGCAGTGACCGACAGGTGAAGCCTGTCCGAAAAATAATGTATGTGTGAAACTGTCTGCACATCCAACAAAATCGCAAACTACCTTGGATGATGGACAAAATCAAGCTAATTATCCATTAAACTATGGAAGATATTAAAATCTGATAACGGCAGCCAAAAGATCTGATTTTCAAATATGTAACGGCTTCAATAAATCAAAATCGTCAAAATGGCGTTAACGAGATTTAACCCGGGCTAGAATATACATAAACGTCTCTCCTCTTTAGCTTGTTCTATGAAGTACATGAGTATTCTTTGTCCGGATGATTTTTCTTGGAAAGTTGCACGATTTTCGGCTCAATTATCTGGGGGGACCAAATTTAACGAAACGCGCTTCATTTAACGTTTTGTGCGAATACAGGTATCCCGCTGAATTGATAAGCGTAAATATGTGAGGGTCAACTAAGCGAGTGATACTGACTAAACATTTATAAAATATGTATTGCCAGGAAAATGCATTTGTGGAACATACTATTGAGTGTGCAACTAAGTTTCCGCCCTTTTTTGCTCGAAAAAAACCATTTATTTCAATAACTAAATGAATTGATACATTATTCAAAGTATTGGCCATCGGAAGCTATGACCTTTTCCCATCTTTCTGGTAACATATGGATTCCGCGCCAAAAGTACTGCTCATTTTTTGAGACCAAGAATGAATCAAGCCAATTTCGGATACCTGGTTCTGAAGTGAAGCGTATCCCGGTGAGAGCGTTCTGCATCAATCGAAATAAATAGTAGTCAGACGGGGCAAGGTCCGGGCTATAAGGCGGGTGAACCAAAACTTCCCAACCACTGTTTTCCAAATAGTTTTTAACCGGAATAGCAACATATGGCCGAGAGTTGTCATGATAGAAAATTATGGATTCGTATCTGGTCCATGCTTTTGAATGAATCCTGCTCCTTTCAGGCGCTTGGAAATGGTTTGGTGAGTGACTCCCAATGATTTTGCAAGTTCTTCTTGCGTTTGACAGCAATCTTCATCGAGTAATGCCTCTAATTCTTCATCTTCAAACGTTTTCGGCCGTCCTGAGCGCTCCTTGTCTACCACATCAAAATCACCACTTTTGAAGCGACGAAACCATTCTTTGCAAGTTGTTTCGGATGGAGAATGTTCACCGTAAATTTCTCTCAGTAAACGAAATGTTTCGGCTGCACTTTTCTTTGCAATAAAATAGTGTAAAACTACTTCCTGCAAATGACGCTTTTCTGGTACAAAGTTCGACATTTTTAATGAAATAAAAATATAAGTGGTTCACACTTCAATCTGATTTCATATACTACGTTTGAAAGCGTAAGTATACGCTATCATAGTGTAATTATATCAAGTGAACCAGATAGCTTGAAGTACCCAAAACTGTCAAAAAATTTTTTGATTTTTCTTTTCTCCTTCTTCGTTATATGTCTTAACCCATCCGAGACATTAGTACAAAAAAGTTACTCAACATTTTTACGTACCAAGCAATTTTTATTTTCAGTAATGAAAATATTAATAACCGCACGTGTGTTACTTGTTTCTTTCCTTTTCTTACTGCCTAAGATCTCCTTCTCCTCAAAATGGTTAGCGCAAACACGCGCTGAGGATGAAAAAGTGGTATTGCATACTTTTATCCACTTTCGTCGCAAATCTTCATCCTTTGGCAGCGAAAACATCGGCACCGCTGCATCGCAAGTGCTTTTGCACAAATGGCAAGAGTTCGGCATTGATATTTTTTTCTTTTTACTTTTTTCTTCAAACGAAAATCAAAACACAAACTGAAAACGGGTTAATATTTTTGACAACGCAACTGACAGTCTTGGGTACGAGAATAGAATGTCATTGCTATCTGGTTCACTTGATATTATTCCACTATGTACGCTATAAGCTGTCAAATGAGTGTATCACCAGGTTCAACAATTTGTAATACATTTTGTAATATAAAGCTTATAAAATGCCATCTATGTAAAAGGGCGGAAACTTAGTTGCACCCCCAATAATAAAGTGAAGGAGATTCATACTTATATACATACAAGTGCAGTATGCAAAACTCGTTTTCATTTAGTCAAGAACGAAAACAACATTTTGAATGATTTTTTATGATATATTTCAGTTATTAAATTAAATCAAAACTAAAAACTTGTATTAACCTAGCTCACGTATTCAACTAGGGGTCGTTCTATTCATATTTTTATAAGAAAATCTTAAGACAACTTTTGAAGTAACAGGCAAAAACGGGTGAAACGCTGAAAATCGGATTTTTGGCTCTAAAGCCAAATTTTTCGTATGTATTGAATTTTCAGTATGACGTTTTTTAATGCGACTAGACCTACTATATGCACCATCTGTTTCTCCAGTTTTCTCGAACTGAGTTTCTATATTGTAACGTAGAGCTATCGATATTCCTTTAGACATAAATTTAAGCTATCGGTGTTAATTATTTTGTTTTTAAATCCTTACTACGCCCATGCTTCCAGCCACTCTCCAACTCCGACGCCCATTTTGACGTTTTGATGCGAGTTTATTGTAAACCACGTTTGCTTGGTTTTCCAATGGTCTGCGTATTTCGCTTTGTTTCGTGCTGTTTCCTTTTTTGTTTTTGGTACAAGCTGCCCGCTCTTCAGCCATCAAGCCATCATATTTCACAAATTCAAAGCAGTCACTGTTCCAATGCATTGTTGTTGTTGTCGTTCATCTGTCCTTTTTAACTTTTTTGCCATTTCCGACCTTCGGCGATGTTTGTGCCGCTGTCAGCAGGGCTATGTAAATCTGAAACGCACCGTTGGGCTTCGGGCTTTGCTTTGTGCGCCCTGCACCCTGCACCGCCACCAGCGGGCACAGTGCGACTGTGACACTTGCCAAGCAGAAGACCGCAACGATGGGAAATGTGCGTGCATTCGGGCATATTTCCATCATTTCCATATACAAGCATATTAGGGGCATTCACGATCTGGTACAGTTGCGAATAATCGTGAATGGCCTTTGCAATACAAGAATGCGCCAGCCTTGCATATTACTGCCAACAGTTTTTATTTTTCTCTAAAAAGGACAAACGGCAAATTGCTTTATCACAACACGTCAAGCATCATTATAATATATGTATGTATGTATGTAAATACCATATGCCAACTGCTATGGCTCAGTGGATAAAGGCTCGGTGTCTTATGTGAGTGATCGCTGGTTCGAAACCCAGCACTCTCATACCAACTCAAATGAAGAGAATACGTACAGAAGTCCCGGTGAATCCCGAATTTTGTTCAGCAAACTGAAAATGGTCTGAGGTCCCTAGATTTCGTCATCCCTGTAGTGGAACCGCCGATCTTTTCAACAAAAATTTTCAAATCTGCAAAGCTATCTTTTTAACTGCTAATGCTAACTGTTCTCTTTATTATATAACAGTTTAACGTAAATTTTTGTGCACCTTGCAACTTGAGTTTTTTCACCTGGCAAAATCAATGTATACTCCATCATAATAAAAAATGTTGCATATATAATTGCTGCTTACACAAATTTTTCTATGTAATTAAAATTTTTGATAAGTGCTTGTGTTGGTAAATGCCGCAAAGCAGAGTCTATACCTTGCGTATCTTATTTATATAAAGCTGGTCATAATAGAACACATACAAAAGCTTCAGTCAGGAGCGTCGCCAGAAGCTTGATTCTGGGAGAGCCTGCAGTGACTAATTTTTTTGGTAAGATCTCTACAAATCTAGCATAAGAAAAGTGGAAATACAAATAGGTGAGGTGGGAAGTGGGGGTGGAGTAGTAAGTAAGTTTATGTTTCTGGCTACAGCTTTCACAGCAGTATTTTTTAGCTATTGTCTTTTTGAGTTGAGGTAAATAGAAGAAAGCATGGATATGAGGGAAATGCCAAACAAAAATTTCAGTTTCTTAGATCCGCTTCCCATCTGGTTCACATTGTAGACATAACAAAGCACAGCCAGTGTAAAGAAAATATTTCTTTGTTCCCAAATGTACATGCAAAAATAATATCAAAACATCTCTCAAAATATCATTGGTTTATATTTATGTTACAATTTCAAAACAGTTTAAGCAATCTCAGAGAGAGAAAGCTTTATTTTACCTGTATTTAGATACAAGTGAAATCAATTGAAGGGTATATGCACGTGAAGATGTGCATTTACATACATCTAGAACAAAATCACAGCCTCCAATTAAGTATATGCCTCCTTCAAGGCGTTACAATACATAAGCACCAATTTCTCAAAATTTGCATCCGACAGATCCCTTCTTCCTTGAAATTTGACAAATCATTTCTAGTTATAAATTTTTACTGATACATTATTATTCAGCATTAGTTCGGGAATGTGGAATTGGATAGCGGTGACCATTGTTGATCGTTAAAAGTTTGGTGATTCCATTACTGGATTGACAGGCCTAGTGCGCATCGACTGCACCGTTTCCAATCAATTTACTCTCCGCATTCAATACATTCTATACAATATGATGATGTTCCTCTTCTTTCGCCACGGTTCAGGAATGCACATTCAGATTTGACAACTTCAGTCAATATGTTTACCTTATTGCTTAAATGGTTTATTCTTTTTTAATAAGACTCCATCGTTCCACACCTATTCAGTCTTTATGTGCTTATACAATTGTAAATGAAGAATGATAAGTCATGTTTAAGTCCCGGTTCCTATCTTCGTCTTTTTAATAGATTCCCAACAGCAGCCTTACTCAAACTTTCAAGCTGCAACATTTCCAAGAAAGGATTCTTGTTTGAAATTTATATTATTATTTATTTATTTGGTTATGCCAAGATAATCCAACAACATCTATTTTAAGATCATATGGCAACCCCATTTTCTCATTACAATCGATCCTTATGGCGTGACTGTTCCCAGACGGCTTTGTGAGTGGTCTGCACTTTCATCAGTTCAGTATCACAGTTGATGTCAAATAAAGAAGTTGCCAAAACACGACCTGCTCCTTTTTTATAAGCTTTATATTAATTTCACTTCATGATTGTATGTATGTTTGTATGTATGTATGTTTGTAGTCAAATCTAGTAATCAATTTTCCCCCCACTTCCCGACTACTTAGAGATCTGAAACTTTGCATACATGCGTAAACAGGAGCACAATACATGAATCAATCATAAAACATCGGAATGAACGGCGGTTTCAATCGAGAATTGAAACGTGAGCGTGAATACGATCGAGATGCATTGAAACAGTTAGCTTTAACGAATGTACCACTGCTGAGCCCCCAACAGAAGGAAGTGAATGCAATTGCTGATGGAAATGGTGCCTTCTTTTTCCTTTGAGAATTTTGATTTGATTTAAGATTTCAGAGCTCTAAATTTGAATTTATGGGAGACTAAAAAGTAGAAAATAATATTATATAAAAAAAAAACGTTTTAAAAATAAGCTTTAATTCATTTAATGTACTAAAAAGTAGAAAATATATTGTTTCGAAGTCACCAGTATCTTACTATCAATAAAAGCTTGTGCGCTCAATATCCATATTCAAAATATCTTTCATTACTCGAATCTATTTGCAAAAAATAATTTAAATAAAATATTGTGTTAACTGGTTGACAAATTTTGAACACATGAGCGCCCCAAGCTTTTATGGATAGTAAGATACTGGTGACTTCGAAACAATTTATTTTCTACTTTTCAGTACATTAAATGAATTAAAGCTTATTTTTAAAAGGTTTTTTTTTATATAAAATATTATTTTACATAATTTTATATTATACATATATATATATTATTCTCTACGCTTTCAAAAACATAAAATAATTTTGGTTTGAACTTTCCATTTAATAACGAAGTTTAAGATCTAGATATCCATGTTATTTATTTTCTTTGAATTAGCAATTAAACTATTCCTGAACATTACTATTTAACCCTCAAAATGTGAAAGTGCATATCCTTACGAAATTAAAAAAATTTGGATCAAATTTGGTGTAAAAATATGTCCATCTTTTTAAATGACTAATAAATAATGTGTAATTAATGTTATCTCTTATTTATAACAGTATAATGACTAAAATACAATCCTAAAAATATGAAATTTCATCAGGGCTCGAGGAATGAAACCCCTTAATACCGTCTTAGTGCCTGCACGATTTCAAGTTATGGCGCTCTGTCTATTTCAGAGATCCAAAATATAGCTAGATGTGCCCGAAAACGTTTCAATTCGCAAGCCGAAAATGTTCTCAGCTTCAAATATTGAACTCCGCCGTGTTGAGGTTGTTTTCATTTGCTGACCCACAGATTTAATTTATGCCAAATCACGAACTATTTTAATAGTTGGACATGGGCGCCTGCAAGGGGAAAAGCAGGCCAATGTGAGCAGTCATACTCAATACATATGTACATTAACATATTTATTTGCATATATGTATGTACATATGTGTGTATTAAATGAAGGTGAGTTGGGTCAAGTCAGTAAAATTTTACAGCAGAGATGACGACGCGATACCTCCAACTCCTCAGGTTATTTTTAAACGTGTCTGCCAGGACATCTCAAGTTCGGAATTTTTTTGTAAAAAAAATGTTGCTCGTGAATTTATTATTTTTAAGAAGTACAAAGCGTACAACAAAGCTGCTTATTTCTTCTTTTGAAATTGGCTTAGAAAGGGCCTTCTTTGTTTTACAAGTGCAGGCCAATGGAAAAGCTCATGATTTCAGATGAAAGCGAGCTGTACACAAAAAGAAAAACAGTCAGTGGCCAAGATGAGGACATTCAGTCTCCATTTGCAGTTAAATTCTAATTCGCAATTTATTTTGTTTTTCAAACCGTTGCAACTCTAGAACCATAAGAAAGAATAAAAATGAAGTGAAGCAACGAAGTCAATGCATTTTGAATTAGGGCCGTATTAAGCCATGGGCGAACATGGGATTTTTACAAACTGCAGGGCGGCATTTCGATTTCTTATAGTTGTGGTTTTTATACTTACAATTAATAATTTATTTACAGTTAATCTTTTATAACTAGTTTTGGAAAGGCGCCCGTGGCACCCACTGACTCAATTTTGGACAAATTTTATTTTTATTTTTTGGGATATTTGGGTCATGTTTGGTCTCACTCCATAGGCTTGGGATCACTCCAATGCCCGTCTCATTTTTCGAGTTGAAGGATACGGATATGTAGTAAGTTCCTATCGGGTTTAATTGATGTGTGGTGTATAGTTCTAAAGTTATACCCAAATGTGTAGTTGCTTGAAAAGTGCTACGCCCATAAAATTTTGCCAGTGGGACGACGCATCCAAGAGGCGACTGCATACGGAATTTCAATGCTGCACGACTTTTGGTTCCAAAGCTGTAATCAAAATTTATGTTTAGTTGCGAGTGGCGCCATCTTGTGGTCAACTCAGAAACTAAAAACTACTGTGGCCTTTCCAGTAATTAATTAATACCGAAAAAAAAATAAGAATACCCTGCCAGGGATCGAACTCACGCACTTTCGGTTTCTGCGCCAGCGCCTTACTCACTGTGCTATCACAGCTCTTTCTTGCTAATTTTCTTAACTTTTATAAGAAGCTTTGCGTTAATGACGCAGTGAGTCAGTGACGAGGACTTTTATTATAAAGATAAGCAATTAAAAACTGTTTTTAATACATGCATTGGCATAATTTTCTGAAGCACAAATTTTATTAAAAAAAATTTTTTAACTACACAAGTTTTACATGCTCCATTCAAAAATTTGTATCGCAGCCGATTCGAGCAGTGTTAGCACAATTTTTCGTTTAGTGTATTTAGTGAAAAACTCTAGATAAAATGCTTAATAAGTAACTTAAGTCTACATTGATTGTTCCACTTCACATACACCTTAACCGTAAACAGAACGTAAATAAACGTAAAATACTGTTCAAAGGGAAAATCAATGCAAATTAATTCATTGCGCCGATGAAGAAATTATTTCAATTTCCCCGGTCAGTGAAAAGATATGATTGTACTGATGTAAAATAAATTGGCTCTTTTTCATTGGATTATTAGGAATTTCTAGTTCTGAAATTTTAATAGAATTGACGGCTTTTAAAAGAGACATCGAATATAATTGATCCGTGGACCCGGTCGCAAACTCAGGACATAATAAAAAGGGGGTAAATTTTCCAGCAAGATCAAATGACGTCTGCGATGCGTATAGTATGGGGCTTTCGTTAAGTTCCGTTGTAATTACTGTAAAATTTGTCTATACCCTGAACACGAAATGTCTGGAAATTCCCTTCATATGTGGATACGAGTGCCACGAGTTAGAGGACTAAGCTGCAAAACGGACGGCCCACAAGTAGCCTTTAATAAACACTGCCAATCTCGACCTTAACGACTAACTAAAGGTGGAGACTCATTTACAGGATGCGTGCAGACCACGGACTGTCAGATTATCGGAGACGGCAACACACGCTCACGTCGAGTTTAGTCCAGCGACTGTAGGCTCAACTGACGTGCTTGTTTTAGACCAGCTTACTTTTATATAAACGTTTTCAAAATAATTTGGCCAAAAAGGCTGGTAAAGCAATTTTTTAGTTATTAAAAACATTACAGAAGTATTAATACGAGAGCTTAGAACTAAACATAATTTGCTCAGTATTTATAACGACTGAATCCCGTAATTCCGGAATTGAAATTTCAAGTTCCGGAATCAGAAAAAATTCGAAAGGTTGCATCCCAAATATACACACACATTTTAATTAGACTGCGTGCGTTAAACTGTTCGATTTTTAAGAGTCTATAGAAAATTATGTTTAAGTCAAGAACTTAGGACTTCAATAGGATTAGATTGTGGCGACAGCTCAGGTCACGAACTGTTGACACCCACCGCCTGTAGGCACAGATAGTGAAGTGATCAGACTGCGGCCTGTTGGAAAATTTTGAATGGCCAGGTTAATACACGGGCATTTGATGAACAACAGCAACCGGATACACTGTTCCTGCAACCGCCAAATTAAAATATCTATTCCTTATACTCTCTCTCTGAATGCTCTCTCCTAACTCAAAAAAAGCTTCATCTTTAGCAATTCCTACAAACGTCTCTAACTACTGATTATATACTTCTTATATACAAATTCTTCAAACCATCCGAGCTCTTCTACAGTAGTTAACAACTTTCAAACTACATGTGCGTAAGCTAAGTAATTGAAGGCGTGGCAACTATGGCTTTAGATTTTCAAACTATACTTTAGATACATACATATATAACTATCAACTCAACAATGTTACACAGAGCACCTTAGAAGAGTCCAACTCTACCAAAAACACAAGGACCAGCCAAGATCGAGAAAAAGGTCAGCTACATGCATCGCAAAATAGAAAGCTTTAAGCCACGACAGCTTTGCTTGAAAATTTAAGATAGTCAATTTTTCCGCGTTTTCTACTTCAATGGCGAGCGTATAGTTTCCGCACGCATGCAAGTGTATCTATGAACCAAGGGAAAGTCAATATTTGACGAGGAGGACGGCGCTTTTTCGTTCAGTGTAAAAATCTTTCGGCCTGTTTATTTACTATTCAGCAAACATTCGAGGAGCGTGACAAATGAAAAGAAACGTAACAAATGCGAGCGTTTGCGTGTTTATTTTTATTTGTTTAGCTGCCTAAAAGGGTGTTATGTATTTGTTGGCTTTCCTGCGAGAATGCAAAGGAAGTAACTGCGAGTCCGGAAAGTGAGTGAGAAAAAGCACAAATTGCGAGATTCGACCATGCCGTCGAAAGTGCCCGTACAGACAAAGGATTTCACAAAAAGAGTAACGTCAAGCAAACAGTGTCAAAGGAAACCATCGAAAAGCTTCAACGCACAGTGCCATAATTTTGAAAATTATGCTGCCAAACTATAAATACATTTTTTCTATTTTAAGAGAAATGTTTAAATTTTATACGATATCTTACTTAAAAGAAAACTTTTTCGGTAATTTAAGTTGCATAATTTTATTTCTAAGTAATTTTTTGTGCATTCCATTGCCTGGTTGGATTTTACACATTATTTGGAACTTACATTATTATATTCTGGAAAAAAATTCTGAATTTGGCGACTAGTTTTCAAAATCTATATGAAGTAATTTCCAGTATATTTTTAGACTTAAATGGCACTGGTGTGTGATTATTAATATAATGGAAAACACTTTATTTTTTGAGTAAAGGTATTAGTTTCAATCGAAAAATGGCGTGTTCTGGCAACTACATGCGCCTTTAATGAAATATGCTCATACATGCGTAATATAACCAGAAGGGCATCGATTTTTCGAATGTATATTCCCTGTGGGATGAGGTTCCAACTCTCCAAAAATTACCTCAAAAATATGCTCACAATTTCTGTAGTACACATACCATAAAATCAAATATTTGGTGTAGGTACTTCGATCAGGATTCTTTTTTGTTTTTTAAAAAATGGACATGGTACGCTTACCCCAAGATCTACATACATATACTTCCCATATTTAGTCCGGACTCGGATATTATGTAGGAGTATAACTCAGGCAGTTAAGCGCAACTAAAACTTCCGCACTTGTTGATGTGAATTTTATAGATTATGAGGAAGATGAACCTTAAAATGGGCGTAGCTAGGCGAGTTCCAGGATGTTCTTTTCCAAACGGTTTTTACAAAATTAGCTTACTGAATGTAATATGATTTATTCCATATTAATACCATTATATAGTGAAGTTTTTATGTATGGAAGGTAGGCATGGCAGATGACCCTTTTGCCAAGTTTTCCACCCACCTGCCCATATTTTTGTACGAAAATTCTATTAATATATTAAAATTACCTATGTAGTACATACCTCTAATAGTTTCAACGCAAGCATTTTTGGCAAGCTAATTTCAAAAAGCGATCACTGTGCGCCAATGGCGATAAAAGTTATAAATGGTGGGCATTTATGTCTAAATGCTTTTTTCTTTTTTGTTATTTCTTGCGAGGAAGCCTTTTCTGGGTAACAAAGAAAACTGGCAAAATTTCGATGACAGGCCACATTTAAAATTCGAATGAGGTGCTTAACCCTCCCCCCGCCAATGCGAAACCGAAGCTCTGTGAGAGAGTCTGATCACGTGTCGGCTTATGGATATGCGCTCCGCATTAGCATTCCAAGTGTAACTACAATCTGAAACTTTTTCCGGCGCGGGCCTGCGCAAAATATGAAATGACATCTGCTGATTAAATAAAGTTTTTGCTGCAAGTAATTTTACATTTTCCGCATTGACCAATGGGACCTTTTTCTGGCGTCTCAAACGAATAAAATGACAACTTGTAGAATTGGGCAGAGCAGCGCCAGAGGACTCAAAGCACTTGTCAGCATTTCCGATATGTAACTGAAGTAACCCAATTACGGGGGGTTGTAGTGACACATCTGCCCGAAAGTGTGAACCTTTGCTTGGAAGCCGCTTGCTATGGTGCAAAAATAACTTAACAGTTCTGCCAAAAATATCTCAAGTGAAAGGGAGAGCTTGGCATAGTTTGAGGCGCTTCGGCATTCGCACTTTTCTGAGAAACAATGCATTAATATTAGGCAATGGTGATTAGTTTATCGCAGCACTTTTCTCGAATTTCGTCTTTGTTGGAAATCTGGCAGACATTCTAGGCATACATTTTGGCGCAAACTAAAGGGCCAACTATGGATATTAACTAATATTGGGTACGCTTAAACACTGGCGGCTAGCTATAATTGTTGTCGTCTAGTACTCATAATCGTACATAGACGTGTAAAACTTATAAGGACATAACATGCATATTAAAAACATTGGATCCTATTTCATGTGATACAATAATAAAAAGTGCCCTAATCTATTTAACTTTTTGTCTCAGCGCGAATATTTTATGACTTAGGGCCGTTTTCTCAATGTCCGGTTAAGCGATAACCAGCACAATTAACGGCGACTTTTGAAGTTTCCGATTTCACAGTATTTGGTCAAAATTGCTCTGTCGGTTAACTTAACCGGCTCACCGTTTGACAGCTAATAAAAGTGACGTTTTCAACTGACGTCTAATATTGCTATATTTTTAATTCAGAAAATAGAGAAAACTGCGTTTTTTACGTATTTTACATGTTAAAAAAAGCAATGATTATAAGAAATGAAATGGAAAAGAGAAGGAACCTATGAGTGCGCCAAGCCTCTCCACTATTGGATCAGTGCTCTTTTTTCCACTGGGCGCTACCCGTGTGTCCAGCATCTCTTTTCTTCTTTGCCTCAAATTTTTTCACAGAAAATTATTTTGAAATTTATTTTGCGATTCATATTGACAACAAATGTCCGTCAAATCTTTTACATTTTTCCTTTAACCGAGAGAATGTTAACCAGCACATGGTGGAAACGAAAATTCTTAACCGCCAGGTAAACTGATTTCCGTCGGTTAGTTATCTGCTGGTTAAGAGTGAAACTAACCAGACATTGAGAGAACGGCCCTTAGTAATTAAAATATTGGAAAGTTGGAAAAATATTTTTCCTGAAGCTATTTTATGTGTAACAACTGAATTTCCCTATTTGAATATACATATTTGAAAATTAATTCGAAGATTGCCTGAAGTGTGTTGAATTATTATTGGACCAGATATTATTTTGAAGTAATACGAGGCACCATGAATTTGAAACAATTTGTTGCTACATACATACATATGTACATTTTACTGACAGCTACAAAAGTCCAGAAAGAGACTACGCTAATCATAACATGACATACATACCTCATTCGTCGCAACATCAAACTTTCTACCGCTCTTTTTTTCTCGGTGCATCGATGAACATATGTGTAGAGCCAAAATCTTTAAAACTATAAAAAGCATAATATGCCGAACAAACTCCTGCATAAATGGGAGCTAAATTTATTCTCTCTTTGCAATACGGAAGGCGTTTCTGAGAATTTGAAGTGTTTATTGGCACTACCACGTCATGTACTAATAATAATAATATATTTGAGTGATTTCCCACAGCAAATCGTTTCAATCTTTTTCACATCCATCGCAGTCGATTCCGTTTTCTATGAAATTCTGTTAATTGACCGAAAAACAGAGCGGGAAACAAATTTCCACTCTTTTGATTTGAAATCAGAGGATGCCTGTGTATATAAATTTTCTGATTGGGACTGC
Organism: Neria commutata; assembly: GCA_963457695.1. NCBI lineage: Eukaryota > Metazoa > Arthropoda > Insecta > Diptera > Micropezidae > Neria > Neria commutata. The sequence goes on along the minus strand of OY735247.1, from coordinate 22,450,392 downwards.
GAAACGGATTCGCCAATTTTAATCTTACCCGAGTGTGACAGAGAAGTAATAAAAGGAATAATTCGAACACTTACGAATAATTTTCAAACAAAAACTCATTGCGTTAAACAATAGAATATTTATTTGAATTCGTGAACAAATTTGGTAAATTTCCGAAAGTTTTCATAAAATCATTTGCTTTAAAAAATTATACATGTCGGATTAGCAAAGCCGCGGCCTTTCTTCTGTTGGAACTCTTTAAGCCAGCTGGGTCAACATGTTCAGAAATGCAGCCGTTTAACTGAATTCACCGGACAATATAACAACAAAGTCCCGACGCGTAGTGCTCCGCGTTCATACGAAAGATGGGCTTAAACAGAATAGTTGTAGGAATTTTATGAAATTCGTTTTGGGTACACTGATTTTAAAAATAAAATTTGAACCAAATTGTTTTTAGTCTCATTGTTTATAAAATATTCGCATTTCGAATGAAAAATTCGGTTTCGAATGACTTTGAGTTACATATGCTTGGTTCGATAAAAATTCACTTGCGGATACACAAAATAGCTTAAAATTTAAGCTGGTTGATATACGTCTGTAGTCTTTTTATAAGCTTTCTATTAGGTTCACATCCGGTATGTGTGTGGGTCGTCAAATCTAGTAATCAATTTTTCACCCACTTCCCGACTACTTAGAGATCTGAAACTTTGCATACATGCCTAAACACGAGCCCAATACATGAATCAATAAATTTTATGGGCGTAGGATAAGGGGCGTGGCACTTTTTTATCAACTCCATATTTGTGTATAACTTTAGAACTACACATCACACATCAATGAAAGTCAGTAGGAACTTACTACATATCCATATCCTTCTACTGGGAAAATAAGACGGGCGGTGGACAAGTGGGCGTGGCGCCGCCCATACAAACAAAATCGTTTATATAGAATAGCTTTGGAACTAAAGGTCGTGCAGCATTGAAATTCCGTATACAGGCCCCTCTTGGATGCTTCGTTCCACTGGTAAAATTTTATGGGCGTAGGACAGGGGGCGTGGCACTTTTCAAGCAACTACACACTTGGGCTTCAGTTTATAATTATAGGTACACCACACATCAATGAAAAACGATAGGAACTTACTCGCCGCGCCTTGCAAGCAAAACTACAACAACTCATCGCGCCACAAATATGCCACGAATATTAGGGTCGATCACAGCCGTATTATTTGTTAAATTGAGGATATGACGATAGGAGACACTGTGAATACCCTAAATATTGTGTACTGCTCTGCAAGTTTTAAATTCTTTTTGTGAAAAATTTCAGAGCTCTAAAATTGAATTTATGGAAGACTAAAAAGTAGAAAATAAAATTATATAAAAAAAAAACTTTTTAAAAATAAGCTTTAATTTATTTAATGTACTAAAAAGTAGAAAATAAATTGTTTCCAAGTCACCTGTATCTTATTATTAATAAAAGCTTGTGTGCTCATGTGTTCAATATTTGTCAACCAGTTACCACAATATTTTATTTAAATAATTTTTTGCAAATAGATTCTAGTAATGAAAGATATTTTGAATATGGATATTGAGCGCCCCATGCTTTTATGGATAGTAAGATACAGGTGACTTGGAAACAATTTATTTTCTACTTTTTAGTACATTAAATAAATTAAAGCTTATTTTTATAAAGTTTTTTTTTATATAATTTTATTCTCACTAAAAGTTCTAGTGAAGCGAAAACTTATAATCAGATTGTGCACGAATTTCAATAACTTCAATTATTTTCATCAGAAACATTGTGGAATTTATTGGTTTCAGAAGCGAAATGAATTTCATCCACATTGTGTTCACATTTTCTAAGCACGATGCACGATGATGATGTTCTTCTTAAAGCTTTGTAAAATAAAATGAACTTCAGATCTTCTATACAAACGAATTTGCTAGAGTTGTTGTCGATGTCAACATCTTACTTATCTAGATAATACACGTTCACTGTAGCCAAGAAGAGTGCAAAGCTTTGAGCTATGCGTTTTCATAAGAAAAGTCAGTCTAGTTTTCTATAATTTTGCTGTCGAATTTTAACACATTTGATCGCAATAAATTTTAATCCAATTCTTGGTCTTCGATTTTCAATTAAATTAAATAATTTATATCGGTATTTGTTGATTTGTTGCTGTTAATTGACTTCTCGTTCAAATCATAATTAATAATTTTTCTATGCTTCCTCAGACTCCGTGAAGAACACACAAAGCCAGCCACAAACACCTGTCATGTGCTGATAGCGCACCCAACTGTCTTGCAACAGTCCAACGGCCATACTCCATATTCTCAATAACTTCATTAGTTTAAGCACCATTAGAAAAGGGATATTCAAAAATATTTTAAGAACCGGCCTTTCACGTAAAGTAAAATATAATTTGAAATTAAAGTTCTTTAGATGGAAAATCCAACGCCTTCTTAAAAGAAAGTAAACAAAGAAACATATTCAGACTAAGAAAAAGAAATACTCGTACTAAAATAATGACGACTTGTATTTGCATGCTCTACTGAAAATGGAAAAATGTTTTCAAAAACCGTGGAAACGTTTGACTAGTTTTTACTTTGCTCAGATGTTAACCTTGAGTTAATTGCAACATAAATGGGAAAAACATTTAAGGGACTTGTAAGAGCGAATTGTTCCAGCATTTCAGAAATTAAGTAACTATCATATTTATTTAAATTAAAAATCTGTATCTTCCCCAGCTCCCAAATAATTTCATTGGAATATACAAAACATGCAAATTTCGTTGCCTTTTTATTTAACTACTTTGTAATCACTTAAAAAATACATTTTTCCCCAAATTTTTCGTGCAACAATTACGAGCGCTAAATTTATATTTCATTACATATTTCAAATTAAACAACCTCGAACTGAATGGCGACCATACAAAACATATTATATATGAGAAAGCTAAAAAAGGCATAGTTTTTTCGTATTAGGACTTTTATATTTAAACTGAGATCAATATTAATGGTTTTGATGATCTTTGTTCACTGACAGGTGAGTAGTTTTTTCGAAAATTTCGATGGCACGCAGGTTTCAGTTAATGTTGTGCTTTATCGAGAGATGTAGACCGACTTTGTTGTCCTGAAGTGGTTGCTTTGGGCATGGATGACCTCTATTTCCAACAGCATGGCCATGGATTAAGTAGTTTAAATCAATCCATTAAATGAAGGACCCTTTACAACTAGCATAATAATAGTTGAGAAAACATACAAGCGGTTAATGTATACGTGAAAATGTACAAAGTTTGTCGCTAATATAAATAAAGTACCTAAACTGTAGTCAAGCAGTTTCCCCTTCACTCAAAAGGATGCTAGCCAAAAGCTGCAACCGAAATGTAAATACTCAAAGCTTGAATTGGAATTTATGCACTCCAACTACAATACTATGAAAGACTTATTATTCGAGAGTCGATTTGGCAGCTGAACACTTTTATTGTTGCCAATTGTTTTTCTTGTTTGTAAAAAATGTAAATTCTCTGTGTATGAAATGATTGGAGAAAAAGAGAAAGATACTTCTTTAGCGGAACAATTTTATTTTTTTCAATTTATATTGGGACCTCACGTTCCGCTGGTAGTTATGGAATCAAAGGCTCTTGGTCCAACTGTTTTCTGGCATACGAAGTTGCTTTTCCCGTACACATTGTACATACATACATACATTTTTAAAAGCTCATACGAGCAGATGCTCATAGTAAGTATGTTTGTTTATTTATTAGTTCAGGTATTTAATCACGGTGAGTCTAATTGCAGGTGTTTGGAATGAGCGGCTACCGCCGCTTGGTATATATCAGGCATACCGGCTATGACTGATCTGGCGCTCACACTTTATACAATTTATTTGTGCAAATTTTCACTTTATTATAAAAATGGATGGCATATCCTTCGGCGCTGCATAATTACTTTTGGCATGGTGCAGCGTAAGAAACCACTTCCTATCACACTCAGAAGCACTCATGCAGAGGCAAACTTCCGCTGCACATTTGTTGCACCTTCACTCACTAATAATAAAGAGATTTTCAATTTTACGGCGATGCACGTACTTTTTGCAATAGCTTATAGAAAATCTCTTTTTTAATGAAATACTTTTTCTTACACAGATTTGTGTACATCAGTGTGTTTAGCTTTAACTTAAAACCGATTGAGTTGATAAAAAAAATTTATGATGTAGTTCCGCGCCGCGCCACAACAAAAGACGTCCAGAGTCGCGTAGTCCATTCGGGAAACTAATGATAAATTCCAAATGTTTATCACAGCACAGCAAGCAGGCAGCACCGACAGGGCCGATATGAGCATTTGCGCAAGCATCATCTCCAGCCGAAAAGCATCCGAGAAGTTGCTCGCTCCGTCGCGTTCGTGTGCACGGGGTCTCCTAGCGAGTGCGCTCGCGGCGGCGCTATTGGCGCTCTTTGGAGGCCACAGCGAACGTTATTTCGCAGCAGCTGATTTTTTGGAGACTTGTTGTGCGCCCATGTCGAAGGCATCTCGCCCATTGAGTTGTGTGCTCCAAAGAAAGGAGAGAGAAAAAGATTCCACACTCTCTCTCAAAAAACGTATGTTGTTTTGCCTACCGATACACATCCACACAAACACTTCTCTTTTTCACTAGATGCGCATAGAAAAGCGCAAAGCGTTTACTTGGCATTTGATTTGGCAAACAATTGCAGTGTGACAATCCGCACCATTTCCCCCTCGCAACAACACAACACATATACACACACAAACATACATATGTAGGTTGATACTCGAACAATAAAATTGTCTATACTGCATATTTACTGATATTGCATCGCTATGTCAGTTTTCCGATTTGATAATAAAAAGTAAGGGTCAAGGGAGTATTCTTATTTATTCGCAAACTTTGCATCCTGTCGCTAAAGATTTACAAACTTGTTAATTACTAGCATTAGTCAAATCAAAGGAATTAAAGGAATTGTCGAATAAATACACATATCGCCTGACAGCATAAAATATGCCGTTTCTTCAGAGCTGTGAGAGTCGATGTTGATCTAAAAATATTTTAATCTGCAACCTGAACAACTCAGGTACCTAGTCAAATATTTAAATTTCAATTTCAATGTTCCAAATTATTTCGTTCGTTATTCATATTTTTACAGCGCATTTTATATTTTGCAAAGTGCTAAATGATTCTTCCGTAAATTTTTAAGTAGTGAAAAATTTATCTTGAGGTATTGGTGTATATAATTTCTACAAGCAGGGAGAGTCATGACACCCATTTTGCAACTCGAAACTATACCTTCGAAGCTTTCAAGGAGTTTACATATCTTGGCACCGCCATTACCACCAATAAGGATGTCAGCTTGAAGATAAAGCGGAGAATAACTCTTGCCAATAGGTGCTACTACGGACTCGGTCAGCAATTGAGAAGTAGAGTCCTCTCTCGACCGACAAAACTGACACTCTGCAAGACGCTCATCATCCCGCATTGCTTTATGGCGCTGAAGCATTGATGATTTCGCAGACGAAAAGTGCTCCGCAAGATCTTCGAGCCGATCCACATCCGAACGAACTATACGAGCTCTACGCCGATATTGACATAGTCATAGACTGTGTTATGTCGTACGTATGACGAAGGAGCTCCAGCGATGAAGGTATTCGAGGCGGCAGTTGGAGGATATAGACGGCGCGGCAGGCCATACCTACGATGGAAAATCCAAGTAGAGGAGGCACTGGCAAAGCTTGGAATTTCCAACCGGAGAAGGCGCACGCGTAGCAGGGGCGCCTGGAGAGAACCCGACTTCAGATAGTAACCTGGTAACGGATTGTTACTGACCAATTGGGAAGAAGAGAAGAAAAACTATTTGCTCCATTTATAAGCTTCTTTGTGTAGTGAGGTACTGTATTTTATTGTAATTATTCAGGACTTTGAGCCATACCTGCCAGGACTTTTGGCTCTCCTATATATTTTGAAATTTTGATTTCGAATCACATCTGCTGAACCACTGCAGCGTCGTCTTATATTAATGTTTTTTAACGGCAAGCTAAAGTAGTATCAGCAAATCTAATTTAGAGCCGAATAGCACGGCGCGAATGGAGAAGGCATCTGTGCAGGCGTTCTTGAAATGCAACAATTGCTCATACTGTGCACTGGTGACTCCGGTGACTCCGTTGCATCATTTGCAGCACAGCAAGGAACTCTGCATGGAATTTGGAAAATTCTGATTCCACATACTCCTTCAATGGTGTGTGAGCCTCTTACCCACAGACGCGCGCCCATGCACATGCATGCACATGGAAAATGCGGTAATATGTGAAAATGCCTGTTTCCGACAGAAGCAGAGGATATTTCAATGAGGGACATACAGAACTACTACAAAGAACAATGACAGCAACAACAACAACAACGATAAAGGCACAGCTCCAAACGAAGCAGCAGTAGCAGAAGGAACGACAACTAATCTGCAAACGGCAGCAATAACTCCGTACATATGTATCTGACCATATTTGTGCTGGCACTTGCAGGAAATTCCATAAAATTGAATAAAGTACACGAGTCATGCCAGGGGAGAGAAGTGCTAAGGAAATTTCAGCAGTTCCAACAAGAAAGGAAGCAAAAACGTTTTCGGCTGACGTGAGAGCAACAGTTCCTAGCTTGAGCGTGTGCAGCCGACAATGAGCCAGTGGCCAGTGTTGTCACTTGATATTTTTGAAATGAGGCAGATTGAAGTGAAATAGTGGCCGATTTAAGAGAATGGCAGATTGATAAGGGACATTCTATAGGAATCGAACACAACCTGCAACAGTTTTTAATTGCTTTCTTCAATTTGAATGATTTTAGGTATACGAATATTGGTTTTTACAACAGCATCAACGGCATCTCTGTAGAGGGTCAATGATTTTTGAAAAAAAATGTTTATAGCAAAAAACTTGCATCACTCATGTAGCCCAAAATCAATTACTAATGATCTTGAAAGACAAGGATTAAAAGCTATAAGCGCTGTAAATAAGCTAAAGTGGAAAACAAAGGAACCACTGGATATGTCTCTACTTACGTTTGATGCAGCTGAAGACATAAAAAAGATTTATGAAATAAAAGCAATATTGCACTCCGTTGTGATCATTGAGCCAGTAAGGGCCAGTTTCACAGTGGATGTTTAAATCTAATTTGCGAATTGAGTTTAAATCTAGTTTAACTTTTCTTGAGTTTCACAGTGCATTTATTTAAATACGGAATAATGAATGGCAACTTCGAATATTTGACAATTGAAGGTTGACACAACTTGCCAAAAACATATGTTCAATTGTTCAATTATGGAGGCAGCGCGAGCTAAAAATTTTTCGTCGGCCGAAAGAAGTGAATTATTGGATATTGTGCAAAGAATCCACACTTTATATTATTTATAATACTACGGGATCATTTATATGTGCTATACCATGCAGTTTTATGTTTAATTTGATCTCTTATAAATTGCAATATTGTCGACGCAGCTTGCTTGCACATCCGAAATCAGCTGTTTATTTCTTTTCGATTGCAACTCTGTGCCGTACTTAAATATCCACAGTCGGCTATTTAAATTGTATTTAACTTCCAACTGTGAAACTGAAATTCCCTATTTAAACTGCAATCAGAGTTTAAATATCCACTGTGAAAATTTATAAGCGGCCAAATTAAACATACAACTGCATGGTGTAGCACATATAAATGATCCCGTAGTATTATAAATAATATAAACTGTGGATTCTTTGAAGAATATCCAATAATTCACTTCTTTCGGCCGACGAAAAATTTTTAGCTCGCGCTGCCTCCATAATTGAACAATTGAACATATGTTTTTGGCAAGTTGTGCTGTGTTCAATTGTCAAATATTCGAAGTTGCCATTCATTATTCCGTATTTAAATAAATGCACTGTGAAACTCAAGAAAAGTTAAACTAGATTTAAACTCAATTCGCAAATTAGATTTAAACATCCACTGTGAAACTGGCCCTAAGACAATCAAACTTAATTGCTCAATGCAAGCTGTGCCAGGCATATGGGCACACACAAAACTACTGTGGCAAACAACCAAGGTGTGTTAAGTGTGCAGGAAAACACAAATCGATTGACTGTACTAAGCCCGATGGACAGCAACCGAAGTGCTGCAATTGTGGTGAAACTCATCCTGCTAGTTATCGAGGAGTCGTTATCCGTAGTCGCCAAAGAATTGCGAAAAATTCGCGACAAAAAAATTGGGAAAAAACCGAAAATTACAATGAGCAAAGCGATCGTCAGAAATCGGCAATGCCCAAACCCAAGACGGCTATGCACGAACCTATGTCGATAAACGATCCAAGAACTAAAAGATCGTACTCACAAGTATTGAAGGAGAAACCAATAGAAAAGCAAGAAGATACAAATGTTCTATCGCAAATTTTAGAAAAACTCAATAAACAGCATGAATTTAATAAATCCCTAGAAAATAGGCTCTTTAACCTTGAGAAGCATATTTCCCGATATAACCATGCATAAATTCATCAAAATTATGCTCTGGAACGCAAATGGGCTACTTAAGCATCACCGCGAGCTAGAACTAATTCTTGAATCTGAAAAAATTGATGTATGCCTGATAGCCGAAACACACTTCACCAAACAATCTTATATTAAATTTAACAAGTAAGGAAGCATCAGTCGGGTTTCACCGACAGAGTAATACCCTACACCAAGTAACCGAGCGACCGGACCATGCCCATTTTTGTCAAACTAAAAGATATACCTAATAGGACTATATATGCCAAATATGGATACTTTGACAGGTGTACAACAGAAATGATCGATATATTAAATTTACCGCCCCCATGGTGGGCAGACCACGCCCATTTTTTGAGAATATAAAGAAATTCTCACCTGCAATGAAGTGACCAAATATGGATGTTCTGGTGTGTATATTACAGAAGTTAAGAGGATTTTAAGCTTACCGTCTATATAGTGGGCGGACCACGCCCATTTTCTTATAGGAAGTGTGGGACCTATATCTAAACTTCGAAACCAAATTTTATTCGTTTAAATGCATAAGTAGTCAATTGAGAGCCATTTTGCCAGAAAATTGTTGCCGCCTATATAGTGGGCGGACCACGCCCATTTTTTGGTATTTTGCAGAGGGTCCACACCTCACCTTAAATACCAAGTATTATTCTTTTGAATGAGTAATTAGACAAATTATAGCAATTTAATCGAAAAAAACCCGAGGTAGTGGGACTTACAGGCCCTTTGTGGGCGTGTCCTTCTACTGATTTGACTAATTTTAACAATTTACCTAACCCGAGGTTCACTGTGATAGTGTATCAAATTTGGTCCAAATAGGACAACTCCTTCTTTCTATTTTTTCCGAACACGCAGACAGACAGACAGACGGACAGACAGACGGACGGACAGACGGACAACCGGAAATCAAAAGAGAAAGCCATAATAAATGCAGCTTTTGCCCTAAAACATGTATCTGTATATTGGAATTTTGCAGAAGTAATTATGTTTAACCAGCCAGGCAAACCAGCTCACGATGTAACGTCATATCGTCCAATCTCACTCCTGCCAATGATCTCAAAATTTTTTGAAAAACTACTGACTAGTCGTCTCAATAGCATAGTTGAGCGACGGCAGTTAATACATGAGCACCAATTTGGCTTCCGCGCGAATCACTCAACCATCGATCAAGTCCATCGGATAACACGAGTCATCGAAAACGTGTTTGAGGAAAGGAAGGTATGCTCGGCAATTTTCCTGGATGTATCGAAAGCATTTGATAAGATATGCCACGCTGGCTTGCTTAACAAAATAAAAGCTCTCTTGCCGATAGAGTTCTACCAGATACTCAAATCGTATCTATCCCACCGCTACTTCCGAGTGAAACAAGAAGACGAATACTCCGAACTAAAGGAGATTAAAGCTGGACTCCCACAGCGCAGTGTGCTGGGACCGCTCCTGTACCTGCTATTTACATGTGATCTACCAACTTCACAAAACTGTACGACAGCAACCTTCGCTGACGACACAGCGATTTTATCAGTAGGCAAAACAGAGTGCGAGTCAACCGCGTAGCTACAACAGGCTATAAATCTAATATCTGAATGGACAGCGAAGTGGCGCATAAAATTAAATAACACCAAATCAGTTCATATCGATTTCTCGTACAATAAATTGCGACACCTACCACTATATATAAACGGTGTACAAATCCCGTACTCAAATACAGCCAAGTACCTAAGTATGACACTAGATACCAAGCTTAAATGGAATGAGCATATAAATAAAATTATATAAAAAAAAACTTTTTAAAAATAAGCTTTAATTCATTTAATGTACTGAAAAGTAGAAAATAAATTGTTTCGAAGTCACCAGTATCTTACTATCCATAAAAGCTTGGGGCGCTCATGTGTTCAATATTTGCCAACCAGTTAACACAATATTTTATTTAAATTATTTTTTGCAAATAGATTCTAGTAATGAAAGATATTTTGAATATGGATATTGAGCGCACAAGCTTTTATTAATAGTAAGATACAGGTGACTTGGAAACAATTTATTTTCTACTTTTTAGTACATTAAATAAATTAAAGCTTATTTTTAAAAAGTTTTTTTTATATAATTTTATTTTTAAATTATAATTATAAGTTATTTTGCAACATGATTTCATATGTTTGAATAAAACATACATTTTTAAAACGGACATTTGCCATTTTTAAATTGTTAGCAAAAAATGGTATGTTGGTCGGTGTGTTCTCTATTTTCATAAAAAAAATATGGCCACCGTACATATGATGGGAAGTATAGAAGCATACAAGTTTTCGGTGTTTTATCACCTTGATGACCTGGCCGGCAAACTGTCTCTTTGTCAGAAATGAGAGCAAGTGCTCCCAAAACCGTGGAAGTTCAATGTGCTGAAATATACATTTATATGGTGATACTAACCTAAGAACCTGTGCGACCCCAAAACCATGTTAAATCCCTATGACGAAAAGTATATATGCTTATGTTGGCTCCCAAGAATATAATGTAGATCTATCATAGGTGCACTAACGGAACACTGCCTTGTAACAAAGCATGCACATAGGACTGACTTGTTTTGGAGTGTCTGTCTTTTCAGGGCTAGAACAGATTTCGAATCCGGGTGTCGGGCCTCTCTGTAGATTTGTGAAGCACACCCAAATTCTGATAGATCATAAGATGACAGGAACTCTAACTGGTATCGCTAAGGACCCAACATGGTCCCTGAGTGGCCATTTTAGGCAGCCAGCTTAACCTAACCTATGCGGTGATGCAAAACATATGCATTCCTCATCGCTAAATCCAGAACATGGTGAAATAAGCGTGATGGACATTTGCCTATATTTGGGCAGTTTTCTCCTTAAAACAGCTTTGTACTACGATTCCGACGGGGCGAATTTGTTACTAGATCGCACTGATTATACCAAACGCCTGAACTCCTACATAGTATGTTGAAGCAAGATGCACTGCTTTGTTGTCTTTCCAAACAACAATAGAAATATCGACAGCAAATGCAGTTGCAACGAATTCCTCCTAATATCCTCAAGGAACTTTCTTTGCCACTATCTGTTCGTCAGTATTTCTTCCAACCGGATGTTCGAATTCATGAGAATTCTGCTCCGTTCTCTCTTTCCCATAATTGTAATTAGAAAGGAAATCACACACATTCAAAAATTTCATATGATAATAACTGGCATTATCTGACCATTTTTTTTTACCTGACTGCGTGGGGCCGCCTACAGACGGCCTTAGCGCCAACTGCACTCCTGCGTCACAAAAACACAAATCAAAATTGCAAATCACTAAATTACATTCAGCACACTTCAGACCACTTATCAAAAGTTATTCAGTTGAATATTTCAATGCTACTATATAAGTAGGTCAAAACTTTAAATAAAAACTGCCTTGCAGCAAAAAATAGTTATTTTCAGCTTTTTACCACTTTTTTATTTAAATTCAACTGACGAATTCTCAAAAACGCGAAAAGCTGCAACATTGGCGTAAAGGGAAAATATGTTATAGATTTTATTACTAAGCTGCACTATATACAAGGATGTCGCTAAACATTTTAGTTTAGTTGTTATATGCTTTTAAGTGGTGACCGCATGTAGACGGTCATATGCAGTTGTGGGATATAAAGGGTTTTCCAGTTAGAGCGGGCCGATGGTGACAGACTGCGGCGGCCGTGTTGCTATGGCGGCTTCAGTTAAATCTGTTTATTATGTAGTCACTTATGCCAAATCACCATGACAAGTTACAAGATTGAGCAGCACATACAAATGATAAAATTCTTATTCCATTTCAACATCGACCCGCTCTTATTGGAAATCTCTTTAAATTGTTAATTGTTACTGTAGAATTGCCAAGCTTTATTTTAGTTTGAATAAAATGTTATATTGTTATTTTTCTTCGTTTCCAACGAAATTTTTCACATACTATTATTACGCTTTTGAGGAAACTCAATACCGTCATACCGGTTCCGTTAATATGCTCCGGTACCGGAAACCCTCGTACTTCTAATTAGTTAAATGCTTTATATGTCATGGTTTCTTGTGCAAAAGCGGCGACGAATTCATAATTCAGAAATACTTAATCGCACCTCTGTTCCGCTACGTGTCAGTGCCCATATGTGTATATGTATGTAAGTGTGCGCGCGCGCGTACGTGTCAGCCATCATCCGCAATCCGTATCCGCGCACATTGTCAGATGTGTGTCGTCATAATAACATGGCGGTTAATGACTCTGTCGGTTAAATGCTAATTTGTGAAACTGTGTGTTAAATTTCCATTTGAGCTTTGCGGTCGGTCGCGATGTTAAGCAAATATTTCGCAATAAATAATGTATGCGGGAAACGACGCCAGCGCACTTAGATTTTGTTTTACAAACTTAAGGGGGTCGTTTGGTGTGTGGGTAAAAAAGTTCGAAATATGTCTGCTAACTGTGTGCTATTACATCTCTAGAGTATGTGGATAAAGCGTGTTTAGGTATTCGAAGTCGTTGGAAATTTACAGCCGAAGAACGGAGCAAGTGTTCGGCATCGAACTTTTAATCTCGATTTCCTGAAAACTTAATTTCTAATTTGGCTGTTACCATATCCCAAAAACTACTGAATCTTATTTTGCTCAAACTTTAATAGTATAGTAGAAGTACGAAAAGTTTCGATATTGAATATTCCAGTTCAAAAACTAATTCCAGTATTTCAAAGCTTTTAGTTCTGGTATTTCGGATTTTAAAAATACAAAAAATACTTTTAAAAGAAATTGATATGCAAATTCTAACATTGTTCATCAATTGAAGAGTGTACCCAAAAACACTCCCATCCTTTTTTTTGCTGTGCAACAGTGAATTAGATTGCCGTTTTAAAAAAATATTTATTACTACATAATATTTGGAGTATTTTGAATAATGAAGCAAAATATTATAAACCTTTATTTTTGTCTTTTTTCATACGACCAACTAGAATCAATTCTGTAAGGGCTTTCCAGGCTGCAGGAATGTTACACACAAAATTTCGGTCAATGGTAGACGAACGGTCATAGGACGAATTTCCAGCCGAAACCCGAAAGAAATACATTTTTTAAGGCCGAAGCCGAATCCCAAATCCGAATGTCAGAGGGACAGTTATTATTCGGCCGAAATGTTGACCGAAGCCGGTAAGTACATTTCTAATTAGCTGAGGCCGAATGTCAACATTGAAGGAAAGCCGAAGCCGGTCGGTCTATAGTACTAAGTATTCACTTATGTGTTACTTTTTGTTTTACTATCCGTCACTAAATTGCTATGCTTAATTTTCTTCTTTAATACTAATTTATTGAACTACCAAGCCAAATTTTATTTAATTCAAATTTATTTATATTTATAGATGTACCAGCAGTATCGCGCCGCTTTCCGGCGACTCTCCCACTTTCTTCCCCTAGCATTTAGCATTAAGGTGGAATTCTAAATGTTTCTTATAAAAATACAGAAAAAATTGTAACAGAATATTATGTTTAATTTGAAAGAATCCGTGAAAATCGCTTAAAAATCTTTTTTCAAAGATTATTTTAATCCATACCTTTTTCCGCCCGTTTCTCTTAAGTTACAATTTCTCGAAGAATCGTGGAAATTTCACAGACAATTTTACACTCAACGGATTTTCCCGAGTGATCAGAGTAAATAAAGAACGTTCGAAATGAATAAATTAATACAGCCGCGTTCTTTACGGAAATTAGCAACCTGAAAAATAATATATCACATCAAATATTACAAAAAACTGGTAAAGCTAAGATTTCAATGCCGGGCTTAAATTTTAAGCTTAGCTCAACGAATAATATCAGCATTTCTTCTGGCCCACTTCTAAGTTCTTCGGCAAATTCCATCTTCTCTTTGCTCTATCTGCTATTTGCTACCCCAATCCCTACCCCAAAGTAAGAAAGAAAAATAAATGAAAATATGACCCCTTGATATTTAATACTTATGCAAGTTACTTATATTTTGACTTCAATTAAAAACTTGCTTACATAATTCGACTTATTTTAATTTTAACCGAAATCTAACCGAACACTGAAAATTTCACGGCCATTTACATTGTTTAATGTTCAGGAGTACGGCTACAATTCACATCTGTCAGTGTGTATATTTTTATTAGTTTTGTTTATTACTCCTGAGATCTTATATTTTTCACAAACTTCTTTTTCGCTGAAAAAATTAGTAAATAGTCCAAAAACCATACGGCAAGAAGTTTTAGCGGCACGACAAAATGTAATACCTTTTACATGAAAGTGGAATAAAAGGCATTACTGTTGTGCAGAGAAGAACATGACAACATTGAAAGTCTATGCTAATATCAAAGATAATATAAGGATCTTTGGCTAATATACTCTCTCACTCTCATCATATGTTCCCCAAACAATGCTGTGCAAAAACAATGCTCCATTCAATGTACACAAAGTAACGGTGACTGAACCATAACATTGCGCAAGCAATAGCGTTTTATTTAATAGTATGAAGTATGATAACTTATTAAGAATTTTCCCTTGCGATAAATTCCGGTTTTGAAAAAGCCGAATACAGCAATTCCGATTTAGCAAATAGGCCCCGGAATCAAAATCCCAAGATAATAAAATAAATAAATAATTGGGGCAACAGCCCGCGAACGAGGCCTACGCCTAGCTTTCTTGTGTACATACTTATTTATTCTACAGCCGTGTCAGAACGAGAATTGAGAAGCTTTTATTTACATGGCAAAGTATACTCTCGGATAGTTGTCAACTAATTCCCGAGAAACGGCGCCGCATTCAAAGCAACGAAGTTTTTTTTTATAAGGTGCTATGAGCTGGGATGTGTGATCCAGCGAATCCACGAGTCAGCGACCGAGCACTTATCTACTGATCCAAAGCGGCACCAAATCCAAAGATACGGCTGCAAAATAAACTTATAGGTCCCATTAGTTTTAGCGAAAATAAAAAGAGCACACACAAGCTAAATCCAGAAGGCTATACTATATATATATGTATGTTGAACTTGAGACCTTTCGCAAAACTGTGGACATATTTACTGAGCTACCTTTCCCGATGTTTTTCAAAAATAAAACCATTTGAGTCACAACTGAAAATTTTCCAAAATCGACTTTTTCCCATAAAACAATTCACAGTACACATCTACATATTACCGTGTTTATACTACAGCCCCAGTGGATTCGCATTGACTCGAAACGCTTTCGAGCCAAGTGTTTATACATTGACTTTTGAAGTAAGTTCTATCAACTGCATTATTTTGAGAAGTGCCTTTTTTGGTGAAAAAGTCGTGGTTTTTTTTCTATCATCCTTTATTTATTGCAATCTTTACATAGTACATTCAGCAACATTTAAAGTTAAATTATGTTATACATAGCATTTATGGAGTGCACCCAGTGGTGCAACCATGTCTTAACAGGCCGTTTTCAACGGATTAGGTCTGTCGTGGTCTTTCTCTTGAGTCGTGTGAATGTTGTTGACTGAGATGTCAATTCTGAGATGAGTGGGTTTGGGTGGTTTTGGAGCCTGTGGATGTACGACGTGGCATGCTTATTTATTTCTTGAACCACTGTGGGAACTTTAAGATCTCGATGGATTTGGTTGTTTGTGACATAATAGGGTGAGTTTGCAATCATTCTTAGAGTCTTTGATTGGAATCTCTGCAGTATGTATTTATTTCTATATTTGAGTTGGCTGCAGTGCCCCACAGCTGTATACCGTATATCCAAAAAGGTTTTAAGACTGCTTTATAGAGGAGCAGTTTGCTATCGAGTGATACTTGGGAATTTCGATTTGTGAGCCAGTGTAGGTTTCTAAGCTTTATACCGAGAGCCTTGCGTTTGGTAAATATATGTGTTTTCCATGTTAGTTTTCTATCGAGATACATACCGAGATATTTGGTATCATTACATTGGGGAATGTTTACTTCGTAGAGTTTAACGAGTGGACAGGTATCTCTCTTAAGGGTAAATGTAACCTGGACTGACTTTGTTTCATTAGACTTGATTCTCCATTTTTTCAGCCAGTGGGTAATTTTGTCTAGCCCTCTTTGGAGTTTATAGGAGGCTACATGCGGGAGATGGTCCACGGCTAGAACAGCTGTGTCATCTGCAAAGGTGCCTATGATGGACTCCTTCATCGGCTGGTAAATCGTACGTGTATAGTAGGTATAGGATGGAACCCATGACACTGCCTTGAGGTACGCCAGCAGAACTATCATAGAGTTCAGACTGTTCTTCGCCTTGTTTGACGAAAAAATATCGGTTGTTGAGATAAGACTTGATAAGTATATAATAATTTATTGGGAGGCTAGTTTTTATTTTGTAAAGCAATCCATCATGCACACCGCGATCAAATGCTTGTGAGATATCCAGGAACGCTGATGTACAATATTTTTTCTGGTCAAACGCAGAAAGTTAGTCAGCCCAATCGCGAACAAATATTTCCTTGGAATTTTTCCCTTCCTCCCAAATTTGGTTTCGTGAAGTCGTGAAGCATGTTCGAAAAATTCCCAAGGAAAACTTGCTATCGTGAATGTAATTCCGATGGAAAAATTCAAACTTTTTTTCGCTTTGAATTCCATCAACAATTTGAAGAGGAAAAGATCAGTAATTTGAAATGTAAATTATATTTGTAACAAAATTTTCAATAAATTTGTTCTGCAAACATTTCTTTAATCATATTTGATGGAAATGTGTTTTTACACTGCATATTTTCTATAATATGCTTAAAATTATAACACTCCAATAAATTGTTTGTGCTGCTGCACGAGAGTCAGAAGTGGCACAGGGGGCGGTCGAAACCGACAGCACGTGGAGTTATATACCTAACTGTTCTGGAAAACGTACTGCAGAATTATGGCCGCATTATTTGTTCTATTTTCATTGAGTGTTGGCTTCGAAAATGAAATGGATTTGGCAGCACTTTTTCGAATGGAAATATTTTTCGATGGAAATACACGATAGTAGGATTCCCTTCGTGGGAAGAGAAATATTTCCTTAGAAAAAATTTTCCCCCGGAATTGCCGATAGGGCTGAGTATGTAAAAAACTTTTAGTTTTCCCGGTGGCTCACAATAATAGTACAATGTTGTACTTGGAAGAGAGTTCGGTAGCCTCCTCCGGAAAACAATCTTATTCAGTAAACGAGTGCGCTAGAGCTACAATAGAATTCGGCAAACTATCATCAAAAACAAGCTGCGCGCAACAACTAACGTCCGGTTCTAAAGCCCAATGCAGAACAACCTTCAACCATTTGCCTCCTATTATGGAAGTCAGTGAAGGCATCGTCAGTATAAATGATCAACAAGCAATGGTAACAATCGCGAACGACACCACCAACTTAGTCAAAGGCACATATGTGGTGACTTTCCAGGGCGAAATCCTGATAAATGGCACCGAATATTTCAATAGAAACTCTTTACCCACAAGGACAGCCGAAGCTCCGCTAGATACAAAAATAAACTTCACCGGATACCGAGAAATGTTAAGCTTACCTTACCTGCAACACCACAGTACGCAAAACAGACTACTGATCAACGGCCTTTATTCGGAGGTTGAAACGCGATCAACTATTACATTAAGCAGCTTCGTAGTTCGCCGCTTGATTCAATACTTGTTGTATGTCGATTTTTTCACATTTTGAGTTAAGGATGGCATGGGGGGTTCCAAACCCAGCTAAATCGATTGGCGTTCTCAGATTTCTTATATCTCCTACCGTTTTCGAGATATTCAGACCTTATTTTGTCGTATGTAGGCTAATTTTCAATTTTTGCGTAAATATCTGTCGTATATGTGTATATGTGAGAAAAGTTAACATACGACAAAATTTATTCGCGAAAGAAGCAAAAAAAAATGTTCATCCATGTTTGTCGTATGTAGGATTTTTTTCGGTAAAATGGTTCTCAATTGACTTTTTATGAACTAAAACGAATGAAATTTGGTATTCAAGCTCAGATGTCAGCTCTACATGCCCTTTGAAAAACTGGGCGTGGTCCGCCTACTATATAGGCGGTAAATTGAAAATCCTCTTAACTTCAATAATATATACACCAGAGCGTCCATATTTGGTCACTTCTTTGCTGGTAAGAATGTTTTTTGATTCTCTAAAAATGGGCGTGGTCCGTCCACCATAGAGGCGGTAATTTATAAATACCTATAGTTACTGTCGTAAGTCGACCAGAGTATCAATATTTGGAATATGTAATCCTATTAGGAATATTCTGTAGTTTGTAAGAAATGGGCGTGGTCCGCCCACTATGTACACAGTAAATTTAATACACCCACCATTTCATTTCTTTCCCAGCTCGGGTAGGGTATTATTTATTCGGTGAAACTCGACTGATGCTTCCTTACGCGATTATAAAAATATTTAACTTGAAAGATTTAATAAAAAATAGCGCTTCAACTTTGTACTATAACAATTTCTGCCTCCGGATTGGACAAACTAATTAAAAAGTTACTAAAGCTATTTTTGGCAGAAACAGTGAATTATATTTGCTGTTTCTAAAAAAAAAAGTTTGAAACAAATATTTCCTAGTATACATACGACACATTTTGATGGTAGACAAACTAATTTGTTCAGAATGGTAGATACGACAATATAATACTGAATTCATTTGGCTATATCTTCCTAAATTTCGAAAAGTCGATCTATTGGAATAAACAGTATAAATAACAAGCTTTCACTCTACAAAATACTCGATTTTCAGAAAAATCTACCGTGCCAAAAAAAATGGAAGTACTTTAAACTTAAAACTGCATTTCCCTAAAAGTGAAAAAGTCGACATACGACAAGTATTGAATCAAGCGGCGAGTTGTCACCTTGATCGGAGTATTGGTCTATATAATTTTCTGGAAACTCAAGCAAAGGAAAGGAGCACTAAATATGGCAATTAAGGAAGTGGTGAAAGGAACCGAGGACGGTCCCCATTTAGAAGGGGAAGAGTTAACACATTGCTTAAGTGACATCAGATGCCTTGTCTGCAGCTGTAGAATCCGCTAACGCAGCAAATTCCCATCGCTGTCCAGTGCATAGCGGATGAGCGGTAGACGCTTAAGCGCTGATCAGTCACCGCGTATCTTTTGTGAGCAGAATTAATCGTAACGGCAAAATTTGGGCCGTTCAGTGAAAATCGTATCGCAGCTGTGGCTCTTTTGCAAGTTTCTGTTTTGGTTATTGCTGCCGTGCTGCCATATAGTTTCGTGCACAAAGTAAGCAGGCTGTTCATTTTGCTTTTGAGGTTAAATTTTACATTCTTTATAAAATCTATGACACAGAATTATCAAAATTTTTAGATATATTTATTGTGGTCTACTTTTAAGAATTTATAATAGCAATAATAATCCGGTTTTAGTTCTAAATTAAAATCGAAGAGCAGTGGCAGCACTGTTTTTAGTACAAAGCAATGTCATTCTCTCATCCTCTCTGAGCATCAGAGCAGACGTAAACGTGTGAGAAAAACCAATTTGGATTATAATTTCTGCGTTACGCGCCGATTAAATACGCAATGAGCGAACGCATGTATGAGCTCGGGTAGGGTAGGTTTTGTCTGCGCTCCGATTAAATACGATACGCGGTGACTGATCAGCGCTTGAGCATCAGAGCAGACGTAAACGTGTGAGAAAAACCAATTTGGAGCGCTGATTTCTTTGGGACAATGCGAAGTTCAGGTTTTCTTAACGAGATAAAAAAATATTAACAATTGGTTCATAAACGCTATTTGTTATAAACAATGTAATACACGTGCTGGTTCATTACTGAAAATAAAAATTGTTTGGTACGTAAAATTGTTGAGTATTTTTTTGTACTAATGGGTTACGACATATAACGAAGAAGGAGAAAAGAAAAATCTAAATATTTTTTGACAAGCTGGGGTACGTCAAGCTATCTGGTACACTTGATATTATTACACTATGATAAACAGCTCACATACGCTCTTTGTGGTTGCCATCAGTGTGAAATAAAAGTGTGGTAGCTGAATATATTTTTATGTTGTACTTATTTCAATCAATATTAGGTTTAAATGATATATACACAATATTAAAAGTTAATATAGTTATAAACTTGGGACGAAATATGTTCTGTAAATAATTTAAGAATGTTTGCTGGTCAAGTTGTAAATTGCCGAAATGTGGTGACTCTCTTTGGAACTCACGCATTCTGTACATTGGAACAGCTCAAGTGCGTTTCAAGTTTTTGCATTTACGCAATTCCGCAATGGTACGCACGCACGCACCATTGGAATTGGGCCATAAGAAGCAAAATCCACTCACGTTGTCTTTGGAATATTTTGAGCTTGTAAACGCATTTGCCGATCCTGCCAGGCAGTGGTTTTTTTTGGTCGCCCACTTCCAATCTA
Organism: Neria commutata; assembly: GCA_963457695.1. Classification (NCBI taxonomy): domain Eukaryota; kingdom Metazoa; phylum Arthropoda; class Insecta; order Diptera; family Micropezidae; genus Neria; species Neria commutata. Next base: position 22,429,538 of record OY735247.1, on the reverse strand, counting down.
CCGTTCGGCATTTTTGTGTGCTCGATAGCGGGCTCCAATCCAACAAACGGTCGATTTGAATATCCAAAGAGACAACAATCGCTCTAAGTGACTCTATGGCCGCTAGACTAGGTGCAGTCGCCGCAAATAAAGGCTAAGCCACTAAATACTAATTAAGCATTTCATAAATTCTTGTAAATATTTCTTTTGGTAAAATAAACTATTGGAAAGTTCTTTCCGAACATCAATGTTAGAGCAGAAATCTCTCCTGTCGAGACAGCCACTGCGCAGTTTTGTAAAAACAGATCTTTTAATCCCTGGTATCTGACGTTTAATAGATTATGTTTTGGAAGGAGAAGATAATAAAGATTTGGCGCCAAGGAAATAATTTCGCCAAGCATGCTGAATTTGAATTGTGTTATCTGTGCAGAGCTATTTGGCCACTCGGACGATGTCCATGTGACAACTTGTGGCCATCTATTTCATTTCCTTTGCTTGAGGCAGTGGTTAGAAAGGTCAGTAGCTCAAAAGCTCAAATTGCAGTTCTTAAGCTATTTATATCTTGGACCAGATCGAAGTCATGTCCGCAGTGCCGCAATAAGTGCACCGACCGGAGCATTTTTCGTGTGTACTTCAATATAGCAAACTTGGACGTAAGCCGAATTGATGTCTGCTCTCTTCAGGAGCAGTTAGACAACGCCAATCTGCAGGTCAAAATTAAAGAATCGAAATTTAACAAAGCACAGGAGCAATTGAAAAACCTAAAGGATATACAGAAGAAATGCATGTGAGTGCCTAGTGGTGTACAACTTCAAGTAATGCCGCATATTAAGCTCAATTATTATACACTTTCAGGATGACTATAAACGGTCTGGAGAAGAAATTACAAAAGAATGAATTTATCATACTTTCCTACTCCGAGCAGGCAAGTGGTTAATTTCTACCTATGAGCTTAATTGTTTGAGATACTTCTCGTTTTTACATATTCAGGTTAAATTGCTTAAAACAGATGTCAAACTAATGGACGATCTTCGCAAGGAAGTTAAAACTCTGAAAGAGCAAATAGAGACGATGGAAGGCGTCTCCGCTATACTTACAGGCACACAAGCGGACGCAGAGAAGCTGCTCAAAAATGAAAACAATCCGAAGAAGTTGTCGGTCCTCGTGACGATGTTAAAAAGGTAAAAGGCGCTAATTTTTTAAAACCAAAGTAAACAAATTATGTGCCCTAACTAATTATTAAGATGTCTTTGCAGAGAACTTCGTGTTTGCGAAAACCAAAAGACTGATTTACGAAATATGTTGAAGGTGGTTCAAAGCGGCCTGCGAAAAGAAAATGTATTCAAAAAGTCTGTATATAATATTTAGATTTTAGCTGAAATGTATGAAACTAATTTCTGTAGGGTACTAGAGGAGCGCATCTCGCAGCTGGAGAGCGAAAATTACCAACTAAGTGAAAAAGTAAGAAAAAGTACTAAAACCAAAGAGAAAAATCTAAACATATTTTAAAAATTTCAGTTAAAAACCACAGAAGCTGCTTCAGTTTTTGCTAAGGATCCGAGTAACCGTCTCTCGGACTCCCCAACTGTTGATCTCAATAAAAATGAAACACGGATACTGATGGACGAAAGGCGATCCACCATTTCCCCAACAATTGTAAGTTTAAGAAAAACCAATTTGAAGACATTTTTAACTTAAATGAATTTTTTCAAAGAAGAACAATGTTAAAAAGATTGAAGAGTCCAGTTCGCCTTATATGAACATTAAGTCCAGTAGCGTTGGTTTGATGCCGCTCTTCAAACTTAACCAGCCTGGGGTAGATACAGCGACGAGAACGACGTGTAAATTAGCAACTCTTAAAATAGCATCTCCCAGTAAGCCCACAAACTGTGGTGCCGTACGCAAAACGGCTAGTGACTTGAGTGAGAAGGTATTCCATAAACACCGCTCGTTATTCATGAAAATTTTTTGCCTATTTGCTATATCATATATTGCAGTATTCTATATTCAAGAAGCCTCGGCTGGGCGCGACGACCTATGGCAATACCAGCTGCAAAGCGAAAATGCCAAATTTTGTATCGAACGGATTTGGTGGCTCAGAAAAATTGGATCCGTTTGCTCACAACTCTGATGAATATGATATAGATAAGGAAGAAAGCCAAGTCAAAATGAGAAACAAAACCGTCGCCGGCAATGTAACAAAATCCAACAGTGCACAGAGCCTTAGTAACCGTTTGAAGACAGGTGGATTGCGCAACTTTAAAGTGGCGAAGTGAACATGCCGCAATACACTACCCCTGCGGAAGGAATATTTTTTGGAAAAATGTCTTACTGTCTTAGAATAGCTAGCAGATTATATTTAGTTTGCATATATGTAGCTTATAATGACACGATATTTTTGTTTATTTGTATGTATATCACTCATTGTACTAGTACTATGTGTACATAATATGCGTCAATTCCTTAATCTTTCTTAAATTGTGTTTATTAAATTTTTTGAAAACATAAATAGCATTAGACATCTCTCAGCGTTAGTACAAAAGTATTTGCAAATATCAGCTTCTGGTAGAAGGATGTTTGAAAGTGTTCATTATTCTTGATATTTTTCTTCCTTTTAGTATAAGTAGTGTGTGAAAGCAACGTATAATAAAATTATATAAAAAAAACTTTTTAAAAATAAGCTTTAATTTATTTAATGTACTAAAAAGTAGAAAATAAATTGTTTCCAAGTCACCTGTATCTTATTATTAATAAAAGCTTGTGTGCTCATGTGTTCAATATTTGTCAACCAGTTACCACAATATTTTATTTAAATAATTTTTTGCAAATAGATTCTAGTAATGAAAGATATTTTGAATATGGATATTGAGCGCACAAGCTTTTATTGATAGTAAGATACAGGTGACTTGGAAACAATTTATTTTCTACTTTTTAGTACATTAAATAAATTAAAGCTTATTTTTAAAAAGTTTTTTTTTAATATAATTTTATTTTGTACTTTTTAGTCTCCCATAAATTCAATTTTAGAGCTCTGAAATTTTTCGCAAAAAGAATTTAAAACTTGCAGAGCAGTACACAATATTTAGGGTATTCACAGTGTCTCCTATCGTCATATGTCATATCCTCAATTTAACAAATAATACGGCTGTGATCGACCCCAATGTTCGTGGCATATTTGTGGCGCGGTGAGTTGTTGCTATTTTGCGTGCAAGGCGCGGCGAGTAAGTTCCTATCGTGTTTCATTGATGTGTGGTGTACCTATAATTATAAACTGAAGCCCAAGTATGTAGTTGCTTGAAAAGTACCACGCCCCTTGTCCTACGCTCATAAAATTTATTGACTTATGTATCGTGCTCGTGTTTAGGCATGTACATATGCAAAGTTTCAGATCTCTAAGTAGTCGGGAAGTGGGTGAAAAATTGATTACTAGATTTGACGACATACATACAAACATATGTACATACCTGATGTGAACCTAATATAAAGCTTATAAAATACCAGAACCCTGCTAAATATCCGTTTCGTCTTTTTGAAGCCATGAAAATAAAAATCTGGGCGAAGCGTCACGAACTGTCAACACTGCTGGAATCAATGTGTGTGACGCCATACATCCATTTACTCGTGGCAGCGTCATAGCATCATTTCGTTCATAATAAAAATGCTGTTACTCGTGGCTGCAGGCAAAACGTGCGACGCTTGTGCAAAACAAACGATGACAAGCTACCGTCAGAAGAATGCAAAATCTGCATGCATAAACCTCAATATAATGGTAGAATTACTCTAGCGGTAAGGTTAAAAATCGTGTCAGCTGACAAAATCTATCTTACCCGAACACAATGTTCGCTATTGCTCTGACCGGATTGAGTAGTAGAAATTTCTGCGTCGATTAGAAAACTACTGCAAAAGTCGTGTCAGCTGTGAAAAGAATGTTGCCACACAAAAAATTCACTTGAAAATGAAATAGCAATAATGCTTTTCCTATGCAAGAATTTAAACGGCAACACTGGTCAAAACAAGCGAATATTTATTGGAAATATAGTCCACCTGCGCTTTCGTTTGCTTAAAATTTGTACACATCGTACATTTTACACAACACTAAGCACATTGAGTCAATTATTTCGTCGTTTGAATTCATTTTTCACGATATATTTTGTTTGTGAACTCTTTGCAGAAAAGTGTTGCCAGTGTCCTTCGATTTTAGTTCAACAAAAGAAGTGGATTATTATTGCCGAAATAAGTTAAAAAAGTAGTACACAATATAGAGATGTAACAATTATGATAATTCAGTGCCATAAATTTAATAAAGAATGTAAAATTTCATCTCAGAAGAAAATAAACAGTGTGTTTCTTTTGTGCACAAAACTATACGGCAGCACTAGCAAAAAGAATAGACTGACAGCTGCAATCCGTTTAGATGTTAGAGTAACTGGGCAAATTGCTATCCGGCACGATTGAATTTGACACCGCTGGACTAATTAGACCATAAGAAGGGAAAGGCATTTTTGTTGTGAGTAAGCATACTCCTGCGATATGCACAGTGGTGCCAGATGGTAAGGTTTTGGCATTTTTTTTTAGGTAATATTCACCAAAATCCATTACAGACATACACGATTTGTTGCATAACCCGCAATCATTATTGATGCATTCAAGGTAGCGCTAGATAGTTTAAGCCTTAAACTTTGAAAAAAGGTTTAATCCCATAAACAAATGCCCAATATTGTACGAACACAAAAATGTACATATTCATCACATGGAAAGCAAGTGCTATGAGAAATATTAATTCAATATTAGTTCGCATTTTAAACGAGTAAACTACTTGATGTAGAAAAGTGGAATAGACTTGTACTTTTTTTGTATTTCTTCCTTCAGAATATATTTATTTGACTTTATCAGAACGATGTAATTCGTATAAAGAGAGAGCAATGCTATTCCTCATTGTTCCTTGACATTTAAATCACGAGAATGCCATAATTGAAAGTTATTCACATAGGGAGTAGGTTTTCAGTTTAAAATAAAAAAAAGATAATTTGGCTGGCAGCTCTGGCGTAAGGCTGAAATGGCGGCAAGGGGTATAAGTATACGCTACAGCTTAAGTATGAAGTCAGTCCGAGGTCCGAGTGCCATAGGGCAGAGGGATGTCGTTTATCGTGTAGTGCGGCGCACATACTGGCACACAGAAAAGATGGCGCTGTGCGTCCCGTGCCTGCAGCGCCATCAGCACCCCTGCTCCGATGGTTCACTTGCTGTTTCTGTTTTTATGTGCTGCGTTAGAGAATGTCACAGGCTAAACTCAATTAGAGCAAATGTGTGCAGACACTGTTTTTTACTGTGGTCCATTCCACTTCTCCATCACGTTCCCCGCCACGCCACGCCTGCTGCAGCATGCCAAACTGCACACTCTTTATGAAGCTCTGTACTTTATGCATAATTTTTCCACGAGCTGGTGGGGGTACACGCCTTGGCCATGCTTTGCACTTCAAAGCACGCCCGTGCGACTGCTGCGGCAGCGTAGTCGCCTGGACGCACGCTCGCTAAGTGCATTTTAATTTGTGTCATAATGGCCGAGATAAAACTGGCAACTTCGTCTGCTCGACTAATTGCTGCAAATTAAAATTATAATGTGCATTCCAGGTCGCTATCTGGTCAGTGCGTTTGCCACTCACATGCATACTACTTCGCTGGCGCTGGCCCTTTCTAGATTCATTAAAGCGCAATTTACGCGGCTGCTGTGTGACTACTTCAGCCGCAGATGTGGTAATTAATGACAATGCATCACCAATAAAAATGAGCCAAAGTCCGGACGCTGTCAAAAGCAGCAGTTGTCGTTTTATTGCGGGTAACGGGACGTATAAGCAGGACCATATTGAAGGCAAAATTACACATTAAATAAGCGTCCTTGCATAATTCAATCAATACTGGGCAGCAGCCGAAAAAGCATACAAAGTCCGTTAAAAATTTTCTAAACAATTTCTTAACGCTGAAGTTAAGTGCACGCTCAGAGCGCTAGAGCGTGTTACCTATGTTTTTCGAGACATGGGGCTTAATTAGATTCATGGTATTGAAGCATATTGGTATACATATTGGTATTTTTATACCCTACACCTATGGTAATAGGGTATAATAACTTTGTGCGAAAATTGTAACGCATTAAAGGAGACGTCCTAGGTATAGACATAAGTATATAGAAGCGCTTAGAATCACTTTCTGTGTTGTATTTCCGGTTGTCCGTCTGTCCGTCCGTCTTGCTGTCCTTGGCCACAGGAGAGAAAAAAGGAGTTGTCCGATTTCGACCAAATTTGGCACACAGGCGTAGTGAACCTTCCACTACTTCAAGTTCCGAGATTAGCCAAATCAGTTGAAGAACACGCCCACAATGGGCCTGTAAGTCTCAATACCCCGGATTTTTTTTCGGTAAAATAGCTATATTTTGTCTAATTACTCATGGAAAAGAATTGTACTTGGAATTCAAGTTAAGGGTTTGGTTTTCTTTCTTTTCTTAACTTGAATACCAAGTATTATTCTTTTCAATGTGTAATTAGACAAATTACAGCAATTTGATCGCAAAAAACCCGAGGTAGTGGGACTTACAGGCCCATTGTAGGCGTGTCCTTCAACCGATTTGACTAATTTTAACACTTTACCTAACACGAGGTTCACTGTAACTGTGTACCAAATTCGGTTCAAATCAGACAACTCCTTCTTTCTCTTTTTTCCCGAACACGCAGACAGACGGACGGACAGACGGACAACCGGAAATCAAAAGAGAAAGTGATTCTGATCATTTCTATATACTTATATCTATACCTAGGACCGCTCCTTTAATGCGTTACAATTTTCGCACAGAGTTATTATACCCTATTACCATAGGTGTAGGGTATAAAGAGTTGCATTACGTGCTCCAGACTGGCGGCGATGAACAGGTAGGGTGCATGCATCAGCTTCTCTGAAGACTATGGCTAGATGAAAGCATGCTCAACGATTGGAATCTTGGTGTGCTCTGTCCTGTGCTAAAGAAAGGCGACCCGATGCTCTGCGCAAACTAACGGGTACTAACCTCATCGCCATCGCATACAAGATTCTGTCGAGCGTACTGTGTGTAAGATTGAAGCCATTCGTCAGGGCACTAATTGGAACTTATCAGTGCGGTTTTAGACCTGGTAAGTCTACCATAGACCAGATCTACACACTACGCCAAATCCTGGGAAAGACTTAGGAATATAAAATCAACACCCACCATCTTTTCGTCGATTATAAGGCTGCCTTCGATAGCCCAAAACGGGATTCTCTATAAGCCGCAATGTCTGAGCTCGGTATCCCTGTTTAGCTGATGAGGCTCTGCAGGATGACTTGCGTAACACACAGAACTCTGTCAAGATAGGAAAAGAATTTTCTGATCGCTTCGACGCCGGAAAAGGTGATCTTCTATGTTGTGAGCTCTTCAACTACCAAGAAACTGAAATAAGATACATTTCATTTCAAATCTGATTTTGAGACTTAATAAATCAATTGAGCCCTATCCTAAATGATGTGATGCCAGTGTCGAGTGTACCTTATGAATATGCTATTCAAATTGCGTAGAACGATTGATGCAATCTTACGTATACTAATTTAAGTATTGAAATTTGTTTAAAATACAAATTTGTGTCCACAATATTCGAGGTAAAGGCGATTTTAAAGCAAAATGCAATTATTGCATCTGTCGGCATTCGCCAATTTGTTCGCAGGCAGAATAAATAAATTTAAATTCGGTATATCCTCTGACGGCTGGCGATGCCGTGAAACGTAAGGCACAACTGACAGGTGACAATTGACAGCGGCACTGTGCATTTTGATGGCCGGCCACCCGCTTCGCACGATTTATGCGCAATTAACAGGAGCAGGTGAACACTTGGCAGCGAACATTTCGCCAACGTAACGTGTGAAAAAACCCGGGCCCCCACCAGGCCCGCGACCGAAGTTAATAAGATAAATACGAAAGTGGCAGCAGAGGCAAATCAAATAAACGCAAGCGCAAATAAATTTATGATTTTACATACGGTATAGGCCGCTCGGAATACGGAAGTGCCTGCATGTTCATACGGGAAGATGCAAGTACAGCATGATGATGGACGCTGCCATAAATAGAGGCGTCAATTGCTCCTTGGGCGGCACATGTTATCATAGCGTATCGGATATGCTTTTCCCATTCGAATGTTGTTTTTCTGTGATGGGCCCTACTCGTAGATTCAACTCGTCGCGCAGTTCCAATTCGACTGCTTAACAAAAATGCGCACTTTCCATAGATAGTTTCAGTACATGTACATATGTATGTATATTGTATAGGGTATCCCAATAAAAGCGCATTTAATTTAAAAATAAACCGATGGAGCGAGTGGACATATTTTTATTGCATTGTAAAATTTAATATGTGCCGATTAAGTACGGAATAAAATATTCGGCAAATGGACCCCGCCCCGCGGCTCTGATCACAGACCCTTGTACGGATGAAGATGGAGGTCGCTGCGTGCTCGGGAGTTTCGGAAATACTCTCATTTACAACAGCAATGTGGGGTCCAGACCGGCCTCAAACCTACTAAGAAAAATAATGTTTTTCAAATAGTTTTTTTTTGTGCGGCGCCACTTCTCGCTATGAATTGGCAATTCTCCGAGAAGGTTCTTTCTTTTTTCGAGAGACCGAACGATACGTCGACGCACTTGAGGTTTTCTGTCCATAATCGACCGAGTTTTTTCAGATTTGTTAGTCACTTTTCGGATTATTAACACATTAGGTAGAAGTATACCGAAAATTCCGAGAAGTCTATCTGTCCTTCTGTCTATCTGTCTGTGATCACAGGAGAGAAAGAAACAGTTGTCTGATTTTTTGGTCAAATTTGGTGTACAATTACAGTGCACCTTATCCTAGTTCAAGTTCCGAGATTAGCCAAATCGCCTCGGACTTTTTTCGGTAAAATGGCTATAATTTGTCTAATTACTTATTGAAAAGAATTATATGTACTTCATTTTCAAATTCAGGGGTCGCTCCTATGTCACACAAAAAAATGGGCGTGGTCCGCCCACTCTATAGGCGGCAAAATTGTTCACGTAAAATCGTTCTCAATTGACTGTCTATGAATTTAATGAATGAAATTTGGTTCCCAAGTACATATTTATGTATGTATATCGGCCTTACATGCCCTACAAAAATCCCCACGCGGTAAACGGAAAATCATCGTAATCCTATAGTCCTGTTAGGAATATCTTGTAGATTTTCGCCCACACTTTATAGGCAGTAAATTTAATACACCCACAATTATATCTCTTGCATAAATTTTTCAACAATTTGACCTATGATCTTCGAAACCAATCCACCTAAAATTATGAAAAAAAACATTTTTGGAATCCGCGGACGTAGCCCTTTGAAACGATACCCCACACGATACGATATCAAAATATTTTTCTTTTTTGTTCAACCCGAAAAATATCTATTGTAAAACTGTGATGAATCTCGCGGGCCTGAAAAATTTTCTAGACGGGCCACATGCGGCCCTCGGACCGCGGACAGCTGGTGTAGGATATTACTTTTATGTTTCAAAGGATATAATAACAGTGCCTTACATAGGTATTCGAAATTATTTTTATAGAAAGAGATCTGAATAAAAAATCAAGCGTATTTTTTAACTGACTTAGCTAAGTAAGAGGAAACACCCTGCCGCCGACAGAGTTTTATGTGATACTTCCAATAAAAGCTTGGCTTTTAAAGTAATCATTGATGCATTAAATTGATTGACGTAGATGCATTTTGCAGCCTTTTTTGAGGTCAACTTTTTTCCCAAGAAGAGAGTGTTGGAGAGATCCGAGCAAAAGGTGTAATGTCAGAGCTATACGGTGGATGCATTAAAACTTGGGTGCCTCATTAACTAAGTGCAAAAAACGTATTGGACCGAATTTCCATCTGCGATTTGCTGTATAAACGAAACGAAATCGAGTCATTTCTGAAACCAACTTTATGCAAATGGATTAAAACTGTTTTGTGATCGTTCTTCAGTTACTTATACGCAATTTCATCGACCTGATCGGTAATGTGTAACTCAGAGCGAGTTGCATCTTTCACTTCAAAATTTCCAGAACGAAAACTAGTGAAAATATTTATACATAGTATTGTTTTGGATATCGTTAGAAAGGGCTACGTCCATAGATTCCAAAAATAATTTTATCATAATTTAAGGTAAGCGAGATATAAAGATAGAGCTCAAAACTTAGGTATTACGTTTAACCAACGTTTAACTTGGAATAATCACATAAATACTGCAGTTGGTAAGGTGTATGGTATGTTGCGCAGTTTATGGACTGTACAATTCTTTACTCCTATTTGAATTCGGTTACTACTGGCAAAGACTTACTTGATTCCGACTTTACTGTATGGTTGCGAAATATTTGCAAACTGTGATAGCGTGAGTAAAGCTAAACTGAATGTTGTTTTTAATAATATAGCTAGATATATATTTGGCATTAGACGTTTGGACCACGTTTCGCGATATGCTTGCAAAATTTTCCATATGCCCTTGAACTCACTACTAAACTTTAGAACAATTTTGATCTTATACAAAATTATAACATCTAAATCACCGCCAGAATTGTTTCAAATACTAAAATTTTCACGTTCTGATCGGAACAACAACTTTATACCCATTCGTCATACTTGTCTAACGTCTGAACGACAATTTTTTGTCCATGCAATACGTCTTTGGAACTCACTTCCCAGAGATATTCAAACTACTGGCAATGCATACAAATTCAAAAGTAAACTTTTTCATTTCCTCTCCGTTAAAATAATGTTGCTTAAATTATCTTAATATATAAAAACGTTTGTGCGTATGTATGTTGCAGCATCACGGCTGAACCACAGAAGCGATCGACCTTATACTCACAACATATGTTCGTGAGGTGCTCTGAATGGTTTGTTTTCATGTTAGACCTTCCTAAGTGTTGCCACGGTGGCGTTTTTTCGAAAATTCTTATTTATGGACCGATCTGGCTCAAATTCACACCATATAATACTAAAGTTGACAGAAAGTGGTCGACAAAATTTGAACCCGATAACTGTTGTCGGGGTGGAAATATTCACGAAAACCCCCACACACGACAGGTGGCCCCATTTGTAACATCTAATACAAAGAGAATTTGTTTTCAAATTGTTTCTTTGCGCGGCGCCACTTCTCGCGATGAATTGGCAATTCTCCGAGAATATTCTTTGCCATGAAAAGCTTCTCAAACCCGTTCGTATTTGGTAAAGTAGATCCCGTTAGCTTATGCAATAAAATAACAAGCACACACAAGTTAATGTAAGAAAGCTAGGCCTAAGCCCACACGGGCTGTTGCGCCAATCAATTATTATTATTATGTTGACTTGGTAGGGGGAGGGGCACCTTTATGTGTGATTCTATATTTGAGTGCACTTGTTATGCAAGAGCACAACTTTATGCAAATCACTTACACACAGGTGGTTAATACAGAATAGATACCTCCTATAACCCACCAATTATAATTCCAAAGGAGTGGCCGGCTTGACATATCCTGCACCTTTATAATGTTATAATTTCCTCATGATCTGGGTCGAAGGACCATGAAAATATACGGCGCCGTTGGGGAAAATGGATGGAGGATTTTTGAAACAATGATGAAAACAAATAAAAAGCGATATAGTTTCTTGGATGAAGAGCTAAGCGCTTTATTAGAGTTCTTACCTCTGCTCTTCTTCTATGTCCATTTGAGACTAGCCCGCCATAATCTTGTTCAAACCTTGCGACTTATTTACGGCCTTACCGTATAAATCACCGTGATCGAACGCAACGCGAACACGAAGCCAACGCCGGGATCAAAAAACGGCATTTTGTAAATCACGGCGTAATTGCGTTCGTTGTCTTACGGCATCACTTGAGCTGTCAAGTTCTTACGAAATAAAATTATATAAAAAAAAACTTTTTAAAAATAAGCTTTAATTTATTTAATGTACTAAAAAGTAGAAAATAAATGGTTTTTAAGTCACCTGTATCTTACTATCCATAAAAGCTTGGGGCGCTCATGTGTTCAATATTTGTCAAACAGTTACCACAATATTTTATTTAAATAATTTTTTGCAAATAGATTCTAGTAATGAAAGATATTTTGAATATGGATATTGAGCGCACAAGCTTTTATTGATAGTAAGATACAGGTGACTTAAAAACCATTTATTTTCTACTTTTTAGTACATTAAATAAATTAAAGCTTATTTTTAAAAAGTTTTTTTTTATATAATTTTATTTTCTACTTTTTAGTCTTCCATAAATTCAATTTTAGAGCTCTGAAATTTTTCACAAAAAGAATTTAAAACTTGCAGAGCAGTACACAATATTTAGGGTATTCACAGTGTCTCCTATCGTCATATCCTCAATTTAACAAATAATACGGCTGTGATCGACCCTAATATTCGTGGCATATTTGTGACGCGGTGAGTTGTTGCTATTTTGCCAGCAGGGCGCGGCAAGTAAGTTCCTATCGTTTTTCATTGATGTGTGGTGTACCTATATTTATAAACTGAAGCCCAAGTGTGTAGTTGCTTGAAAAGTGCCACGCCCCTTGTCCTACGCCCATAAATTTTTCCAGTGGAACGACACATCCAAGAGGCGACTGCATACGAAATTTCAATGCTGCACGACCTTTAGTTCCAAAGCTAATCGAGATCAAAAATTTTGTTTGTATGGGGGGTGCCACGCCCCCTCATCCTACGCCCATAAAATTTTACCAGTGGGACAACACATCCAAGAGGCGACTGCATACGAAATTTCAATGCTGCACGACCTTTAGTTCCAAAGCTAATCGAGATCAAAAATTTTGTTTGTATGGGGGGTGCCACGCCCTTTCATCCTACGCCCATAAAATTTTACCAGTGGGACAACACATCCAAGAGGCGACTGCATACGAAATTTCAATGCTGCACGACCTTTAGTTCCAAAGCTAATCGAGATCAAAAATTTTGTTTGTATGGGGGGTGCCACGCCCCCTCATCCTACGCCCATAAAATTTTACCAGTGGGACAACACATCCAAGAGGCGACTGCATACGAAATTTCAATGCTGCACGACCTTTAGTTCCAAAGCTAATCGAGATCAAAAATTTTGTTTGTATGGGGGGTGCCACGCCCTTTCATCCTACGCCCATAAAATTTTACCAGTGGGACAACACATCCAAGAGGCGACTGCATACGAAATTTCAATGCTGCACGACCTTTAGTTCCAAAGCTAATCGAGATCAAAAATTTTGTTTGTATGGGGGGTGCCACGCCCCCTTATCCAGTGCTCCCCTTATTTTCTCAGTAGAAGGATAGGGATATGTAGTAAGTTCCTACCGAGTTTCATTGATGTGTGATGTGTAGTTCTTAAGTTATACACAAATCTGGAGTTTATAAAAAAGTGCCACGCCCCTTATCCTACGCCTATAAAATTTATTGATTCATGTATTGGGCTCTAGATTAGGCATGTATGCAAAGTTTCAGATCTCTAAGTAGTCGGGAAGTGGGTGAAAAATTGATTACTAGATTTGACGACATACATACCGGATGTGAACCTAATATAAAGCTTATAAAAAGAGTTGTATTTTTCTTAATTTATCAGCCAAATACAAAACACACAAAATTTGCTGCATCCATTGCATACCTCCCATAGCCTAGTGGTAAGAGCGTTCGACTAGCACGCGAGAAGTTGCGAGTTCAACCCTCAACCGCGATGCATTTCTTTTTTTTTTGTGATTTCGATCCTCAACTGCAGTGCTAGTATTTTCTTTTTTTTGTAATTTTTCTTTAGTATTTGTCTTTAAGAAGTACTGCAATACTTATTATTTGCTTCTGCAGATTACCACAAATCAATTTTCACTCGAAATTACCAAAAATTTTGCGTTTAAAAAACTGAACGCGAGCACAAACCCAAGTGAACGATTTGACAGTTCAAGTGAGTGAATGCGCCGCGTTGCGTTTTACGCGGTACCGATTTTCATATGAAACTACGTAAGACAACGCGAGCAGTCACCGAGTGAGGTGATGCGTTTTACAAAATACCAAATTAGTGAACGCAGGGTGAAGTGAGGCGTTGGGATTTACAAAATAAGCACCTTAGTCTAAAAGTGCTGAAAAGCAGCGTTGCCACCTAGCCCCGACTCTTAAACTAAATTTGAAGCCATGTTCTACATTTTATTTTCAATCGGAATTGAAATCGTTCGTATTTGAAAATGACAGTAGATCCTCTCTCCTCCACAGCCCAGATTTCCAAAAAGTTGAAATTGTTAAAATTTCTGCATTTGTTGATGTGAAACTCTCATTCTGTGCCGAGGTTTTGAGTCTTTTAAGTTGGTTTTTTTCTTATCCTGGTTAAATATTTGTATTCCCCGCGCATGATTCGATGCATTTTCCCAGAACCATTTTTAGTCTTTGTTAAGTGTTTAGGCCAAATGCAGTAGACATAAGTTTTTTTTTGTATATTCTCACGTAGAGATGGCGCTGGAGTTGGCTGTGCTGTAGGTGCACTCGCTACTCGCTGCATTTGAAATCGCCTTGGCCCATATACGAACGGGCACTTGTAAAAAACACACAATACAGAACATATTTCTGCCTTTCATTTCTTGTGCCTTTCATTTCTTGTGCCATTTCCTCTTTGCCATTTGGTATGTTTCCGGTTTAACTTTTTCCGCGCGGAACCCCACTGCTCATCTTTGTGCAAGAGGCACATATTGCCATCCCCCATCAAGCGCACAGCTTAACATTTGGTCCTTCGGCGCCGATCGCGGAAGAGTCGGAAAAACTGCAACTAATTTCCGAATTCAAACTGCCGCAGAAGAAGATTCAACACCATTAACCGCAAAAAATCACCAGCAGCATCGAAATCGCAAAACCCATCACCATCTTTAATATAAAGTAAAGTGAGTGCTGTAAGTGATCTTTTTTGAATATTTAAATTTGGTAATATTTAAAACTTGCTACCGCCATTTCACCAAAAGTTCGCGCGTAGGTGCAGTTGCATATTTTAAATATATGTGCACATAAAATATACATATGTATATAAGTGCACGATTAGGTCAACGGCCGATAGCCGAATTCCCCACTCATATATCATATACGGGAGTACAAGTGAGAGAATTTCGCAAAATTGCATCATATGTGCATAGTGTCGGGCTCAGCAGCATATCTGCTTAGTTTCCCCCTTTTGGCAATTCCTCACATGAGAATATAGAACACCAACAAGATCGAGCAGCCAAAGAGCTAGCTTTCGTTGGATTCAAGACAAAGCCATATGCTTTGTCTGAATTATTCTTCCGCTCACACATATTGCGAGCCCCACAGCCTCTCACCTATTCAGCTTCGGTTACCAGCTTAGCTATCTCTGCTCCCCCACTTCACACGTTCTCACTTTCATTCTCTTGCTACGTACATACGTATGTACATATTTTTTATTGCAATTTTCGGTAGTTCTTCCTCTCTTCCTGTGCATTACCAGTTTTACGTGTTTTATAATCGCAGACGGACGGCACAGTGCGGAATAATTTTGAAGAAAAGTAAAAATATCGAAAAAAGTGAAAATTTTGATAGAATTAAGTGGCAATAAAAGGTGTTTTTTTTTAAATAAATAAAGTGAAATTTACAAAGATTAAAAATTAAGTGAAATTAAAAGCTTAAAAGAAATAAAGTTAAAAAGGTAAGTTTATACCGCAAATTTTTATAGAAAATTGTCCCCCTTAAATGATTAGAAAATTATTTATTGAAAATTTAAACGCCGACCCCCGAAAATTGCAAGAAATATATAGAGTGAAAGTGCGGAAATAAATATTTTAAATAAGTGATATTCTTCATGTGCAAAATTCTATTTGAATTGTGCATGTGTCGTTGTATACACGACAGCTAGTAAAACAATTAGAAACAATAAAAGGCAAAGCAAAGTAAAAAATGAAAAATAAAAAAAAAATTTTTAAACCTGTGGGATTCGAACCCATAACCTGCCGAGTGCAAGCGCGCGGCTCTACCCACTGGGCTACACAGGGCACTGCTTTCGTTCGTCTAAAGTGGTAGAAGAAAGAAAGTGGACAGGCTGCATCAGGCTGCAGACACTTTTTAGTCAGTCTGCGTTTTATATATAAGATAAGCAGTGCCCAAAATTTACCAACAACAACTACACTTGATATTGTCAGCGGCTGCACCGGAACGGAGCCCCACATAAATTGGTAAACATGAATTCTGAAAAACGGTTAGCAGCTTAAAATGTGTTAGTTTTTGATATATGTATACTGCTCGCATTCTTCGCAAGGGATTTTTTTCTGCTACACTTGCCGGATTCCATATCGGGCAAAGTATCTTTGAACTGGAAGTTGGGGATCATTGGGGGAATCTTCCTCATCCGGCTTCTAATTTCCAGGCTTGTCTCTAGAACATTTTGTATCAGTCTAGAGTTGTCGTCCTTTAGGCCCTTCCCATATACAGTTTTCCATACCAGAAATACTTGCGCATCAGTCTCACAATTCTTGTTGTTTACGCCATGCAAATTTCTCTGGAAGACTTTGAGGGATAAAAGCCTTCCGAAAGTCAATGGCAGCTCATGTGCTGATGGATGGGTGCTCATTCTCGACTTGGAACGATTTAAAAAAAATTAATTCTCCAAAGCGTCCTGGTTCATTTTGCCGTAAAATGTTTATGAAATATTGTCATGTTGCCAAAATATATCATCAAACAACGCCAACATAGACCTTATTGCCAAAATGAAACCTTTACCACAGCAAATATTGCACTGGGGAATTTTAAAACTTTCGAAGAATCGTATGTATTCCTGCATACGAATACGCTTCTCAGGAGAATCGCGGTATAACGGACGCTTTAGAGGATTCGAGTAATTTGCACTGCTGCAAATGATACCGACGAACAGGTTGTTCATTTTTGCAATGAACATCTAAGTCGTGACCGACATTTGTCTCCAACCGGACACCACAAAAACCCTAACTTCTTTGCACGTTTTGATCCCTGCTGCCATAGAACAGCTAAAACCTTGTTCCGCTCTCTGAACGCTCATTCTTTGCAATTTGTGGATGCACATGCTTGAATTTTAGTTTTGGGCCTAAAATTAATACCCGAGCTATCGTGCTCGAGAAATTTTCGAATCACATGAAAGGACGCTACTTCGCACTCAAACGTTACATCGTATTTCAGCAGCGTATTGCGAATAGATTTGAGCAGATGGCAGTGGTCAAATGCTGCAAACATCCTTCTACCGGCGAAATCAAAGTGTGGTGCCGTTTGCTGCACTCCTGGCATGTTGTACATTCTCAAGTTTATAACTCCCTGGTCGCATATAATAAGTGAAGACTCCGATGTTGGTGGTCTGTGAACTGCTCGAGATAATTGATCATTTGCATGGGAAGTGCATAATAAATGCAGACATTAAAGCGGAAAATGGCTTGGTAATACAGAAATGAGTAAAAGCTGAAAAAATAATATCAATATTTTTCTTGTACATTTTAGCCTTTGCTACAAGGGACTGAACGTGCGCTGCATCTAATCGACTACGGTGTTTTCATCGATATGAAACACTTAAAGGCGGGCCAGACCTTCCAGGCCAGACCTATGTAAATCAGGACAACACTTTCAAGTGTATAGAAATGCGCTAGCGGCTTCCATGAACATAGCAGCCGGATTCGTTCGGGCTAGCTGGTATCATTCATGTGCTGCTCTTCGGCGAGTATATGGAGTGGATTTACGCGGAGATTGCAATGGTAAAAATATCATAATACCAGGGTGAACAGGGGAGAGGGTTGATTCGGCGCGTGAAACGACTGACTTGCTGATGTGTGGCTCTTCAGGCCGTGCTGTAGCGTACACGGCAGTGAATCTGCAATCGTCGCGTTCGCCCGCCATTTTAACGGTGACCATCCAGGCCACAAAAAAGTGAATTGTAATGCACGAATGAAATCAGTGGTAATTAGGAACCGCATAAAGTGTTTATTTATTTATTTATTTATTACAAACTATGCGTTATAATTGAAATTATAAGCTTAGAAATAAAGAGCTACTAGTAATAACTCCCGATTATCGGGCCCTATGACAAAGCTAAATAAAATTTTTTTTAAATCCTACTTAATATTGTTGCCAAAGTTTTCCAAATCTATTCAGAGTGTGTGATTTTTCTATTCCCTTGTCTGCATCTTCCCGCTAGCACGCAGATTTTTATGTTCAATGCAATAATGCTTTGCTCAATAGGAAATATGGGCAATCTTTAAACGCAATTATTTCGGAAATGACTTGACCAATCTTTGATCTGATATTTTTATGCAAATGTACTCGTCGAAATCTTTAAAATGATATATAATTTATCATGCAACGCTCTGTAGATTGTCTGAACTAAGCGCCGGTCTTCAAATATATAATAGAATGGCAGCAATGGCCTTCAGCTTCTTTCTTTAATAAGACTTAAGACTATTTAAATTTATGACTAAAAGCTATCGTTCTAATATTATTTATATTTCATTATATATGTATATTTGCCTGTTTAAGAAAGGTTACTACTTTTTGGATATTGCTGATTGTGGGGTTGGATATGGATTGAATTGGGTTGGATCTATGGAAAACTTGGTTTCTTTGGGAGTTAAAGGAGCTGCAATTGGTGAAAATGTGTTCAATGCTAATTGGGGTGGAGTTACAGAATGGGCACTGGTTAGATTTATTTACATCGAATAGGTGTTGGTGGGTTAGTTTTGAGTGTCCAAGGCGGACTCGCTCAAATTTAATTACATCTAATCTTGAGAGCAGGAGATCACGGTCATGTTTTAAAAACTGGTTTAAAGACAGTTTCTGTTCGTTCTGAGCTTTATACCAAGTCGAACATCTTTGCCAAGTGTTTTTGTATAAATGTTGTTTTTAGGAATTTATTTATATCATTTAAGTTAGTATTTGCAGTCGTTATCATTGGAGCGGTCGTAGCGTATTTAGCTGAACAGTCGGCGAGTTCATTTCCTTTAATATTCACATGACCTGGACACCAGATTAATATTATTTTGGGGTATTTATCAATTAAAATATTTCTAATAAAACTAGGATAGTACTCTTGGTTTTCAATATTAGCTATGGAATCGAGTGATGACAACGAATCGCAACATATTGCGAAATTTCCCCTTTTGTTTTTTGCAAAGTTTACTGCTGTCATGATAGCTATTATTTCGGCGGAATATATTGTGGTATAGAAAGGTAAGTTTGACGTAGTTATAACTTGGTTTTCAGTAGTTACACTGAATCCGATGTGGTCATTTTTGCAAGAGCCATTTTATTTATTTAGGAAGAAGTCACTCACTCCAGAAGCCTCCGTGTACAAAAAGGTGTAGTCTTGTAAATTATTTGTAATTTGAAGGAAATCCTGCTGATAAACAACAGCAGGTGTTTCTGATTTGTTATGTTTTCGCAGTATTGCGTTAACTACGGGCTTTTTGAGTTGCCATGGCGGTTGACTCCTTGTGAATCTTAGTGGTAGGAATGGAAGGTTTAAACTTTTGATGTTTGATATGGCTTTGCCAACTGTTGAAACAACTGTTTTTGCCCTTTTGTTTCTTTTATAACTTTGCACGATTTTGAACAGTGGAATGTCGTTACTATTTATAAGTGATTTAAATAATTTATTTGTAAGAAAATCTCTATTGATCTCTATAGGTGGTATACCAGCTTCAAAAAACATATTGTTTATTGGCGTGGTTCTGAAAGCACCTAATGCTGTCCTGACTGCTGCGTTGAGTATAGTTTTTAGTTTGTTAAGGATGCTTCTGGGTGTAAAACCATACAGAAATAGTCCAAAGTCTATTTTAGATATTAGAAGTGCTTTAGTAACTTCTATTAGAGTAAGTGAATTGCAATTGTATTTGAAATTAGAAAGACACTTTATTATATTGAGTCTTTTAGAAAGATCTTGTTGTAGTTGTGAAATGTGGAAATTCCACTTGTGTCTCTTATTGAATATGATTCCTAAGATTCTTAAATTATCGACAGTATCAATTTGAATATTGTTGCAAAGAACCGGACATATGCAGTTTTTTTTGCGGCACACATGCAACTGCTTGCATTTTTGTATGGAAAGGGAGGCGCCTGAATAACTACACCAAGCCTGGATGTCTTGGAACAGAGGGTTTAAATTTATATTGATGTTTTTCTCTTTTGTAAGTTTGACTATAATATTAAAATCGTCGGCATAAGCACAAAAGGTGATTTCTTTGTGGATGCCAATCGTATCGCAAAGTTTGTTGTATGCTATTAAGAAGAGAATTGTTGAAAGGGGAGAGCCCTGAGGTATCCCATTAAAAATGGGGTTGGTATTTGAATAAGTAGGTACATATTGCCAACTCGTACCTTTATTTTCCTGTTTGACATGAAATGTTTGATATAGTTACAGATTCGAGGTCCAACTTTCCAGTTTTGTAGTTGCTCAATTATGGAATGGATCCCTATTTTGTCAAAGGCCTTTGCAAAATCCAGCGATATAATGGATAAGTGTTTTTTTGCCGACAGGGAGTCAGCAATCAGATGGTCTACATATAGTAGAGCATCTGTTACTGACTTTCCCTTTTTAAATCCAATTTGGTTGTTATTGATGAGTTTGTTATTTCTAACAAACCACCATAACCTATTGGCTATGATTTTATCCAAGACCTTTGCGCAACATGGGTTAAGAGAAATCGGTCGGTATGAACTGATGATAGTTTTGTTTGCTTTTGGTTTTAATATGGGGACAATTACTGTGGATTTGTAGAGTTGAGGGATAAATGATTTGAATATTTTGTTATAAAGGTTCAATAATCTTTTTGTTACTGGCGGTGGTAATTTGCGTATCATTGGGTAAGATATTCGGTCATATCCGGGAGTGTTGCCTTTGAGTTTCGACAATGCACTTTTAAACTCTAATGAGTTGATGTCGCTTTCAATCGTCAACGCATTCACGTTGTGGGTTTGTGGAAATTGCAAGTTAAGGGATTCACGTTTTTTCTCTTTAAATAAATACGGGAAGTTATCGTCGTCGGACAGTTTAGACCAGTAGGAGCAGAATTCTTCAGCGATTTCTTCTTTGTCTGTAATTGCTGGCATAGATCTATTGGATTTTTTATGCAATGTATTCCGTGATTTGTTTTGTAGCCGCAAAATCGTCTGATATTTGACCATACTTTCTCTGTGGGGGTATTGGGGTTGATTTCTGCAGTATATTTTTGCATAGACATTCTTTTTGAATGTTCCAGTTCTTTTCTAAATAAATCATTCGCTTTTTTATATTTTATCGCTTTTTCTTGACTTATGTTACGCTTAAGGATATGCCAGTTCCTCATCTTTTCGTTTCGCAGTTGCTGTAGTTTTGGATTCCACCAGGAGACATTGTGGGAGAAGTTGCTTGGGTTGGATTTGGGGATAGATGCATGTGCACTTTGTAGAATAATTTTATTAATGTTGGCGGCTTCTTTATTAATGTTGGAAGAAATGGGTCGGTTAAGGTTATGCTCGATAGCATAATCTTCATATTGGGTCCAGTTTGCCGATTTGGTTCTAAATAGCGGTTTGTTAAGTTGGCGATTAGGTGGATTAGAGGGAAATAGTGAAATTGTTATCGGAAAGTGGTTGCTTCCGCTTAGATCATTTAGTATGGACCATTCAGAACTAATTGCTAAATCTGGTGTGCAGAATGTGAGGTCTATGTGCGTGAACGTGTTGCGTGTACTGTAGTGAGTTGGAGAATTGTCATTTAGGATGATGTAGTTCGACTGGGTGATGAAGTTAGCTAAAACTCTGCCCCTGTGGTTAGTGCATGTAGATCCCCAGTTCATGTGTCTGCTGTTAAAGTCGCCCGTAATTAAAAATGATGCACGTAAATTCCCAAAAACGTTTTGAAGATTTGTCGTGTTAAAGTTTTTGGTTGGTGGTATGTAAACAGATGCTATTAGTAGTTTTTTCTTTGAGTGTATTTCGACGCCAATGGCTTCGAGGTCGTTGTTTAGGTTTGCTACCCTGTGTTCAATTGATTTATGGACTAGGAGAGATACTCCGCCGAAAGAATTAGAGGTATTTTGTGAATGGATGGAGAAATTTATTGGGATAGGAATGAGGGAATTCGGTTTGATGTGCGTTTCTTGCAGGGATATTACTTTTGGATTGTGTTTCTTAATTAGTAGTAAAAGCTCATTGTAATTATTGGTATAGCCTCTAATGTTCCATTGCATAATTTTAAGATTCATTTAATTAATACAAAAAAAATTTTAATTTTAAGGGAAGTTGAGCTGATATTGTTGTTTATAATATCATATATGCTGTTGTAATAGTGTCGTAAACATGTAGTATAGATGCTTAATATTAAGTAGATAACTTTCGTACTAAATGACAAGTTTATGATCATAGTTATGATCATAGTTATAAATGTAAATTCAAAGTACTTTAATAATCTAAGCTGTGTCTGGCGAGGAGTAGTCCATGGAGGCATTGTTATGTTTGTTTACGTTTGCTTTTGCTTGTTGTGGTTGACTGTTAATTTGCTTATAGTTTATTTTTGTCTTCTTTTTAAGTTGTTTTACAAGCCGTTTCGAAGTATTTTTCGGATAAATTTTAATTTTAGTATCTGTTAGGATTTTTGATGTTATTTGAGATGTTGATGGGGCTGTTTGAAGATCGGGGTCTGAATCGGTTATGATGTCGTCATAGGTGGTGGTGGTGCGGTTAGCGGCTGCTGTGGTGGCATTGCTGGTTTGAGGTTGCGATGTAGGCGTTGGGCGAGATGCTATGTTGCTGTTGTATGCTGCTGCTTGATTTCTAACGGCCGAAGCGTAGTTCGGGAAGTCGTGGTAATTTCTTTCTTTGTAGATTGCATGAGCAGTTTTGTTATCGACTTTGTTTGTTGTTTTTATAGCTTGTATTTCTTGTTGCTTGATGAATATCGGGCATTTTTTGTCGATGGCTGCGTGATCGGTTGGGGTAATGTTTAAATTTGTGCAGTTGATGCACTTTCTTTTATTTTTGCACTCTTTTTTTTGCTCTAGGTTTAAGTGGTATTCGCCTGCACATATCGCACAGATTTTTGGATTTTTGCAAAACTTTGAGATGTGCCCATAATTGAGGCAGTTGTTGCATCTTAGAGGTTGTGGTATATGGGGACGAATATTGACTTTTTCGTAACCGATTTTTATTTCGGATGGCAATGTCGTTGATGCAAAAGTTAGGATCACTAAGCCAGTTTCGTTCAAGTTTTCGTTAACTTTTCTTAATATTTTGGCAACTTGGCACACGTTTTGGTTTTTAAGCTCATCGAGTATTTCACTTTCTGGTATTCCTCGGAGGTCGTTACAATATATAACACCTTTAGAGTAGTTTAATGTTTTGTGTTCAGTTATTTCAACTGTTATGTCATTTGAAAGTCCAACCAATGTTAATAACTTGTTGGCTTGTATATGACTTTTTGTTTTTATTAAGACATTGCCGTTTCGTGTTTTTTTGCATTCATCTAATTCCGCGTTGCATGTTGAAACGATTGCTTTTTTCAATAGGAACGGGGAGACATTAGAGAGGGTATTGGAGCTGTTGGTTCTGGCCATTATTAGGTATTTTGGTCCTGTTGTTGTAAATATTGGTTCTATTGATTTGTTCCATTTTATAACAGGTTGATTCGTTGCATTAACTATGTTAGGTGGGTCTTTCATTATATCATTTGTTGGCTGAGCCAACACTCTTTTTTCGTGCACTTCACTTTTTGTTTTTGTGTTTTTTATTTTGTGTGCTTATTTGTTTTTTTTTTAATGAATGGTTTTTGTTGTTGTTGTGTTTTTATTGCTGGATGCAGCAGAACTGGTTTTACGATGTTTTGTGTTTGTTCTTTTTTTAAACTTTGTTGTTGTTGTTTTTTTTTCAACTCGCTATTGTTCAAGCTTATAGCGGTATTACTTTTGTGATAAGCGATTGCCAAAGAAGACTGTTACAGAAATGATCTGGTCGCGTCGAGAGCTGATCTGAGACTGAAAGTGTATTGCTTTTTTCAGTGGGACTGTGACAGGGAGAAACCGCTGCACCATGGGCCGCACGCGGGATGTGCAGGACGAGCAGGAGGATATGAACTCCTTCCTTGCCGCCGAATTTAAGTCAATGGAGGATCTAAGGGGCGTGTCCAACATCGCACAGCATAAGATCGTCATGAAGGACGACCGGCCGATAAAACAGCGTTACTTCCCAAGGAATCCAGCGATGAACAAAATTATTAACGAGGAGATCGACGAATTGATAGCAAAAGGCTGTATCGAACCTTCTCACAGTCCACAC
This sequence comes from Neria commutata, assembly GCA_963457695.1. Lineage (NCBI taxonomy): Eukaryota > Metazoa > Arthropoda > Insecta > Diptera > Micropezidae > Neria > Neria commutata. Next base: position 22,405,249 of record OY735247.1, on the reverse strand, counting down.
AGCGCCCCAATCGTGCTATTCCGAAAGAAAAATGGCAAATGGCGACTGTATCGATTATCGGCAGCTGAACGCCCGTTCTGTGCCAGACGCATATCCGATTCCGCGTATCCAGCATATCCTTTATCGGCTACGCTCGGCGAAGTACGTCAGTAGTCTGGATCTAAAGAACGGTTACTGGCAGATCCCGATTAACCCAGACAGCAAGCAGTACACGGAATTCACGGTACCCGGACGTGGGCTCTTTCAGTGGAAGGTCATGCCATTTGGCCTCCACTCAGCACCAGCGACATTCCAGCGAGCACTTGACGGAGTCATCGGCGCAGACCTAGAGCCAAATGCATTCGCGTACTTGGACGATATTATCGTTACCGGGACATCGGTCGAGAACCACAAGGAGAACTTGCGAAAGGTGTTCCAGAGGCTAAGAGCGGCAAATCTGCGGCTTAACCCGGAGAAGTGTGAGTTCTTTAAAAAGAAAATAAAGTACCTGGGCCACGTAGTAAGTGACGAAGGATTCACATGGATTCGGACAAGATCGCCGCCATCAAGAGCCTAGGTATAGCCTCTTGGTACCGCCGTTTTGTCCGGGAGTTCTCCGAAATCACCCTGCCAATGACGTCACTGTTGAAAAAAGGAAAACACTGGAAGTGGGGCCCAGAACAATAAGAAGCGTTCGAATGCCTACAGAAAAAACTAACCGAGGCACCCATCCTAGCCTGCCCCGACTTTTCCCAACGGTTCGTGCTGCAAACAGACACCAGCGAATACGGCCTGGGAGCCGTCCTCACGCAAACAATCGACGGACAGGAGCGCGTGATCGCTTATGCCCGTCGGCATCTCAACCAGGCCGAACGCAACTACTCGGCAACCGAGAAGGAGTGCCTTGCAATTGTATGGGGCATTCGTAAGATGCGTCCATACCTCGAGGGCTACCAGTTCACCGTGATCAACGATCATTTGTCGCTCAAGTGGCTGAATGCGATTAAAAGCTCTTCGGGATGAATAGCCAGGTGGGCCTTCGAGCTGCAGCAGTATACGCTCGAAGTACAATATCGAAGAGGTAAGCTCAACGCTTTCGCGTCTACCGCAAGCTACCCTCCTAAAAACCACCGTCGTGGAGGACGAAAGGCCAAGTTGCAAGTGGTGGCAAAAATGTGTGGAGGAGATACGCCAAAATCCCGAAAAATTTCCCGACTACCTCATCGAGAACGGCGAGATATACCGACACATCCCACGGCGACGATGACAGTACGCCGTGGAAGCTGTGCGTGCCCAGCAACCTTCGAGAGCAGGTATTGGTGGAAAACCATGACAATCCAAGCGCCGGCCACATGGGTGTCCGGAAGACCACCGTGCGCATCACAAACCGCTACTACTGTCCCGGAATGTTCCGAGATATCGCAAACTACGTGCGCAGATGCCCATCATGCCAACAATATAAATCGAGCCAACAGAAACCCGCGGGACTCATGCTCAGCCAGATCCCAGAGGAGCCATGGGCTATAGTTTGCGCAGACTTCGTAGGATCACTACCCCGATCCAAACATGGGAACAGCATGCTCCTGGTGTTCTGCGATAAGTTTTCCAAATGGACGGAAGTGGTACCCCTGCGAAGAGGAACAGCGGACACACTGAAGAAGGCATTCCGTGAGCGCATCCTGGCACGATTTGGCACGCCTAAAGTTTTCCTCTCGGGCAATGGGGCGAAATTCACCAGTAGAGCATTCCAGAGCTACCTCCAAGAAGTAGGGGTTCGACAACAATTTACGGCACCATACACCCCTCAAGAAAACCGAACGGAGCGGGTAAACCGCACTGTAAAGCGGATCATATCGCAGTACGCAAGGACACAGCAGAAGACATGAGACGAGCTGTTACCCGAAATCACGCTGGCCATCGGACTCAAACGGATACAGCCCCGCATTCCCCACACAGGGACGGGAACTACGACTACCTAAAGCGCTGTACGATCAACAAGCCCCGAGGACGGGAGAAAAGGAGCAGGCACCACACGAACGCGCAGAAAGATTACAGGAGGTGTTTCAGCTCGTACGCCGGAACATGGCCAGGGCAGCGCAGGATCAAGCGCGCCACTAAAATCTCCGACGACGAAGGTGGAAGCCGGAAATCGGGGATAAGGTGGTGGTGAAGCGACACCACTTATCCAAGGCAACGGAAGACTTCGCAGCCAAGTTGGCACCAAAATACGAGGGGCCCTACACCGTCGAGGGGTTCACGCCACTTGTTATCGCCAATGTGCAAGCACCCGATGGTACTCGCATGAAAAGAGCACATCTTGGCGAACTCAACCCGTTCGTGAGCGCCTCCTCGACATAAAACAAAAAGATACTTCCTACCTTATCTATCCAACCAATTACAATCATTTTGTTCTGTCTATTCCAATCAGGTACCGGAACGAGCACAAAGAATGGACAAGAAATTCCGGTGAAGCAAGAACCGCTTTGGACGAAGCCACTACGCGATCAAAGCAGCCGAGCCAAAGACAGTGATCTTGGGAAAAGACTACGAGGGGGTAGTCACTCGCCTCCCGCGCTGCAGGCGAAGTACCATCCGCCTGAGGCGGGTCACCCACTCCGCCACATCCATGGACGACCAGACACGAAGACGGCCTAGGAGTCCCAACTGGCCGGCATCAAGCAATAGACACAAATATGCCAGGCGGCACCGTTCGCCGGACGCACGCCAAAGTCACCACCACGCCCCGAGAGCCAACACGGGCCCCGCAGAAGCCGACCACCGCCGTAGACGACCACACCATCGAAGTCGGCCAGATAGGCGCCCTTCGGGGAAAGACACGGGCCCAACGAACAAGGACAGCTGCCACCACACAGGCCCAACAAACGAGGCCAACGCAACCCGCCGGCACCGCACGACGCCCACTCTAGTGCCAACCACACGACGGATCGCCACCCAGCCCGCGGAAGAGCCGGCCATGAGTTGGGTCAGGGCAAGTCGCAAAGGGAGCCGTCCGTCATACCCGAGCTACCGACCATCCCGGGTCGCCCACCGGCCCTCGAGACCACCCTGCCAGAAGCCGCGACAAGGAGCCACAGCCGAAACCCCGGATCTGACTAAAGCCGAAACCAAAGAGAGGGGCCCCCGGCGCAACTGGGAGCACAGCAAGGCATCGTCCGAGGAAGAGAGCGAGTTCGACTGGGGACTCGTCAGCCAGAACAGCGCCAGCCCAACCAACTCTCCGGCGCAGGGCGAAGGGAGTGACCAACCTGAAGCCCCACCAAGACCACCCTCTCCGTGCCCCGACGATTTCTTCGATCGCCTCAACCCCACCCTGGATGCCGAGCTGAACGAGTGGTACACCTCGGAAGACACAGCCCTATATCGCGACATCGCCGACCAGCACCCATACGCAACCCAGGAGTTGTTTCCCGAGGAGTGGCGACGCGAAGAGTGGGGCGCGTATAACACCGAGGACAAAGCACACCCGAAGCAGCCGCCAGAGGAAGAATGGCCCGACGACAGAGGCCGGACGGCCAGCGCAAGTCTGGAGGTCCCGGAGGCAGGAACCCTCCCGCACCTGACGACACCCTGTCCCTGGACGAGAACGACCAGCCGAGCGAGGTGACCAACCACACGGGTAAAGCGCTGTCCGCCAACATCCGACGCACCATAAAAGATGCGCAAGCGCAACACCAACCCGGCCGGAACTTCGGCATGAAGTTCAAGGACGGTGACAAACGGTTCCGGATTCAGATCGGGAAGGACGGGGGAATCTCCGTGACGAACCTCTCCGGGGAAGTATAGGGCTGGTGTGACGACGATAACTTCACCCCCAAAAAGTATCGCCGCACAACAAGCGACCAGAAGACAGCTCGGCATGATTATACGCAATATTTATATTTTCTATTTTTTATATTTCTCTGAGGCATGAAGCCTAATTACTTATTGCACCTTTAATTATAATTATAACATAGCATGAAGCCAAAACTTAAGAATTTGCTACTCTGTAAGTTAGGCTATTAATAAAATAAATATAAACAATAACACATCTTAGGGAAAACAACATCAACGGCATGCACAGACAATACTCGCGCTTGCGCATTACAACAACTGTACACATAGGCAACCAGCACCACAGCATGCACTACAACAACAACAGCATTCATAGACGGTAAGCCAGACAACATGCATGGGCACTGCTACAACAACAATAACAGCATGCACGGGCAATACTCGAGCTTGGGCGCTACAACAACAAACAGCAGTTCGCAGAGGTAACCAGACCCATAGCATGCACTACAACAACAACAACATGCATAGATGACAAACAATAAGGGCACGCCGCTAGGACGCAACAACAATTACAGACCCGTCGAGCTCGGCTCGGGCTATAAAAGAGGAGCCCTGACCAGCACGCAGCGTTGTCGAGCGGTATCGCAAGACAAACCATCAAGCATGTAAGAACTGCTACCTTTTGCGGTTTTGTTAACACAGAGCGTGATACATGTAGCGTAGTTGGTAGTTAGCAACCAGTAGTAGTAGAGTCAACCTCCCAAGGGTATTCTACGGGAGCGAGACTATTTTTTCTGTGAGCGGCACCGGACCAATTCCGACTGTGCCTGCTAGTGATACATCGTAGTTTAAGCCAACCTTCCTAGGGTAATCTACGGGAGTGCGGCTACTACGTCTCTGTGAGTAGCACCGGACCGATTCTGACTGTGCCTACTAGTGTTATAGCGTAGTTCAAGCCAACCTCCCAAGGGTATTCTACGGGAGTGCGGCTACTACGTCTCTGTGGACAGACACTGGCGAAGACTCGACCACTGCTGCCAGAAATATTCAGTGTTGCCGCCCGGCAAGAGCTAAAACCCGAACCGACTTCTTGCGTTACCCTATTATAAAACTGCTAGGGAATAGTTGTTTGTATTTGTACTCATAATCATTTAATAAAGAAAGATATTTTCTAGAGCATAAGCCGAAGAATTGTGCTTTTCCTTACGTCCCACAACAAATAAATATTTTGTTAACGACCCCTGGACAGCCGCTGAGGCTTACCCCATCCAGAAACCCGACGTTGGGAACGTCGTTACAAGAGTAAAAATCAGATAACCTCTTTGCTTGGCAGCTCGTACAGTTCTGTCCGCTTTTGCTTCTGCTGCTCCTTATATACAGCAGTGCTTCTTCTTCCCTGTTGTGATCTTATTGGCTGTTGCTGAAATTAATTCTATTTAATTTAATAGGAGTACTTTTCCTTGCCCGTCTGCCCTTTTCTTGGTTTTCGTTGTTTTCGGTTGAATAGCAGCGCTCCTCCGTGCCCGTCTGTCCCCGGAACATTTGTTCATGTATTTGATGTGATTTAATGTTATATCTATATAATATTGGTTGTGATGCCTATATATTGGTAGGGGCCTATGCGTAAATCTAGGTCAATATACATTCTTATTCTATAAATACGGCAAAATTATCTATATACATATAATGCGATTTAACAGCTCCTTGCCCGTAGGTTCCCGGAACATTAGTTGATGTGTTTGATGTGATATAATGTTATATCTGTATTTGTAGGGGCTTAAATCAGGCATAAATCTAGCTCATTACAGATTTCGTATTCTATAAATACGGGAAGATTATATAAAATGCGATTAAACAGCTCCTGGTTCGTCTGTCCCTACGTGCTTCTTCTTCTGTCTGTGCTCTGATTGGCTATTGCAGTTTCGCTAGTAACTTTGTTTCAAATAAAAATTTGATTGATTCATGTATTGTCAGCCTGTTAACGCATGTATGCAAGGTTTCAGATCTCTAAGTAGTCGGGAAGTGGGTGAAAACTTGATTAATAGATTTGACTACAAACAAACAAAACCTGAAGGGAAGTTAATATAAAGCCATATACGTTACGTGACCACCTGTACCGATTTTTCCGGTACAGTACCGAATTTTACCCGAAAAGTACGTGTACCCAGACAAAGCTTTGGGTACACAAAATTTTGAAAATGTGTACCGATTTGTACCTAATTCTATGCTAAAAAAAATTGTTACGAATAACCATCGATTGACTGCTACTACATTGATAAATTATGGTACCATAGCTGTCAAACCAAATGTATTTTGTTTTTGTACTTTGCTACTAAACAACTTTGGTACCATAAACACCAACCGTGGGTGGCATCTTTTGATTTTGTTTGTTTTCTCTGTTCTTGTCAAACGTAAATTAACATTCGCGCTTATATGTATGTACTTAAAAATTTTCCATTCGTATTCATTTTATTTGTGTTTGCAGCTCATTATTTATTTGTTCATCTAAAAATAAGATTCTAACTCGATCGAAATTATAACCTTTGTTATATCTCAATTAAATAAAATTAAACACTTCTGTTAGTTGTACAGCTAAAATGCAAATTCTATGGTTTTTTTTCTCTCTTCAATGTGTACCGATTTTTCATACGAAAATCAGGTATTTGTACCAAATTTTGGTCACAAATAGGTGGTCACGTAACGTATACGTATATTATTTGTTAAATTGAGGAAATGACATATGACGATAGAAAACACTGTGAATACCCTAAATATTGTGTACTGCTCTGCAAGTTTTAAATTCTTTTTGCGAAAAATTTCAGAGCTCTAAAATTGAATTTATGGAAGACTAAAAAGTAGAAAATAAAATTATATAAAAAAAAACTTTTTAAAAATAAGCTTTAATTTATTTAATGTACTAAAAAGTAGAAAATAAATTGTTTCCAAGTCACCTGTATCTTACTATTAATAAAAGCTTGTGCGCTCAATATCCATATTCAAAATATCTTTCATTACTAGAATCTATTTGCAAAAAATTATTTCAATAAAATATTGTGGTAACTGGTTGACAAATATTGAACACATGACCGCCCCAAGCTTTTATTGATAGTAAGATACAGGTGACTTGGAAACAATTTATTTTCTACTTTTTAGTACATTAAATAAATTAAAGGTTATTTTTAAAAAGTTTTTTTTATATAATTTTATTTACTATTTATTCACATATTTTTTATCTGAAAAAATATTGGTTTGTATAGGTGCTATAGCCGATCTCCGAGAGCTCCTCTAATAAGAGGCTCTTGCGGTGACCACGATATCTCTGGATTAGAAAATCCAAAAAAGAAAAATCAAATAGATTTCGTTAGTAAAAGGTCTTATCTAGTAACTGATTGAAGAAATACCCGAAATGTTATTTTTTAACAAAATGGGAGCATTTAAAAAAAATTTATATTTTCAATGAAAATTTTTGCATTAAATTGTTTGTAAAGCGGAAAATATTTATCAGCGGGATATAACCTTCGATCAGTTACTAACACATATATTTCTGAAGCTTGTGTTAAAATTTGAGACTAATCGGTTTAGCCGTTTCCGAGAAATCTAGTTCAGCGACATGGAAAACACGTTCACAGCTTCAGTTGGCTTTGCTGCTTCGACTGACTTTTCTTGAAGATTTGCCACTTTGGGATTGAAACCCGTGTATGATTAATATGAAATTGTCAGTGTTTATATTTAAATATATGTACAATCCAAAAATGAGATCATATTTGATGCGATTCGTACAAAAACCAAACACAAAACACATTATGAAATTTTTAACAATCAACCGAAATCGCACAATTTGGCAAGACACTGCAGCACTAAAACCTCAATATTTCAGAGGAGGCACAAAAGGGCACTACACTTTTTTGTAATATAGTAGTCAAATGTATATTCTTTACAAATATATTAAAATGATTAGTACATTCGACTACAAAAGTAATACAAAATATATTGAAATATATACAATTTTAAGACTTTAAAGATAAAATAATCTAAAATACTAATACACTTATTCTGCAAACATAAATTTGCTTAAACATAAGTACAATAACTGGAGTTAAAGGTTCCATTATAAAAATATGGTTTTTCAAACGAATTTTATTTAAAGTCAAATTTTAAAACACTGCGAAATGTGCAACGCGCGCTCGACACAGCGAAACAGTGAATAAATATGCATTTTTGAAAGAGTGCTGTGAGGATACCGTTAAACATAGAACAGAAATTTGTTCAGTCTGTGATGTAGAATTTTATCTACTTTGCCATGATATCAAATACTATTGAGATATCTACATTTCACTTTTTGAATTAATCCACGAAATCCGAGTCAAATACCCCACTGTGCGACGGCAGAAAAATATAAATTTTGTCCTAACCCGAGTTAGGCTGTTATGGTTTGTGGCCACAGATTTGCCGACTGACCCAATTTTGTCAACTACGCGTGTTCTTCAAGTGATGCATCCCTTGCTCTAACCCCCGCCGCCAGAAGTTTGGTACTACGAAACAAGACCACTGCAAATTCATATCCGTATTTGCTTTTTAATCCCAAATGCGTTTGCTCAATGTCCGCAAGATTTATGAGAGGATTGCTGTGTTGATTGCAAGATTCAGCGGAAACGGAAGGGGAAGTGGAGATGCTGCTGTCTCGAGCTTGGCAGCGAGTTGTAGTACTTATAAAGAGCATGCGTGTGCTTTCCTTCGGCACTGCTGCTTGGCATCTTTTCTCCAGGATGGTTTTATGAGGAGGACGAGATGGAAATAACGTTCTATGAATTCTGCGATTCAAATAAGACATTACATTTTCCCAACAAATCGATGCGCTACTGAATTGAGGTCGGAAAAATTTACGTACCTGAAGTGCGCTATAAAAGCAAAGTTTAGAAATTCTAGTCTCTAAAAGACATCAACATACTGCGGTCTTGACTCGCGCAAACAGGCTTCCGCCCCAAAAGTGCCCTCCCAAGCGTACGCATTTCTTTCACCTGGCCCGTCTGTCCATTTTCGACATTTTGAGCTATAACTTTGAAATTTTATCTCAAATTTTGAAAAATTTATTATAATGACAGTAAAGCCTCGCTTTGCGACGTTTCAGTTAGCGACGTTTAACATTGCGCCGAAAAAAATTGGCAAATAAAGTTTCGTCATTTCACATCGCATCGTGAAATTCTTAAGTTTTAATTTTCTGTATTAATAAATTAATTTATTAGAAACTGAAAATTGCTTTGTTTTTTATCAAATAACCTTTGGATTTAGCATTGGGACGAATGCATCTTCAATATTTTAGCACACTTCCATGCAATTCGAATTGCGACGTTTCGCTTGCGACGAATTTTTCGGGAACCAATTATTAACCCTAAAAATTAAAAAAATTGTGGCATTTAACCAAAATTTTGCGTAAACAAAATTGATTAAGATTGCACATCAAAATTGGAACTGTCAAAATATTGAAAAATTCGACGCTAAATTAAAGATAGACAATTTTAACTTTTTTGCAATTGGATAATTGCGGTTTCGATATATGCGCTCTACCGACTAAAATATAAAATACAGTATTGAGAAAAACGTACTCAAAGGTGTGGCGGTCCTTTTATCTGGAAAGAATTCGCTTATCGAAATGCATCAAAATATTCTTCGATATTTTTAAAGATCAGAGTAGGGTCTTTTTGTATATAAAAAGCCATTATCCCAAATTCCATAAAATTGATCATTGTCATAGAATAAAATATACCGCACTTTTTATAAATGTATATGTATTTCACAAACTTTTGGTTGTGTTCATATTTTATCATCATTAGTAAGTGGTGAAGTAGACAATAATTCCTTACTTTTTGCATTTTTATATTTAACAAGTAAGGAAGTATCAGTCGGGTTTCACCGACAGAGTAATACCCTACACCATGTTCCCAAGTAGGGTGATAATTCACTGAAATTGTAGGTGCATTTGATTTACAACCTACATAGTCGGCGGGCCACGCCCACTTTTGGCAGACTACAAGATATACCTAATAGGACTATATATGCCAAATATTGATGCTCTGACAGGTGTACGACAGATGTGATCTGCCTATTTATTTTACAGCCCCCTTAGTGGGCGGACCACGCCCATTTCTGGAGAATTAAAAGATATTTCTACCAGGAACGAAGTAACCAAATCTGGACGCTCTGGTGTATATATTATGTAAGTTAAGAGGATTTTTCGTTTATCGCCTATATAGTATTATTCTTTGCAATGAGTAATTAGACAAATTACAGCAATTTGATCGCAAAAAACCCGAGGTAGTGGGACTTATACGCCCATTGTAGGCGTGTCCTAGAACCGATTTGATTAATTTTAACACTTCACCTAACGCGAAGTTCATTGTCACTGTGTACCAAAATTGGTCGAAATCGGACGACTCCTTCTTTCTTTTTTTCCCGGACACGCAGACAGACAGACAGACAGACAGACAGACAGACAGACAGACAGACAGACAGACAGACAGACGGACAGACGGACAACCGGAAATGAAAAGAGAAAGTGTTTCTGATCATTTCTATATACTTATGTCTATACCTAGGACGGCTCCTTTAATGCGTTACAATTTTGGCACAAAGTTATTATACCCTATTACCATAGGTGTAGGGTATAAAAAGGCAAAAAAGACAGCGATAAAATACGCAGAAAGTCTCATATTTGGATACATTTCATCCGTGGCATACAAAAGCCAAGCCGTCATTCATTAAATTGTTGCTAACGTCTCGATGGCACTTCCTTAGCGGTACTTGTGCTAACGAATGCGTGACAAAGCCATCAAATCAAATTTTAATTAGTCTCTTTTGACTCCGCGGATTCCCGTGTGGAGGGGAAGGGGTAGTATGTAACTAAGTGCTCATATTTATTTTTTCTGTGGATTCCTCTTAGGGCGGGTTTCACAGTGGCTATTTATATCTAATTTTCAAATTGAGTTTAAATCTAGTTTAACTTTCCTTGGGTTTCACAGTGCATTTATTTAAATACGAAATATTTGACATTTGAAGGTTGGCTCAACTTGCCAAAAACATATGTTCAATTGTTCATTTATGGAGGCAGAGCGAACTAAAAATTTTTCGTCGGCCGAAAGAAGTGAATTATTGGATATTGTTAAGTGCAAAGCGCAAAGTATGCACAGTTTATATTATTTATGTACTACTGTGTTAATTATATGTGCTATTCCATGAAGTTTTATGCTTAATTTGAATATTATAAATTCCAATACTGGCCACGCAGCTTGCTTTCACATCCGAAATCAGCTGTTCATAAATTCAACTATGTGCCGTACTTCAATATCCACAATCGGCCATTTAAATTGTATTTAACTTCCAACTGTGAAACTGAAATTCCCTATTTAAACTGAAGTCAGAGTTTAAATATCCACTGTGAAACTGGCCCTTAACGTGTCAAATGAGTTTCAGCTGTACAACGTTTGCCGGGCAACTAATTCTGAAAAAGAGAGATATGCACGTCCGAAATTTCGGGTGATTGAAAAAAGACTTGTTTCAGGGTTTGGGTAAAAAAATTTTAACGCTGTACATTAGAAAAATTTGAATGCTTCAGTTGCCAAATTGATTAACTCCCCTATACATGCAAAGTACTTGTTGTTTTAGAAAGGGTCATAGGGAAGTGGGTGGGGGGAAAATGGAGTAGTAGCGGTGGACGTTTGCCTTGAATTCGCGGATATTACAATGACGTGGAAAAACTTCCGCAGGAAGACTATTCCACAACCTCGGTGTACGACCGAAAAACGAGTTCTGCGTGGTGCGTTGGAGCTTTGTTGAAACGTGGTTTCGATGTGCCCCGCTCGCCATTCCCGTGCTGCGAGAAAACAAGCGGGCAGCTGGGATAGGATTTCTTATCTCAGCAGAGCATCTACCGTTAAAGTAACGATAGAAAAGGCTTAAACATCACACGTTCCGACGGTGCTCCAAGGAATCAATAGAGCCGGCGACCCTATCGTTTCCAATAAGCTTCATCGCGTGAAGTTGGATACGGTCTAGGAGCTCCAGTTAGGTTCGTGAAGCTCCTGCCCATAAGTGCGAATTGTACTCCATTTTTGGCTTAATATACTAGGTGGTGTAAATAGTGCAGAGATCAGCCAGTGTAAAATATTTTTTACAGCGCTTTAAGAAGCCTAAGCACTTGCCAGCTTCTTTAGCAATATCGAAAATGTAATCTGTGCAACATAATATATACAAAATTACGTACAGTCACCACTAAATGATTCTTTCCACTCCCTTTTATCTTATTTTAAATAACATCGCTATGTAAACAACATTCAAGTGCTCAGAAAAGGTCCATGGTACTTACCTTCGTTTTGTTTTGATTAACATCTTCAGGATAATTTTTCGGTCTTGTTAACTTGTACAGTAATCGGCACATCCCGACTGGTAATCTGCTTACTCGGCAGCAACTCCATCTTTACGGATATAGCACGCAGTAGGCCCTTGTTTGGCTTGATTGGATGAGTTGACGTGCCACGGCGAATTCGCATACCCGACCAGGAGAATCCGAAGAAATATTGTAGACTTGGCAGTCCGCTAGATCCGTTGACACTAAGAGCAGTGTCATCGTGGCGCTCGAATGGGTGGAGGCCGGTCCTGGGCAAACGAAGCGCTAGGTACGTGGTGGAAATTCTGGAAAGTCGGCAACGGCAAGAACACACACTAAATGCTACAAACCCTTCCTTTTATAATCGCTTTCCCAACCCCAAACACAGTCCACTTAATCACATAATCACATATGAAAACAAGTAAGGAAGTATAAGTCGGGTTTCACCGACAGAGTAATACCCTACACCATGTTCCCAAGTGGGGTGATAATTCACTGAAATTGTGGGTGCATTTGATTTACAACCTACATAGTGGGCGGACCACGCCCATTTCTGGAGAATTAAAAGATATTCCTACCAGGAACGAAGTAACAAAATCTGGACGCTCTGGTGTATATATTATGGAAGCTAAGAGGATTTTTCGTTTATCGCCTATATAGTGGGCGGACCACGCCCATTTTCTTGTATGGCAATTAAGACCTATATATCAACTTGGAAACCGATTTTCGTTCATTTATATTCGTAACAAGTAAGGAAGCATCAGTCGGGTTTCACCGACAGAGTAATACCCTACACCAAGTAACCGAATAGGGCGATAATCCACTGAAAGAAAAGAAATTGTGGGTGCATGTAATTTACACCTACATAGTGGGCGGACCACGCCCATTTTTGGATAATAAAAAGAAATTCCTACCAGGAATGAAGTAACCAAATCTGGATGCTCTGGTGTATATATTATGGAAGTTAGGAAGATTTTCCGTTTATCGCCTATATTGTGGGCGGATCACGCCCATTTTCTTGTATGGCATATAAGACCTTTATATCAACTTCTGAACCAAATTTCATTCATTTAAATTCGTAAATAATCATTTGGGAGCCATTTTACCGGAAAAAATATTCCGCCTATATAGTGGGCGGACCACGCCCATTTTTTCGTAACACATAGATGACCGACCCCTTAACTTGAATACCAAGTATTATTCTTTTCAATGAGTAATTAGACAAATAACAGCAATTTGATCGCAAAAAACCAGAGGTAGTGGGACTTACAGGCCCATTATGGGCGTGCCCTTCTACCGATTTGGCTAATCTTAGAACTTAAACTAAGATAAGGTTCACCCGAACTGTGTACCAAATTTGGTCTAAATCGGACAACTCCTTCTTTCTCTCCTGTGTAAACGGACGGCCAGACAGACAGACAGACGGACAGACGGACGACCGGAAATCAACACAGAAAGCGATTGTTAGCATTTCTATATACTTATGTCTATACCTAGGACGGCTCCTTTCATGTGGTACAATTTTCGCACAAAGTTATTATACATTATTACCATAGGTGTAGAGTATAACAAATATAAGTTATATATAGCATCACAAACTCTTGGAGGCCCCCGCCTCACGTACCAGCCTTTTTCAGTCCTCACTGCCTTGCGCCCGCCTATCCAAATCCAGGTTCTAAGCTTAAATAGGGTTTTTTCCATTTTATTCCCTATGCGATTTCGTCCTGCACAGGCCCTCAAACCCCGCATCGAATACCTTATTTTCTGCGTGTAACCGAAGGATTTTAGAACGAAAGCGGGAATCTCGAAACGGGTGCGCATAGTTTCTTTAGATAATGAAGGCAGCAGTTATGCAGCCAATTAGAGAGCGATATCACAAAATCGGCCAAAGGCGATAACACCTCCACTCGGTCGACGTTCAGCTTTTTTGTTGCCCGCTTATGTACTATTCTTGTCAGTGCAGTTCGCGCAATTGTTCCGAATATTCAGGTCGGTAACGTAAGAAGTTTGTGCTGTATTTATACCATTATTTCGAACAAAATTGTTTTAGTATTACTTTAATACTGATTATTTTGTAAATAAAAGTGAATTAAGTGAAAATAAAGCACTGAAATTAGAAGTAAAAAAATAAAAAGAAAAAAAAGTGACACCACGTCGTCTTTTTTTCATGGGGAACATTCGTCAATATAACTTCACAGGTACTAAAAATCGAAATCGAGTTGAAGCTTCCAAGACCCTCGAACCTGGCTTAAACCTCCCGTAACCACACAAAATTAATATTAGGGTCGATCTCTGCACTTTAAACATTATATATAAAAAATTATTTATAAAAAAGATTTTACAATAACTACCTTTTTTTGAAGCTCTTAAACATGATTTTTTAAAATTTTTTTAATGCAAAATATAATAAAAACGTGTTATGTAACCAAAAACATGTCTTATTTAGTCTAAACAAGATTTTGTATCCCCTTTTGGTACTTTAAAGTGTGAATGCCGAAAGTGCCCCGCCAAATGTCGAAGCTACCCTGGCATGGGGGCACATTCAGCGAAATGACTTTTTTTCCTAATCATGAAAAAAATAATACAAACGGAACTTTTTAAAGAACTTTTAGTATAACATTTAATTGTTAAATAATGAGGTATTGTAACAGTCTAATCGGTTTTTAAATATATTGATTACCTTCTGAAATATAGGCCTTCGAAAAAAAAGAGACGAAGGTACCCCACTCTCCCCAGTTTTTTTTTTTTTTTCCAGTCTCGTCTTCTTCTACCTCTTACGGTGTAAATGGCGCAACAGACCGCAAGCGAGGCTTAGGCCTAGCTTTCTCACAATAACTTGCTCATTGAATTTTAGCACAAGTTGACAGAAACTAAACATTTATTCTATAGTCTTATCCGAACGGGAAAAAAACATTTTCGTGGCAAAGTACTCTCGCAAGAGACGGCGCCGTGTTCTAAGAAACGAAGGTTTTTTTTAATAGATGTTATGAGTCGGCTGGGACTTGTCCAAACGACTTCGCGCATCAGGGACTGAGCACTTACATTAACTAAGGAAAACATGTACACAAGTTTTTATTTGTAGCGGAAAAAGAATGCAAATGAGATGAGAATTTTGAAAAATATAATATGTGGAATATACACATATACATATGTATATATGTAACTGTTAGCCCCTCTATATGGGATCCGACGTAAGCCCATGGCAGTAACATTACACAGTTTGACCATGCGCTTTATTTTTGCCTTCTTCAATATGTCACCCAACATGCAAATTTCAATAGCAGCTACTATTTCCATTTAAAAACCTTTCGATGAAAAACGTCGTGACCCATACTCCTACATTTAAAAAAAAAATCCCGAAGCACAGTGATTTAGTTATTTGTTACATTCTGTTAAAAAAAGCTATGTATGAAAAAAAAGTTATTAGCAGGTTCCTATTGGAACGTTCCAGCTTTATGTTTATTATTTATAAGAGAGATTTTAATTTTCAGTCTTCTTTTCATCAAGATTCGAGTGATTAAAAATTCCCCCATTTTTTCCTAATTAAAGAACTTTTCAAAATAAAAACTAAAAAAAAAGAATTTTAAAAGAAAGTCTAGAAAGGAAAAGTTTTCTGGGAAAATTTTTAAAATTTTACTTACTTTACATTATCGTAATACAAAAAAAAAGTTTTCTGATATCTTTTAATTTTTGAGATCTGAGATTATTAGATTATTAGAACTTGCGTCTTTCACCCCTAAAATATGCGAACAAAAAAAAAACGAAAAAAGTGAACAAAAATCGGATATGTATCTCTAAATTCCAGAAGAAAATAACTCCAATCAAAATTTTTTAGCCCTTTGGAATTGCCAATATCAATATGGCTAATAAAATTTTTTTGCCGAAACCAAAACAGCCTAACTTAAACCGATTTCAGATTTAGATTTAAATTCAACGACCGAAAAATTGTTGGCTTGCGAAATTTTATTGAAATTTTAGTATCACACATAATTTTGACCCGTCGTTGTATGGGATAGAATTACTGTGCTATGTCTTACTAACAGTAAGGAATCAAAAGCGCTCCCTCTGGCTGTGAAATAAAGTGATTACTAAATTATACACGCTGAGAATGTGCCAATGAAATTTATTAAACTGACAAGTGAACACTAGGGCACAGCGTAACCTCCCGATTGTACTATGTTTCAGAAACGCCAGCAGGAGAATTCGGTGTACTGTAGGGAATCGAATTGACGGGAGCTCATGGAAATATCAACAAGCACAAATTAGAATGGAAGGCACAAGGAAAATTAATGATATTAAATAAATTCCTATGAAGAAAATTAAAACTGTCCTAAGCACGCAGCTCCGCCCGGAACGCCGCTGCTGCTGCTTTCGGGCGGCCAAGTCAATTCGTAGAAATTAATTTGCCTCTTGCAGCGTTGCGTACGCAAATAGGGGCGGAACTGGCTGAAGCAAGTGGGGCAAGGAGAATGTGCGATTTTCGCTTTAAATCCGCTCGACTTAAGTCCCGTTGCCACCGCCACATCAGAGCTGGAGCAGTTGTATGAACTTCCCAGCCATTTGCTGGTATGGGCTGGAATGGATTCAGAAGGGCAAAAGCTGATGAAGATGTTGGCAGCAACAAAAGGCTCTCTACTGGCGCATAAAATATTACTGAAGGGAGCCGTTTACATACATACATACATATCCACCATTACTGAGCTAGGCGCAAGCCTCTCCCTTTCCATTATGCATACTTTCGCAAAGTATATATTTTTAACTTCTCTTTGCTGTTGACAGATTTAGTGATTTATTTATTTTCTTGCTGCAGTGGAAGTCATGAAAATTTTTACAGTTCTGCTGTTATTGCAACAGACCTACTCTTGAATTTGTTATAAACTCTGCAGTAAAGCTTTATAGCCAGCTTCCTTGGATGATATCAACGCCAACAACAGCATTCGTAATTACTTTTCTGCAAAGAAGAATTGCCGATGAGAATACGAATTTCAACAGATCAGAGTAGCTAAGTCATCTGAATGATTTTTAACAGTACCTCGGGTGCGCCAAAGGTACCAGGTTTCAGTCTCTCCGCAGCTACTTAAATGTAACTGAGATAATATGTGTTGGAGCTGTACTTCCTTCAGCGTTTTTTTACTTCTGCGATAGTGTTTTCTGCCCTGATTAAGCTTTTGACCATGCGTCCTTTCTGTATTCCAAATGTACGTGCATACATACATACATACTTACAGATCCTTAAGGAAAGATAAATAGCTACAAGAGGTATGAAAGTATTTACTTTGAAGTCTGAAGTTTCCTAGCACATCATAGTGACAAAGGATGCGTAGGGGAGAGAGGGGTACCTTCGTCTCTTTTTATTGAAGGCCTATATTTCAGAAGGTAATCAATATATTTAATAATATTATATAAAAAAAGCTTTTTAAAAATAAGCTTTAATTTATTTAATGTACTAAAAAGTAGAAAATAAATTGTTTCGAAGTCACCTGTATCTTACTATCAATAAAAGCTTGGGGCGCTCATGTGTTCAATATTTGTCAACCAGTTACCATAATATTTTATTTAAATAATTTTTTCCAAATAGATTCTAGTAATGAAAGATATTTTGAATATGGATATTGAGCGCACAAGCCTTTATTAATAGTAAGATACAGGTGACTTCGAAACAATTTATTTTCTACTTTTTAGTACATTAAATAAATTTAAGCTTATTTTTAAAAAGTTTTTTTTAATATAATTTTATTCCTCGGTAAGGACGAAAAGGCAAAACAGGCAGCTGAAATGAACAGCGCATATTGTCCTGATACTGTAAAAGGCAATCATGAGCAATTTCGGTTTCGTTGACTTCGTTCTGGTAGTTTCGATGTCAAAGATGAACCACGCTCTGGAAGGCCAATTGTCAAAAATGTCAATAAAATCATGCAAATCGTCAAGTAAGCGCTGTGTCGATTGCCCTGGAGAACTTAAATCAGTTCATTCTGACCATGCTTTACTACATATAAATAAAGCCTTTAATTTCATGCAAAATTAATGAATTTTTTCAACTACATCTAATATATTTGGTTTATTTATTTTACTATACTCCGTTTATACTCGAAAAATATGTGGTCAGTATTACTCATGATAAAAGAACTTGCGCATTTCTTATATTTCCGGCGCATTTCATAAAAAACAAACGTATCTAAAGAAAATACCATAAAATGATCAAGTGCGAAATAACATTTTCAGTTCAAAGCTTCAACTGACTAAGAAATTAAATGGATTTGCACGTCACTCGAATCGCTCGAAGGCTCCACTGCTGAACGGCAGTGACTGACTGAAGTTAGTGTTGCGCCTGTCTCGTCCTGCGAAGCTTCCCTCTGCAGTGCTGGTGGGCTATAGTACGCTAGCGTGCAGCTGTTGCAGTGAAATTCAAATATTTGCCGTCAAAGTTGTGCAATGTGAAATTTCGAAATTTCGCAGCCATTAAAGGGGAAAAAGAAACGCAAGACTCGCCCACACAGGCACCTTCACACATTTGGAAAGGACAACTTTTTTAATATTTCAACAAACGCTTGTCGAATTTACTTAACGGAATGAAATGCGTGTCGAACTCGAGTGGGAACTACCGCAATCTTCAACAGGAAAATTTAAGAAAATACAGTGAAACTTCTATGCGGGTCATGGCCGCAGGGTGAAAGTCGGGCATCCATTTAGAAGCATGCTTTTTCAAGTGTTACATTTAATCGATTGAAATACATAGTTATTGGGTTATTGCATTTGTCTATATATCTAATAGTAATAATGAGAACACTGCAAAAATACCCAGAAAAGTTCAACTGAGGTAAGACCTCACCTTTTCCAGATCAAGACTGCTCATCACGAGTCTTCTTCAAAAGAAAAATTAATTGAAAGAAATTACCATTGGTATCCAAGTTGATGAATACAGGACAAGGTCGTTGATCGTTTCCCATCTAGGGGAATACAGTGTACGAACTTTGTCTCTGCTACGCTTAGTTACACACTGCACCCATACATACGGTGACCAACCGTACTATATTATATAGAACAGTACTCTACTTTAAGCCGATGTTCTATATGATATATTTTGTTATAAAAAACATGGAAATGTTCTCTATTTTAAAATTCTATATTTGTTCTATATTTGATACAAATCTTTTAAAATGGAACACAGCGTTATATCATTGAATATCTTAAAGGCACCACCCTGTATACAGTTTACTGGGTAAACTGGTTTTTTTTATTATAATTATAAGTAGAGCTCGACCGAACGCACGGTCTCGGTTTTGGTTACCGAACAGTTTGGCCAAAAGGTTCGGGTTCGGTCTCGGCTCCTAAAAGGCCGCGTATTTAGCCGAACAGTTGAGAAAAATATCGTATAGTTTTACATAAAATTTTAATTTTGTAATACAAATTTTTATTGATTTTTCATAAATCAGATGTTAGATATTTATACCTCAAATGAACTAAAAATGTATGCATTTGTTTTCACTTAACACACATTTCATGTATTTCTAAAGGTTCGATATCAGTCTCGGTCTTGGCCGAACATTAAAAAAGAAACCGAAGTTCGGTGTCGGTCTCGGCCAAAATTTCGGGTTCGGTCGGGCTCTAATTGTAAATTATTTTGCAGCATGAATATAATATGTTTGAATAAAAAATACATTTTTAAAATATTAGCCATTTTAAAATTTTTAGCAAAAAAAAGGTATGTTGGTGGTGTGTTCTCCATTTTCATTAAAAAAAATATTAAATAAATATTTCGAAATAAATTATTTCGCTCACTTTCTCGAGTTAGGCATGCAAAGAAAATAAGTACTAAAATATTAGAATTGGCGGAAAAAGTGAGTAAAATGTCACGTTCCCACAATAAAAGCAAGCAATTTGCAGTGTGTAATAAAAGAAAACGAACACAAACGTAAAAAAATTATAAGACCAGACGGAAGTGTAGCAGAAGGGAGAAAAACTGCCAGAGTATGGGAAACCAAAGATTTTGAGTGACCTCTGACATTTGCTGCAGAGATTACTGAAAAGGAAGCTAGTCAATGCAAGGATTGTAGCATTAGAGAGGAACTTATAGCGAGAAGCTAAAAGTTGATTTCGATTGCTTGAATTTAGTTCTCAACTTGTCATTTATCACGACCCTATAACAGCGAACTGACCTGGACTGTAGAATTTAAGTTACAGACGGACGGAATGACAACTGAAACAGAGCATAGGAATGGAACAAGCTAGGTGATTTTGCAGCTCATCTTTCATTCTGTATTCTGTTAGTATTTAGTCGTGCCTTCCTGCTAGAAAAATGTTTGGGCATGGGACAAGGGGACGTGACACCCCTCATACATTTCAATTGTATGAACTATAAACAAGTAAGGAAGCATCAGTCGGGTTTCACCGACAGAATAATACCCTACACCAAGTAACTGAGTGGGCGAACCACGCCCATTTTTGGAGAATTAAAAGGTGTTCTTACCAGGAATGAAGTGACCAAATATGGACGCTCTGGTGTATATATTATGGAAGTTATAAGGATTTTCCGCTTACCGTCTATATAGTGGGCGGACCACGCTCATTTTTTTGTATGACGTAGAGGGCCTACACTTTAGCGTAAATACCAAATACCATTCCTTTTAATGAATAATTCAATAAATTTAAGCAAATTTACTGGAAATATTCCGGAGTAGTGGGACTTACTGGCTCGTTCTGGGTGTGTCCTTTGACCGATTTCGCTAATCCAAGTTCAAGTTCCAAGAAGTAGTGGAAGGTTCACTGCGACTGTGTGCCAAATTTGGTCTATATCGGACAACTTCTTCTTTCTCTCCTGTGGCCACGGACAGACAGACAGACGGACAGACGGACAACCGGAAATCAACACAGAAAGTGATTCTAAGCATTTCTATATACCTATGTCTATACCTAGGACGGCTCCTTTAATGCGTTACAATTTTCGCACAAAGTTATTATACCCTATCACCATAGGTGTAGGGTATACAAATTGGGGGTCCATTAGGAGGAAACGGAAGTGGATCTAATAAAAGTAGGTTTTTGCTTTCCAGGATTGAAATAATCTACAATCAGAGATAGTTCTGTCAAGACCTACACTTATGTCTTTTTAAGGCCGCTGGGCATGCCTTCATATAGCCATATTCTACAGAGTAGCTGGTGCATGCGCCCTAGAAGCTCATCGCCGCCAGTCTTGAACAACTCTGCAGGCAGGCCGTCGGCACCCACCGCTTTGTTATTTTTTAGTCGCTGAATTCCGACTCTAATCTTGTTAAAGCTAGGCGATGGTATATCAAAACTATCGTCGTTTATTGCTGGTACTGAGAGTCTGCCTCCGTTGGCGGGAGTGGTGTCATCGCCTGCCAATAAGAGCTTTTCTTGTTCCCGCTCGTTTCAGTATTACAATTTTCCGGTGCAGAAAATAAATTTAAAAAAAATGTTTGTTCTGTGAAAAATGTATGTATGTAATAATAATAATTGGTTGGCGCAACAACCCGTGCGAGTTAAAACCTAGCTTTCTCGCATTCACTTGTATGTGCCGCCGTGGCTCAGTGGATAAGTGCTCGGTTCCTTATCCGTGGTGTCTGGTTCGTCTAACCGATTTGTATCATCTAATGAAAATTTTTTAAATAAGGAGGAGGATGTTCAGAAATATATGGAAGCCCGCGCATGCCAATTTTCCACATTGACCGCACAAATTTTGAACGTAGGTACTATTTTGCAATTATTTGATCAAATTTAGAAAATTTTCAAAATTACTAATATTTTTTTTGTGTCAATATTTTTCTCAGAGGATGTGTAGAAATGCTTCGGTCTCAATCAATGTAGGCATTTGCTTCATGTCATGTACAGATGCGAAGAGGTGTACTTATCTGCAAACTTTGTCATAGGAATTTGCTTAAAAAGCAAACACGCTAAAATTGTATGTAGTTATGCAACAAAGTAACTTTTAAACTTCACGTCGTAAAAGTCTTCTTACAGGCAAACGCTCTAAACATTTTCTCACATTTACTTTTTAAGAATACTCTTTCTGACATTTGTTGTAATTGCATTTACACGACACTTGACATAATTTGTGTATATTAAAAGCGCAGGCAGGATGTTTTGAAAATTGTTGACTTACATCTTAACGTTGGCATTTTGTGCGGTTGAAGCGAGGTATCTAATGGAGAAGGGAGGGAAGGTAACAGCGTTGCCAAAGTTTTTTTTAGTAAAATTTGCAGCAGTCAAAAGAAGTGGAAGGCCATGTGGCAAACCATTAGAAGGAAACATCGTAGTACATTTGTTATACTATTCTATCCCTGCCAATGGGCTGCGTCTAATTATTATTATTTGAACGCCTTTATTGCGCATCGCGACCATAAGTTGGATCTATGTATGGTACTGGGATGTGGTTAACCCAGTGGTGGAATGCTTTATATGAATTGCAACACTTTATTGAAATTCGTGTCACATTTTATCAGGTGGCTGTGAGTAGGCACCTAAATGGACGTTCCTAAGCTTTCTGATTGCGAAACATTTACAAAGGATGTGCTCAGATGCTTTTAGCCTCTGCCGCGCACTATAGGCACATAACCATTTCGGATCAAATTATCTTCATTAGGTGGCATATAAGGCAGCTGTGTCTTGTCAGATACTCTATGAGCGGAGGTTCCATCTGTCAAACTTTATGATACTTTGTGATACGGCTCCAGTAGTCTCATTGATTTGAACTATGGCCTTCATTTCGGATTTCTTCCACTTCTTTACTACTCCTGCTGTTTGCCTTTTGAACAGATCGCAGAAGAGTTCAGGGTGAATTAAGGGGCGTAGTTTTCCCCATTTGTCTAAGCAATCAGCTCATTCCTTACCTACCTTCCTTCCACTTTCCTTACTTCATACCCCGGAGCTTATTCAAATATTAGAGTGCTTCTTTACCCTAGTTTAGAGCCCATGGGATCATGGGGGACAAGTCAGCTTTTCACATTTTTAGCTACATACATATGTATGTATATCTTCGAAACCAATTCACATAAAATTCCAAAATATTTACTGTGGAATCTATGCAGGTAGCCCTGTCTAACGATACCATACCCCAGAGGTACCCGAGCCTTATGCACTCGCTGAACATTTGCATACAGATTGGTGACAGTTCAACGTGGATTTTGTTGTTGTCTTACGCAAGATTTCGATCAAAAAAGTTTGCAGCTGTGGATTGAGAAGCACTTGGAAAATTCTGTGGTTGTTTTAAGTTTCAAACATAAATTATTTCAATTATTCAAACTTGGCAAAATGAGTGACATATCCTCAGAAGAGAAATGGGAAAGGGATTTCTTAAGTTTGGATAATTTATTGGAAAGATCATGGAAGATTTAAAAGAAATTTGAGTTGATAAGTTTGTTTCGTTTTTATTGCAGATAACTTCGCAGAATATGCAATTTGTTTTTTTCCAGCATATTGAAATATTGTTTGCTTTTTTTATAATAATAAAGTTTGTTTGTATTGGTGTATGTACTTCCGTAAGGAACCACTGCCGTACACGATACGATATAAATTTTTTTTGGGCCGACCCACACCACTTTAAAAATTAACAAAAAAATCTTAACTTTCTATGGAGATAATATTTGTACGTTATTAAGACCTAAAATCATACAAAATTTTAGTTTCTACCGTGAAAATAAGGTCTGTTATAAGCTTTATTTTATATACATAGCTTCGAAAACAAAAGTGATTATATACGATTTTTTGTCTTTTCTCTTTAGTCGAACGGAATCCTAAAAATGGAAAATATATGTTAATATACTAGTTTGAATGCCTAAGGCCTGATTTAACAATAACTTGTGTGTGCATGTTTTATTCTAGCACAAAATGTTAGGGCCTACTCATTTGTTCTACAGCCGTGTCCGAACGGGATTAGAAGCCTTATTTTCATAGTACAGTATACTCTCGGAGCGTTGGCAACTAGCTCGCGAGAGACGGCTCCGCGTGGAAAGAAAGAAAGTTGTTCTTTTATTATATTATCGGCTGGGATTTGAACCAGCAACTCCAGACATCAGGGACAAATCACTTATCGACTATCGAGACTATTGAATCATAGTGCTCGCTATTTAGTCCTTGCGGCCATTCCAAATTATATCGTCCGTTTTTTTTCTTTTTTTCTCTTAAACCAACACTCAGGGGATGGTCCCTATACATGCAATGCTCACATGAAACGTGCGGCCCTGTTAAGTTCGAGTGGTGTTTTCCGGTACATACATAAGTACATTTTTAACTTTTCTGACAGCTGTCAAGAATTGTGATGATTCCCTTTTGCTCCTGCTTGAATATACGACATATATACTTTATTGAATTTCACTGAATGCAAATTGGAATATAAAAGCACAACATAAGCACCACTTTCCATTGCAGTCCGGATCTCATGGCCTAATCCATTGCGCTCCTTACACCACTGTTCCTAATTCAATTGAAAGTTCTTTGCTCCCTTTTCGCTGCGCGTAGCACCCGAATGGCGTGGGGAAGTGAGTGAGATCTTAAAGTTGAGGCGTTTGTGATTTTGTTTCCGTTTTGAGTGCACATCCACTTTCCTTTTGTTCATGTTCACACTTCTGCCCAGTTGGAAAGTCGCTCATCCTTGAGGAAAATCGATGTATAATTTTTTGCCGAAAGGCGAATTGAAGATTTCCTCGATTACCAGCTTACACAGAAAGTCGATAGAAGTAAGACCCTAAGCGTCTTTCCATGAGAGGAAGCGCGATAGCTCTTTTCGGTTGTGACAAAACAAGTATGTATCGGCAGAATACGAACGAATCGTTTGATCACTTTTACAAAAAACCTGGTGAAAGTAAAATGTTTGGCGATATTTCTAAGAATTTTTGAAATACAAACGCAAAAACTAGAAGCTGGAAAGAGTTTTCAAGTGAAAGTAAATTTAAAGTGATTAACTGTACGACAGGCAGGTACATATGTATTCAAAAATTAATAGAAGCAAACGTGTTGAGAAAAATATTTTAAAACAAGTAAGGAAGTATCAGTCGGGTTTCACCGACAGAGTAATACCCTACACCATGTTCCCAAGTAGGGTGATAATTCACTGAAATTGTGGGTTCATTTGATATACAACCCACATAGTGGGCGGACCACGCCCATTTTTGGCAGACTTAAAGATATACCTAATAGGACCCTATATGCCAAATATTGATGCTCTGACAGGTGTACAACAGATGTTATCGGCATATTTATTTTACCGCCCTCATGGTGGGCGGACCACGCCCATTTCTGGAGAATTAAAAGATATTCCTACCAGGAACGAAGTAACCAAATCTGTATGCTCTGGTATATATATTATGGAAGTTAAGAGAATTTTTCGTTTATCGCCTATATAGTGGGCGGACCACGCCCATTTTCTTGTATGGTATCTAAGACCTATATATCAACTTGGAAATTTCATTCATTTATATTCGTAAATAGTAAATTGGTAGCCATTTTACCGGCAACTATATTTACTATATTTGTATATAGTGGGCGGACCACGCCCATTTTTCCGTATGACATAGATGACCGACCCTTTAACTTGAATACCAAGTATTATTCTTTTGAATGAGTAATTAGACAAATTATAGCAATTTAATCGAAAAAAACCCGAGGTAGTGGGACTTACAGGTCCATTGGGGGCGTGTCCTTCAACCGATTTCAAAACTTTTAACACTTTACTTAACCCGAGGCTCACTGTGACTGTGTACAAAATTTGGTCCATATCGGACAACTCCTTCTTTCTTTTTTTTCCAGACACGCAGACAGACGGACAGACAGACGGACAAACGGAAATCCAAAGAGAAAGTGTTTCTGATCATTTCTATATATTTATGTCTATACCTAGGAAGGCTCCTTTAATGCGTTACAATTTTGGCACAAAGTTATTATACCCTAATACCATAGGTGTAGGGTATAAAACGGAAGTACAAAAAATCAGGAAAGAGGAGAGGAAATAACGAACTTCAATGGAATCACATTTATATATTTTCAAAAATGTTTAAAGAAGCCTTTTTACAGCTAGTAATTCGAGATTCCTTCACCTTTTCATTCATCGAAGAATCCTTTGTTTTAAAGGAAGGGGAAAAAGTCTTCGGCTTTTTTTTCGGGAAAATTTTTTGCAGAAACAGATGCACGATTTCCCAATAACATGGCCATGTTAAAATTCGTCGATGCGGGTAAGGGAAAGATTTGTATGGTAACGCTTACCCGCTCCGTTTACCTATGTCTACCTTTTCCAACTGGGTGCTGTTACCCTTCGCGAATGTGCTGCTACTTCGCATCCCCTTATGCACACACACACATTCATTGCGGTGGTACTGCTGTATACTCATTTGTGCGTGTTTGTGTGCTGGCGAAGTTGTCATTCCTCCCGTTGCGAACTTTTAAATCAATTGTCGTATTGTTTTGAGTAAAACTTTTGCGTTTTAAATTCTATTAGATAATTCTCCTAAATTGAGGTTTTGGCATTAGTTCTCCAAGAGTTCTTTTTTTATAGTTTGGAATTTAGAGCACCAGGGGGAGCACATAATCAGATTAAAAATACCACTGCGTGTGCAGGCGAAACACGATCTGTATTTTGTCGTGTGCTTAACTTTGAAAACTGTTGAAATATGAAGATTTGTAGCTTTGAGAAGATTTATAAATTTATATTTACGTATTCGAATATTACGGAAAACAATAAACGTCAAAGGGAATAATGGAAGTGGGATGGGAGATTTTTATAAGTCGAATGTTGATAGGATGGATTCCAATATAGAAAAAAACTGCGTAACAATTATAATAAATAAGAACAAAGGGTAAAGAAACGTATTGGAAGCCTCGACAGGCCGAATTTTCATTCAAACCAAATGAGAATCCTTAAATTTGCAGCGTCCCTCAAACTTTTTTGTGAACGTACATATGACGCGCACAGAGTAAAAACGCAGTTTATAACTTCACAGCCCATGAGCGCAATGTGGCGAAAATTGACACTCGCTGCGTTTTTACTATGTAGTACCTCCTGTTTCTGAGGCCCTCGAAAAGAATAATCTAAAACCGGTTTCTTTTCGTTCCGTCTTTTATTGGTTGGCATAAGTTTTGAAATAGAAGGGTAAAGTTTCTGACGGCTCTCCGATTGCGGTAAACCAGAGTGATAGAATGATTCTTGAGTCTTCCATTACTAAGATGTATAGTAGATGTCTACGTCTGACCATCCTGTAGCGATAAGCCGATGCGCAGTGGTACGAGTAGGTGTTTGGCTCGGCTGCTCTTGCAAACCGCGAAAGTAAAGTGGTGATTTTTTGCCCTGCCTGAACATGCCAGAAGGAAGATCCCACGGAAGTCCGAGCTCAGTCATCAACATTTTTACAAAACACTGTAAATAAAAATAAGTGTGACAAAAAAGAAAAATGGTGCATATACATATTATGTTATGACATCTTCCAAGTGTTTTTTGTTGTTGTGATTATTCCTCCCAAGCGATTCCAATCGCAGCCCCGTCTGCTTTCAACAAACTATGTACATAGACTCACCGGTACCCAGGACAGGCGTCAATTTGGCACCCCGGTCACTTGCTCCCCAAATAGTAGAACAATGCAATTTTTGTAATTTCTTGTCATCTACAACAATTTCTTAATGATTCCTATGAAAAGCATAATAATCCTTGCCTTAATCTTTATATTCTATGATTAATTCAATATAATATTTATGAGAAAAAAAATAATCTCTAACAAGATGACTTATATGCATAGTTAATATCTTTAAGATGCAAACTTGAGATAATGCAAAAAACAAGTAAGGAAGCATCAGTCGGGTTTCACCGACAGAGTAATACCCTACACCAAGTAACTGAGTGGGCGGACCACCCCCATTTTTGGAGAATTAAGAGGTGTTCTTACCAGAAATGAAGTAACCAAATATGGACAGACTGGTGTATATATCTGTGGTCAAAAGCAATAACGACTTAAGTCGACTTAAGACGAAATTGAGTTGACGTTACCACTGTATTCCTGACGTTAATGCGCATATTTTGTTCAAACCCCGGTATCTGTACCCATCTCAGAAAAAAAGTTATTTAAAAAAAACACATGCACTTACGTACATGCACTTATGTGCATTTCAAATTTCGAATTGCATTTTCTCGAAACAGTTGTTTTCGACTTAAGTCGTTATTGCATATGACCACAGATATTATGGAAGTTATAAGGGTTTTCCGCTTACCGTCTATATAGTGGGCGGACCACGCCCATTTTTTTGTATGACATAGAGGGTCCACACCTTACATTAAATACCTAATATCATTCCTTTTAATGAATAATTACACAAATTTAAGCAATTTTATTGTAAATATTCCAGGGTAGTGGGACTTACAGACCCATTGTGGGCGTGTCCTTTAACCGATTTGGCTAATCGCGGAACCTGAAGTAGTGAGAGGTTCACTGCGACTGTGTGCCAAATTTGGTCCAAATCGGACAACTCCTTCTTTCTCTCCTGCGCCAACGGACAGCAAGACAGACGGACAGACGGACAGACGGACAGACGGACAGACGGACAACCGGAAATCAACACAGAAAGTGATTCTAAGCATTTCTATATACTTATGTCTATACCTAGGACGGCTCCTTTCATGCGTTATAATTTTCGCACAAAGTTATTATACCCTATTACCATAGGTATAGGGTATAAAAATCAAGAGCTTCTTCATACAAAATTTATCCCGAAATACACCGAAAGTCCAGGATAAGGATTCCAGAGATTGGATTCTCTAGTGCACAAACAATTTAATGGGAGAAAGCTAAGCCTTAACCTCATTAAAATATCCAGTATGACTCTTAAATATAAGAAAAAAGATTTAAACAATTTTTATCAAATTTATTTAACCACATTTGGATTCAGCAGACAATTTTACCTGGTATATTTTTATATCCTACACCTATGGTAATAGGGTATAATAACTTTGCGCGAAAATTGTATCGCACTATAGGAGACGTCCTAGGTATAGACATAAGTATATGGAAATGCTTAGAATCAGTTTCTGTCTTCATTTCCGGTTGTCCGTCTGTCGTTCTGGCGGTCCGTTTACACAGGAGAGAAAGAAGGAGTTGTCTTATTTGAACCAAATTTGGTACACAGTGAGAGTGAACCTTAACTTAGTTTAAGTTCCGAGATTAGCCAAATTGGTCGAAGGACACGCCCACTATAGGCCTATAAGTCCCACTACCTCGAATTTTTTTCCGCTAAAATGGCTATAATTTGTCTAATTAGTTCAAGGAATAATATTTGGTATTTAAGGTACGGTGCGGGCCTTCTACGTTCTACGAAAAAATGGGCGTGGCCCGCCCACTATATAGCCGGAAATATTTTCCGGTAAAATGGCTCTCAATTATCTATTTTTGAATTTAAACGAATAAAATTTGGTTCTTAAGTTCAAAAAAAAGTATAAGAGTACCTTTAAATTTTTAAAAAATGGGCGTAATCCGCCCACCATGAAGGCGGTAAATAATATATGAGCTGTTATTTTTGAAAGTGGAATAAGTCAGTGTTGCGAGATATTTCATTGTTTACATTTCACTCTCAGTGTCAATACTATTAAGAGGTAAAACTTCCATCTCCCAAATACTAGAATCAAAAATTTGTTTCGCTATAAATTGTTTACCCATAGAAAGATCATAAAAAGTTTTATCTATAATTGCCATTTTCTACATATTTGTAAAAAATGGACTTATTCCACTTTCAAAAATAACAGCTCATATATCGATAATTTATGTTGTAGCCCCTCCAGAGTGTCAATAGTTGCTATATACAGTTCTATAAAGAATACCTTTTAGTTTGAAAAATAGGCGTGGTCGTAGTTACTTGGTGTAGGGTATTACTCTGTCGGTTAAACCCGACTGATGCTTCCTTACTTGTTATAAAGAAGGCATAAATCTTTGATTTAATGAAGGATGTAGTGTGAATAATAATTATACAGAACAATTTTGCATTTTAGAGAAATAAACGACGATCTAGAAAAACGGCTGGACACGATTATTTTATTTGCCTTACTTTCAGAATTGATACTTTTTTCTGAACTTGTGTCTGAATATGATTGATAGGATATACGACTATCATTCCAGTTTCACTTGTGTAGTATGATATTGTGACTTATGCTGTTAAATTATAAAATCTCACTCTTGTAGAATTAAGATTTCGTAAATATAATTAAATAAAATTCAAAAGAGTCAGCTTTTCCCAATGTCGTTTCCATAAACGGCCATCATCCGTCAACCTAAATTTCCTTTCGGCTTCTCTAGCTCTTTTCAAACGGACGGCGCCGCGAAGTTGGCTATTGCTCTGCATTATTTTAACTCACGTAACCCAAATTTGCACCATCAAAAATATAATTAACGAGTTGATGTAAACGTAAACCTCAGCGAATTCCAACATTTTAAGAACATGTGCCAAAAGCTGACACATGTTGGCTTTACACATTGCGTTAATTTCGCCATTAATTGCTTCTGATGTGTGTACACTCAAGGAAATTTGATAGTATCTCTATAGCATGCGTATTGCAGTTTCTCCATATTTTCTTTCTATATGCAATCTTAGAAAAATTGTTGTTGTTTACAGCTTATGGGGTACCGTGAGAAAGGGCTATGTGCATGGACTGCTAACAAATTTTATAAAAATTATTTGAATTGAATTTGCTTCGAAGATATAGCTCAAAATGTAAAAAAATTTATGGACAGACCAGCTAGAAAACCAACCAAAACCAAGAAAAGAACAGACGGCCAAGAAGAAATGAAATTGGAGCTATAATGAGGGTAGTTTGGTACGGAACTCTGCTTGCGCGAGCCCGACTCGCAATTGACTGCTTTTTTTGCATGGCATGTACATAAGTCTGATATCTGAAATTGAGTACCAAAAATAATTTTTTATGAGTAATTAGAGAAATTAAAAAGATTTTTACAAAAAAAACCCCGAGGTAGGTGGCATAAGTACAGTGTGGGCGTGTCCTTCAACTGATTTGGCTAATTTCGGAACTGAGACTAACAGACCTATTCCTGCGACAGTCACAATACTCACCGCAGTAACAATAGAGCATTCCGTCACAATTGATACTTTTTCTTATTCGGAACAGAAATCAAAAGCTCGAAATATATCAATTGTCACAAACATTGCGACCATCGCATTAGGAGGTAACAAGCAAAAACAGCTTTTGCAAAACGTAAATTTTCAGCGAAAAGTAAAAAATTTTTATTTTTATTGCAGTAATTAAAAGGAAAAGTTACACATTATTAAAAAACTAAAACATGTAAGTATGGCCTGCTGCTCAAAATCCAATATGTCGGCAGTTCGAGGGCCTCCGCCAGTGACCACATTCTGCGCCTTTGCCTTGCGTGCCCGGCAGCGCAATTTTGACTGCTCGCGGCACTGTGGAACGGTTCTTGCTTGTGCAATTGTTCTTGCGTAGTTCGCTCAATTTTTCGATGTCTAGAAATGAAATGAAAAGATATAAATTGCCAAATTATTAAAGATTTACAAAAAAAATTATCACTTCTCTGCCGTTTTTATGTAATTCCATTTTTCGTTTTTTTGTGAAGAAGAGGAAGCACAAACAACTGTTTTCACAGCAAAGAACTTCACACCTCGTTGTGGTGAAATGCCGAAGTTTTTTTCGTGATACGGTTGGTAAGGAATAGGGTTGTAGAAAGCCCGTCGCATGAAAGCGGATCACAGTGCAGTATCAATCAATTGTGACGGGAGCGCTAGAATTGCGCTGTAAGCTAAGGTTCGCTGTCACTGAGTTCCGAATTAAGCTCAAATCGGACAACTGGTTCTTTTTCTCCTGCGGCCACAGGCAGACAGTCAGGCAGACGGACAACCGGAAATCAAGATAGAAAGTGTTGTATTTCATTGGAAAAATTTTCTCTTCTAAGAGCTTATTTTAAAACCCAAGAGGAAAGGTTATCAGTAAAGACCAGCCGAATATTGAGATTTGGTCGAAGCCAAAGATAAATTATTTCTCGTAAGGGTAAGGTCGTAGCTGAATAGCATTTTTGGAGGCCGAAGCGAAATATCAGAGGGACAATTCCTTTTTGAATAGCTTGCAAAGTGCTGCTTTTGATAATCAGCTGCAAACAGGGTTGGATAAACCATAATTTTTTTTAAATTTTAAATTTAACGAAATTTCGTCCAAAACCAAAAAGTTTATTACGTATTAGCTAAAACGAAGTACCCGATTTAGGGGAAAAGGCGGAAATTCTTTAGCATATAGTATTCACTTCATTCTTTACTTAACAATCCTGTACATAGTTCTTTCCTTGAATTGTTATAATTCGTTTTATTCATACATGTTCATAGAACGTCCAAGCTTAAGATTATTTTGAATATATTAAGTTATATTTATATTCATGTAACTTTTACAAAATTTTTTCACTGATGAATATCAATATTAATGTCAGTATCCTGGCTTGAGAATACTGAATACCGCAATACCGGTTTCGTAAATATGCTCCAGTATCGATACCCTAGTAAATAAAATTACTGTAGTAAATTTTCCAAATGAATTCAAACATTTTTAATAAGTTTAGAAATTATTTCAGAATAACAATGTATATTCAAATGAATATTAAGTATGCACAATGAAATTTGATTTTTTGAAATGATTTCAATCGGAATTCAAGGAACGCATGAAGTGCTAAGAAATTGCGTTCCATTTGATTTTCAATTTCGATCATCAATAATATTAACTGCATTCTTGGTTTACAAATTATTTCATGATAAAGAACTGAAAGAACCTAATTTTTCGGAATGCCAAAGAATTCTTAAAATTGTCTCAAGTTCAATATTTTCCTTGACTTTCCTTTTTCAAAACAAAATTTACTATACAATAAAATCTAAATAAATGCAACCATGTACCTTTTATTATTCGTACATAAATAAATTTGCTGTAGATTTCTTATTTCGATATGCTCTTTATTCCTTCCCTTGCATGAAAATTTGCTCGTAGAGTAGCTAAGTTCAACCAAATACAACATTTCGAAATAAACGACTTCAGCTTGAAAATTTTTTATCAAATATTATTTTAATGCTAATTTAAGCAAATAAAATTTTTAATTATTTTTCCTTAAATAAAATACATTCTTTTGGAAATGTAGTCGTTTCTTACTGAAATTCTTAAATAGCCGTACACGTAAATAGAATAGCAAATTTTTATGGACAGTACATTCAAAGAAAGTTGTGCTTTAATTCTATAGAATTTCTTTGACATTGTAAAAAAAACAAACAGGCATTTACATCCCTAATTTACAATTATCCATATGTGCACGGGTACATACATATATATGTACATATGTAGATCGTATTTACATGTATGTATGTGTGCAAACTGATGATTTTTTTTTTTTTTTTTTGTTGTCGGAATATGAAAAACCTACCAGCACGCAGACAAGTATTTGTCCATTGTACTGGTAAGCTGATTCCTTTTACTGAAATCTTCCTGAGCTTTTAATAAAGCGGAGGATTTTCGATGGTGGCAAGGAACTTAGTTGATCGGTTCTCACCACGTCTGACTCCAGTAGCTGCAATCGCGACCTGGAAAAGGCGGGACACTCGCATAAGAAGTGGGTAGCGGTATCCTCGTCCTCCAGACAGCTCTCACAGACACTGTCGTCGGCCAGACCCATCGCACTCAGGTGTTTTGCACAGGAGGTATGACCGGTCAAGACGCCCACAAGAAGTCTACAATCCTTACGGTTTAGAGACCTAAGAAAAGAGGACTTACCTTTGTCGACGGTTGGAAGCAGGAGCTTCGTCTGTCTGCATCAAGCTAGCCCGGCCCATCTTTGAAAGTGTTGAGAAACAACCCAGTCGTTTATGGACGCTTTGACCATGGAAGAAGGCAGGCCAAGGGCAGGTTCAGGGCCCAGAAAGTGGTCTTCAGAACCTGATCTTGCAAGTTCATCGGACACTTCATTTCCGGACACGCCGAAGTGCCCCGGTACCCAAAAGAGGGCGAGTGAGTTGTGAAAGCCTACGCTGTTAAGCTTGGCCTTACACTCTTTGACTGTCTTGGAGGTGGTGATTGGGTTGAGCAAGGCCATAAGTGCAGCCTGACTGTCACTACAGACGCAAATACTCTTGCCAGACCATCCACTTTCCCTGACGAAATCCATAGCCTTTAGGATTGCAAAGACCTCCGCCTGAAAGACGGATGCATGCTTTCCCAATGGATAGTGAAGTTTTGTGTCGTTTTCCTCAAAATACACACCAGCTCCTGAACCTTCATCAGTTCTGGACCCGTCTGTAAAGACTCTACAACACCCCCTGCCTGGCTCGGCTGACGAAAGCCAGCTGTCGCGTTCAGGAAAGGAAACTTCGTATCTGCGCCGGAGTTCGAGGTGCGGAACTAATACATCAGACGGCATGCTCATTCCATCCAAGAATGGTAGAGAGGTCTGCGCAGAGTTATGCACGCCCCGATGCGATTCAAACCACATCCCTACTTGTTTCAATCTAAAGCAGGCCTTGGCGGCTTCACCTCGGATGAAAATGTCCAGGGGTGGAATGTTGAGTATTACGTCTAGAGCAGGGCCAGGGGTGGTCGGGAAAGCTCCCGTACAGCCAAGACACACTGTTCTTTGTAGACGCCCCAGCGAAGCAATGACGCATTGGCGAGAAAGCCTGCTGAACCAAACTACAGACGCATACGAGATTATTGGTCGAATCATCGACGTGTAGAGCCAAAGGACTCGTTTGGGCGAAAGACCCCACGTTTTACCAAACACACCCCTACAATGCCAGAAGGCAGAAAGAGCTTTTGAAGTTTTGGATTCAACATGACTGCTCCAGAGAAGTTTGCTATCAAGGGTGACTCCGAGATATTTTATTTCCCTAGAGAGTTGGATAGTCACTCCCCCTAGAACAGGCAGGACAAGGCCATCAATCTTTCGCCGCCTGGTGAAGAGAACTACTCCAGTTTTGAGAGGATTGACAGACAAGCCATTGCTCATGCACCACGAGTGAATTATATCCAGCGCAGCTTGTGCCTTTCGACACACGACTCTAATGGATGAACCCGTAGCAAGGACAGCTACATCATCCGCGTAGGCTTGGGCGTAGACCCCGGACTCGTTGAGTGAGCAAAGCAGGGAGTCGATCAGCAAGCACCAGAGCAGAGGGGAAAGGACACCGCCTTGCGGGCAGCCTCTCTTCACCTCCGTCATGACAAACCTGTCCTCCTCCCCGCCCACCACCGCGGTCCTGCACTTCAGCATTGACCGGAGCCAATTTACTGTCGTGGGATCCACTCCATGAGAGCTAGCTGCGCTACACATTCCTTCAAAGGACGCATTATCAAATGCACCCTCAATGTCCGCGAAAATGCCCATTGCGTAGTCTTTCCTGTCCACAGCACCCTCAATCCTACCAACCAGATTTTGTAGCGCTGTTTCACATGATTTTCCGCGTTGATAAGCATGTTGCGCGGGCGAGAGGGGATGCTGAAGCAGCGCCCTGCGGATGTGCAGCTCAACAAGTCTCTCCAATCCCTTCAGCAAGAAGGAGGACATGCTGATAGGGCGGAAGCTTTTGGCGAGTGAGTAGTCATCCTTTCCTACTTTCGGAATGAAAGCCACTCTCGCCAACCGCCATGGGAAGGGAACATAAGCCAGAGCAATACAAGCGATGAAGAGCTTCTTCAAGGTTGGTGCTATCTGGGCTAGTCCCTCTTTTAGAAGGGCCGGGTGAATCCCATCCAGACCTGGTGACTTATAGTTTTCGAACGCAGATATAGCGTATCTAATCGCCGAGTCGTTAGCAATTCTGGATGCAATGTACCAGTCCCTCCTTGAGGGCCCAACTTCCTCCGTTGTGGACACACCATTTATAGAAGGCAGGGGTCCCACCGAAATCTGACTGCCCGGAAAGTGGGTCTCAAAGAGAAGCTGAATGGTCTCCTCCTTGGTCTCAGTGTACGAGCCGTCAGACCTGCGAAGCGATTCCAGCTTGGCCTTTCGGTCGCTTTTCAGCATCTTAATCAGCCTGCTGGTCTCGCTAAGCGATTCAATCTGGCCACAGAAGTTCCTATAGGAGGCCGTTTTCGATTCACGAACCAGCCTCTTATACTCCCTCTGCTTAGATCGGTATTGAGCCCAGTCAGCCTCCCCACCCGTTTTTAAAGCACGGTTGAGTAGTTTCCTGGATTCCTTTCTCAGGTTCTGGAGGTCAGCGTTCCACCACGGAACCGGTGTCCTGCTCAGAGCCTTCCTAACCGGGCAAGCCTGTTCAAAGCTACTAACAAGGTCCGTACTCAGCTTGTGAGCAACGGACTCAATATTGTTCTTTGTCCTGACATCAGGATTGGCCGAAGTTTTTAATTCCAGCGTTTCCCTGAATTTTTCCCAATTGGTTTTTCTCGGATTCCTGCTCAGCAGTGGAATGTGTGTACCGCAGTCAAGCTGGAATTCGATGTATCGATGATCAGAAAGAGAATCCTCTGACAACACCCGCCAGTTAGTGATAGGTGCACTGAGCCTGTGGTTAGACAGTGTCAGGTCTATCACTTCCTGTCTTCTAGAGGTCACGAACGTGGGTTTGTTCCCTACGTTCTCGATGTTCAGACCAGAAGACAGTATGAAATCAAAAAGTTTTTGCCCTCGATAGTTGCATTTACTACTTCCCCAGATGGAGTGCTGGGAGTTGGCGTCGCAACAGATAATCAGGCCCAAACCCTTCGATTCGCAGTACTCTATGAGCTCAGATACAACCTTAGGAGGAGGAGGAAGCACTGAGTCATAGGGAAAGTAGGCTGAGGCAACGACAAATTTAAGCCATTTGCCATCACACTTCAGGCCGATGCTAGCCGCCACCAAGTCTTGACAGCAAAATTGCCCAAGCTTGGTAACGTCTAGCACATTCGACACTGCCAGACAGGTCCTCGGTCTGTCGGAGCCCTCGTCTGCCAGTATCGAGAACCCTCGAACACCCCCAAGACCGCAAATGCGTTTATTGAAAACCC
Organism: Neria commutata; assembly: GCA_963457695.1. Classification (NCBI taxonomy): domain Eukaryota; kingdom Metazoa; phylum Arthropoda; class Insecta; order Diptera; family Micropezidae; genus Neria; species Neria commutata. Next base: position 22,368,113 of record OY735247.1, on the reverse strand, counting down.
AAGGTTCTTGAATAGATGCTATGTGAGGGAATGTGTGCACCACGGAAAGTCTCCTACTTAAGAGTGCAGTAGCAGACTTGGAGTGTTGCAAGTTGATCTGGGTGAATATCATGCGATATTGATCCGAAGCTGAGACTCCACTAGCGCCTGGAATTTAATCGGAACTTTATCCTTCCCAAGTGGAAGTAGGGTCTCAGGTCGTACCTTGACCTGAGAATCTCCACTGAGCTCTGGTCTAGGCCCACAACAAGGGTCGAGCCATCCTCTCCATCCTGGCTCTTCTCCTTCCTGTGGGAGTAGATTCTCCAGCAGCCAGTGTCGAGACCCTGGTTTTGGGCACGAAGGCCATCCAGGACAATCTTGGTGTTCCTGTGCGGACCAGGAATCCAGCAGACGCCCCGGACGAGCCTGGGCAGATCGGCGCCTTCATAGAAAGCAAACCTTGCATTGCCCAGAGGGGGAATAGACCGCACTGCCTCTCTCATACGATCGAAGGAGCCCTGAGAAGAGCATTTTACGACGATGACGCCGTTGCTATTCCCATAACTCTCTGCGTTCATATGAGAGCCAGCAGCCACGACTGAGCGGAAGAGATGATCGTGACAGTGCGACAGCTCTGCCCCATTCATCCTGCGGTCCTCTCCCATTTTGCCGATATTAGCTACAAGTGAGGATGAAACCACTTCGCTAAGCGTGGGTCCCCTCCTCTTTATAGCTTTCTCGGCGGCTTGGCTCGTGGAAGGACCTTCATCGAGTGGTTCCACAGCGCGGTAGGTTCCGGCCTTGTCAGCCTCACCTTCCGCACTCTGGTGACCCGCTCGAGTAGGGGCTCCATTCGCCGGATTTGGCTTTGGGGATGGGGCAGCGACAAGTTTCTGCCTTTTCCCCTTACTCAGCCTCGAACCTTGGTTTTGGAAAGCGCCCGAGTCGGCTTCAGTCGGAGTGACTTCTGTCGATCTGGGTCTCTTACCAACATCCATGGCCGGGGTAGAGGTAGCCTCAGTGGTCTTTCCCGACTCCCTTGCCCATCTTCTTAGCTTTCTAAGCCGAGATTTGGACAGGCCTGATTGGTTGGCGGCTGGTGCCGCCTTGGTCCCAGGTGGAACGTCCGGCTGCAGACCAGCTTCATCCGCTATCACGGCCTCCGCCATCGGCTGATCAGTATGCGTAATCTGCATTGCTGCTTTTCCGTCATCCAGTTCAGTCGATTGCGATTTGGGGGTGGGAAGGTGGCTAGATAGCGACTGACAGATTTGTGAAGCAGCTAAATCGCTGCCGTCTAAATCGCCAATCGCTACCTGGACTCTTTCGAAAAAGTCCGAAAGGAATTGGCTCGAGGAGCTATCCTCAGCCGTGTAAATCATGGAAGGTGAGGCCCCCAGAATCCTTGCCTCAGCCGCGTCCAACGCGGGTGGATTGCCACTGTCGTGGGTACCACCTGGGGTAGTCAAATCCATAGGTTGACTTTCCATGAAAAAGGGGTTTTGCATTGTAACCCTGCTGCGAGGGGGGTTGGTTCGCGAAGAGGCTTTCACAGATTGCTATGGCCCCTTTAACCACGGAAGAGAACCGTGGCGTACCCCTATCCACCACCTGGGGACGCGCTCGATGGGCACCCAACCACACGAGTAATCATGCTTTCAACCTATCTGCCGTTTCGTCTTTTCCTCACGCAGGCATTAAAAGTTGTGCTAAATCTTCATAATTTCAAATGGGAAGCCATAAATTTGTGTAAACACATATGTCGACTCCATGCCGTAGCCCCTTGCCACGACCCGTCGCCAGGAGCAGCACATTTCCGGAACGTCATTTTAAGAATACTTGGCGGACTCACACACGCACTCACTCGCGGCCAAAAATTACTTCCCCCGTCTGTCGTTTTAATTTACACTTCGCGTCAAAAATCAGACCGCCGGGGGGAGGCAGGAGAAGCTCCTGCTTCTCACCGCTGCTGCTGCTCCTGTAATGTCACACATGTTTTCCGGAAACTGAAGTGCGTATTTTCCACATTTCGACACGCATTTTATGCTTGGCGACACGAGCGCGATAAGTTTGCTCCTGCGCGCTCCCTTGCCACCTCTTCGCCCGCTCCGCCTGCTCGGTGCGTTTTTCGCCGCCGCTCAATCATTTTACGTCTCATAAAACATAAATAGAAATCGATTCCACGGCGTCCTGCCGCGCCTGTGCAATCGCCGCAGATAGAGAGCAAGACCCGCCCCGATAGCGAGTGGCTCCTTGGGGAATCATTTGGCGGTTGGTTTTGTCTATAATGCGGGATTATGATGTTGAGGAGCGGAGGCTTATTGGATTTCGGCAGCACATCAGCGACGCGCTGAAGTTTTTACGATTTCTACGGCGAAATATAAATTCGCCTCCTTCACATTGCATGGCAAAGTTCCGTAAATGATGATTGGAAAATATTTTGGTACGTTAGTGTGTACGCATGTGCTGATTAAAGTTCTTAAATTTTTAATGTGGTAGGTGTTGCCCCTGCGACACGTTGCATCCGCATACGATATATCGCATCCAATCATGTTAACAAAGGCGCCTTTGTAGGCTGTTTTAATAACAATTTTAAGCGAGTGACTTCATTTGCGCCAGTTTGGGAAAACATCGACTATTTGAAAAGAAGAACGGAAATTGATTACTTTCGGGTTGATTTGGTTTCGAATCAAAAACTTCCACAACAATCCCATCAACCTAATGACTTCAACACAAGAGCTCTTGGATTTGTAATTTATAATGGTCGGCTTAGCTATAGATATATGTAATAGGCAGGCTTAGGAAGAAATTTTTTGAATGGGATTTGCCAATTCTATCCCATTCGCGAGTTACTAAGCGTTAAAACTTTCTTACAATCAGTTCAAGTTTGTATCTTCAATTTTAGAATATGTACTTGTAATTGACATATTCCAGCGATCAATAGCTCCACACTCATGTGAATATATACATGAATATGAACATTTCCTTCGATAAAGATTTAATCCGAAAACTGTCAAATTTACCGTTTTTACACAAATAATTTAGGTAGTAGATAATTAATCGCTAATATGTCTTAGGAATGAAGCAAGTCTTAAGCATCGGTAAATATCGCCTTTATCTGTAAAGTTTTTCCAAATACTTGTATTCGGGTTGCGGTGTAGGCTACGCCTCGTAAATAGCCCCATAGGTACACTTTCCTCGTATTTTTGGTAAAATATATCTAATCTGACTAATTATGTATTTACGCGAAGGAACTTTGGGTTAGGGTGTCAGTCTTATGTTCACGGATTGTCCTGCTTGCGAAATACCTTATTCTAGGAGTAGAGCTTTTTCAACTTAAGGCTCAGTTAGTTCAGACGTAACGAAGCTTTTCGTAATTTTACGTAGACGTAATTATTGTGCCGTTTACTTGAAAACGTAAACGAATCGCAAATGCCAGTCCTTTGTCTCTTTGTTTTTTTGCTAGTTATAATAATAACCAGCAGTATCGCGCCACTTCGTGGCGACTCTCCTACTTTTCCCTCGCCGATATGGAGAAGTCGCCTTAGTTTTTTTGTAATTTTAAAACAAAAATTTTATAAATCCGTATTACCTACTATATTTAAAAATGTTAATATTTTAACTCTGTATCCTCGAAATTAAGAGCAACAGAGAAATGTTGGTTATCCGAACGAACGTAACAAAGCCGTCAAGTCTGCTGTCACCTTTAACCAAAACTTTAATTAAAGGAAGTAAGCTCATTTTGCTGGTTGATAACGTACATACATACTGCGTTACCTTATTGAATAAATAATTAAAGGAGGTAGTAGTAGTGATCCGGGAGGCAATAAATAAAGGAGCAAATATATAATTATTACTATCAGTTCTCAAAATTCGGTTTTTAGTGGAAAATAATAAGTAAAAATTGTGTGAGGCTGGTTTTCCAAAAAGATTTTAATCCAATCTATTTCCCTCCAGATTTTTCTAAAGTTGCAATTTTCATGAAACATGCGTAGTTCCTATAAATATTCTTAGTATTCCACCTTCTAGAATTTCAACTTTTCCTCTGACCCACTGTTCGGCTAAATCAAGGTGTCTTACTCTTCGTCTCGTTGATTTATCTGTTTTTATTCTGCCCTTTATTATTAGCCTTTTACAATATCTTTCTAAAATTATTAATACAACGTCAGTCCCACCTATTCTTTTGTAGTTAAGTCACCTATGTACCTATGTGGGAATACATGTACATATATGTCATTAGCATTTTGTTTGATTCCCTATCCAAAGTTAGAAAGAAAAATGTATTTCACTAACACACCAAATACCAAAAAAATAACTTAAACTCGACTTGTGAAAAAAAACAACTTTCAGACGTAGCCTACTCTTGAAAAGAGTGTACATTTACTTATATACATATGTACATATGTATGCAGCTACTAAAATTTTGACTTCAATTAAAAACTTGCTTAGATAATTGAACTTAATTTGATTTCTCATGAAATCTAACCGAACACTAAAAATCTCCGGTCATTTACATTGTCTAATGTTCAGTAGCACGGCTTCTGTTCACATCTGCCAATGTGTCTATTTTTATTAGTTTTGTTTTTATCCCTGTAATCTTAAATTTTTTACAAACTTCTCTTTCGGTGGAAAAATTACTTAATAGTCCAATAACTATGGCCATACGGCAAGAAGTTTTAGCGGTAAGCCACCAAAATGTAACAACTTTTACATGAAAGTGAAATGAAAGGCATTACTGTTCCTGTGCAGAGAAAAGAACACGACAACATTTCAAGTCTATGCTAACATTCTCTCTCACTCTCATCAAATGTTTCCCAAAACAATGCTGTACAAAACCAATGCTACATTCAAAGTAAACAGAGTAACGGTAACTCAAACAAAACATTGCGCACGCAATAGCGTTTTATATAATAGTATGATATGATATAATAGTATGATAATTGATTGGCGTAACAGCCCGTGTGGGCTTAGGCCTAGCTTTCTCGCATTAACTTGTGTGTGCTGGTTATAGTTTGCACAAATTGACGGGACCTACAAACAACCGTATCCGAACAAACAGAAGTTTTTCATGGCAAAAAATATTCTCGGAGAATTGTCAATTCATCGCGAGAAGTGGCGCCGCGCAAACAAACAATTTCGGAAACTAATTCTATTTTATTAGATAGTATGAGACCGGTCACATCAGCGACCAAGCACTTGTCCACTGAGCCATCGCGGCTCCATCTTTTGTTAGTGCTGCCGTATAGTTTCGTGAACAAAATAAATACGCAGGTTATTTCGCTTTTGAGGCATTATTTTTCATTATTTATGATATTAATAACAAAGAATTATCTTATATTTACATCTATTTCTATGTACTACTTTTAAAAACAGATTTTCGGAAAAACAATACGCTGTTTTTGTTGAACTAAAGTCGATGAGCAGTGGCAGCATTTTTCTGCAACAAAGCAGCTGACACTTTTAACGGTAATTATACCCTACACCTATGGTAATAGGGTATAATAACTTTGTGCGAAAATTGTAACGCATTAAACGAGCCGTCCTAGGTATAGACATAAGTATATAGAAATGATCAGAAACACTTTCTCTTTTGATTTCCGGTTGTCCGCCTGTCAGTCTGTCCGTCTGTCCGTACGTCTGTCTATCTGTCTGTCAGCGTGTTCGCAAAAAAGGGAAAGAAGGAGTTGTCTGATTTGAACCAAATTTGGTACACAATCACAGTGAACCTCGAGTTATGTAAAGTGTTAAAATTAGTCAAATCGGTTGAAGGACACGCCTACAATGGGCCTGTAAGTCCCACTGCCTCGGTTTTTATACCCTACACCTATGGTAATAGGGTATAATAACTTTGTGCGAAAATTGTAACGCATTAAAGGAGCCGTCCTAGGTATAGACATTAGTATACAGAAATGATCAGAAACACTTTCTCTTTTGATTTCCGGTTGTCCGTCTGTCCGTCTGTCTGTCTGTCTGTCTGTCCGTCTGCGTGTTCGGAAAAAATAGAAAGACGGAGTTGTCCGATTTGAACCAAATTTGGTACACAGTTACAGTGAACCTCGGGTTAGGTAAAGTGTTAAAATTAGTTAAATCGGTCGAAGGACATGCCCACAATGGGCCTGTAAGTCCCACTACCTCGGCTTTTTCTCGATTAAATTGCTATAATTTGTCTAATTACTCATTCAAAAGAATAATACTTGGTATTTAAGGTTAGGTGTGGACCCTCTGCAAATTACCAAAAAATGGGCGTGGTCCGCCCACTGTATAGGCGGCAACAATTTTACGGTAAAATGGCTCTCTATTGACTACTTATGCATTTAAACGAATGAAATTTGGTTCCTAGGTTAAGATATACGTCCTACATGACATATAAGAAAATGGGCGTGGTCCGCCCACTATATAGGCGGTAAGCTGAAAATCTTCATAACTTCCATAGTATATATACCAGAACGTCCATATTTGGACACTTCATTGCTGGTAAGAGTACCTTTAAATTTAAAAAAAATGGACGTGGTCCGCCTACCATGAAGGCGGTAAATTATATATATCGATATAGACCCCCAGAACAGAGTGTCAATATATGCCAATACAGTCCTATTAGGAATATCTTTTAGTTTGACAAAAATGGGCGTGTTCCGCCCACTCAGTATTGGTGTAGGGTATTACTCTGTCGGTGAAACCCGACTGATGCTTCCTTACTTGTTTGCGTTCAAATTGCTGTAATTTGTCTAATTACTCATTGAAAAGAATAAAACTTGGTATTCAAGTTAAGGGGTCGGTTATCTATGTCATATGAAAAAATGGGCGTGGTCCGCCCACTATAAAGGTGATAAACGAAAAATCCTCTTAACTTCCATAATATATACACCAGAGCGTCCATATTTGGTTACTTCGTTCCTGGTAGGAATACATTTTAATTCTGCAGAAATGGGCGTGGTCATATCTGTTGTACCTACACCTGTCAGAGCATCAATATTTGGCATATATAGTCCTATTAAGTATATCCTGTAGTCTCCCAAAAAAGGGCGTGGTCCGCCCACTATGTAGATTGTAAATAAAATGCACCCACAATTTCAGTGAATTATCACCCCACTTGAGAACATGGTGTAGGGCATTACTCTGTCGGTGAAACCCGACTGATGCTTCCTTACTTGTTTTTAGGATAAACCTGGGTCGATTAGGTTTGCTCCGATACGTTTACGTAAAAATATGTTTAAAGTAAACGCATGTATAGATCTCAGGTAAAGCAAGTTGTGTCAGTTGACACGAAAAGAAGCGTTACGTCTCGACTAACTGAACCTTTATTCGCTTGCCGCAGCTCTTGGATATGTTCCTGCCGAAGTCAGTGGAGTTAGGCCAAGTATAGCATCTAGGGCAGCAGAGCAAGAGCACAGCCTCTGTAATGGGAACACAAGTGAGTCTTTGTATCTTTGTGCATTCAGGGCAGTGATGACCAACGTGCCCTGTGAATCGACGGAGTGAGTTCGGTCGTTTGCCTTCTTTGGTTCATCGGATATGCCAACAGAAGTAAGCGAACGTGCGATTCAAGTTATTTTCGTAGACACGGTAAACCCACGTGTTTTTGTACCTCTGTTGATTAAGGATTTCAGGTGTGAGTTCCGGTTCAGTTTTTTGTCCAATGCTTCCCCACATAGTATAAGTTTAAAAGTCAAAGAGAAAAATTTAGTTTATACAAGATTTAAGGAACATTATCTACATATGTGCCTGTCCGATTATACTGAAGTGGTTGATTTATATAGAAGTGGTTGTAAAATTGTTATGGTCCACGTGACACCCACATGCAATTGAATTGTATTTGCTACTGCCACTTCTGAGTACTGCACGCTTAGCTTCCACATATAAACGCTAGGGAATCTAGGAGAAGGGATTTGCTAATCGCTTCATAGATTTTGAATTCGCATTCGAAATGGAACGAGCTGCATGAAGAATGAGCACACTCACTTCACTGAATATAATATGCTTGGAAGGAATCGCGTCTAACGAGAATAGCTCAAGACAGAGCTACAGACGGTCTTATACGGCTATAGAGCTTAAAATTTTAACGGATTTTAGTAGTGAAAATAAAACTTCCTACCCTAACTTAAGTATGACAATATGCAAGTTAATCAGTAAGTAGTACTTATTGCGTTGTACTCGTATGACCCCCAAATTTTAGAACAACAAATCTTTATCTTATTCTTTTTTATGACATCATACCGCATCGATTGATCGTAGCTATCAATTCTACGACTACTTAATTAGTAGATAAATAAATTAAACTTTTCTGCCCTATATGGCGATATTAATTCTTCATATGTATACGCCTTGTTTGACGTAGTTTCCTGCTTTGTGTAGGGCATCCTAGCAAGAATAAGCACGAGTGTGTGCGTGCAGCTGGATGTCATGCATATGTGCGTGCTTTCTTTATGTGGAAAATAAATTTTGTCCATTTCACATTCGATGCAAATGACTGTGAAAGAAAATCGCTTTTGGATTTAAATTCCAAATCTCGCTTCTGTGGAAGATTATATTGTGCGAACCTGAATGCGTGGTATTGTGTGAGACGCAAGCTTTGAGGGCCCGTTTTGTGTAGGAGAGCAGTTTAATTCAAAAGTAACGTTGGCCTTTTTAGTGCGATAAGAAATATGATTTCTTTACAATGCAGGATGTGAGTAGCTGGCTGTATTATAAATATGAGCATTTATAAAAGAGCTGTAGGAGTTCATTTTATTGCGAGATAAAGCAAGAATGTTGCTTAATTCGTTTGAAGGAATTGCTTCTTAAGTAAAAAACGCAGTCTATTTCTGCAGCTTTGTTTTGCAGGCAACTAGCCGTAAAATAGAGCCAAAAACGGAAATGCTATAATACGAGAAAGCCATTTAAATCTATATTTGGAGTAGGGATCTAGTCAGTCCAGTGACAATGATCAGACCACAAAAAAAATTTTTCTGAGCGCACCAACCAACGCCGTGATCGAAAACCATCATCTTAAGAATAACAAACAAAAATGTATGTGCTCTGTATTGTGCTGAAGAAGGCGACTTCAAGATCCGCGAAAACAAAGCCCTGTCGAGCGTACTGTATGAAAGATTTAAGCAATGTCTGAACTCAGTATCCCTGTTAAGCTTATCGGCTCTGAAGTATAACGTTGAACAGCACACATAGTTGCGGAAAACGAGGGCAAGCCGAAGTGTGTTTTCTACAACCACAGAGGCCCGGCGCCGATGATAATTTTTTGCGTATGGACAAAGAAGCTCCTGCGAAAATGGTGTCTCCGACGAAAAGAGCAAGTACAGGAGGCACTAGCAGCACTTTGCATTTCCGGGGCGCACGCGTAGCTGAGGCGCCTGGAATGAAGCTCTGCTGCAGGTGGTAGCGAGTTGTTATGGCCAATTAGGTATGTACTGATTGCCGCATTGCACTTAAGTAACTATCAGCTTTAACTTATTCTGTCAATTAGTTTGGGGCCGAAAGCAATAGCTATGACACCCCCAAATGTGGCAGTAATTAAAGCTGCTTCATTCATGCTGCCATGGAAATTTCGGGTCAACACTCCTGTATCATTTCTCAAGATGTCATGCCTGGCACCTCTAAATTGACCACTTCAGAGTTTGATTAAAGTGTCTCACATATAACCCAAATGCTTAAGCTTAGAGGCTGCAGGCGGAAGCAAAGTAAGAAATTCCTAGCTTACGAAAATGCCATACCCCACATTTAAGTGGTGACCTTAATTCTAAGCGGTGTGCAGACTGACAGACACACAGGCACACGCACACGCACTCACGATTTCAACAAATAAATGAAACGTGATATTTCAACAGGAACGGATCAGAGTGCGGACTGAACGGGCGGCTGCTAACGGAAACGAAACAAATCCTTGCGCCTATGTGTGCGTGCGTACGAATGGGAAAAGCGGGTCTAAGTGGAGTTCCCGAAGTGTGCGCGTTGGTATGTATTTACGAGTGTGTCCGTCCGGAAGTGAGGGCGTGCGGGTTTGCGTCTCCAAGGGCGCATTTGATTTTTTTGCTCCTGCACAAATTATTGAATCAAGCCTTCTCATGCGGAAGGGATGCGCAGCGGTAAACGTGAAATGTGACACCGGAAAGCTTTTTGCCATTAAAAATATTCAATTGTGTGCACTCTGAAGCTGTTGCCTGGGAAACTAATGGCGGTTGGCTGGCGGCTGGAATTAGTTACATAGCGATTTACCCATCTCTGGCAGGGCACCTATGTATGTACTTTACTAGAGTAAAAATACTAAAGTATTCACCAATTAACAGCTGCTGTGTGCAAGTCTTTTAATTCATGTAAAATAATATGTCTATTTTCCCAGATTCACCACCCCTTCCTGAATACAATCCTCTTCCTTATGATCCTGAAAAAGTTATTAGCTTTAAAGTTTGCTTGTGTTAGTTCAAGTCACTCAATAGAAATGGAATCCGTTCATATCACAGTGGCTGAGAATCGTTCTCTATCTCTCATTATCCGTTGATCCTGTGTTCTTGTTTCGGCAATTTGAATATCATCTAACAGCTCTTTTTGAAAAAGTTCTTCATTTGTTCTAGTGTAAATATTATATATTAATTAATTAATTAATTGATTGGCGCAACAGCCCGTGTGGGCTTAGGCTTAGCCTTCTCTCATTAACTTGTGTGTGCTTGTCATATTTTTCACAAATCAACGGGACCTACGTTATCGAATCCGAACGGGTTTGAGAAGCTTTTCATAGCCAAGATAATTCTCGGAGAATGGCCAATTCACCTGGAGAAGTGGCGCCGCGCAAAGAAACAATTTGAAAACAAATTTTCTTTTTATTAAATGTTACCGGACCGGGAGATGAACCCAGGTCCTCCGCGTCAGCGACCAAGCACTTAGTCCACTGAACGGCGCATGTTCAAATTATGTAACAAATTACAAATAAAGAAGTTTTTTGATGAACATATGTATAACGATAAAAATTCCAATAATAACGGTGCGGATAAAGCAAGGAATAGCTCATGCTGACGCATTCGTTTATTCGCATTGCAGTCTTATTTGATTTTAAAATTAATTTTAATTTTTTGGCTGTCGAAGGTGATTTTGCTTATTTGCATTTTAAAATTTTTTCGAAAATTCTTTCAAATCCGTGTGTTTTATAAGTGATAATGGGAAGCATAATAAATGATGCTGAGCAGCTTGCAATAAAAATTACGATAAAAGAAGGATTATCTAATTGAACAAGTAAGGAAGCATCAGTCGGGTTTCACCGACAGAGTAATACCCTACACCAAGTAACTGAGTGGGCGGACCACGCCCATTTTTGGAGAATTAAGAGGTGTTCTTACCAGAAATGAAGTGACCAAATATGGACAGACTGGTGTATATATTATGGAAGTTATAAGGATTTTCCGCTTACCGTCTATATAGTGGGCGGACCACGCCCATTTTTTTGTATGACATAGAGGGTCTACACCTTACATTAAATACCTAATACCATTCCTTTTAATGAATAATTACACAAATTTAAGCAATTTTACTGGAAATATTCCGGGGTAGTGGGACTTGCAGACCCATTGTGGGCGTGTCCTTTAACCGATTTGGCTAATCTCGGAACTTGAAGTAGTGGAAGGTTCACTGCGACTGTGTGCCAAATTTGGTCCAAATCGGATAACTCCTTCTTTCTCTCCTGCGCCAACGGACAGCAAGACAGACAGACAGACGGACAACCGGAAATCAACACAGAAAGTGATTCTAAGCATTTCTATATACTTATGTCTATACCTAGGGCGGCTCCTTTCATGCGTTACAATTTTCGCACAAAGTTATAATACCCTATTACCATAGGTGTAGGGTATAAAAATAGCTATTAGTTTTCGGCGGTAGTACAGCGTGATACGAAGTTTCATTACAAAAATAAAACTATGGCGCATATTTTCCGACGAAAAATAGGAAGTAAACAAATTAATATTGGATTATTACGTATGTATGTATGTATTTTAGGTAAAGGTAGCACTGTCTACGAACGGAAATTGTCAGCCGTACATTCAAAATATTGTAGTTCCAGCCCTGATTTAAAGGTACTGACAAAGATTATAATTTATCTGGTGTTGGTCGGTTGCCTTATGTGGCTAGTCCTGACTATCAATTGGCTCTGAGTGCCATTTCTGTACCACGCCTTGATCAACTTACTGCATTTGGCGGAATTCAGAAATTTTATAACATTTATGATATCCATAATTTGGATCTCATTGATGTTCTCTAGGAAAGCCTTTCCTAGTGTTTTGAGCATTCCTCTGGCTAAAGCAGGACATTTACACAGGAGTGAATTATCGTTTCCTCTTAATTCTGGTTTTCCTATCTGTTATAAATAGTACCGATTGAAGGGAATGCCGAGTTTACCGCTCAGTGCATACGGCAGTAAGCCTGTTTACATCCTTCTTGTTCGTTCTGAGCGGAGCGCTCTCTCCGATGTCATACGTGCACTAGATATTCTTGGTGGTCCTGCATGTGACCAAATATTGCCATTTTCGTTTTGCTTTGGAGAGGTAGCGTTTTGTTATTCTGCCTTTGATCTCCGTAATTGAAGCCCCCATGTCTGGTGTACTAAGCATTCCTTTCACTCCTGAGTATTATAGTACATACATATAATTTAGCCGTTTATTTTGAAAGTGGGGTAAGTCCATTTTTTACAATAATGTAGATAATGGCATTTTTAAATAAAACTTATTATGATCTTTCTATGGGTATACAATTTATAGCAAAAAGAAATTGAGATTCTTGTATTTGGGAGATGGAAGTTTTAGCTCTTCATAGTAGTGACACTGAGAGTGAAATGTAAACAATGTGTTATCACGCAATAACAGAAAGTGGACTTACCCCACTTTCAAAATAAACGGCTCAATTAACGCAATAGCCCGTGTACCGAACCCAAGGCCTCGTTTTTCTCATAAACTTGTGTGTGCTCATTCGATTTTAGAACAAGTTAATTAAAATTTTTTCTATACCCTTATCTTTAAAGGATTGAGAAGTTTTTTCATGCGAAAGAATACTCTCAGAGATTTGACAATCCTTCGCGAGAGATGGCGCCGTGCAAAGAAACAATTTGAAAATAAATTCTCTTAATTTAAGACTGTATAGTATGATTGCTGAGGATCCAACCAGGGACCCTTCGCATAAGAGGCCGAACATAGACCCGCTGAGCCATGGTGGCCTAAGTGGCCTTTAGTCTACTATATCTCGAGGAATACGGAGTTTTTGGGAACAAAATAAGACCGTACTGCACATCTTTAAAACAATTCTACTCGAATGAAGCCAATATTGAAAATCATCCGAATGTCAATAAGCAAAAATGCGACTCTTGCTTTCTAAAATTTTGCATGGAAGATATAATATCCGCGGTTTACTTACTGTTCTGCTCCTCGCATCTCTCTAAAATGCTTTAAAAGTTCTTAGCAGCCAACTTTACATAAGCATTCTCTACACATCACATCAACGTCTTTCGTATGATACTTGGAAATCAAATTTTTCCCTTAAATCCTAGAATGTGAACATTCTGGATTAAAATGAAGCTACCACAAAATTTGAAAAAGTGGACAAAGGCAATGTGCTCAACGCTCATATGCTTAAAGATGGCTACAGGTGGTTTCACTACAACGAACCATCAACAATCGATAAATCTATACGCACACACACATACATATGCATGTACATTCACGCATACATACACTATCGTGTATATGCATGTGAAACGCACTACATTCAGACGTGGTTTGGGGTGCACCTGTTGAGAAATAGTTTCTCCTGCCAATTTAGCAAAAGCTTTAATGGCATACATTCGAAAAGGACTTAACGTCGGAGGCAACAGGAGGATACAGCAGAAATCGGCATGGATGCTGCGAAAATGTAAAGCGTAAGCATAAGACAGCGGTAGAATGTAGAATGTATGTAATTGGACCGAGGAACAATGGCTAAGCAGCAGAATGGGCGGTTCGGGGGAGGGGAGCTACGAATCGGTGAACTTATAAATATTGCATGAATACAATAAAAGCGATTTCCAACTGGCAGGGGGAGGGAGGCGGGGGGACCACGTTCTAACGACGGACAAAAGGGAGACAGCAGAAAAGTGGTTCAATAATGCAAACGAAACGTATCAGATAACAAACGAGGACGACGAAAGAAAAGGATACACATAAGCGATGTCCTTGAGATGCCATTGCTATCCAGCGTCGTCACGCAAAGTGTGCGGGAGCAACACAAGTAATTCCTTGTATGTGGTGAATTGTTACATTTGGGGGAAGAACGAGCGTTGCCGGCTAAGTGGGTGGTGGGGTTCTGTTGAAGTTGGTAATAACAATTGAATTCACAACATTAAAACGCATCGGACCGACATTTCACAACTTACACACAAGCATACATACGTATGCATGTTAGTATGCAGTGCATGTGCGCCACTAATCGTATGTGTGTGTGTGTATAAATTGCAGAGGGAACAAATGCTTATTTATGATTACAGATTTATTGGCCAACATTGAAATGTTTTATGTACGAACTAGTGACACTCACATCGTGCTATTTGATGTCGCATTTAATTTTGGATAAACCATTTCAAGATTCGCTATGAATTCAACAATACAAATGGGCAGCAGAAAGCGGTTCACTCTTTCGAAATTGAAGGTAGGTAAAATCAATAAATTAAATTTATATCTATAAGATTGGTCAAGATTATGCTAGTTTTGTAGAGATTTTACCAATAAAACTACTCGGTGTAGCCTCCGCGAATGAAGTTTCTGGCTACTGCTATTTGAAGGTATTGAATTGGACCGCATTGACTCTGGGTTGGTTTTCGTCTCCCTCAAAATATCCTTAGTCAGATTTTACTGAGTTCCTCTAGGTGTCCCCTCCAACTTCGATGCCTTTTGTTGATTTTTGAAGCGATTGCACCATAATTACGTTGTATTATTGACAATCTTGTTTTATGAGAAACAATAAACCTGAAAATTTTCACAGTTATTGGCCTGAATCGAACATATGACATAAAGATGTGATATTTGTTTGAAAGTATTTATGATACCATTCGAATCCATAGCTTTATTTTGGCGGTAATTCAACACGTTTCACTCACATACACACCCACAACCGACACACTTATCCGCAGTCTTGCCGCTCACTGATTTCGTTGTTTTGTTCCTCTCAAGAAGTTTGCCAGTTTTTGCGTTTTATATGAGGATAGGCCATTGTGTGAGGTTTTTGTTTTACGCGCCAACTTTTTCGGTACGCCTGACAAAGCCATTTTTGTTAGGAGTCGAATTGTTGAGTTGGGCATAAATTAAGATAAGCAGTGTTAAATAGAAAAATCTTTGTTGCCTTGTTGCGTAATTTATGGCCACGCCCTGGCAGGTCTTGAAAATTACAGGAATTACGTAATTCGCTTTGAAAGTAGTGGGTGCAGATATAATTGTCGATCTCTACACAGCAAAGCCATTATTATAATTGAAATCATGATACAAAAGATATACAACAACATATAAAAGTAAAAACAATCTCTCTCGAAAAATATTTTAGCATTTGTCGAGCAAATCATAGGAGGCGAGGAGATTCTACAAAGTAGTCGATTGCACTTCTCCTTGCCCTAATCCCCTACTGAACTGTGGCAACTGTGAGTCTGCTTTAGCAACGCCATTATTCAGCCCACTATGATGGGTAGCATACATCCCGTCACCAGCGCTGGCTCTGTTTTATCAAAGGCGCCCTCATTATCCACGAAGACTGACAGAGTGTAGTCCATAGCTGTTAAATAATCATTACTAATCATAATGATTAGTAATTCGATTATTTTCTTAAAAATGTAAAATAATTGATTACGAATACGATTCTTTTGGGTTTATAATCGTAATCGTTGATTACGATTCCAAATAATCAAAATATAATCAGGGATTACTTGGGATTACTAAAAAGAATCAAAAAATAATCAAAATTAAGCAAAAAAAAATCGACTACTTATAAAGATTACTTTTGATTCTTTTTGATTATTTTTGATTCTTTTTAATTATTTTAAGATTTTTAGCCTAAAGTACAAGTAAATTTCGAATTCACAAACAAACATTGATATACATATATTTAAGAATCAGAACAAAGATTTTTACAGAACAAGAAAGAAAAAACAAAATACATGACATTTTTCACTTCAAATTACAATTAGCTTTCATTAGAACCAACTTTTCAAATGAAAAATCAGTCAATGCTTGCCGTCTTGGACTATTTACTATACCAGCAAAAGAAAATAGTCTTTCAACTGGCGCTGATGACGTTAAAGGCGTGTTAAATGATAGAAATGGTCTCTTTAACAATTCATACTTCTGCCAAATCATATCATCACTTGAACTGTCATTCAAGTAGCAGTAGAGTTGGTGCGTCAGTTGGGTTCGTAGATCGTGCTTAATGGGTTCCTGTGGTGATGGAGTTGGATGGATGCTCATTTCATCGTCTGCAAAATCAAACATCATTAAAGTTTCAATGAGTTGAAAGAATTTAAAAAACTATCTCACCATCAGTATCAAAATCGAAATGTTTCGGCATAGTCGATAATTTGTTGCATTTTGTTTGATCGAATGCAGTGCTGTTTTTTAGGTAAAAATTACACAACGTGTCCAAAACAATGCTGATTACATGAGCTTCGTCGAAGTCCACATTTATCTTCTGCAAGACTTTAAGCCATTTTATTTTGATACCCGGTGTTAGCACAGTTGCCGCAATCGCTATATTTGCTTCCGGCTTCAACATGAAAAATGGTTCGAACCTTCGTCTCAATTGCTCCTCCATTTTAATAACAACAGATGATATGTGTTGTAACTCCCGAGTTTTACTTAATTTTACCAGCCGATTGCTCAGGGTCATCAGTGTTGGTATTAAAAATCCTGTATTTTATTATCAGCGAAACGAAATATATGAATAAATGAAAAATCTAAAAATTGTAATCAATGCATTAACAATACCATAATTCACATTATTTTCTCCTTGAAAGAAATCCAGCGATTCAGCAATTGGCCCCATTATCGTCTTGTATGTCTCCAGATATTGCAAATCTTCTTTTGAGCCGGTACTGAAGTCAGTATCCTCTTTCTTTTATTTGAATGGGGATTGAAATCCGGGTCCTCAAATTCATCGTCTGCGGAAAAATCACTTTCAAAAACATTTTCCGACATTTTTATTAATATTTTTATTTTTCACTCAAGCACGTGGGACAGAAATTTAACACAACACTATTCAAACGATTTCCTTGGTAGCTTGCACAGTTCTGTCCGCTTTTGCTACTGCAAGCTTATCGACGAGCGCTGAAACAAGAGCAATAGCAGACTTAACTGCAAGCGCTACAACAACAGCAACTGCAAGCGTACCGATGAGCGCTGAAGCAAGAGCAATAGCAGACTTAACTGCAAGCGCTACAACAACAGCAACTGCAAGCGTACCGATGAGCGCTGAAGCAAGAGCAATAGCAGACTTAACTGCAAGCGCTACAACAACAGCAACTGCAAGCGTACCGATGAGCGCTGAAGCAAGAGCAATAGCAGACTTAACTGCAAGCGCTACAACAACAGCAACTGCAAGCGTACCGACTAGCGCTGAATCAAGAGTAACTGCATGCTTACCGCAAGCGGTACAACAACAGCGCGAACTGCAGCAACAACAACAACGCTGCCACCAAGTTGTGCCAAGCGTAGGGACTAGCGTAGGTAGAGTTAAGTTAGTTTTTAGTTTGAATCAAGACTCTTAATAAAATACAGCGCATCGCGCATAGTGCTTATCTTATAATTTACATATTTGATGTGATTTAATATTATATCTAATTTTATTTGACCGGGCCAAAATCAGGCATAAATCTAGGTCATTACACATTTTATATTCAATTGCGGCTGAAATTCATTACTAAAAAGAATCAAAAAAGAATCAAAAGTAATCCTTTATAAGTAGTCGATTATTTTTTGCTCAATTTTGATTCTTTTTTGATTCTTTTTAATAATCCCAAGTAATCCCTGATTATATTTTGATTATTTGGAATCGTAATCAATTACTAATCAAAATTTCTCGATCGAGGATTATATAATCAATTACGATTCTTTTTAAAAGTAATGTAATTGATTACTAATCGTAATCGCAATTTAACAGCTATGGTGTAGTCTCCCCGAGCAAGAGATCTTTCAAAACAACCAGTTTCCTGTTGCATGTTCCATATAGTTTTCCGCGTGGCTGTTGGGGTAGTAGATAATTACTCGGCATCTGATGATGAAGGTTTTCTGCTCAATCCTTGACCGACCAGACTCAATTTCATTTCATTTAGTTATTTCAGCCCTTAAACATAGCACTTATAAATATTAAAAATATACTCGTACCTTAAGCAGAGCTAAAAAAGGCACCGCAGGGGCTTAGTGGATGTGTGCTCGGTCTGTGGTGTAACTGGTCGCTGGTTTGATTCTTGCCAGATTAACAACATCTAAAAGAAAAGGAAATATGTTCTCAAATTATAACTTTGCACCCGGCGCCGTGTCTCCCGAGCTAGTTGACAACTCTCCGAGAGTATACTTTGCCAAGAAAATAGAATCTTCTCAGTTCCGTTGGGATATGCATATACAAGACTTAATTTGTCGGTCCCGCTAACTTGTCCTAAAATAAAATGAGCACAAGCAAGATATTGCGTGAATGCTAGGCCTTGGGCTATTGGTCCTAGGATGTGTTTTGGTGTGGCTTGGTATTTCAGATGTATTCGCAGTTCGCTGTGACCTTTTCGAATCTCAGTTATTACTGTCAAACTGTCTTAGTTAGTTTCATACATGCGTAAATTTCTTAAAGCGTTGTATGACCACGACCGCTTCCGAATGTTTTAGTCCTGGAAGTTCAGACCATTATAACATAGGTCATGCCTAACTCTTAACTAATTTTTCAAAAGCGCGTAAGTCGGTATCTAGACTCCGCATCAGGATACTGGCTAAGGACTTGTAAGGTGTGACTTACTGAAGTTTGAACGAACTGCAGAAAATGAAATTTTTTGATTGCCCACTTCAGGTGAAATACCCCGTTTACCAGTTTTGTTTAACCGACCCACCCCATTATTTTCGTATGCCAGTAGTTTCATCAAAACTAGCCGGCTGCGTTCTCCGCGATATATCTTCATTTTTCTTCCGCTCAAAGCCACTGCCAGACCAGTGCGCTGCTACCAAGGGCGCTGTTAATTAGGAGCGCACCGCAGCCCACCACAAGTGGTTGGCTAGGCAACAGCATCAGCAGCCAGCACCCTCTTCCGCGGCCGCAATTAATTGAATCCCATCTCAGCAAACAGCTTCAGAGGATAAACAAATAGCGGGGCAAATATTTCAATGATTATCACACAATTTGGGGGCATTGTCAGGCGTTAAGCTGGCAGGCACCGAAAGCACGCGCGACTTGCCACTGAAATGTGCCACGTACAAGTGTCCAACAATTTATATCGGTAGCCAGCGGCGAAAGTGTCTTGCCACGTGCTCTTGTTGGTGTGGTTGTTGTTGCCGTTGGAATAAGAATGTGCCAGCGCCCTAATCTTGGTCATAATCGATTGATAATCAATGAGACACTCACTTCATCATAATTGAGTGGCATTGGAAAGCACTCGGCGGTACATTTTGTTGACGCCACTGCCGTAATGGAGTGCCTTCTCTCACATCTATGGAGATGCCGCTTCTTGGCAACACTCATTGCTTACGATATTTGAAACAATTTTAACAAGTGATAATTATAGCCTCATAAATTATATACCGACGAGTACCAATGCACTATACGCAAGTTAGTTTTCGGGCCACGCATATTTTTCATATATTTAAGCTATGTCGTAAGTAATATTCGTGTCAAATAAGTCGAATTTTGTAATATAAAAGAGAGAATTTAACATAGTATTTCTCCATACATTTCTTTTTACAAATTTAATAATTTCTTTACAAAATTCCCTCGGCTGCATAGGAAATAACTATTGTTTCATCAGACATTAATTTCATTGAAGAGTTAATTTTCAAATAATCACTTAATGAAGAATCTTATAATTTGCCTTCATAGTTTTTCATAAACGCAGAACAATGTGAAAGATTCGCGTGCATATCTTCTGTCGAAGTTTGGAATGTACTAAAGAGATGAGATCCAACAGCTTCATTCAACAGTCTCATTCGTTTCGACTTTATGCATTTTGAACTAAAATTGTCAGAATTCGCACGAAAAATAATTTTTAAGGAAATGTGTGTTCTCAATTGCGTCTTTCCAATTGTTTTCCGATTCAAAGAAAATATTTGTCTTCACCTGTCATCCGCAAGGGGTGAATTTCGGCTGCTGTGAAGAACGTATCATTGGAAACATGTGCATATTGGAAAATCATGTTGTCACAATTTATCATTGCTTTCACTCCGCTGCGCCTTCGTCGGGAATAAAGTTAATATTTCATATTAAAAATTTAAACAAATGCACAGGATGTGTGCCGGCGACTGATTGTGAGATGCGTTGTCAGGACGCTGGAAACAGGCAGGCGTCATTGTGATACTCCTGCTCAATTTTTTAATTCGTCATTGAAGCTGCCGCCTTCCTGGTCTTCGGAATTGTGCTCAATGAATACGCCTCCTCCGCTATCTTCTATCTATCAGCTATCATTTTCGATTACGATTTTGCATAGTCATATTGAAAAATCACATAAAGTCATGCAATAACGTTGGGATTTGAAGGGCATTATTTGAGATTTAAAAAGAATGAAGAAGAAGCTAGTTTCAGCCGAGGCTATGCGTGGTGCTTAAAGAATAAAACTGCGAGTCATCTGCCGCTAATAAGTGAGTGATTCTATATTTCTAGCCTAATGTGCGCAGCGTTTTGTGGCATCCCAACAAAGCCCTATTCTGCCCCTGCTTCTCCACCTACACGATATACATATGTACATATGTTTCATGTAATTTTTCATGAGGTGAATTTCATATAGACTAATAAAAATATGTAATAAATTGCATGGAAATACGTGGAGACACTGGGTTAAGAGCCGTAACTGAAGATGCTCACCTCAAAGCAACAACTCGCAATAGCCAAAAGTCTGCCTTCCCCCCGGGGTTGTATAATCCTGAAATTCGGCTTATGTCGTTCGTTCGAATTTCAATAGTTTAAAGACCTAATTCTAACTCATCAAATCAATCAATACTATGAACTAGAGGAGTTACTGTTCATACCAAGGCCAAATTGAAAGAAATTTTAACGTGTTTAAGGGGTCCGTTCCTCTAAAGGGAAAAAACGGGAAGCATTATGAGGTCTCTTATGTTTTCGCAGTGTGAATATAAACACACCTTTTGTTCAAGGCCATAACGTAAACATATTTTGACATTGTGTTTGTTCCTCTTGCGACAGCTCCTCAGCTTCTTTCTTCGCATTTGACAAGTTTTTATTTTATATCCACTTTTTATGTAATTTCACGTTATGTTTCCATTGATACACATATATATTTGATACTTTATTCCTTAACCCATTTGGGACCATGGTGCATGAACTTAAAGGTAAATGATTAAATTTACACACCACTAAAAATAAGGACGTGGATACTCTTAAATATAAAAAAAAACGTGTTGCCTACGACTTGTAGGTTTCCCGGAAGGATGTGTTGCGAAACCGCAGCGTTGCCCCTTATATTGCAAATCACCGTAACGGGAAAATACATCGAATTCTTATCTGAAAAAATGCGATTGAAAAACATTCAAAAACTTAAATCTGTTACTTTATTTAAATAAAGAAAGCTTGCCCATTCTTTAAGCAGGTACAACACCAAACCATTCAATGTTTCCATGTTTCGTTTCGTCTCAGATATCGGTTAAATTCGATGTGCGGTTTCGGTAAAGCTCTTGAACTTTTTCGATGCAGTTACAACTTCGGAAGTCCGCCAGTGTTTTTGATTATAAACAAAATCTCGAAAAGAATTAAATCTCAAAACTTTTTAACTGCAATCTAATCAGCTGTTTAACTTTCAATTAAAAGAGATAAACAACATTGGTATGTGCTTGCAAATATTTTCCGTATTTGTATTTGTAATACATATTTTGAAATATCAAAATACCGGTATCAGAAGCTTAGTAATACCGGTATTTCGATATCGGACCGGTTTGGCCCGGCATTTTGGAATACCGGTTTCGATAATACTGGCATCGAAACCCTACTAGAAACTATAAGGAATACAAGATGTTAAAATAATTTAGCTTTCAAAGAATCAAAGGGCTCAATTTGACCATATACATATGTATGTATCCATCTATACTGTTACCTCATTTGTTGATTTCTTGAGCTGTAATCGCATTTCTTGCTTCTTTTTGTTGTCATTTAAAGCTGACATTTTTAATGAGATTTGCATTGCGCACATAAATGCCTTCATTATCGTAAAAGCATGTTGGATGCGTACACCGGGAATGCTTCATGCCGCAACCGAAGAACGCTGCGAAATGTAAGAGAGGGAACATAATACATATAATGTAGAAAATAAATGCTTTCAAGTATGTACTACTCATATTGCGGTATCGCTATGTACACTTCTCTATTTAAACAGTATAGTTTAAAAAAGAAAAAAAGACTTGGTAATATTGAGAAAAATCGAGCTTTTTTAATAATATACGATTAATAAAACGGCAGTTGATGTAAAAACACAAAAAAGTTTTAAATAAAATTTAAGATGTTCAAATTGTTGAATTGGATAAAATCCTGCCATCAGTAAGAAAAGCATTTTTCGTGAATTTTGTATCAATAATTTACTTTGTTAAATATGTTAAATTGTTACAGCATATTCACAAGCATTTAACTAACCACTTAGTAAGGATATTGTCGAAGAAAAGATGTCACTGGGGTATTTCAAAAATCATTATGATGATTATCCGTTCGTTTTACAAATTAAGTCTTGTATTTATAACTAATTTACACGTTGTACATATACTTATAATTCAATAATAAATATATTCCATACGAACTTTCCTTTCAATTAGACATGATGACTGGAAAATTAAAGTTGTTGCCATTGCCTTGCAGTTCATGTAAAAGTATACATTAGGTAGATTCCCGTACTTTCCAGACCAAAACCTCGAAAGCTGCCTAATATTTTAAGCTCAACCAATGATATACTTCGAAAAATTTTGACAACGCCTTGAGACAATCCATATTCCTACTAAATCTTCCAGCATACCTACGGTGACCATATTTTTTTAAATGAAAACGGAGAACACACCCAACAACATACCTTTCTCTTTTGCTAAAAATTAAAAAATGGCAAATGTCCGTTTTAAAATAACTTATAATTATAATAAAAAATTGCTCTATGTTCCATATAAAAAGTTTCGAAGTTATGTTAAAATATTTTAATAAAGGCAAAATTGCAAAGAATTTTTGCAAAATACCCTGTGTCTGGAAATGGACTCAAAATGGACCCTGTATCAAGGTAAGATTTTTTCATGGTTTGAACTAAGGAACCACCAGATCAGATTGCTGGTATTCACTCGATATCAGAGATTTCAGTTTTGCAAAACTGATAGAAAGGGATTTTTTTGATATTTTCGGGCAGCACTGCTGTATTCATTGACAAAAGCTGTGTTGAGTTTAATCATAAAATTATGACAATTCATAATTCATGTGTGGTATTTATTTTTTTATACGATATTAATTCGTTTTGTATCAAATATAAAACACATTTAAAAATAGAGAACATTTCCATGTTTTTTATTACAAAATATGTAATAGAGAACATCGGCTTAACATAGAGTACCGTTCTATATAATATAGTACGGTTGGTCACCGTAAGCATACCAAAAAAGATAAAACGAACATCACACAGCACCAGAAACTCTTCCGCAAAATGCAATTGGTAGACGCCAACAACAAGTGGGCTTTAATAGTCACGGACGGGCCGAAGACCAAATACTCCACTTCCTTCGGCGCAATCCATGAAGACGGCTTAATTATCGCGAACGACATACTTCAATCCCACCGCTCAAACTTTACAGCCGATCCATAGCCATCCGCGCAGCAACATTTGATCACAAATGAAGGGAGAAATTTGTAATTTGCTCAAATAGCCTCTCTACGATTGAAGCAGTAAAAAATATAAAGAAAAGTAGTCCAACATTAATCACATTAGATATTCCTGCATCGAACACAATGAAAGGCCAAAAGAAATGTGGTCCTTGGTAATTACAAAGCTGACGCTGTAGTACGGAAGACTGATGATTTTACCTGCCAATCCTTTTCCACACCAGAGGCCAACGACTTAAAGAGAACAGTCAATAATCACCTTCACATGGAAAGACAGACCCATATGGGGCACTTACAGCCACAGATACGAGGACCTCAACCCAACCGGCTACGACTTGATCATATCCGCCTCTCGCACGAACACCTGCTAAGTTGGAAATCCCGACCTGTTTGTCCCTTCTGTCCCCTTGTGATGTGCGATTCTAACGGCTTTGCTTATAGCTTAGAAACTTACCTATATAATAATGCAGGTGATGATTTGATTTTGCCAGGCAGACCCGATCTCGGAAGCACTCCGAACAGTGTTGTGCGTTTGTCACAACCATACCAAACTTTGACCATCATATACTTTTCTTCGACAATTTTTATACCACGCTACCTTGATTGATATATTTGAGTGCAAGGGGAATCTATAGCTTTGGTCCGATGAAAGTCAACAGAATTCCTAACTGGAAGTTTCCTTCAGACAAGAAAAAATAAAGGCTGCAGAAAGAAGTGGATTTAATGGATGGGCTTATGGGCCATTATCATATTCGAGCTAAGAATCGAAATCCAATGATTCAACTTTTTTATCACCAATCGATATGGCTGCTAAAAATCCAATGATTCAAGCGATGATACCTCTGCAGGAAGAATGTTATTGGAGCTACCAGAATTTCGTGAAGAAATTGCGGCTGGTCTTGTTGGGTACAAAGAGAGAGACGTTCTGTTGGTGGACAAGTGAGCCTTCAACAAGCAAGTTCATCACAAGCGAGTGCTTCTGGCATTGGCACAAAATTAAAACATCCCGTCTATGGCATCCGTTACGATAATCATGACCACTAGTTTTTCTAATTTTTTCTCAATAAAAACCACAGGATATATAAATTTTTCTCAATAGAAACCACCGCATATAAAAAAATACAACTAACTTTTTTATAGTACCTTAATCGGCATGGATGCCCTGCGGCAGCATTTCTTATTTCTCACCTGGCGACTAAACTAGATGAGCAATTAACCTGCGAATCTTGAATTCTCATATTTTAGCCCATAACCTACCAGGAAAAATTCTATACTAACTTTCAATACTACTAAGGTTTAATATGTGTAGCATACGGGTATTCCATACTATCACATCACTAGTATTTAAGCTGTAAGCAGAAGCAATTTGGAAGCTGCATTTTAATTATTAAGTCATTGTCACTCCCCCAGGCCGTCAACAAGTTTCCGTTAAATGTTTCCGACAAAGCTGGCCGCTTTCAGCGGCTTATTAATTAAGATCACATTTTCAGATATTTTTCCTCAGATACTTAGCAATTCATATTTCCTCCCTGTCCTTGCCTCTCCCACGCTGTCTTTCGGCAGTCATTTACGCTTTAGCTGCACTCAAATGAGGTTGTTAAAAATTTCCAATCAATTGCTTTTCCCTTTAAATTCTGCAGAAAGATTACTGCAACAGCTGCATGCGGCGCAGCTGCAAAGCAAGAGAAAAGGACTATGAAACTCAGTTGTAAAATAAACATTTCAAATGTCGATAAAAATAATTATTAATTTAATTCACAAAAGAAAGCAAAAGCTCAATATTATATGGTTTGTCTTATTTTAAAAATTTCGTGAATGTCCTTTCAAATAGCTTGCGAATTTAGATTTGTCTGCCACAAAATTTTCGAGTTGCTGGCCAGTCAACGCAAATCTTGCTTCGGAAGTACGCACGAATGGCTTTAAGGAGTTGCTGCCATGTGATAGATATTGGTGGATAAGGATGAGGCCAATCCCATTTTCATGCACTTCGGTTTGAAATACCGAGTTACGTTTGCCCATGCTTTCATACATAAGTATGTATAAATATTTGTCTGGTAAGGCCGGGAGTAAATGAGCTCACTTTATCTTCTGTTTTGGAGTCAACGGTGTCTTTTCTTACGAAATCCCGGGAACCCGAAAAGAAATTACCCGGATTTTAAGAGATTTAAATTACACTGGATTTCGGGGTGCCGGAATTGGACTCCCTAATACCAACATATTCGCATTAGGCTACAATTAACACTGCCACCGAACAATTGCGAAAACTCGCTCCATTTAAATGGTTTTAATTGCCTAATAAAAGCAAAGTGACAACAATAAATGCCTAAAATAATGGCGACCATGCTTTCAGCGTTTCCGTGTAATATCTTGTGTGCAAATAAAATGTGACTATAAATATGCGAAGCACGCAGACTCTGTGAACCGCAACTGTCAACAGGAAGGCGAACTGTCGGGGATAAGCGAGTTGCCACCTCAAGCGTCACCTTTAAGCGAAAGAGTCTGGCATTGAGAGCGGGGAAAGGAGTACTTAAAATGGAGGACGTTCAGAAATTGAAGGCCGAAAGAAAAGCGAAAACATCAACCATTTGAAAGCCGCGCACCTTCTGACACATTGAAAGTACCAACGCCCAACGCATATCGGCTCCTTTTTATACAGGCTTCTGTAATTAATTTTATTTAACTTTAGCAAAAATGATATGTATTCAAAAGATCTAAAATTTTCAATTCTATATTCGAAAATACAATCCTCATACTTTGGATGCACTCAATGTACCTATTCCGTCCTGTGGACGCTTTTTATAACCCAGGTAACACAAAATTTACATATGTATAAGTTAAAAGATTTTTTGTTTGGATTTGCTAAAAAAAAGCAGTCAAGTGCGAGTCGGGCTCGCTCACTGAGGGTTCCGTACCAGAAATACCCTTTTTAGCGTTCGAATTTAGTTTCCCCTTGCCAGTCTGGCCATAAAATTTTTCACATTTTGACCTACATCTTCGAAACCAATTCACCTAAAATTATAAAAAAAACATTTTAGGAATCCACGGACGTAGCCCTATCTAACGAGACCCCACAATATGTAAACAACAAAAATTTGTCGCTAAGGAAATTTTTTACTATGGTAATCTTAAATAAAATTAAAAAAATAGAAAAACAAATAAATCGAAAAAAGCAGCAGTGTTCTAGTAATCTATGACTAAAGACCTACTAACTATGATTTTACCAAAATTTTAGCTTAAGAAATGTAGAAAGCCAGGGGGGTATGGCCATTTTTTCGACATTTTGTGCTATATCTTCGAAACCACTTTACAGAAAATTATAAAAAAATGTCTTTGGAATCCATGGGCGTAGCCCTTTCTAATGATATCCCACTCGATATAAACAACAACAATTTTTTTCTGAGGGGGTCATCTTAAATTTAAAAAAAAGTAAAAAAATTAAAATTTCGAAAAAGGGGCAGCCATTTAGTCATTCGTGATCAAATACCTAGTAAGCCTGATTTTATCAAAATTTTCGGTTAAGAAATGGTGTGTGCAGAAGGGATCATGTGAGGACAGGTCTGTTTTTTTCACCTTTTCAACTATATCTTTCTAACCCGTTTACATAAAATAAAAAAAAAATACATTCTAGAATCTATGGATGTAGCCCTTTCTAACGATACCCCACACGATACGATTTAAAAATATTTTTATTTTTTTTTGTCCGACCCGAAAACCTTTAAAAATTATAAAAAAATACTTCTAAAAATATTTCTTAGCTTTTTATAGTGAAAATGTGTTAAGGTTATTAAGACCTAACACCGTGCCAAATTTCAGGTTTCTACGATTAAAATAAGGTCGTTTTATATACACACTCCCAAAACAAAAGTGACCTTATAAGTGTTCCCGTTTTTTTCCCTTTTAGGGGAACGGAACCCTAAAAACAATCTTTATTCGGTGCTATGCACCTTTTCCAAACGGGGTATAATCTTGAACTGAATTTACAATCTTAAAGTAACTTAGAATTAAGCTTCATTGCAACCTCTGCCGCTGCTATTGTTTCTATTGTCGTGGTATTCTGCCGCTGCTATTCCTCTGCCGTTGCTATTGATTCTATTGCTGTTGGATTCTGCCGCTGCTTCCACTAGAGCACTCTCTCGTTGATACACCTGCTCACTG
The DNA here is from genome assembly GCA_963457695.1 of Neria commutata. NCBI lineage: Eukaryota > Metazoa > Arthropoda > Insecta > Diptera > Micropezidae > Neria > Neria commutata. The sequence continues at coordinate 22,339,955 of OY735247.1, read as the reverse complement.
CTACTTGCCGTGGTCAGCATAAAGTTCTATGGGAACGGGCAGCCAATGTGAAGTTCCGTGGGAACCGTATCTGATGTTTGGATTTGGGTTTTCTTAACTTATATACAACCTAATTATAACATCGGTTTTGGCAAACTTTTTTTGCAAAGAATAGTAGTTAAGAAAGTTAGAGAAATATATATCATATTTTAAAATTAAGTGTGATCAAAGTACATAAAACTTTACATAAAACAACCCATATTCTTCATTGAACAAACTTAAAAACGACTTCAAATACAGTGATTAAAAAATTACAATTTTAACTTTAATATACATCCTTAATTTTAAGATTGTAAAAAACTTATATCAAGGTCAGAGCATCTAAATTCAAAAATGCTGCAATGTTAACCCAGAAATAATACTGAGTAAACTTGAATCAAAATGGAGCGTGTTTGATTTAGAACTCTCCGATACTTTCGATACCGTGAGGGTCTTCAGACAAGGCGACCTCTTCAACTTTCTAATGAAGAGAGTACTGCGGCAAGCCGGTGTTATTCGCAATGGCACAATTTTCTACGTGTCCAGCTCCTGGCGTACGCCGATGATATTGATGTCCTCGAACGCACTAAGCGAAATGTTACCGCTGCTTACTCGGCTATCGAAAGAAAAACATCCAAAGTGGGTATGGCGGCCAGCTAGAAGGAAATAGGGGTATGTATATCATTGCAACGCCATTACAATCACAAACGATATCAGTAGGAGTTAAGATGGAGCGTTACACTTGCCAATACGTGCTACAAAAAATATTACTTATGTCAATAGATCGAAAGTTAAAAAAGTAAAATGCAAACATGAACATCAAAAAGCGGAGGATGCAGTGACAGTCTTCCCATTGTTTCAAATTATCGAATTCCCTGGTTTATTCGTTTTATTACATTGCTTGTTTGCTGAACATTCCGAGCAATGCGCTGTTTGCTTTCTTCCTTCGTTCCCTTGCTCCCTTCTGTCAACCACGTCGACAAGGTCGTCGATAAATGAAGGAAAGAAATCACCGAAACGTGCAAGCAAGCCATGATAGCTGCGACGCCACAGCTTGGTATTCAATATTGCGGGTTAACGCGATGCTTGCTTTTTAAAAATGAGCGTGATGGCTTTTCTTTTCCCATTAATACACTTCGATATTTGTGACAGTTGTCATGCTGTCATCATTTCTTTGTATGCGATAATAAACATGTAACTACATAGTATTAATTACTAGTTCAGAAATTGCGTGGAATGTAGACAATGTTTCCATTCGGTCTATGACAAGAGTATACCTATTTATGTAAAATGATAAAACTGCATCATTTCCATGAAAAATATGTCAGATGAAAAAAGATTCATTCAACTTCTGGACAATGCTACATACATGCAAATACATCTCGGTAGATTTCTTGAAAGTATTCATTCCATAAAAAGGAGACCAAACGATTTTTGCCAACTACCGTGGTACCGTGGTGTCAGTCCCCTGGCCATAGCACTATTGAGCGTAATCTGTGAAAGACTGAAGCCCTTTGCCAGGAATCCAAGTGGGTATTAGTAATGTGGCTTCAGACCTGGTAAGTCTCTCATTATCCATATATTTACATTGCGCCAAATCCCAGAAAATACCCATGAAGAATACATCAACGTGTACCACGTTTCGTGTTTTTTTTTTAGACGTGTGGTTTTCAATCAAACAATACTTTTTTCGGAGTTGGTCTTTTCGACAGCTGTCACTTGATTTATGCTCAATTTGGTTTACCATTTCATAATAAATATGTAGACTTACTCCAAAATAATGGTTCGGTTCGCGCGACACATTTTTGAAAATTTTGTTCAGCGATGAAGCTCACTTTTGGTTGAATGGGTACGTTAATAAGCAAAATTGTCGCATTTAGAGCGATGATAATCCACAAGCCATTGTTGAGACGCCGTTACATCTTCAAAAAGTCACTGTTTGGTGTGCTCTATGGGCAGAGGGAATTATTGGTCCATATTTCTTCAAAAATGAAGCCGGCCATAATGTTACAGTCAATGGGGATCGCTATAGAGCCATGATTAATGACTTTTTCGTGCCTGAATTGGAGGAGGTTGATATGGACGACCTTTGGTTCCAACAAGACGGCGCTACATGCCATACAGCCAACGAAACAATCGATTTATTGAAGGAAACTTTTGGTGAGCGCATTATCTCGCGTCGTGGGCCTGTGTCGTGGCCTCCAAGATTGTGCGATTTAACACCGCTGGACTATTTTTTGTGGGGTTATGTGAAGTCGCTTGTCTACGCAGATAAGCCATAGACGATTGACGCCTTGAAAGAGAATATTCGGCGCGTTATTGCTGACATACGGCCCAATTGCTGCAAAAAGTGGTCGAAAATTGGGCCTCTCGGCTGGAATTTATTCGAGCCAGCCGCGGCGGCCGCTTGCCTAAAATCATTTTTAAAACATAATGGCAAACCTTTATCTTTATAATAAAGCCAAATTCTTGGCCATTTCATTAAATTATATGCGTTTTATTTCTTCTTGAAAACCACACGTCTAAAAAAAACACCCTTTACAAGGCTGCATTCGAAAGCCGATATGAAATCAACTATACGCCGCGGCATGTCTAAGTTCGGTGTCACTATTATGCTGGTTCGGTTGTGCAGGATGACGTTGAAAAGCACGAGTTGCTCCGTCAAAGTTGAGAAAGACCCCCTCGCTGCGATGGCAAGTCTGATTTTTATTACAAAGTATGGCAACTCGAATTCTCCAGAAAACATCCAAAGCTCATCAACCCTGTGAGGTGTACTAAATCTCTCAAGCCGTTAATACCTAGGTAAAGAAACGCTCTTTAAGCTTAGCTCTCATTCTTCTTGCTGTAACATCCGTAAGACGTCTTTTTGGATCTCCAAATACGAAGCAAAAAGAAAGGAAAAAAAACTTTAATAGTTAAAGTAAGTTTAATATTTGGAATAAAGATTAATTTTAAAATAATTAAAAGAAAACTCAAATTAGGAAGTGCTCATTGCTTATCGGCTGAAGATTTAAGAGAAGATTCAGTGATTCCTGAAGAAAACGCGGATTAAAATTTATCGTCTCTTTTGCCTTCTGGAGCAATTGCACCAGAAGTGCATTGCATTCGCGATACCAGCGAAAATCAGCAAAAACAAGTAAGGAAGTATCTGTCGGGTTTCACCGACAGAGTAATACCCTACACCATGATCCCAACTGGAGTGATAATTAACTGAAATTGTGTGCGCATTTGGTTTGCAACCTACATAATGGGCGGACCACGCCCATTTTTGGCAGACTACAAGATATACCTAATAGTACTATATATGCCAAATATAGATGCTCTGACAGGTGTACAACAGATGTGGTCGGCATATTTATTTCACTGCCCCCATGGTGGGCGGACCACGCCCATTTCTGGAGAATTGAAAGGTATTCCTGCCAGAAACGACGTGACCAAATCTGGACGCTCTGGTTTATATATTATGGAAGTTAAGAGGATTTTTCGTTTATCGCTTATATAGTGGGCGGATCACGCCCATTTTCTTGTATGGCATCTAAGACCTATGTATATATCACTTGGGAACCAAATTTCATTCATATAAATTCGTAAATAATCATTTGGGAGCCATTTTACCAGAAAAAATTGTCGGCCTATATAGTGGGTGGACCACGCCCATTTTTTCGTATGACATAGATGACCGACCCCTTAACTTGAATACCAAGTATTATTCTTTTCAATGAGGAATTAGACAAATTACAGCAATTTTATCGCAAAAAACCCGAGGTAGTGGGACTTACAGGCCCATTGTGGGCGTGTCCTTCGACCGATTTCGCTAATCTTAGAACTTAAACTAAGTTTAGGTTCACTCTAACTGTGTACCAAATTTGGTCTAAATCGGACAACTCCTTCTTTCTCTCCTGTGTAAACGGACCGCCAGAACGACAGACGGACAACCGGAAATCAACACAGAAAGTGATTCTGATCATTTCTATATACTTATGTCTATACCTAGGACGGCTCCTTTAATGCGTTACAATTTTCACACAAAGTTATTATACCCTATTACCATAGGTGTAGGGTATAAAAACATAAATTGTTGTTTTTTTCTTGTGCATACTATTTTGTAGCATCTTATACCTGCTACTCAAATCCACAACTTTCCTTCTAATACAGAAAAATGCAGCTCTGTGTAGCTTACTTAATGTGGTGATTTGACCAAAATTGGTTTGAATCAGCCCAGCGGCCAATCGATTGGTGCTTTTTGATTTTAAATCAAAATCAACTTTTTTGATTGGTGATTTGAATCAGACAAGGGCAAATCACTGATTTGAGTTTTTTGATTCAAATCAATATAATTGGTGGTGCCTGATTGGAAAATCAGAAATTTAAATCGATTGGTGGAGTTGATTTTTAAATCAAAAATTTAAATCAGTTGATTTGTAAACCGATTTAGATTTGAATCTTTTACAGGTCTGCCATAAACCTACCTACAATTTGATGAAAACTTTACCACATTAAATGAACCGTTGTAAATTGTCCGACTTAAACTAAATTTGGTATACAGTGACACTGAACCTTAACCTAGTTATGAGATTATTCAAATCGGCTGAAGTACATGCCCAAAATCTTTAACTATTCATACCTCAGTATTTTAGCTTTTTAAAAGAGTGAAATTTTGTACTCAAGTTAAGGTACTATTAGCCCTTAACCCTTCATGTTATATGAAAATGGGCCTGGTCCATCCACTAGATAGAGGATAAAATGGCTTTTATTTGACTAATTATGTATGTATGTAAAAATGGACATGGCCCTTCCAATATGTAAACGGTAAATCGAATACATTCAAAATTTCTTTCGTACCCATGTCAGAGCATCAATATTTGGTTATTTATCAATATTATTGCGCTATTCGGTTACATGGTATAGCATATTATTTTGTCAGATATGTATATCCTTACATGTATATGATAATAATAATAATTTTAATTCAAAATTCACAAGTCTATTTTTAGAAATTTTAAAAACTTCCTCGTAAGGTATGTATCATGTTTGCCGATGCAAAATTTTGGTTAAACGACCAAAGTCAATTGATTGTGCAATAAACATTAAAAAGTATCAAAACATACGAGTTTATGTTTATTCGGCAGCTTGAATGTTAGAAAGAATAGTTTTTATTCGGACTGACTTGCCAAAGAGAAATGACAATACTTAGTTGTCTATTTCTGTTCTGAAACAAAGCAATTTTAAGTGTACAACAACAAAGAATTAGAATTATTGCTCACATGGGCAGGTCATATAGCTATTTCGGTTTTTGCCAGAAAACCTCATCAGTGACTTTTAATGTGAATTATAATAATTTCTAAACGACTAATTACTCGAAATAGAAGCATTAATGGTAAAGTCTGTGAAACGTAGGAGTTGAACCATGAACCTATGACGTAGTAAGCGAATGCGCTAACCATCACACCATCGGACTGGACGACTCTGCGCTGGCAAACATCACAGTTACCTGCTGTCTATATCAAACGCATAGTGTTTGTTGTTATTGTACACTGTCTAATGCAATTGTTTTTGCCTTACTTGAGAGCTCCATCGGAGCACATACTTGAGGCAAATGAATGTATCAGTTTTTGTTTCTGTAAGAACATTTCTTCGTTTTTACATTATGTTTACTTTCTGATTTGGGTGTGTCCTCCCTATCATAATATACGAGTTTATGTTTATTCGGCAGCTTGAATGTTAGAAAGAATAGTTTTTATTCGGACTGACTTGCCAAAGAGAAATGACAATACTTAGTTGTCTATTTCTGTTCTGAAACAAAGCAATTTTTAGAAATATTTCGAGTAATTAGTCGTTTAGAAATTATTATAATTCACATTAAAAGTCACTGATGAGGTTTTCTGGCAAAAACCGAAATAGCTATATGACCTGCCCATGTGAGCAATAATTCTAATTCTTTGTTGTTGTACACTTAAAATTGCTTTGTTTCAGAACAGAAATAGACAACTAAGTATTGTCATTTCTCTTTGGCAAGTCAGTCCGAATAAAAACTATTCTTTCAAAGTATCAAAACATTAAAAGTTGAGAAGAAAATGGAGCAGACAGTGACAATTGAGCTGTGATTTTTGAAAGTGGAATAAGTCAATTTTCTGTTATCGCGAGATATTACATTGTTTACATTTCACTCTCAGTGTCAATACTATTAAGAGAAAAAAATTTCCATCTCCCAAATACTAGAATCCAAATTTTTTTTTACTTTAAATTATTTACCCATAGAAAGATCATAAAAAGTTTCATCTATTACTGCCATTATCTACATTTTTGTAAAAAAAGGACTTATTCCACTTTCAACAATCACAGCTAATATATAATTTATTCTGCAGCTCTATCTGGATCGACTGAACTAAACGCCCGTCTTCAAAATAATACATCATACAGGGAGAAGAGATTGAAGTGTTACCAATTACATACAGGTATATCTGTCAAACCGATATTGCCAACTACGTGAAATGCATACCAATGACAGTTGTTTATATGTATTGTTTAAAAGCTGCCACAAGCGTCTAAGCAAAGAGTATGTTAATATATGGTATGTTATATTAACATACTCTTTGGTCTAAGTTTTATAGAACAAATGTTATTCAAAATGGAATTCGAATATAACGAATTGGAATTGTACGAAAGTGGCGAAATTCCAAACATTGTGTTCTCCGATGAGAAAAATTTCCCTATTGAGCAGTTCATAAACTCTCAAAATAATCGTGAACGCACTTCCGAAAATTTGAGACTACGAATGGCCACCAGAAGCGGCCAGAATGGTAAGGGCAGCTGTAACCGTCGATGGACGCTTTCCAATCGTTTTCATCGAGCCTGATGGCAAAGTCAATGCGACTTATTATTGGAAAAATGTTTTTCAAGTTGCTTTATAGCCGTGGGCACGCAAACATATCGGTCGTAGACCATGGACGTTCCAACAAGACTCGGCACTGTCTCATAAAACTCTTGTGAACCAAGAATGGTTAAAAAATCACGTTCCACACTTCATTTCCTCCACAATTGAATACCGTTCTTAAATGACGCAATTGATAGTTATTGGCATTGGTATTTACTGCTTAAGTGTAGCTTTTCGTTTTAATTAGCACGTATTTATCAGTTTCTTACATAACTCAACTTCACCGCCACATGCGGAGTCGATCACGTTTTTTATAAGAAAGGGTGATACATTTAATAAATTTTTGATTCTAGCGATAGTTTGATATTTTGTAATTGTGGTATCTTTTTTAAGGTTATTGTTTTATCTGTTTTATATCTGGTTGCTCCATTATTTTTCGGCGGTCTGGTGGATCATTCATTGCTTGTACGATACTGAAGTGCGATTTGACCTAAATAAGCACTATACTGTGATTATATGTATATTTGGCGATCAATTATTAAGTGTACTTAAACTGAACTGTGTAAAATACAGCAGAACAAAAAGGCGCTAACGTACACTCAAATCAATGTTTGTGATAGCGACAATTGATCTTATCAACACGAGAGGCAAACGTTAACTCTGATTATGTTAAAAAAGCAGTCAAGTGCCAGTCCGGCTCGCAGAAACAGAGTTCCTTACCAGAAATGCCCTCTCTAGTGTTCCTTGCCCGTCAGTCCTTGAAACAAGAATGGTATCATCTAGGTCGCGCACTCGTCAATTTCGTTCGAGGCAGTGAACGGACGGACAGAGAAGGCAGAAAACGTATACGTTTTTCAACGTAGAAATCTTAAATATGGCATGATGTGATTTTCTTAATGTTAAAGCAGAGACAGTTTAGTAGAATCTAATAAACTGTCTCTGGTTAAAGTATTTTAACCATAAAAAGTTCAGAAATATTTTTAGAAATATTTTTTTTAAACGGGGTCGGGTCGGCCCAAAAAAATATATTTATATCGTACCGTCTGGGGCATCGTTAGAAAGGAAATCCCAAAAATAATTTTTCATAGTTTGAAGTTAATTTGGTTAAGAGCAATGAGAGCAACTTGTAAATGAATTTTCTATGATTTTTATTTCGTCAGAAAGATTAAAATTTCTATACTGAAAATTTATAAAGGTATTGCTTCAAGGAAAAATTCATTTATAAGAAATACTTAGAGCCAAAATGTGTGTGGTTCATATCCAATTTTGTGATTACTAATTTCAATCAAAAACAAATAAATAAATAATTGGCGTAACAGTCTAACGGGCTTAGCCATCGATTTCTCGCATTTACTATATAATATATATATATATATATTAACATACTCTTTAGTTCCATTTTTTCAAACTGTAAGATAATTTCGGTTCCCCTACTTTAGGAAAATAAATAGTGTCTGACCGATATTCATCTTTTAAAGAGCCCTATGCTAAACGCTAGACTTTTCATTGTTATTGAAATAAATAAATAATTGGCAAAACAGCCCAAATTGGCTTTAATTTTAAAGAAATACCATAAGTGTTTTAATATGGATATTTTCAGTAGTCATAAATTAAAGTAAACGGAGTAAAAAATTTAATTCCATCCCCCTTACTGCATACGCCAATGAGCGTATAAAAGTCAATAGCTAGATGCCAGGTGTGGGGGAGGAGCACATTAGCAACAACTACTCGTACCGAGTCAAGAACAGATGATGTGGTTCGGATAAGCGAACTGTACAAAGCTGAAATAGCAGAATAGACCGGATATAAAGAAATCTTCTGATAAAATGTTTATAAATGACCGTTTGTTGGTTGGCGCAAGACGGAAATGGCAATTGAAGGCAAGGGAAGATCGATTTCGTACGTGCATTCATTCACACATTTAATCAGGCACAGTTAAATAGAATGAATGAAGCGGTAGGAGATACAAACAGTAAACGTGTGTACGTAGAGCACTTTTCAAGCCCGCTGTTTTGGTTGGAAGAAGGAAGGTCTTTAAAAAAAAATTTTTTTAGCTTTTGAATTTTTCAGCTATTACCACAAAGATGCAGTTTGAGCCAAGAGTATAAGCCTGAAATATGTTTGCATAAGTTCAGGCATTTAGTTATATTCATGCTATGACTTATAAGTATGAACCTGCAAGAACTATTGCTTTTAGCTTGAAACTATGCAGCAGTTCTTTAAAAATTTTTCTTAAAAGCTTTTGTATTTCCGCCTCACATGTTAGGGGAGTTATATGGTACGTTCGTAAATGCGGAAAATTGCAGCGGCAGCAGCAGTGCAGCCAACTTTAGTTGCCGCTGCCCGATCAGCTGATTCAACTGCTCTTCTTCTACATGTTGGCTGCAGAAACTTATTTTGTAATAACGAACGCGATTCAAGATCGAAATTTTGATGAACGCATTAATTAATAGTTGCGAAACTCGAAGTGAGAGTCTTTTAATGAATTTTAATAAAGAAATAATAAAACGAATGGAAAAGAGATATGTCGCCTGTTGGAAGAGAGAAAGAAAAATAGATCGATCCCGAAAGTAAATAATTATGTACTTTGAAACAATAAAAACCTATCCTGATGATGTATTCCATCTTTAAACAAGATAACAAACAAATTTTGATCCATTTATAATAAATTTTCTACGTTTACATTTCGTGTTCTGTTACCGGCAACAATAGAATAACTGCTGGACTGATTGCAGAATTTTCCAGATGCTGTGCCAAGCTGTTGCATTAACGAACGCGATGCACGCGGCAGTGTTGCACCATTTTGCTTTAAGGAACGCGATGCTTTGCAGAGCAGACGAAGGAATGCATTTACGAACGTACCTATGCATACTAAACACAGCTCTAGGCTGTGTTGTGCAATGTACAATGTATTCAGTATGCAATTATAAGGAAAAATAGGATTTGGTCGAGGTTAACAATTCTCGTTCAAAATACAATTTGAATGAAAACAAAGGATGGAAATTGACAGTATAAATGAAATGGGAAGGAAGTTTCCGTTCGCGCAGCGAATCGCTAATTATAATATTTCAAAGAAAAAAATCAATATGATAGAAATGAGACGCGAATTAAATGCAATATACGGAATGAGATGTGCCGGAGCGAAGTGCTGCGTTGGATGGTTGGAATTGAAGTGTCGATGCTTTTTGAAGCAAGACGCGAAGTGCCCGTTGTAATGTTGTGATCGCATCGGTTGACCGCCAGAAGACCGGCGCCGGCGCGTAATGGCACTGAACCGCCGAACGACACTAGGCCCGCCAGTGCTGGACCCACGATGATTGAACACATACATATATTCAATAAGATAATATTTAAAATTGGGCTTAATTTGTGCTTTACTTTATTTTGATTTCAGATATATGGTCTTTTTAGTTCCATAAATAGAATCCATAGTCGTGACATTTTTAAATGAGTTTTTTAAAATCACGTTTTGAAACTTAACAAGTAAGGAAGCATCAGTCGGGTTTCACCGACAGAGTAATACCCTACACCAAGTAACCGAATAGGGGATAATCCACTGAAAGAAATGCAATTGTGGGTGCATTTAATTTACAACCGACATAGTGGGCGGACCACGCCCATTTTTGGATAATAAAAAGGTATTCTTACCAGGAATGAAGTAACCAAATCTGGATGCTCTGGTGCATATATTATGGAAATTCGGAAAACTTTCCGTTTATCGACTATATAGTGGGCGGATCACGCTAATTTTCTTGTATGGTATCTAAGACTTATATATCAACTTGGGAACCGAATTACATTCATCTAAATTCGTAAATAATCATTTGGGAGCAATTTTACGAGAAAAATTTTTCCTTGTATATAGTGGGCGGACTATGCCCATTTTTTCGTATGTCATAGATGACCGACCCCTTAACTTGAATACCAAGTATTATTCTTTTCAATGAGTAATTAGACAAATTACAGCAATTTGATCGCAAAAAACGCGAAGTAGAGGGACTTATAAGTCCATTGGGGGCGAATCCTGCGACCGATTTGGCTAATCTTAGAACTTAAACTAAGTTAAGGTTCACTCTAACTGTGTAACAAATTTGGTCCAAATCGGATAACTCCTTCTTTCTCTCCTGTGCTCACAGACGGCCGGACAGACGGACAGACGGACAACCGAAAATCAACACAGGAAGTGATTCTGATCATTTCTATATACTTATGTCTATACCTAGGACGGCTCCTTTAATGCGTTACAATTTTCGCACAAAGATATTATACCCTATTACCATAGGTGTAGGGGGTGTAGGGTATAAAAATGGTAAACAATTTTAAGACTTTGGACTGCACACTCCTTCAACAGAACAAATGAGGTTTGCAACTTTATATAATACTCAGTACGAAAGGGAAAGAAGTGAAGCAATGAAAGCGGCTTTAAATGAACAACAAAAGGTAGCGTACGATAAGATAATTTCTGCAATTGAAGATGATGATCGAGCAAGTAGATGCTTTTTCCTAAATGGCCCGGGTGGTTGTGGAAAAACTTATGTATACAAGTTACTCCTTAGTACTATACGAGCACAGGGAAACGTGGCACTAGCCACAGCATCGACCGGAATTGCGGCCAACCTTTTAAATGGTGGCAGAACTTTTCACTCACAATTCAAAGTACCTATTCCTGTATTTAAAACTCAGTTTCATTACTAAGAATGAACAGCATTGATGCGGATCTGATCAGAATGGCAAAAGTCTTAATATTAGATGAAGCTACAATTGCGTCAAATAATTCAGTTAATTGCATTAGCAAACTTCTTCAAGAAATTATGGGAAATGAAAAGCCTTTTAGTGGCAAAGTCATAATTTTTGGTGGAGATTTCAGGCAAACGCTACCAGTAGTACCTCATGAAACCAGATCTGCAATTGTGCAAGCCAGCATTAAATTCCGCAATGTTTGGGATAAATTTGAGATATTAGAATTGTCACAATGTTCGGTCCATTGATGCGATTTTTAACGATTGGCTACTAAACTTAGGAAGCGGAGATCTTACAATTGACCTCGGTTTGCCTGAAGATATTATAGAAATTCCTGATCACTTTGTTTGTAACGGTTCGCTTATAAAAGAAATTTTTGGCGACACTTTGAGTGCTGATAATGTCAATTGGCGTTTTCAATTACCATAAATAAATCTCAAGGTCAAACATTGGGAAAGGTAGGAGTTTTTCTAAAAGAGTAAGTCATGGGCAACTTTATGTAGCCATGTCTAGAGTCCAGCGATCTGATTTTATGTATATGATAGAGGGAAATGGGCAAGGGGAATTGATTGAAAATTCTTAAAAGCTATTTTACTTGAAACGTTGTATACAAGGAAGTTTTAGTAAAATAATTCCACCGTATATGCATTTGTTATTAATTATTATTTCGATAAAAAATGTTGTGTATATTGATAAATTTTTGTCGTATATTTATTCTCAATGATATGAACCCGTCGTAGGACGGGCTTTTTTACCCTAGTTTGAATATATTATACATGAAACCTCACAATGATATTGATGATATGTATACTTAGTTACAATTTCCTTGAAATGGAAATGAATTCAGGCCGATCTTCCTAAACTGTTCTTAAATTCTAAGGGAAATTGCCACTTTCGATTTCAATTACGGACTCTTCCACAACGGAAACAGTAATTCTTACAAAAATGCGGAGTTCAATTTGAGTAGAATAACAATTCCGTTTCCGAAACAGATTTCAGTAGAAAGCGAGTGTTTCCTTTCATCACTGGGGCCAGATTTCCACTCCAAATACGCTCATATTCGTATGTACTTCTCTTTCCGTAAAGGGTTACCTTGTTTTTAATATTCTCCTGATATGAACCATATTATACGATTTCTATTCCAACTTGAAAAATTTAAAGCTGATCTGTTGGGTGCGAGTACTGCCTGGAAATGCTTATGCTCTCACTGAACCATCCATCCTCTACTTCGCAAACTGGGAATTAGAAACAAAGGGACGACATTAAGCACATATTTTGCATTGAAGCCATAAAAAAAGCGTCGGCAAAATACTCGTGATGAAGGCAGCAGCGACAGGAGCGACAAATAAATAGGACAGCGATACTGTTGAAAGCCGCGAGCTGCGCCAATCCGGAAGAGAGTTATTGTGAATCGTGAAACACTGCGCCTCTAATGTCGTCCTTTTGTGCTTACCCAGCATAATAGCGAAAACAATGCCGAGCTGCAAAAGTATGGAATTCTGCTTTTACTATTATGATGGATATGAATGACTTTTAATGCAGCTCGCAGACAACACAACACTTTCAGCAAATGAAAGTCAATATTAATATTGATTCATTGTGATGAGACAGGAAAGAGACACGAAGGAATTGATGTCGATGAAGTGTGCACTGTACACACACGGAAAAAGTTATTCGTCAATCAGCTTCTACTTCCATAAAGAGACAACACACCCATCCGACTAATGTTACTAAAAAATCATTTTTTTTACAAAGACATACGCTCCTTTTATAAGCTTTATATTAGGTTCACTTTCTGTCAGCGGTATGTATGTGGGTCGTCAAATCTAGTAATCAATTTTTCACCCACTTCCCGACTACTTAGAGATCTGAAACTTTGCATACATGCGTAACCACCATGACAATGCATGAATCAATAAATTTTATGGGCGTAGGATAAGGGGCGTGGCACTTTTTTATCAACTCCAGATTTGTGTATAACTTTAGAACTACACATCACACATCAATGAAACTCGGTAGGAACTTACTACACATCCATATCCTTCTACTGGGAAAATAAGACGGGCAGTGGACAAGTGGGCGTGGCACCGCCCATACAAACAAAATCGTTTATATAGAATAGCTTTGGAACTAAAGGTCGTGCAGCATTGAAATTTCGTATGCAGTCGCCTCTTGGATGCGTCGTCCCACTGGTAAAATTTTATGGGCGTAGGATAAGGGGCGTGGCGCTTTTCAAACATCTGACACTCATTGGGATATGCTGTCATTATGCAAATATGCATGCTTCCCATCGAATCAATGTGAACTGTGGTACAAGACTGACAAATCGACCACAGGTCAGTTAAGGAATCCCGATTTCGAGGTGAATGAGGAGATAGAAAATCAGGCTTTGTTTTTGCTCCAAGATATGTGTTACCTCATGTGCACCAGTAATCAAGTTAGGAATGCCAACGCCATGTCGTGGAATGAACGGCGGTGTCAATCGAGAATTGAAACGTGAGCGTGAATACGATCGAGACGCATTGAACCAGTTAGTTTTAACGAATGTACCACTGCTGAACAGGAACAGAAGGAAGTAAATGCAATTGCTGATGGAAATGGTGCCTTCTTTTTCCTTTGAGAATTTTGATTTGATTTAAGATTTCAGAGCTCTAAATTTGAATTTATGGGAGACTAAAAAGTAGAAAATAATATTATATAAAAAAAAGCTTTTTAAAAATAAGCTTTAATTTATTTAATGTACTAAAAAGTTGAAAATAAATTGTTTCGAAGTCACCAGTATCTTACTATCAATAAAAGCTTGTGCGCTCAATATCCATATTCAAAATATCTTTCATTACTAGAATCTATTTGCAAAACATAATTTAAATTAAATATTGTGGTAACTGGTTGACAAATATTGAACACATTAGCGCCCCAAGCTTTTATTGATAGTAAGATACTGGTGACTTCGAAACAATTTATTTTCTACTTTTTAGTACATTAAAGCTTATTTTTAAAAAGTTTTTTTTTATATAATATTATTTAATCTTTACCTTCATCCTGTGGGTCTGGCGAACAGTGCAACGAGAGTGGTCAAACATACCAAATTGGAACACGTTGCATTTCTAAGTATGAGGATTTATAATTATGTATAGTATAATAATTAAGCGAAATAAAAAAAATCTTGATGCACATGTATTCATAAACCAGGAAGTACAACTATGCGTCCTTAACTCTCCATAACCCCATGCAAACTTTGACCTCAACAAGTGATCCGGGTTGATCGCATAACCTAGCTATAGAATCGAGCTTGTGAGTCTACCCTTCTTTCCGGGCATTAATAAGACGATTAAATGCTACCGCTTGTATGAGGTTTAGTGTCTGTCGTGCCGTAGACGCTCCGGGGCACCGCGAAACAATCCGCACGCTGCCACAAATAAAGAAGTAAATCGCAGGACGTCAGGGGGGAATCTTAAATTGCCGTCGAAAAAGTTTTTTCTTTTCAATAAACCCAAATTATATAATTAATCTTGTGGGAAATGCTCACATAAAATGTGTAAGCAAAGCGGTGTGAAACAAACGCAAGCCCCAGCATGGCCAAATCCGGAGCAGGGCAAAGCACAATAAGAAAGCTGGAAGGAACAAATTTCCGGTATTGCATTTCCCAAAGCTATAATTCCAGCTGCGTGCTGTGTGCCGCTCTGCCGTATTACTCTTGGTCATGGACGGTTTTATAGATTAACACAAATCAGAACAATTCAGAAGCTGATAGTGTGGGAGGGATGCTGAACAGAGGGAAGGGAACCATTCAGCGTGTGCTTGTTTGTGTTTTTGTGTGAGGAAAGTGAAAACATTTAAGCCAGGACAGGAGTAGTGTTCGGTATATAAAAGTAGATTGAAGTGAGTGCAAGTTAACGCAACACCAAAACGAAAAATATAAACCCATCACTTGCGGTTACCCGAAATCGATTGCAACCGTGTATAAAATTTTAGAGTAAGGGTTTTAACTCATATCAATAGACGGCTAATAAGTACCACCATTCATTCGTATAAATTGATATAAAAAATAAATTATGCACTACACCCATGATCGCAAAATATCAGTTTTGGAGCCACGCCCTATTTCCAAATTATTTAGGTATGTCGTTACAAATAGTGGTTGGCGTGGTTTTCAACCGATCTTAATATGGACTGCAAATGTCATATAAAGACTTGCAAAATTTAAGCTGGATCCCTCCGGCAGTTTGTTATGAGCTGTGTTTACTGGAAGGTCGATTATTCTGCTATTAATGAATCGTTATGTAGCGAGCTGATTTGCGTAACAAAGCATTTCTGGCAAATTTAATTGTAATATCTAAAGCATATATTTATGCAATAACTCTGTAAATGATTTTCCCATAAAATATTTAGTGTTTCCAACTCAAACGTCTAGGGAATCATATATCGAGTTCTAGAATGAAAATTAACATTTTTATAAACTCTTTGCTTATGTCGAATCTACTTATTCAATTAAAATCTGCTGCTTCTGGGTACGCCCATGGATCAATCTATTACGAGCTCTCTAACCACGACTTTTCACCACATCTAATAATATTTTGTAACATCTGAAGGTGCTAAAATGAAAATTTAAGGAATTGGTATTAGAAAAGCATCGCTTTAACTTGGCTTCGGAAGCTTCTTAATATTCCCAAAACAATTTAAAGAACTTCCATAATAATAAAGAAAGAGTTGGGAACGTCAAAACGAATATGATTATCTGCTTTTTTAATCATGGTATACAACTTGTAATGGCAAAGTGACTCACTCAGTCCAGGTTGAATCTCTTGCAAACTCAACACAATCTTAAAGAATCAGAAGAATCAGTTCCAAACGTTTCTTGCTGCGACGCCATTCCTCGCCAAGAACTGGGAACTCTACAATAGTAATTTTCCCTTAATAAAACTTTTCAACCCCATTCGGACACGGTTCTAGAATAAATCTTTTAGTCCCGTTTATACGAGATAGTTTGGTATAGTTATATACATTTTTGAAACAAGGAGCCACGATTTTTATTCATCAGGAAATTTTCCTTTTGCTTGACATTAAGTGATTTTGACCTGGAAAGAATTGGCATTCTTTCAGAGAGCAAAAACATCTCCGCTCGCAATGAACGACTAAACTCAACTACATAATTGCATTTTTATAGTCAAACTTTTAGCAATAAATAAACACGCCTCACATAATTATTTACGCACACTCATTAACATGGAAACTTATTTAAATTAATGCAACAGCAGCGCCGAAGCGCCTCTATGTATGCAGCATAAATTAAGCAACAAGGGAGGCGCGCCAGATAGAACTTCGGCGTGGGAGGAGCTAGAATGGGAGGTAGCGGAAGGAACTTGGTGCTCGCCAGCATTTTTAAAGACCCATCAAAGTTATATATTTTGATTGAAGGCTCATAACTTGGCTGCTGCTCGGTCGTTTGTTAAGTTGGCGGTGAAAATGAAGTGCGCAAACACGTTCGAGCCCAAACAGAAGCACACAGCGGCAAGAGCAAGTGTTGCCAGACTGGGCGTTCTAACGTCAATTTGGCTGCATTCTCTTGTAAGTATTTGTTGAAAAGAATATTAAGGGAAACAATTTTGTGGGAATATACATAGTATTGTAAGATAACAAAATTTGATTAAAATTATCATCTATACTTTTTTCGTTTTAATTTCGGAAAACTGAGCGGTGAAAAAATTTTCTTCTATCGTAATGAAGCGAAATATTTACATGTTACGAAAATATAATCAAAACTCGCGGCGGACTTACTAGTACCTGTACTGTACACGTTTTCCTGTACCATCAGAACTATGCCTCTAATCGATATTCTAACTTCGGACCCATGTTTTCACTCCAAAATTACAATCATCCTATTTTCACAGTCCAATTCAAATTTGGCCCGCTAGAGTGATAAACTAAGAACGATTACCAAAAAAGTGTCGCTGCGACAAGTACAAATACCAGTTTAGTTCCGTAGAAGTTTTAGTGGGTTTGTAAATAGTTTTAAGCCTGGAGTACACGGCATGGTGAAACGGCATGAACATGCCATCGTGACGTCAAAATGACGTCAAATTAACATTTTACGATGAAATTGGTCTCATGTCCTGATTTGGAAGTTTCATGTAAAATGAGCATACCTTAAAATTCATATGTTATGCGTTAGTTCTGAATCAAGTAATTAAGAGCACTTAAAATAATGATTTAAAATTTTCCTTTTCGCCATAAAAGAATAAAACTTAAAGTGCAGATATAGAATGGAGTAGGGATATAGTTTCCTAGCCACCGCGGCCTAAGAAGCCTATTGTGTCAGTTCTCACTCTATTAACAGATTCTCATGGATGAAATTTCCAGAAGTATGAAGTAATTTTTCAGTTTCTGCCGTTCCTTCATCATCGGTACAAATTCGACACATGTACTATACCCATGGTAGCCAAATGTTTCATTACCCTACAAGTGTCCGGCCGAGAACCCCGTGACTATTTGGATTCACATTCCGCCAAGCGTTATGAGCTCCTTCGTTCTCTTCTGGGAAGCATCTGGCACAAATGTTTGTTACCTTTCGATTCCTTCCATTGAATGGATTCGGAGGGTTTCATCCGCATTTAATTCATCTCTAATAGATGATTGAATACATTTTTACCTTTATCTAGTAGGTATAATTTGATAGCTCTTATTCATTGAAATTATATGTTAAATTTTCCATTGATCAGCTCTTTACAGAAGCGTAGTCCAGAGATCAGAGAAAAGTTATTGCATTATTATCCGAACGCATTTCCATTCATTATACCCTACACCTATGGTAATAGGGTATAATAACTTTGTGTGAAAATTGTAACGCATTGAAGGAGCCGTCCTAGGTATAGACATAAGTATATAAAAATGCTTAGAATCACTTTCTGTGTTGATTTCCGGTTGTCCGTCTGTCTGTCTGTCTGTCTGTCTGTCTGTCCGTGGCCACAGGAGAGAAAGAAGGAGTTGTCCGATATAGACCAAACTTGGCACACAGTCGCAGTGAACCTTCCACTACTTCAAGTTCCAAGATTAGCCAAATCGGCCGAAGGACACGCCCAAAACAGGTCAGTAAGTCCCACTACCCCGGAATATTTTCAGTAAAATTGCTTTAAATTGTTTAATTACTCGTAAAAAGGAATGGTAGTTGGTATTTAAGGTAAGGTGTGGGCCCTTTACGTCAACCAAAAAAATGGGTGTAGTCCGCCCACTATATAGACGGTAAGCGGAAAATCCTTATAACTTCCATAATATATACACCAGTCAGTCCATATTTGGTCACTTCAGTGCTGGTAATAATACCTTTAAACACTCCCAAAATGGGCGTGGTCCGCCCACTCAGTTACTTGGTGTAGGGTATTACTCTGTCGGTGAAACTCGACTGATGCTTCCTTACTTGTTTTTGAATAGGTTTGGTTTAAATAAAACTTTTATATTTTAAGCTAATAATAAGGCCTTCGTTTTCTCCTCAAAAAAGGAAAGGAATTGTTGGTAAATTACTATTGTAAGTAATGTTAGTAATTGTTATTTGAGTTTTCCGATGAAAGCGCAAAAGTGGGCGTCGTCCAACCACTCAAGACCATCTAACACTTTACCAATTTGAATAATTACTACTCAATGTGGTTACTTCAGAAGCTATTGCTATGCTCGTAATTTCACCTTATTCATGAGGAATGCGTAAAAGTGGACGGATCACGCCCTTATCTTTTGGCACGCTAGAATTAAAAAAGTTACACTGTGCGGCATTAAAGGCGCGGCGCGCACAAGTCAAAGGACAAGTTTTGCACGGCGAACGGAGAAGTTTCCTGGCAAGTGAAAGTATTGTTGTTGCTTTAATAGGCGTGGATGCGAAAGTTGCGTAAAGTTTCGCATACCAATTGCTGGCAACGAAATTCGAACTCTTTTCGCAGCAAGCTGCAAGAGGATACTATTTATCAATTTGTCACCTTCAATGGCCGACGGTGTATCTAATTCCCATAAATTTCATGGTATTGTTTGGAGTGTTGAACGGGATGCCCTATGTACATATATATATATATATATATATTATATTATCTATATTTATAAAAGAAAGTCGGTTTTGTTAGAACGCTTATAGGTCAAGAAGTGCTGGACCGATTTTTATGATAATTGATATGTTGGATTTATCTCCGCTCCGAATAGCAGAATAGCTATTAAAACATCCGATTCGACAAGAGGGGGTGGTACCGCCCATACAAACCAAATTTTTGGTCTCGAATAGATTTGGAACTAAAAGTCGTGCAGCATTGAAATGCAGGAGACTCTTGGATGCGTCGTCCCACTGGTACAATTTTATGGGCGTAGGATAAGGGGTGTGGAACTTTTTTATCAACTCCACATTTGTGTATAACTTTAGAACTACACATCACACATCAATGAAACTCGATAGGAACTTACTAAATATCCATATCGCTCTACTGGGAAAATGGGACGGGCATTGAACTAGGGGGCGTGGCACCGCCCATACAAACTGAATTGTTTATATCGAATAGCTTTGGAACTAAAAGTCGTGCAGCAGTGAAATTCCGTAAGCAGCCGACTCTTGGTTGCGTCGTCCCACTGGTAAAATTGTGTGGGCATAGGAAAAGGGGCATGGCACTTTTCAAACATCTGATACTCATTGGGGCATGACAATCGCTGAATCAATTGTTTCTGCATCTCCAAGTCAGGTACATATTCACATTATTTGCTATCATTATTTCGACATGCTTTCCATCGAATCCATGTGAACTGTTGTACAAGGATGACAAATCGAATACAGGTCAGTTCAGGAATCCCGATTTCGAGGTGAATCAAGAGATACATAACTAGGCTTTGTTTTTGATCGAAGACACGTATTACCTCATGTGCACCAGTTAATAAAGTTAGGAATACCAACGCCACGTCGTGGAATGAACGACGGTTTCAATCGAGAATTGAAACGTGAATTCGATCGAGATGCATTCAACCAATCAGTTTCAACGAATGTACCACTTCTGAACCCCCCAACAAAAGGAAATGTACGATACGTTAATGAAGGCAATTGATGATGGAAATGGTTGCTTATATTTGGAAAGACATTCCAATCAAAGTCATTCAAAGATCGTCCGCGGCCGATCAAATAAAAGCCTGCCTCAAATTATTGATTCTGTGGCGCTATATGAAGAAACTTCAGCTGATGACAAATATGCGAGTTGCACTGCTAAACGATCTATTGCTGAAAATGTAATACAGACTTTTTAGGAATCATATCGTTAACGAAATTCGCCAGCACAGCAACAGTATTTGTTAACAGGCCGCTGCAAACTGAAAAACATTTGAAGGCAATAGCGACTGTTAGGAGATGAAAAACCACGGGTACAACACCAGACAATGTCCCAAAATATCACTTGCTCAATGGAAACAACTTGGCTACTATTCTGTAGTTTAAGTAATAAAATAAGTGAGGAAGACAGAAAGATATCCTACACTAAGTAGCCGAGTGGAGCGATTAATCACTGGAAGAAATGAAGTTTTGGCTATATTAAATACACAGTCAATAAAGTGAGAGGACAACGTCCATTTCTTGAAATTATGAAACCAATTCTTATAGCAATATAATCCCTTAGTACCGATGATATGGTGGGAAATTTTGGTGAAATGTTCTGTCTGAACATAAAGCTATGAAACAGCGATATCCAGATGTCATCTTCCAGTCGATAGGATAAAAAAGGCGCTAGATTATGTTCGACAAGCAGATAGACTCACCGCGGCGCCGTAACTCCCATTTGGCAACTGGAAACTATACCTTCGAAGCTGTCAAGGAGTTTACTTATCTTGGCACCGCCACTACCACCACAAATGATGTCAGCTTGGAGACAAAGCAAAGATCAATCTTTGCCAATACATAGGTGCTACTACGGACACGGTAAGCAATTGAGAAGTGGAGTCCTTTCTCTTCCGACAAAACTGAAACTTTACAAGACGCGCATCATCCTAATTTATTGATTTAAAGCGTTGAAGCAGGGGTGATTCGCAGACTGATGCAACCTTTCTTGTGTGTTCGAACCACGAACCGTACGAGCCCTACGCCGATATTGACATAGTCAGTCGCATCACCACCCAACGACTTCACTGGCTGCGCGACGCCATGCGTATGGACAATAGAGCTCCCGTAAGAAGTCGGAGGACGGACACGGCACAGGAGGCAAGTAATGGCAACGTTCGCCATTTCAACCAGAGAAGGGACGCGTAGCTGGGGCGCCTGGAGAGAAGCGGAACGTTAGGTCGCAACCCGGTAATAATATCTAAGCAGACAGACTCAAGAGCTATCTTCTTTTAGTTGGTCCTATGTTAGAAAATATGATAAGTTAATTCACACACAATATAATATTTCAGTCACACACAATATAATATTTCAGCAACTCTGACATTAATGAAAAAAGCTGTTGTTTTTCTGTTATCTATGACTAAATAACTAACAAGCCTTGTAGTTTTGGCTTGAGAAACCTAGCAGATCAAGGAGGGGAGGGAACGGTAACTTCTTTGTATTTTGCGCTATATATATATAACCAATCCACAAAAAAATAATATTATATAAAGAAAACTTTTTAAAAATTAGCTTTTATTCATTATATGTAGTAAAAAGTAGAAAATAAATTGTTTCCAAGTCACCTGTATCTGACTATCAATAAAAACTTGGGACGCTCATGTGTTCAAAATTTGTCAACCAGTTAATACAATATATATTTTATATAATTATTTTTTGCAAATAGATTCTAGTATTGAAAGATTAGTGTGAATAGAGGTTTTGAGCGCCCAAGCTTTTAGTACATTTAATGAATAAAAGCTTATTTTTAAAAAGAGTCCAGAAATTTTTCTCATAACTCAGATAAATTGTGGTTCATATTGTAACCAATGAAATAGTACAGAACTTTTAAGTGGGGCGTCTATATGAAAAGATATTCTGTAGTTGCGGAAGTCATAAATTGTTCCGGGTTTGGTAGCAGGACGTACACAATAAAATTGTGCTCGTTCGGCAAAACTTTTCGGTAAGCTTGTCCTTCATGTTCACTTGATTTTTTTGCTGCTTTTCAGCAATAATTATTGCGGATTTGCGCAGTTGTATCGCAGAAAAGAAAAATGACGGTTGCAGCAAAACTTTGCCAGCTTAGCGAAAAATGCAAGTAACAAAATCGCCTCAATACAATTCTTCTTTCAGTAATGTCAGACGCCGCAAAGTGTTCAAAAGGAATGGCGGACGTTGGATCTTTGGAAGAATAAATAAAAATTTGACCAAATGTACAAAGTGCTAAAATTATTTTGTAAACTTTCAATAAAATTATGCGTAAAACTTATTTCCTGTATTTCCGGCTTTACTTGCAATCGAACAACCCTTCGACTGTTCTAAACTATTTGTGGAAGAAAATACCAGGTAGCCAGCAAGGACTCCAAGAAATGGGTCACTAATATTCCATTAAGTTTATAACTTTATTCTATTTTCTCTTATTTTAAATCTTACTAAATTACTGTACTCTACTAATCATACTATTGAACCTATTTAGTTGGCATTACTTACTAAACATGCGTAATTTTTCGCCCTTCAGGCCTAAGGATTAATGTGGCTTCCTGCCTCTTTTCTTTATAACGTGGTACGAACAAGGCGTGTCTGATTTTGCTTCAGTTAATTGCACAGAACGTGTCAAACTGGGCCTCGTTGTAAACTCCATATTGCAGTGGCGAGTACACCCTTCAATTCATAAAAAGAGTTCGTCATCTACAATGTGCTTAAAGAGCTCAGGACCTGCAGCCTATTGACATAAATATGCATGTGTATGTGTGTGCATTAAGTCCTTAACAAAAAGTTAGTGAATGCACATACTTCCTATGGCTTGAACATGCAACAGAGTACATGTGCTGCTTGCAACTGTCCATTGATTGCTTTATGGCCCACAGGACCGCTTTTCTAGCAGATAATCCGATTGAGCATGAGATTTCACATACGATGTTGCACTATTTCCAGAATTCTTAAAAAAATAAACCGTAGTATCGCCACTCCTACTTGTCTTATTTATACAGTAAAAAAAGTTCAGTATGTTCCATCAGCATATCACAATCTACATACTATATACATACCTATGAAAAAATCTATTGCGTGCGTTAGTCTCGCAAACACTCGAGAACGGCTGCACCGATTTTGATGAAATTTTGTGTGTGTTTTTTAGTGGGTCCAGTTGTGCCAATTATTTATTTTTTTTATAACTTAAATTTTCAAAATGCTTTATGTGATATTTCAGTAGAAAATAAATATGTTTACTGTAATAATTTTGCACTTCTATGAAATGACAAAAAGGATTATTTTCACACTGTCTAGTTTAATATTACGCTTTACTCGAACGATTGGCACTTTACCACAGTTCGATATTATTTTGCAATGTTGAAAATGTTATTAACTAATAATAATACAGATATTTTCGTACTTACATATTCAAAATTCAATTTTCTACCAAAATAGATGGTCCTCTGAGCCATAGAGGATTGTGTGGAAAACAATTGCTGTCACACTGACACTGTTACCATGGCAAGGATATGCTCGTGTGTGGGTCAAAAGAAGTCAGATGTCAGCACGGCCAGGTCTGCCAGTAAAACTGCAACTGCATGCATTCGAACAATGGCTTTTTGCTTTTGAACTTCGAAAGCTAATTTAGCAGGTGACACCAACACGTGTACATGCACTTGTTACGCTTGTTACTGATCACTTTTACATGTGCAAAATAAATTAGTGTATGTTAACATTTGCAATCGCTCTGTGGGTTGCATTTTCGGGTCAGGTTGTCATATCATACCAGACCTGTAAAAGATTCAATCTAAAATCGATTTACCAATCAACTGATTTAAATTTCTGATTTTAAAATCAACTCCACCAATCGATTTAAATTTCTGATTTTCCAATCAGGCAAAAGCAATCATATTGATTTGAATCAAAAAACTCCAATCAGTGATATGCCCTTGCCTGATTCAAATCACCAATCAAAAAAATTTATTTTGATTTAAAATCAAAAAGCACCAATCGATTGGCCGCTGAGCTGATTCAAATCAATTTTGGTGCAATCACCACATTGAGCAAACTATACAGAGCTGCATTTTTCTGTATTAGAAAGAAAGTTGTGGATTTGAGTAGCAGGTATAAGATGCTACAGAATAGTATGCACAAGGAAAAAACAAAAATTTATGTTTTTTTATTTCAAAATATATGAATGTATAGGAGGAGTATATGTATGTAAATACATTACTTTGTTCTTTTGCTGAAACCATCAAATTTTAACTAATGCATATGTATATATTTTACATATTATATGTATATTATACTTAACATGCTATGCTTCCTGGGACAGCAGGTAGAAAATCATTACACTTTTGTGGCGGCAGTGGTTTCCACAAAAGTCTACCTCTTTTGTGCGGGTGCTAAGAACGGATGCGAGACAGTGATGCCTATTTTTGTTCCAAACCTCTAAAAGTATTGCGATTCACTCAGGTAAATTTCACAGAACGGAAACTGCTTCGAAAATGTTACGGACTAATAATAGTGTCTTCAAAATAAACAAACAATGGTACTAAAATAGATATTAGACGATAAATGTATTTTCATAAACGTATCAGCTTTAAAAACATCACTGATGGAAGTGTCATATGAAACAGGGTTGCTTTTTTCCTCCCAAATAAATACTTTTCTTGCAATTTTCGGTGAAGAAATATGAACGAATAATTACATATTCCACTATCATTTCAATAAAATAAATGTATTACTTTAAGTTGTTTGTATTTACATATGATTTGTTCACGATTTCAAGTAATTATTCTTATTTTTAAGGAACGAATTTATCTTTGATATTTTTGGTACTATTTCGAAGTATACATTTTATTACTGCTCTGTCATCCTTTTGCGCACTTGATTTGAAGACTTGATTTACAATCAAAATCAAGATTGGCAAATCAGATTGGTAAATTGCTGATTTAAATCAAGTGATTGGTAAATCAGATTGTCACTTTTGATTGGTGCCTTTTGATTTTAAATCACAATCAACTTTTTTGATTGGTGATTTGAATCAGAAAAAGATAAATCGATTGGCTATGCTTGATTGGAAAATCAACTTTTTAAATCAAATAGGGTAAAATCACTGATTCAAATCAAATCTGATTCAACTCTTCACAACTCTGTATCATACTGAGGGGAGTTTTGGAATGTATGATTTGAGTTTATTTAATGGCGAGTGCGAGATGTATGTATGTATGTATAGAATTTAAAATATTCGGCGATATCTAGAAAAGCCGGGCAATATCAGTGCAATAAAATCTGTTATACATTTGCAGGCATTCAATGTGTACAATCGTACGGATATAGACTGGTTTCAGCGACTAGGTAAAACCCAATAGCAATTGACTGAAATGGGACGATATATTAAAATATGCCTTGGGTAAAAACAGCACGCGTATTTCTGGGAAATATCTAGAGAATATAACGAGAAGAGTATCAACCAAATATAGATATACTTTAGAACAGGGGTACCCACACCCTATACCCTCGGTGCTTATTTGTTTTTGTAAATGCCCTTTGGTATAGGCTGCGATTTCTTCACACAGACACAGCTCGTCGCGCTAAGCAGTACGAAAAACACAAACAACAATGTTATTTTCGTTTCGTCTGCCACTGCCCGAGCGCAAAGCAACAACACTTTCTTCAGCTTTGTTGGTACATTTTTGCGACAGTTATCTTCAACGGAGATTCTGTTGTTATCTTCAACGAAGATTCTGTTGTTGTCTTGCGCATGATTTCGAGGAAAAAAGTGTGCAGCTGTGGAATGAGAAGCACTTAAAAAAATTTGTGCTCATACATATTAAGCTTGAAATTTTAATTATGCAAACTTTGCAAAATGAAGAATTATCTTCAAAAGAAGTGTGAAATAAATCTTTTTGACTGGGAAATTGATTTAGATCATTTATTAAAAGGATCTTGGGAGATTTTTGTGATTTTTGAGCTATTAAGTTGGTTTGTTTTTCATTACATACATATAACTAAGAAGAATATGCAATTAATTTTTTGTACAGTGTACATTTCGAACAAAATTTTTTTTTCCTTTTTCATCATAACAAAGTTTGTTTGTATTGGTGTTTGCCCTTCCATAAGGAAAGTTTGGGCGTCGCTGCTTTAGAAATAACGGGTACATTGAGTATACCCACATATAAAACGCAGACTGACTAAAAAGCGTCTGCCTGCAGCCTGCAGCCTGTCCACTTTCTGTCTTCTACGACTTTAGGTGAATGAAATTAGTTCGTTGTGTAGCCCAGTGGGTAGAACCGCGCGCTTGCATACAGTAATTCGGTAGGTCACGGGTTCGAGTCCCAGCTCCGCATGTTTTAAATTTTTTCTTTTTTAACTTTTTTTATAAGCTTTTTTATTTTTTACTTTGCTTTTCCTTTAATTGTTGCTAATTGTTTTACTAGCTGTCGTGTATACAGGCACACACGACAGGTGGCCCCACTTGTACCCACATAAATGGTAGGCAAACTATGCCCATTTTTATACCCATACACCGTTGGTAAGAGGCTATGGGCCAGTTTCTCAGTGGATGTTTAAATCTAATTTGCGAATTGAGTTTAAATCTAGTTTAACTTTTCTTGAGTTTCACAGTGCATTTATTTAAATACGGAATAATGAATGGCAACTTCGAATATTTGACAATTGAACACAGCACAACTTGCCAAAAACATATGTTCAATTGTTCAATTATGGAGGCAGCGCGAGCTAAAAATTTTTCGTCGGCCGAAAAAAGTGAATTATTGGATATTCTTCAAAGAATCCACAGTTTATATTATTTATAATACTACGGGATCATTTATATGTGCTACACCATGCAGTTGTATGTTTAATTTGGCCGCTTATAAATTGCAATATTGTCGACGCAGCTTGCCTGCACATCCGAAATCAGCTGTTTATTTGTTTTCGATTGCAACTCTGTGCCGTACTTAAATCAAAGAGAGTATAAGGAGAAGAGGTAACAACCCGTTCCAGTGCTAAAAATGCGTGACTTTAGTACAGAAAAACTAGTAGAAAACTGACTCATTCTACCCAGAAACCTGCTCATTTTTCTCGAGCGATTCCGGCCATTATGTTGCCGCTTGTGTGGCGGATATTGAGTAAATTCAAGAACCGGTTTGTTCGGCGCAGGATAGATTGAGTTTCTTTCGCATTCCGCATGCAGTCGAATTCGACAGTATCGCTGCTGATGTCAAGCAGAACAGGCCAAAGTGTGGATGTTCTGCTTGTTCTCATGTATGTTCCAACACGTGGCAAAAACCGGTTTTGGGAAATTGGTTTGCTGCGAGTGCCGTACATTTCTCAATTTCTTGATTCTTTGCCGTCTTGTCGAATTTTCGTTTTGCCGACTGCAAACTGACAAATGGCAATTTCCTATTAGACAAATAATATGTTTGCTTGTCTTTAAATTTTATCAAATTAAGCGCAGTGCATTTTTCAAAAATTTGTCTTTATTTAATATTTTTTCATCTATTTTATTTGCATTGATATACATATCTTGATAAAGCACTTTTCTCAGATTTTGCAGATACTTTTCGTCAAATATTTTTTAAGGTCATATTTTTTTAAAGAGCACATTAAATATACATTAATTAATCACATTTATCCAATATACATACTTACATCCCTTTCAACACTTATTTCTGTCCTTAAGCAGCACACCCGACGACAGCATTATTTGAGCTGTCCGTCCGTTTGTTTACATTTTTTAAACACACTTGCCTGGGATGCTGTTTTGATTTGTGTGTGTGTTGCCTGTGAATTTTTCGCCTTTTTGAACGCATTCTACCTAATAAGTATTTTTTATGTCGCGACCACTGCGGACGGCTAGGCGTGCGGGTGTTTGGCGCGGTTGTCTATGATAAGAGCTCGCTTGCAGATTTTGTAATAAAGAAACGTCATCATGTTGTGGAAGATACTGGCCTTTGTGATCTTTAAGAAGCAGTTTACAAAATAAATAAATTCGAAATTTAGGGAGGCTTTTATGAGAGAACGTACTTTTTCAATATGCAACCAATTTAGCAATTTTAAATCAAAACAAAATTTCTGAGGCCAATGTCGACAAAATCACTTGCTCACTAACTCATTAAAATGACGTCTCAATAATGTTCAACAAATTTATTTGTAATTCATCGGGTTAATTCTATTTTATGGTATAAATTAACTATTTTGTGTGTATTTATGATCAAATCGATGAGGCTGGTAAAAACTGAAAATTCAGTTTGATGCAATTGCATTTCTTTCCATTTTCAAAAATTGTTAGTGCTGGTCCTGTAATATCAAATTAAGATCAAAAGCAAAAATTGTTCAGTGCAATTTTTCAAGTTTACAATGGTTATGTTTAGTTGCACGAATTTCCGTAGGAGCATAGAATGTCGACATTGCCATGATAAAAAATGAAACTACTTCCGTTGCATCAGTGAAAAGGTGCACGCTACATTCCACATTTTCTTTCAATTCAGCGACATGCAGAAAGAAAACTGCTTAAAAATTATTGTGACGTCATTTTAATGAGTGAGTGAGCAAGTGATTTTGTCGACATTGGCCTCAGAAATTTTGTTTTGATTTAAAATTGCTAAATTGGTTGCATATTGAAAAAGTACGTTCTCTCATAAAAGCCTCCCTAAATTTCGAATTTATTTATTTTGTAAACTGCTTCTTAAAGATCACAAAGGCCAGTATCTTCCACAACATGATGACGTTTCTTTATTACAAAATCTGCAAGCGAGCTCTTATCATAGACAACCGCGCCAAACACCCGCACGCCTAGCCGTCCGCAGTGGTCGCGACATAAAAAATACTTATTAGGTAGAATGCGTTCAAAAAGGCGAAAAATTCACAGGCAACACACACACAAATCAAAACAGCATCCCAGGCAAGTGTGTTTAAAAAATGTAAACAAACGGACGGACAGCTCAAATAATGCTGTCGTCGGGTGTGCTGCTTAAGGACAGAAATAAGTGTTGAAAGGGATGTAAGTATGTATATTGGATAAATGTGATTAATTAATGTATATTTAATGTGCTCTTTAAAAAAATATGACCTTAAAAAATATTTGACGAAAAGTATCTGCAAAATCTGAGAAAAGTGCTTTATCAAGATATGTATATCAATGCAAATAAAATAGATGAAAAAATATTAAATAAAGACAAACTTTTGAAAAATGCACTGCGCTTAATTTGATAAAATTTAAAGACAAGCAAACATATTATTTGTCTAATAGGAAATTGCCATTTGTCAGTTTGCAGTCGGCAAAACGAAAATTCGACAAGACGGCAAAGAATCAGGAAATTGAGAAATGTACGGCACTCGCAGCAAACCAATTTCCCAAAACCGGTTTTTGCCACGTGTTGGAACATACATGAGAACAAGCAGAACATCCGCACTTTGCTCTGTTCTGCTTGACATCAGCAGCGATACTGTCGAATTCGACTGCATGCGGAATGCGAAAGAAACTCAATCTATCCTGCGCCGAACAAACCGGTTTTAGAATTTACTCAATATCCGCCACACCAACGGCAACATAATGGCCGGAATCGCTCGAGAAAAATGAGCAGGTTTCTGGGTAGAATGAGTCAGTTTTCTACTAGTTTTTCTGTACTAAAGTCACGCATTTTTAGCACTGGAACGGGTTGTTACCTCTTCTCCTTATACTCTCTTTGACTTAAATGCCCACAACCGGGCATTTAAATTGTATTTAACTTCCCACTGTGAAACTGAAATTCCCTATTTAAACTGCAATCAGAGTTTAAACATCCACTGTGAAACTGGCCCTATGTAAAGCTTTTGCTAAAATTGTTACATCTTGAAGGAGAAGTCCGAGGTAAAGGTACACAGAAGCACATATAAATAAGTAGTCAGAAACAAAGTGACTTCTTGTCAAAAGAATCTCATTGCATTTCATGTTTCCTGTATGTTTCCAGTCTGATTGCAAATTTAGTAAAATTTTGTGTACACTTTTTAGCATTGTTAGACAATTTTTATTTTCTGTCAATAAATTTACAAACGCTTGTTTGTAGAATGTTCGGGTCATTCATAGTAGGATTCTTTTCCAAGAAATTGCTTCCGGCTATTGTGAATGGACAGTTTTTAGAGAAGCGCTTTCGGTTCCTCCGTACTGTGGCCGAGGTACAGAAATCATTTACTCTTTAAATTTGGCTTTGATCATTCGTTTGTCTATAATGAACAAAATGTTTGCTGTTTGTATAAGTAAGTTTCTCTGAAGGTGGGACCTACTAACATTTTATGTTATTTGATAATATTATAAACATTTTTTTAAAACGTTAAATATTTTTTGCTGTACCGAGCGGTATCTGGATACCGGTCCAGCAGGAGCTGGTCCAGCAGGAGCATGCAAAAATCCTACAAAAGTGTACTTGACAAAACAGTATGCTGCTCCTCCATGAAAGCATGATGATGAGCACATCTGTCGTTAAAAACACGAATCCGAGTACAAAGACCTGAACTGGATTTATGTAATATGAAACTTTGCTTTATTGTATGCATTGAAATATTTTGTAGCTTTGAGGCTTATTAAAGTCTAAACTAATTACAAAGTTGATTTTGAGTTTGGTTCAATTAAAATACAGTTTTGTGCGCATTTAAGGCTTAATTATGCTCTGAACAGGCGAAGTGGGAAACTAACCAACAGACGGGAACACCTGTTTGCACATTTCGCGGAGGCGGATTCAATCCAATTAACGCAAATTAAATTACACATCTGCATTCTGTCAAACCGGGTTGGAAAGTTTCTTAATTAGCGAACCAAAATCGCGTGAATGAGTGGAATACATATATATGCTTGCCTGTACATAAATCTGTAGTGTGTATGCGTATATATAACCCTCATATAAATGCACATATATATGTACATATGTATGTATGCAGGCATAAATGCTGAAGAGTTTGTTGCATATTCGTGTACCCTTTTGAGGCAGGCAACATTCATGCATTTTAATTGCACGCACCGGATTCATTCGACCTCTTGAAACTCTGTTCCTTTTCTGCCCTTACGTTTGCCTTATAGTATAAAAGGACTTAAGCAGAGGTAAAGGTTTCGAGTACACTTCAGTCGAATGGTAACATCGTGAGTATCATTTGCATTCACCAATAGCAAAAACGAAAACGACGGGTCTGTCAAGTTTCTTATGAATTAGGCATTGCTTGCATTAATAAAAGTGCCTCAAAATAACTGAATTAAAGAGATAACCTTAGTCGAAGTATCCTGGCATATGGAGCTACATACATACATATGTCTGTTTTCTTGAGACATTGGATTCGACTATTGGGGATATGTGGGATTATTATTAAAATGGCCACTGACTGCAGCGTCCGAGAATCCATTGTACCCTATTGAACCTATTTATTACATTTGAATAATCATCCGAGCTATGGGGATGCCTGGATAGAAAAATCTGGGCTTAACGAATCCGTTCCTTTCACTTTACTTTATATTCCTGACATATCTTCCATTGACGGCAGTGACATTGACTTTCACGCAAAAATCTCTCTTTGTGTGAACTCCAAACCTTAACACTGTTGCATTAAATGAATGCTGCAATTGCCAAATCGATTAACTCCAATTTTTGAATTTTATTAAATTTAAATGTCAAAACTCTAAAGCTTCTCTATTCTACATTTGTTCATTCCAGGATTGAGTATACATACCTCTTTTTTAGTCGAACTGAGCGGATCCAATAAAAATTTCTCTCTCCGGTCAATTAATTTTACACCGCCATCGTCCCCTTACAGAGCTACACAGTTGCCTTCTTATATATTTGAAATCACTTGAGTATATAAGAACGGTGCATTTATCTCAGATATTATCAATGCTCTGTTTTGTTGGAGCGTATTAGTTCCAATGCTCCTCTAAGGCGGCTGTGTCATGCTGACATCTGTTATATTAAGGAAATAAACTAATAGTGTTACATCTTTACATTCTTTCCTTGTTGTTAATTTGAAGTTCACCTCTGTTGGTATTTAAGGATTTGTCATATATGTACATACGGTACATCATATGTATACATATATCTATAGGCTGAATAAACATATACATAACAGAACAGAAAAAAAGAATCAGAACATATTTCTTACCTATAAAATGCCAGTGTTTTCATGTTCACATATTTAAGCAATTTATATGGATGGAAAGTTCAAGAACATTTTTCTTTTGCCATAAAATGACTGAATTTTAGGATGTTGAATTTAAAAATTTCCGATTTCGGTACTCTTGAAAGGAACATTAGCTGCTGTTTCATTCAAAGGGAATCAATTGAGTGTCCATCAAGGATCGTCATCACCCATCACCAAATAAAAACATTTTTGTTTTTGTAAAATACGTGTGTAACTCGATACTCTAAAGGCGACTCGCATTTTGTTTCACAGACGGAGGAAGAAACTACTATACTATTTGTTTGATAACTATTCATATCTGCATGATTTAATCCGATGTGCCGCCCAGAAGATGAACCAGTCGCCTTTTAAGCATTTTAATCCTCACAAATTCATTAAGAAAAATTTCCGCTGCGGGAGCTGGCATAAGCGAAACATGAAATTATGATTGCTGCTCTGTAATTTCCTGCTTGCGAGCATATCCTATCAAAATATTTGTCTTCAAATATTTTTAATTTAGCAGAAATCCTCCATAGTAAAATTCAAGTCAGACCCTGCAGCGCGTTCGTAAATTATGAAAGTGCGCTCCACGCTCACTAGCAGCAGCACAAGTGGCGGAGCAGCGGCAACAGGAGCGGCATCCGAACAGGCTGTCAGTGGGGTGAGAAGGAGCGAGCGAATGCCTTGCAGATTTATACGAAAACTATGCGTTTCCTCGGAGATTCGAATGCGCTTGCGGGCGTTACGAGGAACCAGCGAACGAAGGGAAGGCAAGGCACACTCGCAAGCATTCCTCTGAATATTTTGGCAGTCGACACTGAAATTCCGGAGCAAAGTTTCCAGTTGTTGTTATTTTTTATTTCTCTCTTAATTTCTGCATTCTTACAATATTTTGTTATTTTTTTATTTTTGGTGCGCATAAACGAGAAAAAGGAATAGTTTCGATGGGTCATGCCACTCCCATAAGCCACGCTGAACTAGCTGGAAGTAAAAATGACACGCTGCAGTGATTCCGTCCAGCACCCTGGCTCGACTATAAGTTTTCTCGCTTCCTATTAATTTCTGGCAATTTCCACTTTTACTATATTAGAAAATGATTGCTGTGACGCCACGGCTCCATGGTCGCCGGAATTGCGGATCTGCGGAAATGATTAAATGGATATGCCGCCTGGGATTGCTTCGGAATTAAGTTTCTCAGAAACAGGAAGCTACAGTGAGAAAAGAAATACATACGTATCAATTATATGTACGGTGACCAACCGTACTATATTATATAGAACAGTAGGGGAGAGGGGGGTACCTTCGTCCTTGGGGCACATTCGTCAAAGGCGATTTCGGTATGAAGGAGTCATCGGACATAACTGTTTATTAGTAAAAACTAACCCATAACTAGCATAAATATCCCTCACAAAGTTTGCCATCTCTATCTGAACAGCTGATAAAGTTACATTTGATTTTGTGTTTTCGCGCTTCGTTCCCGAATATTCAGGTTGGTAACGTAAGAAGTTTGTGGTGTATTTATACCATTATTTCGAACAAAATTGTATTAGTTTACTTTAATACTAATTATTTTGTAAATAAAAGTGTATTAAGTGAAAATAAAGCACTGAAATTAGAAGTAAAAAAATAAAAAGAAAAAAAGTGACACCAGGCGGACTCGTCTTTTTTTCATGGGGCACATTCGTCAATATAACTTCACAGGTACTAAAAATCGAAATCGAGTTGAAGCTTCCAAGACTCTCGAACCCGGCTTAAACCTTCCGTAACCACACAAAGCTAATATTAGGGTCGATCTCAACACTTAAAGCATTATATATAATAAATATTTTTTTTTAAATTGTACAATTGGACCTTTTTTTGAAGCTCTTATATATTTTTTTTTAATGCAGAATATAATATAAACGTGTTATGTAACCAAATACATGTCTTATCTAGTCTAAACAAGATTTTGTATCACCTTATGGGACTTTTAAGTGTGAATGCCGAAAGTGCCCCGCCAAATGCCGAAGCTACCCTGGCATGGGGGCACATTCAGCGAAATGACTTTTTTTACTAATCATGAAAAAAATAATACAAACGGAACTTTCTAAAGAAATTTTAGTATAACATTTTATTGTTAAATAATGAGGTATTGTAACAGTCCAATCGGTTTTTAAATATATTGATTACCTTCTGAAATGTAGGCCTTCAAAAAAAAAGAGACGAAGGTACCCCCCTCTCCCCTACTCTATTTTAAGCCGATGTTCTATATGATATATTTTGTTATAAAAAACATGGAAATGTTCTCTATTTTAAAATGTGTTCTATATTTGTTCTATATTTGATACAAAACTTTTAAAATGGAACAGCGATATATCATTGAATATCTTAAAGGCACCACCCTGTATACAGTTTACTGGGTAAACTGTTTTTATTTATTATAATTATAAGTAGAGCTCGACCGAACGCACGGTCTCGGTTTTGGTTACCGAACAGTTTGGCCAAAAGGTTCGGGTTCGGTCTCGGCTCCTAAAAGGTCGAGTATTTAGCCGAACAGTTGAGAAAAAAATCGTATAGTCTTACACAAAATTTTAATTTTGTAATAAGAATTTTTATTGATTTTTCATAAATCAGATGTTTAATGTAGATATTGATACCTCGAATGAACTAAAAATGTATGCATTTGTTTTCATTTAACACACATTTCATGTATTTCTAAAGGTTCGGTATCAGTCTCGGTCTCGGCCGAACATTAAAAAAGAAGCCGAAGCTCGGTCTCGGTCTCGGCCAAAATTTCGGGTTCGGTCGGGCTCTAATTTTTAAGTTATTTTGCAACATGATCTCATATGTTTGACTAAAAAATACATTTTTAAAACATTTGCCATTTGGAAATGCGATTTATATCTTCCAAATGACGAAAAAATGTAATCGTAAATGCCTCCACCGAGTGGCGTTTATAACTAATCTCGACTCCATCACATCATCAAAGCGCCTCATGGTAACTGTCGTTTGAACTGGGCGACTCCTAAACTGATTTCCTGTAAATTTCGCTGCATTGCTTGTGGAGCTGTGCAACAGGATTTGATAAATGCACTGCACATGCCATGCGTTTGCTCACACACATCCACACACACCCACACACAGATACATGTTTCATAAACCTGTGCCACTGAGAAGCAAGCCAACAGTGCAGGAGCGAGCACGCCTTGACATATCCAATCCCTCCGCTTCCTTTTTTTTCCTCTGATCGCAATATTTCCACACCTGCTTTCAAAGTTTCTCCACATTGGCGATGAATCAAAGAAAGTTGCAGTTTTTATGCACTTAAGCCCACGGAAAGCTCAAGTCACGAAATACCGCTTAGTCCAACTGTTGAGGCACCCAGCTTCATGGCTCCGTCGCTCTCGGCAGGTAAGCAGGAGAAGCAGAAAGGAAGCTACAGGAACAAAGCGTTCCAACTCTGGTGAACTATCAAAGTAAGTTTATCAAATTGCTGTTCGAGTCGGTGTTTATATACAGACTAGCTGACCCGGCAAACTTCGTTTTGCCTACAAAAGTATTACTTAATATAAACCAGGAGTTTGAGCCATTTTGGATAGTAAATATTTTTTTGCAATTTCAAATATTAAGATATTATAGGTGACCCGGCAAACCTTGGTTTTGATTGATTTAAAGTTTGAGGAATGACGATTCAACTCGAAATTTGTTTTTGATCGAAAAAATTACCTTTATGTAACAGATGGCTCAGTGACGTCATTTATTTATTTCAACATATTTCCATAACCGAACCTAAAAAGGCCTTATATGGTTAAAAATTTCTATACCTTATTTATATTTTAATTATATTTTAATTTGTACATTTTCATTTTAATATTAATTGAATGAAACATTTTGCGGGTTGAATGGAACTCAATATTTATACGAAATTAATTATGCAAACTTTGCAAAATGAAGAATTATCTTCAAGAGAAGTGTGAAATAAATCTTTTTGACTGGGAAATTGATTTGGATCATTTATTGAAAGGATCATGGGAGATTTTTATGATTTTTGTGTTATTAAGTTGGTTTGTTTTTCATTACATATAACAAAGAAGAATATGCAATTCATTTTTTTTACAGTGTACATATTGAACAAAATTTTTTTTCCTTTTTCATCATAACAAAGTTTGTTTGTATTGGTGTTTGCCCTTCCATAAGGAAGCTTTGGGCGTCGCTGGCCTAAAGCCTATTAAAAGAGTTTTCGCCCACAGCGGCACCTGTTGAGAATTATTGGAACTTTATTTGTCGTAAACCATCGCGTGCCAATTACGAACAAACCCGCAGAAGGAAGTTTCTAATTTGGTCCAGCCTTTCTGGAGTTTAAAGCATCGGAACAAACCACGATTCATTTTTATATATATAATAGAAGAAGAAGATAGAAGAAGAAGAAGAAGATAAGATAGAAGATAGATAAAACCCATATTATGTAAAAATGTTTACATGTATGTATGACTAAATATGTACTAACAGAATACAAAATTTTAATGTTGCATGGCTTGTAGTTTTAAAGATATACCAAATCAAATGTTTAAGTTGAATGAGGGGTGCCACGCCCCTTATCCAGTGCCCCCTTGTTTTCTCAGTAGAAGGATATGGATATGTAGTAAGTTCCTACCGAGTTTCATTGATGTGTGATGTGTAGTTCTAAAGTTATACACAAATCTGGAGTTGATAAAAAAGTGCAACGCCCCTTATCCTACGCCCATAAAATTTTACCAGTGGGACGACACACTCCTCACGCCCCGTAGAGCATGTTTATAGTTTGGTCAAAATCGTAGTTCTTGAGTTACGGTGCAAAAACACAAAAATTCTAAATATTGCGCCATCTGTCGGACGAACTTCAAACTACACAGAAACACTCCTCACGCCCCGTAGAGCATGTTTATAGTTTGGTCAAAATCGTAGTTCTTGAGTTACGGTGCAAAAACACAAAAATACTAAATATTGCGCCATCTGTCGGACGAACTTCAAACTACACAGAAACACTCCTCACGCCCCATAGAGCATGTATATAAAGTTTGGTCAAAATTGGTCCAGTAGTTCTTGAGTTACGGTGCAAAAACACAAAAATACTAAATATTGCGCCATCTGTCGGACGAACTTCAAACTACACAGAAACACTCCTCACGCCCCATAGAGCATGTATATAAAGTTTGGTCAAAATTGGTCCAGTAGTTCTTGAGTTACGGTGCAAAAACACAAAAATACTAAATATTGCGCCATCTGTCGGACGAACTTCAAACTACACAGAAACACTCCTCACGCCCCATAGAGCATGTATATAAAGTTTGGTCAAAATTGGTCCAGTAGTTTTAGAGTCTATAGAGGACAAACATACTATTGTATTTTATATATATAGATTTTAATGCCCTACAGCCATGGTCATACACTCGGAAAAAATTCCAATTTATTGTATTTAATTAGAATTGCCGGCGCCGAATGAAAGGTTTGGCTAAGAGGACTGGCTAAAAGGCCAAGCCATCATCTCATCTGTTTAAACAGTGAGAGAGACTTTGTGAGGAATTTTTTTTTAAGCTTTGAGCTAATTTTTAATAATAAACAGAGATGTCAGATGGCTCTTTCATACCCCAAAGCCGAGGGTACCTCTATCTCCCCTACTCTTCTATCCGCGACTATTACATTAACCGCGATAAATATATATTTTATAAATAGAGCATACATACATATATCAAGTAAAGGTAACTTTTTTTGAAAACTTCATCCATTACCAAAATTTCTCTTTACTCTGTTCTCAAATTTTACCTGTAAAATTACTTGGCTACTATTATTTTTCCCGTAAGAACGACGTAAAATTTTTTTTGAGCGATTTCTTAAGAGCTGCTACAGACCAAGACCAAACCCTACAGGGGTATTGGAAAGATATTTTCGAGATGTAATAACTATATTGAGATTATGGGAGATTACCTTGAGATATAAAAAAAAAACACGTGCGCTTAGATCACACGGCTGAAGTGAAAATCTTTTTGAACAAATAAATTAAATTCGTGCTATGCTTTTATTTTTGCTTAATTGATAATCATAATGTATAATACTTATATTGTTTAGGTCTCTTAAATGAATTCAACACTTCTAGTAGTAGAAATTTTATTTACTTAATTCAGTAGTATTGTGTTCATTAGTTGAATTAGAAATTGCGATATTTGATTTAGCAGCTTGCAGTTGAATTGTCTTCCGATTTAATGTTTCACGTTCAAGTGAAATTCGAAAATTGATTACTTCTGCAGTGCCGCCGGCCTTTTATAGCTCTTACTCCTTCTCGCAAGCGGCTGCCGAACTTCCAGAGCTTCTCGCTCACACTCCTTTCGAGAATCTAGTCGAATCCAATAAGAAACAAGTTTCGAATATTTGTTCGAAAGCTCTTTTCACTTATTCATATTCATATACATACTAGTTTTGGAAAGGCGCCCGTGGCGCCCACTGACTCAATTTTGGGCAATGTTTATTTTTATTTTTTGGGATATTTGGGTCATGTTTGGTCTCACTCCATAGGCTTGGGATCACTCCAATGCCCGTCTCATTTTTCGAGTTGAAGGATACGGATATGTAGTAAGTTTCTATCGGGTTTAATTGATGTGTGGTGTATAGTTCTAAAGTTATACCCAGTGTACTTGCTTGAAAAGTGCCACGCCCCTTATCCTACGCAAATAAAATTTTACCAATGGGACGACGCATCCAAGATTCGACTACATACGGAATTTCAATGCTGCACGACTTTTAGTTCCAAAGCTATTCGATATAAACATTTTGGTTTGTATGGGCGGTGCCACGCCCTCTTGTCCACTGCCCGTCTTATTTTCCCAGTAGAAGGATATGGATATGTAGTAAGTTCCTACCGAGTTTCATTGATGTGTGATGTGTAGTTCTAAAGTTATACACAAATCTGGAGTTGGTAAAAAAGTGCCACGCCCCTTATCCTACGCCCGTAAAATTTTACCAGTGGGACGACATATCCAAGAGGCGACTGCATACGAAATTTCAATGCTGCACGACCTTTAGTTCCAAAGCTAATCGAGATAAAAAAATTTTGTTTTTATGGGGGTGCCACGCCCCCTTATCCAGGGCCCTCCTTATTTTCTCAGTAGAAAGATATGCATATGTAGTAAGTTCCTACCGAGTTTCATTGATGTGTGATGTGTAGTTCTAAAGTTATACACAAATCTGGAGTTGATAAAAAAGTGCCACGCCCCTTATCCTACGCCCATAAAATTTATTGATTCATGTATTGTCATCGTGTTTACGCATGTATGCAAAGTTTCAGATCTCTAAGTAGTCGGGAAGTTGGTGAAAAATTGATTACTAAATTCCACTACAAACCTGAAGTGAAGTTAATATAAAGCTTATAATAATTATAAAAACAGCGACAGCGAATCGACTAATACCGCTGTTCTAAATCTAAACAAGTTTGGT
Source organism: Neria commutata (assembly GCA_963457695.1). Lineage (NCBI taxonomy): Eukaryota > Metazoa > Arthropoda > Insecta > Diptera > Micropezidae > Neria > Neria commutata. The sequence continues at coordinate 22,299,675 of OY735247.1, read as the reverse complement.
CACCTAATAAGTAGCATCAGATACGCGTGTATAAAACATCCCAACTAGATTAAAGGGCAAGGCACCTGTCTCAATCTTTAATATACTTGAACACATATGTAGACACATTAAAACAAATTCATCTGAATCTAGAAATGGACATGGTTTCAGCCTGATCAAACTATAATCATAGCTGCAAATCACATAATATCGTCGGATCTGTAGCATCATAATTTCAAACATCCTGCTCCTCTAAGTTCTCTCACGAGCACCTACTATGTAGCGTTCCAGCTCCAACCTATCAGTTTTGTTGTGGACCTTTAGATCATCTCCTTAATTTTTGCTCTCATCTCGTATTAATATTATTGGTAATATAACCCCAAGCAGTTACTATCTTGAAATTACCTACACAAGAAAATTTTGAACAATTTTTAAGTCCTTTTTAATATAAAGTCAAATCGAAATCCGATACTTTATTAACTATATAAATACTAAATTTACAATATTATTATAGTAAACTAGGCAGAATTTAATTGTATCTTTTAAAACATTTCCAATTTTTTTTTGTATTGAATAAAATGATTTTCCAATTATGAATTTTCTGGAATCGTATTGAAGGTGATATTCCATTCCCAACGTGCTCATCAGAAGTCAGCTCTGCCTATGTTTTCCATTTCCAACTAGATTAACTGCTCCCGCTCGTACCGCCAATTGTAGTGGTGTGAGCTTAAGTGGAGCTTCCATTTGCACTGCACCCGCAAACTAAGTCTGGTAAGCCTTTGCAACTTGTTCAGATATTTCTTGTTGTCCTTAAAATTTGAATTGTTACTACAAATTTGGTAAGTAGGTTCACCTTCACAGCATTTAATCTGGCAAATTTTGCACAACGGAAGGAGCTAATTTTGCATGTAAACGGTTCTGGGCGGCAGCTATTGCATGCAGCGTCACTGCTGTGACATTCAATTATTAGTTTGAACAGCTCAGTTGAACTTTGCGCACAGGTAGCTACCAAACCAGCCCGGCCGCGCCAGTCAGAAACAAGCGACGCACTTGCTCGACACGCCGCATCGGGCGAAGCAGCTCGCAACGCTTTAAAGTTTAAACAATGCCAAAAGTAAACAAATCCTGGCAGTTTTCACTCACAGCTAGCAGCTATGCAGAGGCATGCACATGCACACACACACACGCATGAGCACGGTTCACTGTGTACCAAAGGCTACTTGAAAAGTTGTGCCTGGACCGGGGCACTTGCATAAATTATGCCGGCCAGCGCTCCACGAGCTGCTGAGCTGGGCGTTTTTGCTGTTGGCAGGACGCGCTGCAATGTGGAGTTTTGTTTTGCTGTTGTGGCTCCTTTTAGCTTTCAAGTGAAATTGAATGCTCGCACTTTTGGCCGGTTCGTTTTGTTGCATGCATGGGTGCGTGTGTGTGCGTGTATCTGCGTGCCTAATAGCTGACAAAGGGGTTTGACGCCCCAAGGACAAAAGGACGCTATGAGCACCTGAGCACATAAACGGTTCTACAAGTAAATATATAGAGAGACGATAGAAGTGAGAGCCCCGAGCCCGCACCTCATCCACAGGTGTCGCCGTCAACGCTGCATAAAATAGTTTGCGGACAAACAAGCTCAGTGAGGTGCAAAACACTTTGCCTGAAGTTTGAACAGCGCCATCTGGCAGCATGTGATAATAAGTTTTTTGTATTGTGTGATGTGTGATTTGCCTCCCGGATGGCAGGGCGTTAGAAGCCCGTGAATTTTATTGGTGCAGGCATACAGAAGCAGAATAATACAGAACAGAAAACTGTTCTTTTACGAATACCGACAATATAGGAAGTGTATGGATGTTTCGGAAGATTTTTTAAAGATGGGCAATCAAAGTGTTAAGATATCAAGATTAGTGAGAAAATTTTAAACTGGAACAAAAAATATTTGCATCGATTCATTAAAAATTCTAAATTGTTCAGACACAATTTTGCCATTCAGTTTACCATCATCTCCCATCGAGTACGGTTCACTTTTTTTCCCTTGCGCTCAGTTTTTCTCTCATTTTTGACACCGATTCACTTTAAATCGTCTTTCACCTAAGAAAAAAATTTGCACGTGTCCACCATGGCCGCGGACCCAGGAGGCGGGAATTACTTCGCAATTCTCGCGGAAAAGGAACCAAAAAGAAAAAAAACCAAAACTTGACAACATCTTTGACTTCCCAAAAATCAAAAAACAAACACAACATACTACGCAAAATAATAGCACTTGTTCAAAATTCGTTATTATAAACAAGTAAGGAAGCATCAGTCGGGTTTCACCGACAGAGTAATACCCTACACCAAGTAACTGAGTGTGCGGACCACGCCCATTTTTGGAGAATTAAGAGGTGTTCTTACCAGAAATGAAGTGACCAAATATGGACAGACTGGTGTATATATTATGGAAGTTATAAGGATTTTCCGCTTACCGTCTATATAGTGGGCGGACCACGCCCATTTTTTTGTATGACATAGAGGGTCCACACCTTACATTAAATACCTAATACCATTCCTTTTAATGAATAATTACACAAATTTAAGCAATTTTACTGGAAATATTCCGGGGTAATGGGACTTACAGACCCATTGTGGGCGTGTCCTTTAACCGATTTGGCTAATCTCGGAACTTGAAGTAGTGGAAGGTACACTGCGACTGTGTGCCAAATTTGGTCCAAATCGGACAACTCCTTCATTCTCTCCTGCGCCAACGGACAGCAAGACAGACAGACAGACAGACGGACAACCGGAAATCAACACAGAAAGTGATTCTAAGCATTTCTATATACTTATGTCTATACCTAGGACGGCTCCTTTCATGCGTTACAATTTTCGCACAAAGTTATTATACCCTATTACCATAGGTGTAGGGTATAAAAACACAGACATTAACAAACCAATAAAAAATTTCAACATATTTGCAATTGCAAAAGCTTTAGAAAGCATCACAACAGGAAAAACATTATCTACCACATTTACAAGAGAAGGAAACCTTCTCATTCTAACAAAAAACACAGTCCAAACCAACCGATTCCTGAAATCTACAAAACTTTCTAGCCTATGTGATATCACAGCAGAACTTCATCCCACCCTAAATACCATTAAAGGTGTAGTGTACTCGCAATCATTGACGCAACTAACAGAAAAAGAAATTGTTGAAGGTCTTCAAGAACAACACGTAACAGAATGCAAAAAAATAACAAAATTCAAGGACGGACCAAATATCAACACCCCACTCCACATTCTTTCATTTAATCTGTACGATTTGCCAAAAGAAATAAACATTGCCTGGGAAAAAACAAAAGTCGAACCTTATATACCAGCACCAATGCAATGCAAAAACTGCTTCTTAATTGGACACACAAAAAACCACTGCAAAAACGTAAAAAAATGCTCGATTTGCGGCAGCACCGATCACACGCCCGAACTTTGCAAAAAGGTCGAATGCATAAATTGTAAAATGCAACATCGTGCAAATAACAAAAACTGTCCAACATACAAAAACCTTAGGGCATATTAAAATACAAAATTATAAATAAATGCACATTCGGTGAAGCAACACAAGAAATTAATAAAAACCAACGTGAATTTATTGACAACGCTCCAATCGAAACACTTGAACAATTACTAACAAACAACAACTGCAGCCCTGCTGTCGCCCAAAGCGAAACGTCAAAACCAGCACAAAGCCAAAATACAGAAGAACTCCAAAAAAATAGACAGTCAAACAAAATCACAACAACAAATACAACAACAAATACAAAAAATGTATCAAAAAACAACTTCACACCACAAAAAGAACAAAAATCTCTTAAAAGTTCCTCTCCCATACCTCTAAACGAACAGTTAACTCCACAGAATTCCTCTCCCGCACTCCCATCAACCAGTGTAGCCAGATGGACGACGCGGTCGTCATTTGGACGATTTTAGGGTCTAAATGACGATGGACGATTTCAAAGGCAGAAATGACGATTTCTGAAACTTTATAATGATAAAAAATTCAATCTAAAATTCAACACATCTTAAATCCATCTATTTTGTGTTGTTCTAAATTATTCAGGAACGAGCAATGCACGATCACTGCCTTTTATACCTTGGAATTCCTTGTACAATCGATTGCTTGATTTCATACAAATTGAAGCGTATTTTTCTACAACTTCAGCTTCATTTGCGGAGCATAAAAATTTGTGCTACGCATGACTTTCTGTCTTTGCAGAAAGTGCACACATGGCACATTTCTAAGTCGATTGAAAAAACTGTGAAAGCATATTTCCAAACTAACACATACATACATACAACATAACGATGGTGATGCTTCTGTGTCAGTCACTTAATTCTTAATGAGCATTTATTTTTGCCTACATTTTTGATTAGCACTACTAATGTGTTTAGTAATCGAATTATCACTCCCACGCGTGGAATAAAAGCCGATGTAACTTCTGTGATCAAGTCTTAAAAAACTTAACTTTTATTAGTCCGCAGAAAATTATAAAAAAAGAAATTACTTCTTCAGAACTCATTCTTCGTGATTTTCGAAACCTAATTGATATATATTGATATATATATTGATATAATATCTGGTACAAAATACTCTGATCCTGCTTTTGTTTTCCCCAACTCTCCCGAAAATTTTTATCTCACTTATCACCTAACTCATGAGCAAATGTTAAAGGAATCTTTTCAAAAGTTAATTTCAACAAAACTAAATATAGAAATCGTCTAAATAGTGAAGCTCTACACGGAATTTTATTAGCTCAAGATTTTTTAAAACTTAATAATTTTTTAACAATACTAAAAAATTAAGCTCTAATATAAGTAAAAATGTTAAATCATCAATGAAAGAATATTGATAAAAAAAATATTTCGAATATACTTATGTACATAGTATAGGTAACTTTTACATACTTAAATATGTAAAGACTCTGGAAACCACTTAAAATATTGTATAATAAGTTAAAAATGTGATACTGACTGGGATGTCAGTTTCACGAGTCGGGGTGCCGATGAGTTCTGGAATGCCCTAGTGGGCGAAGCAGCTGAAAGCTTTTAGGGGATAAACGGGGAAAAATCAAATCACAAAGTTGTTGAATTTCTTGTGAATAATACCTATAATACATTGTTTGTATCTTGATCTAAACTTTTAAATAATTTTACTTAATCAGAAATAAAATATACTAGTATATTTTTACTTTTCATTGAAATGACGATTTAGGACCCAAAATGACGATTATTTTAAATATTTTGACGATTTGGGATATTTTTTTCTGGCAACACTGCCATCAACTACTCAAAATCCCTCTCTCTCACCAACAAAAATCCACAAACAAAGACACAAATCTCCCAGTTTAAGTTCAGTAGATAGCAACGATATGGAACTATGAAACTCTTACTAATATATTTCATTATATATTAATTAAGAGTCTTTATCTTCTCCCTTTTATTTTTTATGGTCTTAAATATTCTACAATGGAATATAAACGGTTACCATAATAATTATAGTGAACTGCAACTACTAATTAGAAAAATCAGTCCTGCTATTATTGCTTTGCAGGAAACCCATCTGCGAACTCCTCCACACCACTCTGTCATACCGCAAAATTACACATTCTACAGCAACAATGACATAGCTCAACCAACACAGGCCAAAAGAGGAGTAGCTCTTCTTATATCGAACAATATCCAACACCATCCATAATCACAATAAATTCCACTATCTTAAATATCGCCGCCGAAATCCACTCAGAAATTCCATCCATTTTAATCAATCTATATATTTCACCACAAGAAAATATCACAGAAAATCAATTACACTCACTCACAAACAATTTCAGAGAACCAATTGTATTATTGGGCGATTTCAATGCATGGAGCACTCTCTGGGGTTCAAAGTCGTTTAATAGTAAAGGAAAATCGATATCAAAATTTATCGAACAAAACAACTTTATATTACTCAACAATCACTCCCCAACTCATCTATCCACAAAAAACACGCTTACAAATATTGATCTTTCATAAGTTACCCCTCCCCTAAACTTAGTTACAACCTGGCACGTAGAAAACAACCTTTGTGGCAGTGACCACTTCCCAATTCAGCTAACTCTTTTCCAAAAAAACATTCCGATGGTCAGAAAATCCACACCTAGATACATGACAAATGTTGCAAACTGGGAGAAATTCCAACGCTGTCTAATCACTAACTCGCATGATACTCTCATATCCAACAATATAAATCATAAAACAGCTGTACCTAATAACTTTCTGCGAATATTGTAACGCATTAAAGGAGCCATCCTAGGTATAGACATAAGTATATAGAAATGATTAGAATCACTTTCTGTGTTGATTTCCGTTTGTCTGTCTGTCTGTCCGTGGTCGCAGCAGAGAATGAAGGAGTTGTCCGATTTGGACCAAATTTGGTACACAGTCGCAGTGAACCTTCCACCACTTCAAGTTCCAAGATTAGGCAAATCGGTCGAAGGACACGCCCACAATGGGCCTGTAAGTCCCACTACCTCGGGTTTTTTTAGATTAAATTGCTATAAATTGCCTAATTACTCATTCAAAAGAATAATACTTGGTATTTAAGGTGAGGTGTGGACCCTCTGTAAAATTCCAAAAAATGGGCTTAGTCCGCCCACTGTATAGGCGGCAACAATTTTCCGGTAAAATGGCTCTCAATTGACTACTTATGGATTTAAATGAATGAAATTTGGTTCCTAGGTTAAGATATAGGTCCTACATGACATATAAGAAAATGGGCGTGGTCCGCCTACTATATAGGCGGTAAGCTTAAAATCCTCATAACTTCTGTAATATACACATCAGTATACACATCATCCATATTTGGTCATTTCATTGCACGGGAGAATGTCTTTATATTCTCCAAAAATGGGCGTGATCCGCCCACAATGGGGGTGGTAAATTTAATATACCGATCACTTCTTTTGTACACCTGTCAGAACATCAATATTTGGTATATATAAACTTATTAAGAATATCTTGTAGTTTGTCAATAATGGGCGTGGTCCGCCCATTCAGTTACTTGGTGTACGGTATTACTCTGTTGGTGAAACCCGACTGATGTTTCCTTACTTGTTTTTATATAATTTTATTTTCTACTTTTTAGTCTTCCATAAATTAAATTTTAGAGCTCTGAAATTTTTCACAAAAAGAATTTAAAACTTGCAGAGCAGTACACAATATTTAGGGTATTCACAGTGTTTCCTATCGTCATATGTCATATCCTCAATTTAACAAATAATACGGCTGTGATCGACCCTAATATTCGTGGCATATTTGTGGCGCGATGAGTTGTTGTTGTTTTGCTTGCAGGGCGCGGCAAGTAAGTTCCTATCGTTTTTCATTGATGTGTGGTGTACCTGTAATTATAAACTGAAGCCCAAGTGTGTAGTTGCTTGAAAAGTGCCACGCCCCCTGTCCTACGCCCATAAAATTTTACCAGTGGGACGACGCATCAAAGAGGCGACTGAATACGAAATTTAAATGCTGCACGACTTTTAGTTCCAAAGCTATTCTATATAAACGATTTTGTTTGTATGGGCGGTGCCACGCCCCCTTATCCAGTGCCCCCCCTTATTTTCTCATTAGAAGGATATGGATATGTAGTAAGTTCCTACCGAGTTTCATTGATGTGTGATGTGTAGTTCTAAAGTTATACACAAATCTGGAGTTGATAAAAAAGTGCCACGCCCCTTATCCTTATCCGCTGACATACCGCGGAAAGTGAACCTAATATAAAGCTTATAAAAAAAAAATTTTCCATTAAAAAGCAAAACCAGAGCTTATTAAAAAACTTCAAAAATTTAAGAATAATTTTTTTATATAAGGTGCAATAACACGTCGTGTGATTTGTAGCATGCACTGCGTCTGCATCCATCCTCGTCACAGTGTCGCGAGCCTATCGCGGCGGCAATTGTGTCGCAAAAACTGTCGAGTCGCTCCATGTGTAAGCACTCAATAAGAACTCATGTAATTTTGTACACTTTTGCGCCATGTGTACAATAGTATTAGTATACTACAATAAGTTTTCTACCGAAATCATTTGAAAAAATCCCAACAATTGACAAGGTTACAGCACTTCTTACCTAGTAACGTCCGGCCGTTCCGTAAGCCCTTATGGAACTTCAAATGCATTTCTTTCCAAACCATGTTTTCAACGCTGGTATCCAAGACATATCAATACCTAATCAACAGGTATTTTTATAAAAACCCCGGCGGATCGAACCGCTTGAAACCAAAGGGTTTAATGTACATTTTAAGCAAACTACTATTCGTTTTTCTGAATTAATCTATGTTGTAAATCTGTTCTAAGATTGCCACTTGGTTTGGCTTGTATCTCAATCCCAAATTTCTTGAGAACAACTTACTTTTCTTAGAAACTTTATACCTTACAGAACCAGTTTTGGGAAACTAAGCATGCTTTCTTATGAAATTTGCATACATTTAGTCAAAGCATTAATAAGAAAAGGTCTACAGTAGGAAAGCTTTTTGGCTGCCGCCGTTCTGTCCCACTGCGCCACACAATCTCTTAATCCCCAAGGTGCCAGGCACCACTTCCACTCACCCCCTTCCCTTTGTAAATTGTCGGCCAACCCAAACACATTGTGCGTTGTGTTTTCACATTTTTCCCCCACATGAAGCGAAAAGCTCAAGATTTTTCTGCCTTACACTCGTCTGGCATGGAGGAACAAATGCATTCATCCAGCAGCCAAGCAGGTTTCATGGCGTATTCTTTATTCTACTGGTGTGGACTGCGTCAAGTTTTTCATGCATTCCACATGCATGCGTGTCTGCGTATGTGTTCCTTCGTGTGTCCAAACTTGTGGGAGTCGAAGACGATAATGTGGCACTTGCCTCAAATATAACTGCCACTCATTCTGATAAGCAGCGCAAATGCATGCAATTCCAGATAAGCAGATTTCTTGTGGTTATTGAAAATGTTTATGGCTTTAAGAGCTTCTCTGGCGAAATGTCAAATTGACTGTGACTTGCCTTCCTTCTTGCTTGCCTGCCTGTTGGCTGGCTCCACTTTCAGTGCGAAACTTTTTTCGATATCAAAGTATCTTCAGCGTGTTGCACGCTACTTGAATGCGAGAAGCGAGTGGGGAGCGACAAAAAACACAACGATAGGAATTTCAAATGAAGCAGCATCGTCATTGATATCTGTTGCATACTCTCTCCGGCTCCGTCTTTCTCTCGTCTACTTCTGCAAAATAAACTGCCTTGAATTTAATGTAAAAAAAGTGAATGTGCTTTCGTCACTGCGGACTGGCTTCTTTAGGGAAAACAAAATCAAAATTATGAAAAACTACAAATTTTCTCAGTTTGAAAAGAGTTCAAACGTACGAGTCAGTCAGTTTTCTACTCCACCTAACTCTATCTGGTTTTAAATTTTCAGATTTCAGCTTTTAAAAAATTACAAAATTTGCTCTCGGTATATTGGAGATTATGGTTCCATTTGTTATGATTTAGGAATAACTTAACTTGACTTAAGCCAACCTGCCATACGAAAACTCTGTACATGCTGTTACTCATGAAATAACATAACATAGAAAACTTAGAGAACCGCAGGTTTCAGGTTTCTATGTTAAAGATACGATACGAACGGCCCAAATTTTGCCGTTACGATTAATTACGCTTAAAAAAGATACGCGGTGACTGATTGGCGCTTAAGTCGTTAAGTCAAGAGAGCGTGAGCGGATTGCTCTACAGAAGCAGCATTGCCAGTGCAATATTTTTCAGACTTGAAATAATTTCGATTGAAAACTTCGATATAAAACATGAAAAGTAACGCTGTATCAGACAAAATAACTTTTAAAACTTAAAGTAATTTTTCGCCAATTCCATAAAGTCATATTTCCATCACAAAACCAAATATATTTCTTGCGTTTTCAATTGAGTGGACCGCAATGGCAACCTTACTTTCATTCGTAAACAAAATGTCAAAACGTGTGAATATGGACGACGAGCAGCTTATAATTTTGCTACAATCAAATAGCGAATTAGCTGCTGTTGTCGTGTTTAATATATTTTATACATCTTCAGAAAGCTCAAGAAAATTGCGCACAATTTTAGTTTAGACAGCATTTCAATTAAATGAAAGAATTTTGTTCTGCACTATCAAAAATTAATTCAACTATCAACACAAAAACAGCTGATTTCAAAGTCATGAGTAACAGCTCCTAAGTTTCTACGGAAACTTAACTAAGTTGAGTTATTCCTAAATCATAACTAATGGGACTATTAGTCTCCATAATAAGTTGTCTTACAGAATTTTCTTATATAAATTATACTTTTCTCTTTTCTTCAAAGCTAAAACGTTTAAGTAAATATTTTTCAGTGTCGGCATTTCACTGGGGTATGGAAAAAATTTAATTGCATGTGTTCTCAAAATTTGGAATCAATACTTCAAAACTTTTCCCATTTATCCTGAACTAGCTTCTCTTTTTGTATAATTTTATATAAAGTTTTCAACGAAAGAAGTTAAACAGATTTGTGCGTATGTTTAAATGCTCGGAAAAATGTCTAAAACTTTCGGAAAACGTCGGTCGAGTTAGTAAAATGGTAATTATCATCATAATTATAACTGCGTCATTCAATGGATAATTTGTTGTGATAAAACAAGCCGATTTGCTGATTTTAGCACAAGCTTACGGGACCTACACATTTATTCTATAGCCGTATCAGAGCGGGGTTGAGAAGCTTTATTTTCATGGCAAAGTATACTCTCGGAGAGTTGCCAATTAGCTCGGAAGAGATGTGATTAGAAGATATGAGCCGGTTGGGATTGAACACGCGCCTTAACGGATCAGCGACAGAGCACTTATCCACTGAGCCACAGCGGCGGTCTTCACATACACATGTTTAGTATAGAGCAATACTGTTTCTGAAGACCTTGTTCTCTATGAATTATTATTTGTATATAGTAATATAAATATATTTACATATAATTAGCGCAACAGCCCGTAGGACGTGGCTTAGTCCTAGCTTTGTCGCTGCATTATTTATTTAAATTAAAAAACAGAGAGAGATATTCTGTGTTTTAGAAATTTTTATATAATTGTGTTTCATATGAGTGCTTGAGAGTAAAATAGTGCTTTTTTCATAAAACCTTCTTCTTTATATATCAATTTCCTCTATTTATAGCGTTCCCGACTCACATATCAACGGAATCATTATATAACATTAAATTTATTTGCGAGGACTACAAATTATTCGCAATATGTACATTTTAAATTGGGCCTCAGATTGGGTATTCAGATTTCAACGATATGGTCACCGTAGGTATAGGGGAGAGGGGGGTACCTTCGTCTCTTTTTTTTTGAAGGCCTATATTTCAGAAGGTAATGAAAATATTTAAAAACCGATTAGACTGTTACAATACCTCATTATTTAACAATAAAATGTTATACTAAAATTTCTTTAAAAAGTTCCGTTTGTATTATTTTTTTCATGATTAGTAAAAAAAGTCATCTCGTCGAATGTGCCCCCATGCCAGGGTAGCTTCGGCATTTGGCGGGGTACTTTCGGCATTCACACTATAAAGTACCATAAGGTGATACAAAATCTTGTTTAGACTAAATAAGACATGTTTTTGGTTACACAACACGTATTTATTATATTTTGCATTAAAAAATTAAAAAAAAATCATGTTTAAGAGCTTAAAAAAAATGTACCTACTTATTGTCAATTTTTTTTTTATAAATTATTTGTTATATATAATGTTTAAAGTGCTGAGATCGACCCTAATATTAATTTTGTGTGGTTACGGGAGGTTTAAGCCGGGTTCGAGGGTCTTGGAATCTTCAACTCGATTTCGATTTTTAGTACCGGTGAAGTTATATTGACGAATGTGCCTCATGAAAAAAAGACGAGTGGTGTCCCTTTTTTTCCTTTCTATTTTTTTACTTCTAATTTCTGTGCTTTATTTTCACTTAATACACTTTTATTTACAAAATAATTGGTATTAAAGTAATACTAATACAATTTTTTTTTGAAATATTGGTATAAATACAGTACAAACTTCTTACGTTACCGACCTGAATATTCGGGAACGAAGCGCGAAAACACAAAATGAAATGTAACTTTATCAGCTGTTCAGATAGAGATGGCAAACTTTGTGAGGGATATTTGTGTTAGTTATGGGTTAGTTTTTATTAATAAACACGTTTCACAGATAGCATAAAAACTCGTGCCATTCAGAGCCAAAATCGAAAGTAATCATCATTCATGGAGTAACACCTCCTAAAATCATTTCATAAACTACGAGACTATTACTGCCGCTTAAATTATAAGTTCTTTGAGAAGTCCTTTTGTGTGAAAGCGCGGCCAACGAGTCAGCTTACAGGCATTTGCTTTTCAGCTGCTATTAGTTAAGTGCATTAGTTGGCCAGCGAGACCGACCTACTGGCCAAGTCTGCCTGACACTAGAGCGTCCTCTTCAGTTGCAGTGGCAACGGTGAGGGCTTTCCAACCGCTCCTTCTTCGGGAGCAATGCAGCCGCTGAAAAAGGCTGAAGAGGCCGCCAAGAGTGGAGCCATTTAAAAAATATACTTTGTAAAATGGCACAACTGCCCCGCGGCGCAATAAAATGCCACACATTATACGCTTTTAGATTTAAAATGTGCAAGCGCACCACAGCTACCCCTCGTGGCCACCTCCCGTAGCTTATAAGGAGTGGCCTTTCAATTTATGTGCATAGGAGTAAAGAGATGACTAAACGCCCGACGGATAGTTGAACTTTTGTCATAAAGGATTACCTCGGTTTGGTGACACTGCATGCAGGTGATTTCACTACACTGACGACTGAACCACGAAGAAAATATGAATATTTTCTAAACTAAACCAAATTATGTAGGTAGTAAAATTTATGAAATATTAATAGGTAATATATAATGAGTACAATTTTTACATTTTACGAAAATCCAAAGTACAGTAGTATTAAATTTATAAAAATGCTCGCAGCTTTTAATTTCATTGAACCTATGATGACATCTTTCAAACTTGTATAGCATGTATCTTAGAAGTCATGTCTAGACGAAAATAATAAATTTCAAACAATCACTCTCTTTGAGCATATCTAAATCGTCTATATATTCGACTCTGCTATAAATTAGAACCGATTTTTACAATAAAGATTTTGGTCGTGATTCAAAGCTCAGTTCAATGTTTGTTATGAGTAGACTTCGGATTTTGCATACTTTTTTATTTTTCATCCGATTTGTACCAAACTTTGTATTTAGACGTTTTATCGTTCAAATTTAACAAATTTTAATACATATCGAAAATATGCAAAATATATGCAAAAAATAAGTGAAATTGTTAAGTGAACAAATGAATTGGTCACCTACTGTTTATTGCACTTTACTATTCCCAATACTTTGCAGCGTTATGTGCAGCGTTAGTTGCGGGAAATATACCATGGAGTGTGCTTTGCAATCCGTGGTGTCCGGTGCTTCTTTTTCTCTATCTGGTACAGAAGCACCCTCAGTGCAGATCTAAGACTTCAGTCTTCTAAGAATTTGACCTCCGGCAAATGACGAAATAAATAAGATCTATTAAAAAAAATCATAGGCAATTTGACTATATTTAGTTAATACTAAACGTTTATTTTTTTTATTTATTTATTTCTCTTGTTAATCCGCCGTTGATCTTATTCGCATATGTGAACACCAAATATTGGTTATTAGAAATATTTCTAAGATATTGCTTAGCATCGAATTATATTTCAACTTTTGAGCTGTTATTATATTTCTTGTAGTTTTCTACATTGATGATTAATGTATTATTTTAATAAATAACTTAGGAGGCGAAAATCGGTTAAGGATAGGTGACTTAGTGAGGCCGAGCGATGAAGTTAACAGATCGATTACCCAAATTCGGGGATGTCTTTTAGTTGATGTTCATATCTTAACTAAGGATTTTGCATGTAAGATGTAAATTCCCAGACTGCAGATCTTCCACGATTCGCATAAACAATATTGCTAATTTTCATTTTCAGTAACAGTGTGCGTAGATAATAATAACAGGTTACCAAAAAAAAATTAATAAAATCACGAGACAGGATGCCACGTAAAGAAACAATTTAAAAAAAAATTATTTTCTTATACTTAAGATGGAATTTCTCTGTTGGGAATCGATCTGGCCTTTCGCATCAGAGACCGAGCACTTATCCCTGAGCCATTGCGACGCCCTAACATATATCGCGATAATATTTGATTTATGAAATTATACTACCATAAATAACGCGTCTTCGACGCACTAAAGTTCACGAAATTTAATTAATTCCGTCTTATCTTAATTGCGCTCTAATTTAAATTCTGTGTAAACACTCCAATGTGCTTCATGTTAACTACGCACACAATCACATGCACACGCACAGTATATGGAAAGGCTCTCAATGCTGGTATGTTTTTGTGATTCCGGGATTTTTGTATCTCGGAATCGGCAAACAATATAAGAAGTAAGCAGTACAATTATACCATTAACAAATTTTAAATTACAGCCTTATTCACCCAGATTATACAAGATTTAATAGTCCTTACGTATGGTACATAGACATTTTACAGTGGGGAATATTCTGCTGCTGATCCGTGATTAACAGGAAATACGAAAATGAAACCAATCTCTATCCGAAATATTGGTTTGGCTTTGGTCAAATGGATTGACTTTCTAAAAAACCCAATCCTAGTGTTAAGAAGCAACAGCTTTATGATACTCTGTTTCCGCTTTCAATTAATAAAAATCCAATTTCTGTTTAACAAACTCAAGAGTTTCACTCAAAGCGCTCATCGAATTCATTATGAAACTAGTATTTATTTATTGTCCAAATAATTTTTGAAACTTGTTTTCTTTCATTTATGCACATATCTGGAAAATCAAAGGACTACATCAAAGCCAATACTCGGCAACAAAATCTGAATATCAACGGAAAAGGCGGAAATATGATACTGTGGGAGAATAATCCTTAGGAAAACTGTCCGCAGTGAAACTCTGCTTTGACCCTGTCTAAAGTATATTACTAATAAGTCTGTTTTATTCATTCAAAAGTAGTCTTATTTATGCTCGTAGCACAATATTTGTGAAGATTTCTTTTGCATTTATGATGAAAAAGTACAGTGGAAAAAGGACGTTTGCCACATATTGAGCCATCATAAATATGCACAACGAATTTGCTTTGATTTTTCAGCTACTTACGATATCTACTTATAATAGGAGTGCCATATTACAAGCAATAGAATTACACTCACAATTATAGTATGGTAGGTTCACTACGATATTTGTTCAAAGAGTATCCTGATCAAATTTTGTGTGGGAGGGTATGAAATTTAAAAAAAAAGTATTGATGACCATAGTCTGACTTTGATTAGAAGATGGTTAATTGCCTCAAACGCCGTGGCATAGTGGGTAAGTGCCCCTGGTTCGAAGCTAAACTAGGTCTCCTTCCACTTGGTTCTGTCACAGGTGAATTGGTCGCCCTTTTCTGCAACAACCCTCAACTTTCGCACCGAATATCTCCTTCTTTGGCTGGGGCATAATCGTTCATGCGCTTTACGTGCCGGAGCCAACGGATCTGCTAGATGAGGACCTGCTTGCCAACATTCATGTCTGCATACAGAGCATACAGCTCGTGGTTCGTTAAAAAACGGTAGTTGTTAAATAAAAATGGCAGTTACTTAAAAAATTTTTTTTATAAATAATTAAATAGTTTTTTTGGAAAATAAGCTCGATTTGACATAATTTTTATTTTGTAAAGCGAAACACTAACTGTTCTTTTCAGGACTTTGGTTACACTATTGAAACGAACAAAAAATTTCGACTTTTTATACTAGCGTCACCCGGTATTTGATGGCCGATATTCAATGAAATATGCATACTTCTTTGGTGCTTGACGCTCTGCAGAATTCTGGGAGGGAATATAAACGAATTCGCATGCGATTCGAATGACAGAGCAGGCAGAAATGTGAAAATTGTGTGCGACTTTCGAAGCGTACATGCGTGTAAGGCTAAAATCGAATAAAGTGCGCATGCATACGTACCTTCGAACGTACTCGTAATATTGTAATATTGCCCCTTTTAGACTAATACAAATTTATGTCAATATAATTTAATAAAACCGCAGGCAAACGGCGGCTTGTCGCACGTTGTTATCGCGCCTAAGAACACACATTTGCAGTCACACTTTTGCACACACACACACACGCACACACACACAATACACATAGGATACATGTTTGAGGTGGTGTGAGGCTCGGGGACGCAAATGTCAAAATAAAAGTATTTTATGGAATTATCGCCGTCACACGCAGCCAAGAAAGAATGTTAAGTGAATTTAAGGGCTTACCTTAGCATGCATGCCGCACACATACACACACGCACACGCACACGCACACACATGCCATAAGCACATGCAAACGCACTTAACTGTAAAATGGCTGCGAATCAGCGGGCGGCAAAGGGGTGGCTCAGGTGATAATAGCAGCGAAGACCCGCCGTGACACTTCCATCAATTTGCATTATTTATCACATTTTCGCTCAATTGAAATTGCGCTACAATAAAAAGCGAGAAAACTTCTTAAATTCAATATACCGTACAAGTGTGTTTGTGTTGTGTGTGTGTGTGCTTGTGGTAATGTGTAGCTTTGCATACCGATGACAAAAGTCATGCGGGGCTGTAGTACCCCCAAGTGTGCAAGTGGAAAGTATCGTAACTTCGAAGGTTGCCTGAAGGTTGTTGCACACAAAACAGTGCCAAAATCGGGGAGGGGGAATCCCCTTGAATTTGTGAGGTGTCCCATAAAAACCAACGACACAATGAACAGTTCTTTTTCATAAAGTGCAAGCTTTCGGGGCTTCCCCAACCTCATTGACAGCGCCTAAGTGAGCTGGAAAACGGTGGAACACAATGGGAGGCATGCAGAGAAGATACCAATACACGTGAGCAATTCGAAAACATATCTGGTTACCTCAGCGTTATTGACAGAGGAACTATCGAGAAAGGAATTATCTTTCTTTGAATGGACCAGCAATCAATTTGTTTAATTACAATTGTTAATACTCTTCTTTTGAATTAGCCAATCACAACCCGTTATCGAGTTACGTAATGACATAGGACTTATCTTCAGGTGCCACTGTTATCGGCACTTAAGTTGGAAATGGCAAGCGGTACCAGTGCCTCCTCTACTTTGTCACACCATCGCTGGCGCGGCCTCCCGTGCTGTCTCCGGCCCCCAACTGCCACCTCAAATACCTTCATCGCTGGAGATCCTTCGTTTATACACGCAATATGTCCTGGTCATCGTATGCGCTGGATGATGATGCGGCTGACTATTTCAATGTCGACGTGGCTCATTCATTCGTGGTTCGTCCGCATGCGGTAGTTATCACTTGCGCAGGTGCTCCAGCGGGGAAGGTATCTGAGGCGGAAGTTGAAGAAAAAAGAGGGACAGGAGGCCATGCCTTTGATGGGGGCATTGGCAAATCTTGGCATTTGAAGCTAGAGAAGGAGCGCGCGTAAAGAGCTAAAACGGAAGCATTTGAAAATAAATCGAGATCTTAGTTTTTTTGAAACCCTCAACTTTATATGAAACAACCCAATTTTAACATCAAACATCCTGTAAAAATAAAACATACATTAAATCAAAATTAAATAAACTTAAAAAAAGTGTAATTTTAACTAAAATAAAATTATATAAAAAAAAACTTTTTAAAAATAAGCTTTAATTTATTTATTGTACTAAAAAGTAGAAAATAAATTGTTTCGAAGTCACCAGTATCTTACTATCCATAAAAGATTGGGGCGCTCATGTGTTCAATATTTGTCAACCAGTGACCACAATATTTTATTTAAATAATTTTTTGCAAATAGATTCTAGTAATTAAAGATATTTAGAATATGGATATTGAGCGCACAAGCTTTTATTAATAGTAAGATACAGGTGACTTGGAAACAATTTATTTTCTACTTTTTAGTACATTAAATAAATTAAAGCTTTTTTTAAAAAGATTTTTTTATATAATTTTATTTTCTACTTTTTAGTCTTCCATAAATTCAATTTTAGAGCTTTGAAATTTTTCGCAAAAAGAATTTAAAACTTGCAGAGCAGTACACAATATTTAGGGTATTCACAGTGTTTACTATCGTCATATGTCATATCCTCAATTTAACAAATAATACGGCTGTGATCGACCCTAATATTCGTGGCATATTTGTGGCGCGATGAGTTGTTGTTGTTTTGCTTGCAGGGCGCGGCAAGTAAGTTCCTATCGTTTTTCATTGATGTGTGGTGTACCTATAATTATAAACTGAAGCCCAAGTGTGTAGTTGCTTGAAAAGTGCCACGTCCCCTGTCCTACGCCCATAAAATTTTACCAGTGGGACGAAGCATCCAAGAGGGGCTTGTATACGGAATTTCAATGCTGCACGACCTTTAGTTCCAAAGCTATTCTATATAAACGATTTTGTTTGTATGGGGGTGCCACGCCCCCTTATCCAGTGCCCCCTTATTTTCTCAGTAGAAGGATATGGATATGTAGTAAGTTCCTACCGATTTTCATTGATGTGTGATGTGTAGTTCTAAAGTAATACACAAATCTGGAGTTGATAAAAAAGTGCCACGCCCCTTATCCTACGCCCATAAAATTTGATATTGATTCATGTATTGGGCTCGTGTTTAGGCATGTGTGCAAAGTTTCAGATCTCTAAGTAGTCGGGAAGTGGGTGAAAAATTGATTACTAGATTTGACGACATACCGCTGACAGAAAGTGAAGTTAATATAAAGCTTATACTAACATGCAGTGTGATTATGGATTAAAGCTAGTGCAGCCGAAAGGGCAGGATTATGTTTACGCTTTCGCGTGCTTACACAAGAATTCTGCCTCGGTCGCGTGACACTGAAATGAATCGGCAGGAGCGACGTAGTCTATCAGTAGTACAATCGTATCGCGAAGAGGCGGCAGAAATATCTTTTATACTTTTTGAAAAATCATGCTTCGCTTCTTCCGACACAGACTGTATGTGGGCCACGGAGAGAGACCAGCTAACAATGGTGCCGACGAGCAATTTTGAAACTCATTCCGTAATGCAAGTGAATAAGTAAGATGCTCGAACGGCACGAGTGTTAAAATTAAATTCCAATAAATCTTGCTGGATGTCATTAAAAACAAACAATCAGTGGTAGGCATTCGCTGGCACACAAGAACAAGTCACGACGCCGTGATTTGTCATGTTCCGCCGCGCGCCGCGTACACCGCGCCACACCATAGCGGCCTGTATCTTCGAAGGGATGTATCCTCGTGCGCATTTATTATGCAATACATTATAAATGCATATCACCAGAGGAGCCGTTTACTCCCTGGGATTATACCGCTGCGAGTATATCATAAAATTCCTGTCAAAAATCGGCATCGGCACATTTCCGCACGTTATGCATCTTATACCGGATATGGCGTTGGCCATATGTAATGCCTTGTAATTCTACTTATATTTTTTTAGAGTTAAAACAAAAATACATTTATCTGCATATGCGGGCAAGAATTACGATCAAGTCAAGGTAATGAAAAGTCGCTTTTTGCTGGTATATTTATTTGTATGTGTGTAAACTCGTTTGATTCAAAAGAACGACTTGTCGTTAAGTTTAAAAGTTATAGATACTTATTCTCTTAAAAGATACCTCGAAAATGTATACATATAAAGTTATTTTGCAATTCGAACAGAACTTTGTCGATTAAAGAGCTATCAGAATATGAAAAGTTATGTACACATTTCAAGGGGTGAGGTAAATGGAGTCACTTGAATTCATGGAGGCCATGCGGAATTTTAAATATTTTTAATATTTCGGAATTTCGAAGTTCTTGTCAGAGCAGCTGATCTGTTGTTGTGCTTAAAAGAAATATTCTTTTCTGGAACAATGTAATATTACATTACATGCAAAAATTGCGTTTTCTGCTCATGCAGAAAATTCAACACAACCCTGAGCGATACGTTGCTAACTTCCTACGTTCGCTTATGAATGGACCAAATTTAATCGACGACAAAGAAAGTTTTGGAAAAGTAAAAAAGTTCGTTGATAAAAGCAATCAGCGAAGTAAAATGTATAAAAATTAATGTCCGAAGGAAGCTTACTTTATCGACCGAAGACGAAGCAGCGTTCGACTCCGAAGCCGAAGGTCCTTCTTTTATAATAAAAAGTCTGGATGTTACTACATTTAATTATTATTTTTTGACATTAAGACACAAAACAAAAACAAACAAAATATTATTAAATATTAACAAGTCAAAAAAGCTAAATTTCTTAGGATTTGTGTTCTGATTACCTCGATTTTGTACGACTTTAACATCAATCATTCCACATTGATTCCATCTGGAGAAAACTGGGTATCAAACAGTGCCATCGGCGCTAACGAGATACACATCTTCAATGACGGTTCAAAAATGGAGGTTGGTACAGGCGCTGGTGTTTTCTCCGAATCTCTGGATATCAACAAGTCATACAGACTTCCCGACTATTCCAGTGTTTTTCAAGCAGAAATTTATGCTGTCAACCAAGCTGCACAGATCATCCACGAAAGGAATCTCCAACCTTCCATGATATGGATCTGTTTCGATAGTAAGGCCGCCATAAAAGCATTAGACTCGAAGCTTATCAAATCAAAATATATGTGAGAGTGCCGAAATTCCCTCAAATCCATCCACCAGCACATCATCAAGCTCTGCTGGGTACCCGGACACTTCGGTGTAGAAGGGAATGAGAGGGCAGATGAACTAGCTAGGAATGGATCTGAAATGGACTTACAATACTCTGACAACAGCATCCACACTCCCATTTGCGAAGCATATCGACTCATAGAGCTCCGAAACAATGGCTAATTACCGGTGGTCAAACACCACAAATTGTGCAATTTCTCGGACTTTACGGCCCAAACTAGACGCAAAAAGAACTAAGAGCGTACTTGCTCTAAATAGACATTCCATCCGCATACTCACAGGGGTACTCACCGGACATTGCATCATAGGCGTCATGGCCGACCGATTGCAAATCCCACGGAGTGGCTTCTGTAACAGTTGCGGAGACGAAGAGGAAATAGAATCTATTGAGCATCTTCTATGTTACTGTCCAGCACTACAGGAACGCCGCCTACGATTCGTGGGAAAACGGTTCTTTGATAGCTTGGTAGAATAAGTACGTGTTCCTCTGGAGGATATTTCAAGATTCGCTATGAAATCAGGATGGTTCACCCACACCTACGGGTCTGGGCTTTCTCCATCTACTGGGTTTACATACAAGGCATCACAATGGGCCTTCGGCCTCTGGGTGGGTTTACTGCTAGCAGTAAACAGCCTTTTCAACCTAACCTAACCTAACCTCGATTGTGAATGATAATTTAAAGCCAAATTGAATGTCAAATTTTCCCTTATCTCTCAACGTGCAATAACTTTGCATTAAATTCATCTCATGAAATAAGTTTCATGTAATTTTTCATGAACTAAATTTTACGAGATTGAAAATCAGGATGGATTACACGGACAATCGATGCCAGGATATACTGGATAACAAAAGAGATCAAACGGTAACTACTATGCTAAAATATTCAATGTAAAAAAGAAAGTGATAAATATACATATGCCATATACTTTCTGTATAAAAGTGTCCTTGAGTGTTGCAAATACTCGTACATGTTTTGTTAGCAAAGCACATGCACCCACAGTAACTTATCGATTTCTCTTAACCCTTAACTTTTCAAACTTTTGCGATTGTGGAACATATTTACACACCGATTTCGAGTCTTAAGCAAGTCTGATCGAAGCTGAAACGTCGAAGTTGCCTTCATAATTTATTTTGCTTTATTTCTCTGCGCAGAACTTGCAACGCGCTAACAATCTGGGGCGAGCGATGGAATAGTTGCTCCCCTAGTTCGTTCTGGTGTAAATTTAGTGCGGCTCATTTAGCTGCCTCTCCACGTTGAAAGTTCATTTCGATACAATTCTTTACGAGCTGTCATTATGACTCTCACTCAAAGTTTATAACGCGGAAACGATGGGAATTGCTTTTCATTGTTATCGACTAGAAATATTCGAAGGAAATGTTTTCATTTCAAATTCTTCAATGCCGTTGCAAGCATTTGTAATTTCTTCATAACCAGTGAAGCGGCTTATTATTCTGCTACGGAGTCTGATTTTCTGCTTTAATTTGTGGAAATTTCAATATGTTTTTAGGAAAGAGTTTCGCATTTCTTCTTAATGCCTTCCACAAGGGTGGAAATATTAATGAACTAAATTTCTAAAATATTTCAATTTGCCTGAAATTCCATCTCTTTAATCCTGAAGAGCAAAGCATATTTTACATACGATAAAGCAAATTTACGTCGCATCGACAAAATCTGCTAACGGGGCATTCCATGATATATCGACAAGAAGTTTTGAAGGACTGCACGCATTTTGTTACGTTAGTAGAGATGATAGAAACATTAGGGTATAAGTATGGTAAGAGTTTTGACATGAGCCTTTTTGGTTTCTGCGTAAGAGTCATTAAAAATTTAAAAGCTGTTGAAAAATTCTTCGGAGTATATTTCTTCTAATTTATAAAAAAAATATCTTTGGAATCCGTGGACGTAGCCCTTTCTAATGATACCCCACTCGGTATAAACAACAAAAATTTTTTTCTGAGGGGGTCATCTTAAATTAAAAAAAAATTTAAAAATTTTAAATTCGGAAAAAGGGGCAGCCATTCAGTCATGCGTAATCCATTCAAAAGCATGTAAATGTTTTCGAATAGCAAAAACACATGCTCGTGCAGGGGTCTACTTTACAGTCTTTTATCTACAAAGATTTCTGTTTACAAATCTCACCACAATTCCGTTTAGAACATACATATTTTGAAGTTCAAGTTTCAAATATTTTGATTGGTTGCGTCAATTTGAAGTAATTTCAGTCATTTTAAACATTCGGATTTTGCTAGCTGTGCACTTGTCCCTATTGTGGCCTTTCACATTCACATTATTTTGTCACATTCGACGACGTTTTCTTCATCCCCTTTTCGCGATATGTGTATCCATGACCCTCGTCGCCCACAACCATCAGCCATCAATGTCATGGATCACATAAACAATGCCCATTATTGATTTAAAATTTAACAGGCACTTGCGCTGCATATTCGCACACGCACATATTCAGAAGAATAATTAAAAGTACAGTGCAGTAGCTACTTCTTTTTGGGCTGCTGTACTGCGCTGTTCGTAATTAATCGGACTGTATCAGTTCCCGTACAAGTCGGATTAAGTCAGGTGTTACAGAATTTAGTCAGAATTTATTTGAGTTTTACGCGTGCTTGAAAAATCTCCAAATGACAGCGTAGACAAGAGTGTAACTTAGCTTCAATATACATATGTGAAAAGATACAGGACTTTATCAGAATAATTTCTGCTGTCAAATCATGAAAACAGTAAAATTAGCAGCTGTTCTGCCATCGGAGACGATTTCCATTTTGAAGCTGACTTGAATAACGCCTACAGGTTCGGCCTCTAAAACATGAAATATCCGCTATTAAGCACATAAACCGGAAAGTGTAATAGGAGCCCAGTTTTTTCCGAGAAATAATATGTATGGAACTAATTCTATCCCGCACGTGCATTAAGAAAGCGTGGGAATTCCGTTGCAGCTAGAGTGGCACCAGGAATTTCCGCACCACAGCGCAATCACAGCTCATTAGTTGTTCCTGCTGTATATCCACAACGCGACAAAGAGTAAGGACACTTTTACCGTGGCAACAACGAACCTTCAGCATAATACCGTAGCCACAAAAGCGTTATGCCTGAACACATAAGAACACGGTGAAGAGACTTTGTGTAGCCGGATGCGCAAACAAGGATACTCCTTGCTTCTAATTTTCTCAATAATAAAAATAATGACAATTGCTCTCCTTTTACATTTAATGTTACCGATGGACCGTCGCCGCTGCATCGCCGCCAAGTGCCACGGACTCCCTCTGAGAGACCTACAGCAAATGTACCGAGCAGTGCCACCAAGCAGGAACGTGTAAATGTAAAATGTGTAAACGCCATTAAGCTAATGCGATTTTATGCTGGAAGGCGTCTTGCTACATTTAAGCGGATCGGAGTTACCATGGCCGAAAGGGAAATACGTTGGATTGAAAGTGTGCAGCTTTTCAAGGCGAATGAGCACCCTCTCTGGGAACGCGATGACAAAGGACTATGGACATATCGCCAGGTTTATTATTGGCAACGTAGAAGTATAGAAAGACAAAGGCAACGGGGAGAACTAATACGCTGATATTGTATAACAAGGTTAAACAAAACAAATATATTTCTGTTAAGCATAAACATGCATACATATATCAGTGGCCATAAACCATAACAGCCTAACTCGAGTTAGGCCAAAATTAAGTTTTTAAAGCCATCGTGTTCAGCGTGTCCACATCTATATGCTATAAAGTTTTTATATTTGTAACTTTTTTAACTGAAAGAAACAAATGGTCTAGGTGAAGGATATTAGGGAATTTAAGATGAAGTGGCCTGCAACTTCCAGAACCTTTTATTAAAATCTAAACTCCTAGGTTCAGAGAATTCCTTAAAAGTTCAAAACTTCCTTAAAACAAAAAATTATAATATTTTTTTGTAAAATATTTATAAAAAGTTGAGTAAAGGGTGTTTTTTTTAGAGGTTCACAACTTTTAGTTGTCAACACTGCTTAATTTGAAAAGCAATTTAACAGCTGATAGTTGCTTTTTGTTTAGTTTGGTTTGGCATTTTATTATGGATAGACTTACACAAGAACAACGCTTGGAAATTGTTGAAATTTTTATAAAAATAATGGTTCCGTTCGTCAAACTTACAAAACAAAATTTTGTTCAGCGATGAAGCTCATTTTTGGCTGAATGGGTACGTAAATAAGCAAAATTGTCGCATTTGGAGTGAAGATTATCCAGAAGCTTTTGTTGAAACACCATTACATCCACAGAAAATTACTGTTTGTTGCGCTTTATGGGCCGGCGGAGTCATTGGTCCATATGTCTTCAAAAACGATGATGGGCAGAATGTTACTGTCAACGGTGAACGATATAGAGACATGATTAGAAGTTTTTGCATACCTCAATCAGGTGGCATTAATCTTTCTGACATGTGGTTCCAACAGGACGGAGCCACATTCCACACAGCGCACGCTATAATTGATTTACTCAAAGAAACTTTTGATGAACGAATAATTTCAATGAACAAAAATTCGCATAATTTGGATTCACGGTTTACTTAATTTTTTTATTTTTCTATGTTACAAATAATTCGTGCGCACTCCTTATATAAATATATTAAATATATATGTATGTATATAATCGGCGTTATAGTTTCAAACTCCTTTAAGTATCCGCCGTAGAAAAGCACCGACGGAGTTAACTTCTTAAGCCTGGAAGTGGATATATATTTTTTATGTATTCGCAAAGAGAAAATAATAATGGAAATGTTTCTGTACCGAGTGTGTATTAAAGCGTTGGCAAGCAAAAATCAAAAAAATAATGTTGAAACGTGGATAGGCTATTTCGTCGATTCGATGAAGCACATTTTTCCAGGATTGGAAAATAGAGCAGTCAATCTATAAAATTCTTGTACAATGCGGTCAACACTTAATAAGACATTGGGATAAATTTTATAAGAAAAACTCGACAATTGTTGAAAAATTTAGCATTCGTGAATATCAGCATCAGATGAAATCAATATTTGCCTAAAAGAATACGAATACAAGTTATGGGAATTATCCTGGTACAGGCACAATCGATTTAAAGAAAAACAGATAATTACTGTTTGTACGTTTGAAGCTGTGTGTAGCTCACTGTCAACCAAAATCCGCCGGATTTCACGACGTTCTTGACAAGTTTCGGTACTTCGGAATATAACAGTACTTAGCTAGGTTTTCGTTAATGAAGTGAACTGAAGTATTAAAGACGCTTCACTGGTTTAACCGGAGGCTGATTTTACAACATGTTTCGGAAATCATTTGAGGCACCTGTATTTTTTCTCCGGGCCTACCTACACACTTCAGATACATAGATATGTATGTACGCTTAAATATGTATGTTTAATATTTTCATGCAATCGAATTTCGCCTGTGCCTCAAAGTTTTCATATTTAACAAAACTTATTTCCACAATCCCGCTTATTCATAATTAATCCCTGAATCTCCGATGAGCTAAATAAAATTCAATCTCCAATTAAAATTCCACATGTGTGCATTTACGGAAACAATATTGAAGTTCGTGCGTGCATTCCACGCTAGAATTCGGTTGGAGCCAATTTTCAATGGAATTCACAAATGCAAACGGAGACCGCAAAACCGCAGTGTGGTAAATAAAACATGCTTCCGCGTCCAATACCGACGACGCACAGTGTCTCGACTCCATACACGGAGTGGGTAAAAAGAGCATGATGAACGAATTTTAATGAAATTTCACATCTTAGCAAATTTAAGAAATGTTATTAACTTTTTAATAGCTGTAATACTTTAACTGTAAATGGAGCTTTAAGCGTTTGCTTTCTTTTGTTTGAAGGACTGCGTGCATTTTTATTGTATTGTACATACTACATAAGTAACATAAAATTATTTACCTTCTAAACGGGAACTATTATAAGGTCACTTTGGTTTTGGTAGGTGTATTTATAAACAGACTTTTTTTAACATAGAAACCTTAAATTTGGCACGATGTTTTGTCTTCATAACGTTAACATATTTTAGCTATAAAAAGTAAAGTGTTTTTCCAAAAACCCTTTGCGGTGGTCCGGGGTGACCACGCAGGTTATGTTTGCCGGGAGCCGGTCAGGACTTGGAGTCGTCGCTCGGAATGCGGAAGTGGAATAGTTACGGGGATATTCCGGGAGAAAAAACAACACAGGAGAATGTGTAGGTTTAATATTCATTAGGTATTTATTTTTCGGGTGTTTCTTTTCTTTTTAACTTACAATATAAATCGGGTTTCTTTAGCTGCCAAGATGAAGTCCTTATGGTTCGGGGTCACTTTCCACAATGTCATAGGCAAAGTCAGAGACAATGTCGCAGCTTTCATCATGCAACAATGCCCAGTTGACAGCTAGGCCTGTTAAAAAGGCTGTCATCCTGTCAGGCCAGGATTGCCAACTGCCTTCCGGAAAGGGTGCAGTGCAGAGAGCCTTGGCATGAAAAATTAAGAAATATATTTTTTAAGTATTTTATCGTATCGTGTGGAGTATCATTAGGAAGAGCTCCGCTTATGGATTCCATAAATAATTTTTCATAATTTTAGGTGAATAAGATACAGGTCAAAATGACGATAAATTACTTTTCCCAACCAATCCCTCAGCAGTCCTAGGTTTCTCGTTTGGTCAAAGAACTTATGTATATGATATAGACGTTCTCTGCTTTAGCAGTATGGTTGCTGGGTCGAACAACATAGAGGTTGTGACAGGGTAACATCTAGCTGGTACTAGATGATACTATCTTTGTTTTGAGGACAGACTAGCAAGGAGAATCGCTGCTGTTTGCAGAAAACAACCAAAACCAAGCGAAGGACAGACAAGCAAGAATAAATTAAATTCGAACGCTAAAGAAAGTAGTTCTGGTAGTAAGGAACCCTGTTTGCGCGAGCCAACTCGCACTTGGCTGTAATTTTCCGTTTAATTTCATTTAAGAGGTAAAAGAGCGGACTATCTCAGATTTTTCATTTATTCACATTTTCATAACACGCATATACTTTAATTCTCTGAAGAGCGCAAATCTCACATTAAAATTATTTTTGCCTCACAGCTACATTCTTGTACATAGTTCGCTGATTAATTCTAAAATAGAAAGAATGAGCCGAAAGCTTTCATTTCATAAATTGAATTTGTGACTATTATTTTAGTGAGGAGCCATCATTTTCTGAGTAAGAAATTTGAAGTGCT
This sequence comes from Neria commutata, assembly GCA_963457695.1. NCBI lineage: Eukaryota > Metazoa > Arthropoda > Insecta > Diptera > Micropezidae > Neria > Neria commutata. Next base: position 22,271,732 of record OY735247.1, on the reverse strand, counting down.
AGTGTCAACTTTGGATAATTCTATGAGCAAAATAATCATATTATGGAAAATTTTGAACAAAGCTTAGCATGATGAAGAAAATACCTTTCTGAAACTAACAAATTTTACTATCGATTTCCTTGGCAACTACTTTTTGAACTTTTGCGTGTGGAATGAAGCATTGTGCGCCACTGCAATAATTTTCGGAATAATAGTTTTTTGTTGTGGCATTTCAATTGTCACTGGTATCCTGGTATGCTAGTCATAAAACAAGTTCAGCATAGCATAGAGCACCATGTAGGACTACTAAATCCTGCAGCTAATTATTGAATTTTAACCAATAAGAAAAATAATTGGCGCAACAGCCTGCGAGTGAAGCTTAGGCCTAGCCTTCTTGGCTTAACTTCAGTGTGCTCGTTCCATTTAAAGCACAAATTAACGGGATTTATAAATTTAGTAAATAGCCTTATCCTAACAGCATTGACCAGCTGTATTTTCAACTAGCTCGCGCAAGAGGGCGCCGCGTGTAAAGAAACGAATTGGATTCCATAATATGAATAAGAAATCACCATCATTTAGAATAATTTTTTTTATTAAAAACATTTTAAGGACTACCAGCTATATATTTTACTATAAATATAGTCGCAGCAGACCTTGCTATGGCACTATGGCTTTATGCCAAGTGAGTCTTCTTCTCTTTGAAATACCCAAGTCAAAATTATTCATTGCATGCTAAAAAAAACCACTAAAAATATATTTGTGTAAATTAAAGTGGGAGTAGTTCCAAAATTACTATATAATTTAAAGTGAATTAAGAAAGTGCAGAAATTATAACTTTTCGGAAATTGAAATTATTCGAAGAACACAGCAATTCTCATATGTGAGCATCGACTGTAAATAAAAATGGTATGGAACGAATTCTTAACGATTTATGGTCTAATTAGTCCAGCGGTGTCGGATTCAATCGTGTCGGATAGCAATTTGGCCAGTTACTCTAACATCTAAACGGATTGCAGCTGTCAGTCTATTCTTTTTGCTAGTGCTGCCGTATAGGTTTGTGCACAAAAGAAGAACGCTGTTTATTTTCTTCTGAGATGAAATTTTACATTCTTTATTAAATTTATGGCACATAATTATCATAATTGTTATGTCTCTATATTGTGTACTACTTTTTTTAACTAATTTCGGCAAAAACAATCACTTCTTTTGTTGAACTAAAATCGAAGGTCACTGGCAACACTTTTCTGCAACAGAGTTCACAAACAAAATATATCGTGAAAAATGAATTCAAACGACGAAATAATTGACTCAATTTGTTGAGTGTTGTGTAAAATGTACGATGTGTACAAATTAAAAGCAAACGAAAGCGCAGGTGGACTGTATTTCCAATAAATATTCGCTTGTTTTAATCAGTGTTGCCATATTACCTCTTGCATAGGAAAAGCATTAATTCTATTTCAATTTTCAATGAATTTTTTGGGTGGCAACATTCTTTTCACAGCTGACACGACTTTTGTAGTAGTTTTCTAATCGACGCAGAAATTTCTACTACTCAATCCGGTCAGAGTAATAGCGAACATTGTGTTCGGGTAAGATAGATTGTGTCAGCTGACACGATTTCTAACCTTACCGCTAGAGCAATTCTACCATTAGGCATGACCGTCTGGCTAGCTGTCACTGGAAAACTAAGGAACAAATAATGATATGCATTTCAATTAAATTATGTAGAAATAGTTGGTTGCCCAAACCAGCAACAGCCATTGAGTTGCAACTTTACGTAATGATACCAGTACTTGTCTGGATGAGACATTCAATGGACACGCATCCTACAATATTCAATTCGTAAAATATTGCCTCCTACTTTCCTAATATCAAACGAAGCTTAGTAGGCCTAAGCCATAAAGCCATAACTTATCAACCAATGAAAGTACATCAATGAAATTTGGCCTTTGGTAGCTTTAGAGAACAACAATATAAAAATTTTCCAATTGGACATTTGGCAAACCTTCATGCAATAGTAAGTGTGTAAACTGTTGCCTTAACCAACTGTCGCTAATACATACTATGTTAAAGTTTTACACAATCATTCTTTTATACATAATATGTACATTTTGTACTTGATTAATATATACGACTCTATTTCTGTCCATAAAATGCTAATCATTGTTTCAGTTGGCGAACCTTTCCGACCATTTGTGCATAACGAATTTTATTCCAAATTCAATGACTATTGATTTGTTTCAATGAAGTCGTCGAATTGTATCCCAATGAGATGCTGTAGCAATTTACAAAAATATGTGTGGCTGGAACACGACCTTCTTATTATGATTTGTTAAGAACTCCTTTTGGGGTTGAACATAGACTCGGGTTACAACATAGTGGGCATTATTCAAACAAATGCATTAGCGAATTGCTTGATAATTTCCAAATAATAAAATTTCGGTTACTTGACCACTTTTATTCCATAGACTATTTCCACTAAGGAACAATTTTGTATCTTTTAAGTATTAGCTTGTGATGTGTGTACAATATTCACGGAATTCCCTTCAATACGTTGACAGCACGGCACAACTGCCAACCGGCCAGTCAATTCTCTTTATTAAATGACTTAAAAATGATAGGGAGGCAGGGTGCAGGAGCCAGTCCCGCTTTTAGAGGGCATATACAAGCCACCAACCGCGATTTTGCCGGACAAATTTAATTGGATTGAAATGAAGTAAAGAGCAGCCGTCAGAAACCAAGCAACATTGCCCGGCCGCAGCGGCACAAAGGAAATCCACAATAGTGGAAAGTTCGGAATTGCCGGCGCACCGTAATGCTAACCGAAGCCATCATTATAAATAGGTCAGCGGCGGCAGAATTAGATTTGCCGGAAATTTAAGAGAAATGCGAAGGCACACAATTGGGCTCCAACTGTGCTGCCACAGCCAAACCACAGACTGAGTGTATAGAAATTAATTTTGCTTTGGAGAATGCCGAGCAGAGGAGGGAGGAGAGAAGTGTGCGCCGCAATGTTGCTCCTGCTAGCGTTAAGTCACAAAGTTCTCGCGTCGACGCCACGTTGAGCTTACCACACGTAAATATTTCTTCTATTTTCTATGCGACAACAATAACCACCAGAACCACAAACAACAGGCGAAATCTATTGAAATTCGTTCTCTAGACTTTGGGATGCTATACATTTTTTTTTAAAAGATGCAAAATGCTTCTCATACCGATAAAAATATTATCTTAAAATTAAGTCAGGAGCATCAGTCGGGTTAGCCTGACAAAATAATACCCTACATCAAGTAACCGAATGGGGCGATAATCCACTAAAAGAAATTAAACTGTGGTTATTTTAAATGTACCGCGTACATAGTGGGAGATGCTCTGGCTTGTGTACACCAGAAGCTAGTACATATAGGAATATTCAATTAAACGCTTCCATGGTGGGCGGGCCATAACTCAGTGGATAAGTGTGGCGTCTTGCGCGACTGGAAGATTCGGGGCCCTACGCTAAAGGCAAAAGTCTTTCCCAGCATATGAAATCTTTGTTCGTCGATGCAATGCAATTAAGCAAAACCCAAAGTCGTTTAAAATACAACAAAATGCTAAACAATTTCTCTCTGCTTAAATTAAGTCGCAGAGGAAAGGAACTTTCTACGAATAAAATTTTATTTAAATCTATTCGGCGAGCTTTGATGACAGAGAACTTTTCGATAGTTCCCTCCATTTGGAGAGACTTCTCTATTCACATTATAGCCAAGCCGCTCAGCAGATTTTTCAATATTGTGATAAATTTCGTGCTAATGTAAGAAAGCTAGGCCTTAGCCTCGGTTACCGCGGCTGCTCATGCGGCAGTTATTTATTACTTTTTTAAAATTTATATTACCTGTATATCACCATGTATGGATATGCAATTATGTTTATTTGCTGTCCTCTAAAGTTTCTATTTACTGCGACATCACGTTTGTAAATTTCAAATCATTTACGATTTAAACTCAATCTATCTGGAATCCAAGTGCTATAGGTTATTCACTTGCCGGCACTCGAATTGACTCGTCTCTACTTTGAAGATTGCTAAGGTTTCTTCCTAACATATGTTTGGGGGCTTCATTATAAAAGCACATTGCTCGCATTTGTCAGGCCGCTGGGAAGTGAGGGTTGCGGCTCTTGAGCTACATGTATAGCCTAGCCTCCAGCTTGCACGAAAGTTACGGAAACAATTGTTATACCCTACACCTATGGTAATTGGGTATAATAGCTTTGTTCGAAAATTGTAACGCATAAAGAAGCCTTCCTAGGTATAGACATAAGTATATAGAAATGCTTAGAATCACTTTCTGTGTTGATTCCCGGTTGTCCGTCTGTCAGTCTGTCCGTCTGTCTGTCTGTCTGTCTGTCTGTCTGTCTGTCTGTCAGTCTGTCCGTCTCTCTGTCTGTCTGTCTGTCTGTCTGTCTGTCTGTCTGTCTGTCTGTCTGTCTGTCTGTCTGTCTGTCCGCGCAGGAGAGAAAGAAGGAGTTGTCCCGTTTGGACCAAATTTTTTAAACAGTTACAGTCAACCTTAACTTAGTTTAAATTGGACCTGTAAGTCCCACTACCTCGGACTTTTTTCTTATTAAAAGGAATGGTATTTAGTATTGTTAGGTGAGGTGTGGGTCCTCTACGAAATACGAAAAAATGGGCGTTATCCGCCCACTATATAGGCGGCAAATTTTTCCGGTAAAATGGCTCTCAATTAGCTATAGGTATTTATGAATTTAAACGAATGAAATTTGGTTCTTAAGTTCAGATGTCGGCCTTACATGCCATACAAAAAAATGGGCGCGGTCGGCCCACTATATAGGCGGTAAGCTAAAAATCCGCATAACTTCCATGATATATACACCAGATCGTCCATGTTTGGTCACTTTGTTGCTGGTTAGATGACCTTTAAATTTAAATTTTAGGCGTGGTCCGCCCACCATGAAGGCGGTAAATTATATATACCGATAATTTCTGTTGTGGACCCTTCAGAGTGTCAATATGTGCGATATACAGGCCTATTAGGAGTATCTTTTAATATGTCGAAAATGGCCGTGGTCCGCCCACTCGGTTACTTGGTGTAGGGTATTACTCTGTCGGTGAAACCCGACTGATGCTTCCTCACTTGTTTTGCAATTGAATAAACCTCAATGAGATAGATGGATTCGTCGCTTCGCATCTGCTGTGCATTTCGGTGCATCGACATGGTACTGCTCCCGCTCAATGAGCAGTAAGGGGTAGGAGGGATGGCAAGGGCTCTTTGTCGATTATTCGCGTTAGACCAAAAGTGAACAAGATTTTTGTATTGGTTATTTTTGTGCTTCATGATGAGCGTTGGCCGATTCAACAAATTGTTCGGTGTTCTCATACGCACACACAATTTCAATACAGGACAAGAGTCTGTGTCGCCTATTCTCTCTTTGGATTATTCAACTCTCAACTCCGAAAATGAGCGCATTGCATCTTGGTGAGTGCATACGGGCGAAGTACTCGAGCCGTCCAAGCGCGCTCGCCCTCGTGGCTCATTTCAAGGAGCGCGCTCTCGTTTCTCCTTCCTGAAAGCGTGTTCTCTTGCAGGACGTTTGCGCACAGAAAAGTCTACACGAATCAGCTGCTGCCAAAGGCAGTGCGCCCGATTGCACAGTAGTATATCACACGTTTTACGCGAGTTCGGGCCACGAAAAAAGTGTTTTCTGTCTGTTGGCGTGCCGAGGCTGCTGCTAAAAAGTAAGGATATTTCCTTTACTTTACGACTAAATAATAAGATTGCAGATTGCTTTCTTACATTAGTGCTTCAAGTCAAAGAAATTTCCGCGAATTAGTTTTCGAAAACAATATTTATATTGAAGCAGACGAAATGAGTGCACTTGAATCGGTTCAATAAAAATATTCTTCTGTAGTAAACACAAAAGCAAAGTGAAAGTGAAAGTGGGCACATAAACGACAAAAGCAAAGCAAAGCAAGTCAACTTTTCAGCAAATTCCATTAAAAAAATAGCATCGAGAAACGCTGAAAACTGTGCAAATAATTTGAGCTATGCAGAAAACATTCCTCCCTCGCACCAGGTGAGTTTATCCTTCTGGTATTGAACCGCCTTTGTCCAGCTCATCCACGCGTGTGCTTAAACATCGAAAGTTGTTTTACCCAAGTTTCTTTCGAAAGGTTAAAGGCACTGCAGGAGAGTATGAAGAATGGCGAACAATTTGTTCGTGGAATTTTCATCAAAAGGACCGCAGACATTGTGCAAAGAAATTTACTATATTGTCTGGAATATTAAATTGTAAGGGTTTTACATTTTGCCTTGCAGACAAACATCCAAATAAGTTATGCTGGACATTATCAGACATTTGTTATACCCTACACCTATGGTAATGGTGTACTATATAAACTTTGTGCGAAAATTGTAACGCCTTGAAGGAGCCGTCCTATGTATAGACATAAGTATATACAAATTATCAGATACACTTTGTGTCCTTATTTCCGGTTATCCGACTCTCTTCTGTACGTCTCTTCGTTGGTCCGTGTTCTCAGGAGAGCAAAACCAGTTATCCGATTTTAACTAAATCACACTAAACCTTAACTTGTTTATGCCAGTTCCTACATTGTCCAAATCGGTTCAAGCACGCGGCCGCAATGGGCCTACTACCTACTTCGGGTTTTTTGCGATCAAATTGCTGTAATTTGTCTAATTACTCATTGAAAGAATAAAACTTGGTATTCAAGTTAAGGGGTCGGTCATCTATGTCATACGAAAAAATGGGCGTGGTCCGCCGACTATATAGGCGGCAAGGTTTTTCTGGTAAAATGGCTGCCAATTGACTAGTTACTAATATAAATGAATGAAATTCGGTTCCCAAGTTGGTCTTAGATGCCATACAAGAAAATGGGCGTGGTCCGCGAAATATAGGATTAGCTTCAGCTGAATCCAAAAAAAACAAAAAGGTTTTTCACTAAATGCACTTTATTACATTTCAGTGTGAATAATGAGACTGACCTCTCTTACAATTGATTGAGCTTTTTATATCTTACTAGCTGTTACCCGCGGGTTCCACCCCGCGCTTTTATAAAAATACGTAATGTGAATGATGCTCTGATTGGATGTTGCTGTATTTAATTGTATTCAATTTAATAGAAGTGCTTGCCAGTCTGTCTTTTTCTTGGGTTTTGTTGTTTTCAATTGAACAGCAGCGCTTCTCCTTGCTGATGCTTGTGATGTCTATATACTTGTGGGGGAAGTCATAAATGTAGGTCCTTACAAAACTATCTGTGTATGTAGATTACTCCTTTGGTGGAAGGCCAAAATTAAAGTCACTCCTCATGGACCACCACTTTTTTACGGTACATACATTGAAGGTGTGCCACGCCACCTTGTCCCATGACCCTAAATCTATATATATATAACTCAAAATTATGTAAAAATGTTTACATGTACATATGTATGACTAAATAATATCAAAACAGAATTTCAATGTTGAATGACTTGTAGTTTTATAGATATACCAAATAAAAGATTTAAGTTGTATGAGGGGTGTCACGCCTCGTGTCCAATGCCCATTCCATTTTCCCAGTTGAAGAATACGGAGATTCATTTATGTATGATATATAGTTCTAAAGTAATATCCAAATGTGGAGTTGCCACGCCCCCTTATCCTACGCCCATAAAATTATACCAATGGGACGACACATCCAAGAGGCGACTGCATACGAAATTTCAATGCTGCACGACCTTTAGTTCCAAAGCTAATCGAGATCAAAAATTTGGCTTGTATGGGGGGTGCCACGCCCCCTTATCCAGTGTCCCCCTTATTTTCTCAGTAGAAGGATATGGATATGTAGTAAGTTCCTACCGAGTTTCATTGATGTGTGATGTGTAGTTCTACAGTTATACGCAAATCTGGAGTTTATAAAAAAGTGCCACGCCCCTTATTCTATGCCCATAAAATTTATTGATTCATGTATTGGGCTCGTGTTTAGGCATGTGTGCAAAGTTTCAGATCTCTAAGTAGTCGGGAAGTGGGTGAAAAATTGATTACTAGATTTGACGACATACAGCTGACATACCGGATGTGAAGTTAATATAAAGCTTATAAAAATACAAATCGCCCAAAGTTTTTATACCCTACACCTATGGTAATAGGGTATAATAAATAGGGTATAATAAATTTGTGCGAAAATTGTAACGCATTAAAGGAGCCGTCGTAGATATAGACATAAGTATATAGAAATGCTTAGAATCACTTTCTGTGTTGATTTCCGGTTGTCCGTCTGTCCGTCTGTCTGTCTGTCTGTCTGTCTGTCCGTCTGTCTTGCTGTCCGTGGCCACAGAAGAGAAAGAAGGAGTTGTCCGATTTGGACCAAATTTGGCACACAGTCGCAGTGAACCTCCCACTACTTCAAGTTCCAAGATTAGAAAAATCGGCGGAAGGGCACGCCCACAACGGGTCAGTAAGTCCCACTACCCCGGAATATTTTCAGTAAAATTCCTTTAAATTGTTTAATTACTCGTTAAAAGGAATGGTATTTGGTATTTAAGGTAAGGTGTGGGCCCTCTACGTCAACCAAAAAAATGGGCGTGGTCCGCCCACTATATAGACGGTAAACGGCAAATTCTTATAACTTCCATAATATATACACCAGACTGTCCATATTTGGTCACTTAACTGCTGGTAATAATACCTTTAAACGCTCCCAAAATGGGCGTGGTCCACCCACTCTGTTACTTGGTGTAGGGTATTACTCTGTCGGTGAAACCCGACTGATGCTTCCTTACTTGTTATTTTTAATATAGTTGAAGTAATTGGGGCGCCTCATAATTTGAGAGTGAAGACTACTAGACCAGATTTTATAGCTTTATCCATTCAATGTCATTTCATCATTAGATTCGATTTTAATACCGAATAAAGCAGCGACTCGTGCGCCGCCGAATCGAATTGCGATGGAGGGCGCAGGAGTGCGACCTAATGGCGACCGCTTCCCTCAACGTCTTATTGCGCTGCTTGTGGGAGCAAGCGCCGTTATTACAATGTAATAATGATACATATGTAATAAGGACATATACGCAACTTGTGTATTTTCAATTTCGGTGAAATAAAAAAGGAAGCCTTTGTTGGTTTTCGTCCGGCATGTTTACTGCACAATAAAACTCTTAAAATTTTTATCGCACCCCGCCGCCCGTTACCTACTGCATGTGCTTTTAGCGCGCTTGCAGGCATTACGTATTCCAGGCATGGTACCTAAACCTTTTTTATTGACTCACAGAACAAGTTGGGACATGTTTTCGGAGAGCTCCGCAGTGTTTCGCACTCCTTGCGGCCAACAGCTTGGTACCTGGGCGCCATTGCTGCAGTGGCGGGAGCAGGAGGCAGCTTCGCATTTATGACTATTATTTACACATTCCTGTGCTTTTCTGAGCTTCGCAATAAATCCTCGCAGAGCTGCTCAAAAAACGCGCAGTAACTCGCATAAAATGTCTTGCTCGGGTGTTACTCACACGCCGTGCGCTCCCGCTGACATTTCTACAATGAAACCTTTCGCGACAACGCAACGTGCGTATTTACATACACATAAACATAGTTATGCGTCGTATTGTTCCGTTCATGTCCATGTGTCATGTGAACTGACTTTATGCGCTGGAGCGGATGTAAACCAGTAAAACTGCACTTACCTTGGAATGTACCTGCGAGTTGTTTTATTGCCAGACTTAACTACAATTTAAGTGAAAGTTTACAATCTTGGGCCGGCGCTGGTTAAAGGCCGTGCAGCTGCCTGCATGCACTACAATCTGTGAGCGCCTTCCCACTGATTCAAGGATTATTAATGTGTAGGTATGCGCCGGAAGTAATTGGAGCAGGTGGCTGCTTGGACAGCGCTGTAAGACACTGATCCTAATTGCTTAGCGGTCCTAAGTTGTAACGCTGGTTTGAAAATAACTTCATTAAAGTGCACAGAAGCACAGGCGAATGCATAAAACGAAGTTATGTACTTAAGGTTGAACTTCAGCAAGTGAGAGTAGATAAAGAAGAAGAAGAAAATATAAAAACGGCTGAAATTTAAGCTACAGAGTACAAGTACATATTCGCAAACGCTACAAGTCTAAATTTTAATACATACATAGCAAAAATAAATTTTGAGGTTATGGAAAACTGCATGACTTTGGCCGAAGCCGATCCTTTAAATTTCGGCCGATGCAGATTAATCGGTCGGGGACTACCGTAGGACATTCACGATTGTAAAAGGTGTTTTTTTAGGCGTGTGGTTTTCAATCAAGCTATACGTTTATCGGAGTTGGTCTGTCTGACAGCTGTCACTTGATTTGTGCTCAGTTTGGTTTGCCATTTCATAATGAATAGACTTACTCCTGAACAACGTTTGCAAATCGTACAAATTAATTACCAAAATAATGGTTCGGTTCGCGCGACACATTTCGACAAATTTTGTTCAGCGATGAAGCTCACTTTGGGTTGAATGGATACGTTAGGGCCAGTTTCACAGTGGATGTTTAAACTCTGATTGCAGTTTAAATAGGGAATTTCAGTTTCACAGTGGGAAGTTAAATACAATTTAAATGCCCGGTTGTGGGCATTTAAGTACGGCACAGAGTTGCAATCGAAAACAAATAAACAGCTGATTTCGGATGAGCAAGCAAGCTGCGTCGACAATATTGCAATTTATAAGCGGCCAAATTAAACATACAACTGCATGGTGTAGCACATATAAATGATCCCGTAGTATTATAAATAATATAAACTGTGGATTCTTTGAAGAATATCCAATAATTCACTTCTTTCGGCCGACGAAAAATTTTTAGCTCGCGCTGCCTCCATAATTGAACAATTGAACATATGTTTTTGGCAAGTTGTGCTGTGTTCAATTGTCAAATATTCGAAGTTGCCATTCATTATTCCGTATTTAAATAAATGCACTGTGAAACTCAAGAAAAGTTAAACTAGATTTAAACTCAATTCGCAAATTAGATTTAAACATCCACTGAGAAACTGGCCCTTAATAAGCAAAATTGTCGCATTTGGAGCGATGATAATCCACAAGCCATTGTTGAGACGCCGTTACATCCTCAAAAAGTCACTGTTTGGTGTGCTCTATGGGCAGAGGGAATTATTGGTCCATATTTCTTCAAAAATTAAGCCGGCCATAATGTTACAGTCAATGGGGATCGCAATAGAGCCATGATTAATGACTTTTTCGTGCCTGAATTGGAGGAGGTTGATATGGACGACCTTTGGTTCCAACAAGACGGCGCTACATGCCATACAGCCAACGAAACAATCGATTTATTGAAGGAAACTTTTGGTGAGCGCATTATCTCGCGTCGTGGGTCTGTAGCGTGGCATCCAAGATCGTGCGATTTAACACCGCTGGACTATTTTTTGTGGGATTATGTGAAGTCGCTTGTCTACGCAGATAAGCCCGTGACGATTGACGCCTTGAAAGAGAATATTCGGCGCGTTATTGCTGACATACGGCCCCAATTGGTGCAAAAAGTGGTCGAAAATTGGGCCTCTCCAAAACCAAACACCCTTTAAAAACATGTAATGTGATTCGAGTTATCTACTCAAAATGTGCAAAAGTTTGACTTTCTCCCATATTTCTTCTCCTGTGATTTATTCGGGAATTATGACATTGTCACGAATTACTGAGATGAAAGGTCATGAAGATATGCTTGACAGCATACTTAGGGCCAGTTTCACAGTGGATGTATAAACTCTGATTGCAGTTTAAATAGGGAATTTCAGTTTCACAGTGGGAAGTTAAATATAGTTTAAATGGCCGGTTGTGGATATTTAAGTACGGCACAGAGTTGCAATCGAAAACAAATAAACAGCTGATTTCGGATGTGCAAGCAAGCTGCGGCGACAATATTGCAATTTATAAGAGATCAAATTAAACATAAAACTGCATGGTATAGCACATATAAATGATCCAGTAGTATTATAAATAATATAAACTGTGGATTCTTTGCACAATATCAAATAATTCACTTCTTTCGGCCGACGAAAAATTTTTAGCTCGCGCTGCCTCCATAATTGAACAATTGAACATATGTTTTTGGCAAGTTGTGTCAACCTTCAATTGTCAAATATTCGAAGTTGCCATTCATTATTCCGTATTTAAATAAATGCACTGTGAAACTCAAGAAAAGTTAAACTAGATTTAAACTCAATTCGCAAATTAGATTTAAACATCCACTGTGAAACTGGCCCTTAGGCTTTCAAGGAACATAGTAGCTGAAGCCGATGGTATCTAAGTTTTTATAATCTGGAACTCTTAAGACCTTTCTAATCCCTTTTCTCTAAAATCTTTATATTTTGGCTAATAAGTCCCTTAAGATTGAATATTCAAAAGCCTACGTATAATATAATATAAAAAGACTCTAGAAATTTGCCGTAAAAAATTCGCAGTTATGGTTGTAGAAGATTTAATATGCTTTGATACTTACTGATCTTTTTTGCTTTCTTAAATAAGCTTTCACGTACCTCCTTCACGTGGTCTTAGGTCTCAAAATCTATTGAGTCGAAATATAGACTTTAATCTAGGTTCAAGTAGGAGTGCTTGTAAAAACACTTTGTTCATATATTTGTATAGTATATGTAAGAATTCTACTGAATTACTTTAATCCTATTAACATGTAAAGTATACTGGATAAGTTAATTTCACGGACATAATTATTATGGGTTTTATCGATAAAAATTAAAAATAATTGTTACGTTACACCGAGTTTTCAATTTCGTTAAAAATAACTATTATTCAAAAGAGCAATATATTTCCATTGCTGCAAACAATTCTCGGGATAAAGTTTTTGCCGTCACTTTTACTTTTGAGAAAAAAATTTTTTTCAGTCACGCCTTGAAACTTTAACTTATTCGGTAGAAATTTCGTCGATACATTTGATTTTGACATTCCGCTTTGAAGTCGCGCATAGCTTTTACACGAGACAAATCGCGATACGCCACATTTTGACATTAGAGTTGGCAGCTGGTTTTATTTGTGTGATTTGAAAACATTTAAAGCACTTTTTCCAATCTTTGCTCATTCTCTTCTTTATATTTACTTTAATGCAATAAGTTGAATAATTAAATACTGTAAATTTTCACTTTATTTGGAATATTCAGTTTCAATAGACACACGACAGCGCGAAAGCGAATCAAGAGATACGACAAAAAATCGCACCGCAATGCTGCCCGACCAACTTTGCCTGTTCCCCTGTCATTTCTCCCCTCTTTCCTACATTTTTCCGTGTCACGAGGGCCGAGTTGAATCGTGTAAAAGCGGACTAGACAATCCTGTACAACGTATGCCACTGTTCGCTTGCCGTTTTCAATATTTAAATGAGCAATGCTTTTTATTTTAATAACTGCGAACTACAAAAACAATTATATTATGGGTCTGGGCTTCCGGTTTGTGCTTCTCCAAGTACAGTCAACACTTGAAATTTGTTAGTCTTCGAAAGCGGTTGTTGCAATAATGGGTAGAAAGAGAAATATTTTTATTTGCGATTTCTTCGGCTACTCGCAGGATGTTGACGGTTGCATATGTAAGGTTTGCTCCGCGACGTTTACAGGCCCCAGTGTGACAAATTTGAAAAGGCACAAGTAAACCATACTGACCTCTGTTTAAGCGCCGTTGGGTGCACACCAGAGAACTGCAACGAGTGCCATTTTCGTTACTCTAAGTAACTCTAAAGAAAACGCGTGCTGTTTTTACTTATACTTAAACGCAAGTGACAATCAGTTTGCTCAAACTTATAAGTAAGTAAGTAAGTAGAGTAAGTAGAGTAAGTGTAGGTACGTTCGTAAATGCAACCCAGCGGTTGCACTGCAAAGCAACGCGTTCGTAAAAGCAAAATGGCGCAATACTGCCGCGTGCAACGCGTTCGTTAATGCAACGGCTTGGCAACGCAGTGACAAATTTCTGCAGTTTTCGCAGTCATTATCCTACTGTTGCGGGTTGCAGAACACGAAATGGAAACGTAGAAAATGTATTATAAATGGATAAAAATTTGTTTGTTATCTTGTATAAACATAGAATACATCATCTGGATAGGTTTTTATTGTTTTAAAGTAATTATTTACTTTTAAGATAGATCTTATTTTCTTTTTCAACAAGGTTTTTACCACGATATATCTTTTTTTCACTCGTTTTACTCTTTCTTTATTGAAATTTATTAAACGACTCTCACTTCGAGTTTCACAACTATCAATTAATGCGTTAACCAAAATTTCCATCCTGAATCGCGTTCGTTAATGCAACAAAAGTTTCTGCAGCCAACCTGCAAACGAAATCAGCTGATCGGGCAGTGGGAACTGAAGTTGGTTGCACTGCTACTGTCACTGCACGAATTTACTGCAGTTACGAACGTACCTGAATATTCTGAATAATAGCCGAAATATTAGAATGCTTGCAAAGTTCTCGATTACTGAATAGAAACCGAGCAGTCTTCTCTGCTCATCGAATACGAGCAGATTCGAAGTACACTCGCTGGTTCTCGTTTCTATCCGTTTCGTTGTTTACAGTCTTCGAATACTGAGTACCCCTATAGTATGTGCAGCAGTGTTGTTGCCAAAACGAATATATTCATGCAGTTCTCTACTGTAAATCGATGTTACATACGAGCACGATGTACATACTTCGTTTACATTTCGAATAAAAGACAGATCCAAGACATTTAATCGTAAAGTATAAATAATAGATACTTCCAGATAAAGTCCAAATGTCGGTGTGATATAAAGAGTTAACTGAGAATAGGCAGGAAATAGAAGTTCGATTTAATTGGATAAGGTCGTATTTTAGAAAAAAATGTCAGCAAGCTAATTTAAAAAACTCGACTTCCTAATCGATTGATGCCAAATCCGATGGTAATCGAGGTGTAGCGCACTCTGTAAGCCGACCATGCCGACACATACTTTCTTTCTTTCACTGCTCTGCAAGTCAATGGGTCATGCCATAAGCCATATGACACCATTCATTCTTAGTCATGTTCAAGTGCAATGCACTGTATTCCAACACCAGTAACCTGATTATTGTCCTAGCAAACTGATTGGCAATCATGAGCGCGACTGGGATAAGGTTGGCCTTGGATATACTGAGCAACAAATTTGTGTATTTAAGCCATTGACTTTGCAAAATAAAATTGTAAATATGTATGTAGGTCTATCGTTAAGGCAAAACTGGCACATCAAGCGGCACTTGCTCTTTGGACATTTGGAATGAATTCGCAGACATAATATGCTTTGGCGTATGAAATTAACCTTTTATTTAAACAACTTTTTGGTATTTTTAGGGTTCCGTTCCCCTAAAAGGGAAAAAATGGGAACACTTATAAGGTCACTTTTGTTTTGGGAGTGTGTATATAAAACGACCTTATTTTAATCGTAGAAACCTAAAATTTGGCACGATGTTAGGTCTTAATAACCTAAACACATTTTCACTATAAAAAGTTAAGAAATATTTTTAGAAGTATTTTTTTATAATTTTTAAAGGTTTTCGGGTGGGGCAAAAAAAATAAAAATATTTTTAAATCGTATCGTGTGGGGTATCGTTAGAAAGGCCTACATCCATAGATTATAGAATATATTTTTTTTTTATTTTATGTAAACGGGTTAGAAAGATATAGTTAATAGGGAATGATTTCTCATCACTTAGAGCAGTTGAGACTGGAGTTCCCCAAGGATCTATCCTGGGTCCACTCCTCTTTTCTATGTTTATCAATGATGTTTTTTCAATCTGTAAATATGCTAATGTTCATGCGTACGCTGACGACATTCAACTCTATCTCTCTCAACCTACTGGACTTTTAGAAGACTTAGCCTATAGACTTAACCACGATCTGACCTCATTAAATAATTGGGCTGTTACTAACTTGCTTCTCATAAATCCCCTGAAATCTAAAGTACTTCCCATTGCGAGGAGTGAATCATGCTTTACTGACATCCCACCCCTGTTTATTGGACTTGACCAATTAGAATTTGTATGTAAAGCGAAAAATCTAGGATTTATAATTAACTCTAAACTGACTTGTATTGACCATATTAACAGCACTGTAGGTAAAATATACGGGACTTTACGTTACTTACGTACTTCTTCGGACTTCACGCCTATTGAGACTCGTCGTAGACTCGTAATACAATTAATTATACCACATATTACGTTCTCTGAAGTCGTAAATAGCCAGCTTGACTCACAATCACAGCATAAACTTCTTGTGGCGTTCAATAATGCGGCTCGGTATGTATATGGAGTCAGTCGCTATGATCACATATCTCTAAGGAGTAAAGGCATTCTAGGTTGTGGTTTGGTTGAGTATTTAGAAATCCGCAACATTATATTTTTACACAGACTTATACACACTCAAAGCCCTGAATATCTCTATGCTAAACTGCAGTTTTTCCAATCCCAGAGGTCAAATAACCTAATTGTTCCTTTATGTAAATATCTTAACAGTAGCCGATTCTTTTTCATCAGCGCCATTAGATCATGGAATTCTTTACCCAACTTTCTTAAACAAATAACCTCACGAGCCAGATTCAAACATACCATCTTCAAATACTTCACCACCTCTAATCAATAAATCTTCATATATGTCTTTCTTATTCTATCCTATATTTTACCTTAATTCTATCTCCTCTATTAACTATACTCATATTTTTAACTTTATATAATATAAGTCATTAATGTATTATTGTCATTGTAATCAAATTAAATATCATATAAAAAATATTTTTTCCACCTGTCATGATTTTTTCATGTATTTAGTTGTTATTCCTAATAGTTAATAGTTATTAGCCTTAAGCGAATCTTAGTTTTAAGCTATATTGTTTATAAATCCTTAGTTATGAATAATTTATGTATATGAAGTACTAAAAAAGACTTAGTCTTATTGTACACCGCAATATATTTAATAATAATAATAATAATAATAAAAAAAACTGACCTGTCCCCAGATGATCCCATTTTCCCATGCCATTTCTCAACCGAAAATTTTGATAAAATCTGGCTAACTAGGTATTTGATCACGCATGACTGAATGGCTGCCCCTTTTTTCGAATTTAAAATTTTTAAATTTTTTTTTAAATTTAAGATGACCCCCTCAGAAAAAATTTTTTGTTGTTTATACCGAGTGGGGTATCATTAGAAAGGGCTACTTCCATGGATTCCAAAGATATTTTTTTTATAATTTTCTGTGAAGTGGTTTCGAAGATATAGCACAAAATGTCGAAAAAATGACCATACCCCCCTGGGTTTCTACATTTCTTAAGCTAAAATTTTGATAAAATCAGAGTTAGTACGTCTTTAGTCATAGATTACTGGAAAACTGCAGCTTTTTTCGATTTATTTGTTTTTCTATTTCTTTAAATTTTATTTAAGACTAGCTGTCCCGGCAAACGTTGTTCTGCCTAAAATAATTATTTAATTCCAAAATTTGTTTTGAAATGTACTTATTTCAATAATGGTAGGAATATTTTTAATAATATGAAAATTGAGTACAGAGAGAATACGTTTTCGTGAATATTTTCACCCTAACAACAGCTATCAGGCTCAAATTTTGTAAACTACTTTCTTTCAACTTAAGTATTATATGGTGCCATAAATGAGCACCATAATGAGGTCCATAAATAAGAATCTGTAATGGTGTGTAAAATTATGAAATTGTTTCTGATACAACGGAGAATGATGCGAAAGACAATTGTGTTGTAATTATCTTGAAAGTAGGCATGAAATTGTTGTGTATCTGTTACTGATCTGTCCACACAGTTATCGATTTTTGGATTGTACTGGAATGCCACTCGTTCCAGGCTCACAGGAGCACCGCATCAACGCAATCGTTCATCCTCACTTTGTCGTGCTCGCTGGCATTGTGATTGATGCGCATGAACTTGTTGAATCATTAACCTATTTTCTTGTCGTTCATTCTCAGTTCTTCTCGTACGTGATGCGGACATACTAATACTACTATTTCTATTATCTGTAGCTGGCTGGGTATCAGTGCGGTTTAAACGTGAAGTAGCTCGCCGCGCATTTGTCTGACTTCGACAACCTATGATACCTCTTATTATCGGCATTGTAACTAACACTTCAAAACGACAGGGAATTTTTTTCACAACCACTCAAATCTATCGAACTTTTTTTGAAAACTTCACAATATTAAAAATATTTTTGTATGACTTATATTTTCAAAGCTACTTGATATTAAAAATTTGACTTGTATGGGAGGTGTAGTAGAAAGACATTAGCTAGTAGTGACTCCATATCGAGTTTCAATGATGTTTGACTTATTCTTCAAAACTTATAAGATTTGAACAACTAAGAAGTACCACACCCCTTATCAAACGCCCACAAAATTTTACCAGTGGAACGGGACGTCTAAATTTCAGCGCAAACTATTCGAATTGAACATTTGGTTTGTATGGGCGGTGCCACGCCCCCTTGTCCAATCGGGTCCAATTATAGATCAGAACCATCCCTGAACCCACTCAAGCACACTCACTAAATTTCATCAAAATCGGTTCAGCCGTTTTCGCGCTTTCGCCGGACTAACGCACGGCAATCCATTTTTATATATAAAATAAAACTGGGGTTCCTTTCGTTCATAAAAAATTCGATTAAATGAGGCGTGAAAAGAGAAATATCTGTGGTCACAAGTCATAACCGCCTAAGTTGGTTTTTCAAGTTTTTCAGGAGAGCAGTTCAAACTTTAAAAATACCACGGCAGTACATGTAAAAGTTATTAGGTTTTGATGGATAATTGCCGTCCCAAGGAAGATACAAACATGAAAATTTTACAGCATATAGATTAAGAAACGCTTAACACGATGGCATTAATAACTCAATTTCGTCCTAACTCGATTTAGGCGGTTATGATTTGTGACCACAGATATATTGTAACAGCGAGAGCAACAGCAAAGCAATAGTCGAAAATTAAATTTTGGCTATTGCTGTCGGCTTTCACAGCAACTCTACAGCATATCTTCGGTTTTTTTGCTATTGCTGTCGGCTTTGCTTTCAGCTGCGCACATCGTCACAGCACAGCGGAAGCATATCTGCGGTTTTTATAAGCTTTATATTAGGTTCATTTTCTGTCGGTATGTATGTGGTGGAATCTAGTAATCAATTTTTCACCCACTTTCCGACTACTTAGAGATCTGAAACTTTGCATACATGCGTAACCACCATGACAATGCATGAATCAATAAATTTTATGGGCGTAGGATAAGGGGCGTGGCACTTTTTTATCAACTCCAGATTTGTGTATAACTTTAGAACTACACATCACACATCAATGAAACTCGGTAGGAACTTACTCGCCGCGCCTTGCAAGCAAAACAACAACCACTCATCGCGCCACAAATATGCCACGAATATTAGGGTGGATCACAGCCGTATTATTTCTGTGGTCATATGCAATAACGACTTAAGTCGAAAACAACTGTTTCGAGAAAATGCAATTCGAAATTTGAAATGCATTCTTGATAAAATTTACGACAGATATCGAAAAGGATCTTGCAAATATTAATATTTTATTTAATAAAAAATCCATGCATGCTAAGAAAATAAATAAAAATCGTTTATTCTGCGAGTATTTTAAAGAAAAAACAAAAAAGTCTTTACTGCAAACGTTACATTTTTCATCTTTTATACTTATGTCTACTTAAGTCTTTATTACAAATTAATTTATTTGGATTTTTGTCACGTAAGTCCAAATAAGTTATTACTGTAATATAAGAATCTACTTACATTAATGCTTAAGAAAATGCATGAGACTTAAAAAAAATAAAGTAAAAAATAACAATGAACTAAATCTATTCAAAAAGCACTTATATATACAGGTAGTTAACCTAGCGGGAAAAATCAATTATGAAAGCTATTTTTCATCCGAATCATATTCAACTAAATCCGGGTGAATATTTAAAAGTGTGTCACTAGTTGGAAGACTTCTATAAAACGCATGGAAACAAGGATTTATGAATGGTAATAAGTCTTGCAGATCTTTCTTCTTTTTCACATCTATTTTACTTTCTGCAACATTCGTTAAGTCTTTAATATGAACGGAACCAACTCCACGTTTGCGTATATTTAGAATTTTAAATGGTTCATCTTCATATAAGCTATTTTTATATAAAATTCTACCAGAATCGTTCCGATTATATTGCAGCCATTTAACATCTTTCCAATAAAATTTTTCCCCACTTTCATTCACAGATCTCCACATGAATTTCGTTTTCAAAGGCTGAGAAAAGTTGTAAAAGTCTTTCACACCCATTTCAACTACGTTGAATTTGCGTTTAGACCCAGCACATCTCACTAAATTGTACCAATCATGCGGATGATGTATTTGTAGACTGCTCCTCTTTTTTTTTTTCTTTCTATTACTGCATGATCTACATCGCATTCCATGTGCGTATGTCCAGGTTCTAAAAACTTGTGGTCAATTGTTTCAAGATTTTGGTTCATAATAAGAGCCAATAAGAACATTGCACTTATAAATGAGTTTTTGTTTTGACCTACACATGAATCACTGTAGAAAATTAAGTGCTTAATATCGACAAGATTATTTATCAGTTTAAACAAACATGATGCGATTTGATTACCACCACGCCCAGAAATCGCTTAGTGCCACATATAACAGTGTGGAGTTCCTGTTGCACAGTCATGCACTGTGAGATTAAACGTCCAAAGTTGCCTTTTATAAAAACTTATGCTTGTTTTCAAATACGGAGTAGGCAAACATTGTTGTAAATCAAACGTGAATGTTTTCACCATTGAATTCTTGGCCGCGATCTCTTTATCGATTCTCTTTGATTCATATCCAAATTCAGCCTTAGAATGATGAAGGGATTGATCGTTTTCTAACTTTTTTAAAGAGTCTTCATTTTTCTCCAGTTTAGCGATGTCAATTTTCGCCTTTAGCTTGTCACATGTAGAGCAAGTGTCTAATTGAGGCTTTTTGAGTTTGATGTTCATTGCTATAAAGAATTACACTTATTAGCCTATGCCTACAAATTTTATAAAACATACTTACTTTCAAAAACTTTGATATAAGAACTAATGCTTGCTGCTTCGGTGTTATTTTTTTGCAATAGAGCCGGTGCATTTGAAAAATTGTCAAATCGCTATGAAAATACAAGCAGCTACTGTCTCTCCGGGAGTAATGGCTTTCGTATTTAGGAAATTCGTTGATATGATCTCTTATATTTTGAATAATACTTTCCGAAAGCTTGTTTTTCCCCGACGCCGACCCGCGTTTCTCCCCATAACCACTTTGGGGATGGTTAATTTTCTTATTTTTAACCGTTTTGAGAAAACTTTCACTTTCGTCAAAACATTGTTTAAAACACTTTTTACATACTCGTATTCTCTTTCCTTCATACTCTAAGAAATAATTAACGTGAACGTTTCGTTTACGAGGGTTTTCGGTATTCCTTTGCAGGAGCTTAGTCTTAATTTGCAACACTTCAATTAATGAAGCTATGAACAAAACTCTTTTTTCATAACTTCCTAATGCCCAATATTTCTCAAAATATGACTTTTGAAGGTCAAACGGAACTTTAGATTTGCACTTCATACGACAATCGAGAACTAGAGGCTGCAAATTTCTTTCAGCTATAGTTTTGCCTTTGGTGTTTACATAGCATTGCCCTTTGTTGCGCCTTTCTTTTGATAATTTTCTTTTGGAAGAGCTTTGCTTGGTAGTGCTCGAAGTAGGCATTTGTTCAGTTTCAAGGTCATCTTCGAAATTGTAACTTCGTCCCGTAGCATTTGAAGTAGACATTTCTTCAGCTCCCGAATCTTGTTCTTCAAAATTATAATCAGGGCCAAGTAGTAAATCATCTGCAGAAAAGTCCAAATGTATATCCTGATCCATATCAAGATTTGGATTCGAGTTCAAGAAAGATGTTCCAATATTTAAATTGTCTTTAAATACGTGGATTTGGCGTTCAGGAGCATTATCCGTTGTGTTTTCCAAAATTTCCGGCGTTATTTCTGACATAGTAATTCTTTTTTGTTTTTTAAGTAATACGCACTTTTAAAATTGTTTATTACAATTAGCTCAAAGCGTGATCACACCACAATATAAAGAACAACTAATGAACTCTTTGCGCATATGCGCGTGCAACATAACAACTTAAGTGCACTTAAAACGGTCAAAGAACAATACCTATGCCTACCTGCATTACTCGCTTACTTCAATATAGTTTTTGTTGTAGAACATCAACCCATAAGCAATAAAGATGTATACCTACAAAAAATGTTTGCAGCGAGATTTTTTGTTTACAATAACTGCTTATCTATAATTACGCCGTTATTTAAGCGTATGCAGCTTTTTTCAAAAATGAGCAAAGGTAATGTGCAATAATGACTTAAGTGTAGATAAGCTTTTAAAGCAAACTGAAATTAAACTAATCGCAATATTGTTTCGACATAAGCCATTATTGCAAATGTAACATGTGTGCACATCAACATAGGTGCATGTGTTTTTTTTAAATAACTTTTTTTCTGAGATGGGTACAGATACCGGGGTTCGAACAAAATATGCGCATCAACGTCAGGAATACAGTGGTAACGTCAACTCAATTTCGTCTTAAGTCGACTTAAGTCGTTATTGCTTTTGACCACAGATTTGTTAAATTGAGGATATGACGATAGGAGACACTGTGAATACCCTAAATATTGTGTACTGCTCTGCAAGTTTTAAATTCTTTTAGTGAAAAATTTCAGAGCTCTAAAATTAGTAAATTTATGGAAGACTAAAAAGTAGAAAATAAAATTATATAAAAAAAACTTTTTAAAAATAAGCTTTAATTTATTTAATGTACTAAAAAGTAGAAAATAAATTGTTTCCAAGTCACCTGTATGTTACTATTAATAAAAGCTTATGCGCTCAATATCCATATTCAAAATATCTTTCATTACTAGAATCTATTTGAAAAAAATTATTTAAATAAAATATTATATTATAATATTATTATTTGTAACTGGTTGACAAATATTGAACACATGAGCGCCCCAAGCTTTTATTAATAGTAAGATACAGGTGACTTGGAAACAATTTATTTTCTACTTTTTAGTACATTAAATAAATTTAAGCTTATTTTTATAAAGTTTTTTTTGTATACTTTGATTTTCTACTTTTTAGTCTTCCATAAATTCAATTTTAGAGCTCTGAAATTTTTCGCAAAAAGAATTTAAAACTTGCAGAGCAGTACACAATATTTAGGGTATTCACAGTGTCTCCTATCGTCATATCCTTAATTTAACAAATAATACGGCTGTGATCGACCCTAATATTCGTGGCATATTTGTGGCGCGATGAGTTGTTGTTGTTTTGCTTGCAAGGCGCGGCGAGCTCGGTCCATGTATGGAAATTTCCAATGAAATTGAATATGACTTTTGAAATACATAGCCTGCCGTGTTGTATTTGTGGTTTTTTATTTTTGTATGAGAAAGGCAAACTTATTTTTATGACTGTTGTATATTCTTATTTCAAATAACATATACCATAAATATGAGACACTGTGAAAACCCTAATTATATTGTTATTCATAAAAAGGTACTGAAATTAGGTGGATATGGTACTGCGATAATTTTCAAACTAAAATAGTACTGAATTTTGCATGTTGTTCTTATACGTTTCTATAATTTAACCTAATGAGAGCAAGAGTCCTAACGCCTTGGGAAAAAGTCGCTCATGGAACGCAGTCAAGTGCGAGTCGGGCTCGCGCCCTAAGGGTTCCGTACCAGAAATACCCTTTTTGAGGTTAGAATTAGGAATGGGTCACGCAGCGCTGCGTTGAGTTATTGCGCTAGCGCACTGAAATGCGCCATTGCGCTGATACACCATTTGGCAACACTGTGGCGCAGTAGCGCAATCACTCAGCGCAAATTCAGTTGATACATTCAGCGCAGTGTTGCCAGAGCCTAGCGATGCGTAGCGCAGCGCTGCATTATTCTAAGACCCCCTTTGTTGGCAGAGACTTAATATAGACGCTGGTGTTGCATTGACGAATTTGTAACTCAAAGCGCAAATGTGTTGAACCAATCTTATTTTGCAATATTAGGTTTGCTCATTATATTCTACAAGCATACTTAGGTCTTCATTACATTCGCATACAAAATAACAAAACAAACCGAGCCACAATTTTCATAAATAAACAATATTTTTATTAAACAATTCTATTGAAAAAACACTTAAAACGTTATAAACACGTATTACAAATATTCTTGTAGATATAAAGTTATACATAAAAATTGAGATCATTGTTAAATATTTGTACAAACACATACAAAAATTTTTAGATAAAAAGTTAAACATAAAAATTGATATCACTGGTAAAAATTTGTGCAGATCCAGTGGTCATTATTTCCTAAATAATAGTTCAAGAAAATAATTTGGGAGACTTTTTCGGCTTCAAGCCTTTCGCGTTTCTCATTTACAATTTGCCCAGCATGCGAAAATATGCGTTCACATGGAACCGATGTGGCTGTTATGTAAAGTCTTTTTTTCATTAATAGGTACAGTCGAGGATATATTTGTTGTGAGTATAAGGTCGATCGCTTCTGTGGTTCAGCCGTGATGCTTCAACATACATACGCACAAACGTTTTTATATATTAAGATTTCCTCAGTGATGTCAACGTCGTGAAATTCGTACCAGATTTTGTGCATTTTTAAAGCTGATACGTTTATGAAAATGCATTTGTCGTCTGATATCTATTTTAGTGTCATTGTTTGTTTATTTTGAAGACACTATCATTAGTCCGTAACATTTTCGTAGCATTTTGCGTTCCGTAAAATTAAGCTGAGTGAATCGCATTATTTTTAGAGGTTTGGAACAAAAATAGGCATCACTGTTTCGCATTCGTTCTTAGCACCCGCACAAAAGAGGTAAACTTTTGTGCAAACCAGTGCCGCCACAAAAGTGTAATGAATTTCTACCTGCTGTCCCAGGAAGCATAGCATGTTAAGTATAATATACATATAATATGTCAAATATATACATATGCATTAGTTAAAATTTGATGGTTTCAGCAAAAGAACAAAGTAATGTATTTACATACATATACTCCTCCTATACATTCATATATTTTGAAATAAAAAACATAAATTTTTGTTTTTTCCTTGTGCATACTATTTTGTAGCATCTTATACCTGCTACTCAAATCCACAACTTTCCTTCTAATACAGAAAAATGTAGCTCTGTTTAGCTTGCTCAATGTGGTGATTGTACCACGAATGATTTTAATTAGCTCAGCGGCCAATCGATTGGTGCCCTTTTGTGATTTGAATCAGACAAGGGCAAATTACTGATTGGAGTTTTTTGATTCAAATCACTGTGATTGCTGGTGCCTGATTGTAAAATCAAAAATTTAAATCGATTGGTGGAGTTGATTTTTAAATCAAAAATTTAAATCAGTTGATTTATAAATTGATTTTGATTTGAATTTTTTACAGGTCTGGTTTGTACATATGAATGTAGTCATCCCTATTACATATGTAATAAATTTTTCACCCACTTCCTGACTACTTAGAGATCTGAAACTTTGCATAAAAGCGTAAGCACGCTGACAATACATGAATCAATCATAAAAATATTAGAATTTTTACTTTAAACAAATTTATTAGCGAAACTGCAATAGCCAAACAGGGCACAGACAGAAGAAGAAGCACGTAGGGACAGACGGGCTAGGAGCTGTTTAATAACATTTTATATAATCTTGCCGTATTTATAGAATACGAAATCTGTAATGACCTAGATTTATGCCTGATTTAGGCCCGTACAAATAATATTATATAGGTATTAAATCACATCAAATACATCAACTAATGTTCCGGGACAGACGGGCTAGGAGAAGCGCTGCTATTCAACCGTAAACACCGAAAACCAAGAAAAGGGCAGACGGGCAAGGAAAAGTACTCCCATTAAATTAAATATTATTAAATTGAGCAACAGCCAATCAGAGCCAAACAGGGAAGAAAAACCACTGCTGTATATAAGCAGCACAGAAGCACGTTTTGCTTTAATGCTTTCAGTTATTCGTTGCGAACGCACGTGCATTGGAGCTCTTACTTTTGAGAATTTTTATTTGATTTTGATTTATAATTTCAGACCTCTAAAATTTAATTTATGGGAGACTAAAAAGTAGAAAATAATATTGTATAAAAAAACTTTTTAAAAAGAAGCTTTTATTTATTTAATGTACTAAAAAGTAGAAAATAAATTGTTTCCAAGTCACCTGTATCTTACTATATACATAGGTACTTATATTCTTTTTACTGAACAGAAGGAAATAAGTTTCTACTGTGCTGTATTAAAGAAGAGGAATCGTTGCACGTATTAAAAAAGCAAGATAAAATTAGAAATCCAATCAATATAAAGGCAACTTAATAATACAGTTATTCAAATTTCTTATTATAAATAATATAAAAGAAAAGGCAACTAAAAACATTCGCTAATTAACTAAATGTTACTATATACATATGTACATATAAGCAAATGTTACAACAAAAATAAATGAATTGTATGTTTTTTCGACCTGTTGTTATAATTTATAGATGTTGTGTTTTTTCAGGCTCAAGGTCCTTGTAATTAAAAAACCGTTTAATGATTTTTAATTATTTATTTCGGCCAATATTTCGACTTCCATCGGCGTCATCATCAGGGCCAATATGTATAAAATGGACTTAACACTGAAACAAATATAACGCTTAAATTAAACAATTTTCACAATAACTAACATAACGTGCAGTCAGTGTTGCTGCGTCCTCGTCTGATTTCTGACTGATTATCAAATAAAGCAACAAAAACCGCTTGCTATTTGTGCTACAATTGCTGATTGAACATTTTTATTAGTTTTTAATTAATGCTTCATACCAATTTCATAATTTCCATTTTGCGCATTTAGAAAGTATGATGGTTTATGATATTAATGTAGACTTCCATTAAAATGAATTCGTTTTCGTAAAAATTGTGCAAGTTCAAAGCTTCACATAGCGCGTTTAAATTTTCGCACAATTGCGCACTTTTGCATAACCTAATAAAATATAACTGATTATTTTTTTTAAATTATTGCGACTCTTAAAATTGTTTTTGGTACATACAGCATTGTAAAGATCCGCAAGTGGGCAATCCTTTTGTTCAGTTTTCAAAAAATTGGACGATGCTAATGGGCTCAGACTGTAGGATGCACATCGTGCATGGCTTGTAATGGATCAACAAAAGCTGTGTTGCTTAATTCAATTTCTTCATCGTCCTCGTCGGCAATTGAATGGTACCCAAAATCCCGGAGGCTTTAACAAAGTTTGATGCGTTGTGTGTCACTGTAGACACTATTTTGTGGGAGTATAAGCCAAATAATTTGTGGACAAATTTTATTTGTTGGTGTATCTTGTCAAAGGCGTGTGCTCCAATAAATCTTCGGCAAGCCAAAGCGAACGATTTCCTTTCAAAGGAGCTTTGGTCAAGCCAGTGGCATGTGTATCCAAAGTATGACTTATATTTAGACGACCAAATATCGGCTGTTCAGTTGTCAAAAAATCGGACGATGCTAATGGGCTCAGACTGTAGGATGCACATCGTGCATGGCTTGTAATGGATCAACAAAAGCTG
The DNA here is from genome assembly GCA_963457695.1 of Neria commutata. Classification (NCBI taxonomy): domain Eukaryota; kingdom Metazoa; phylum Arthropoda; class Insecta; order Diptera; family Micropezidae; genus Neria; species Neria commutata. The sequence continues at coordinate 22,244,130 of OY735247.1, read as the reverse complement.
TGTTGCTTAATTCAATTTCTTCATCGTCCTCGTCGGCAATTGAATGGTACCCAAAATCGCGGAGGCTTTAACAAAGTTTGATGCGTTGTGTGTCACTGTAGACACTATTTTGTGGGAGTATAAGCCAAATAATTTGTGGACACATTTTATTTGTTGGTGTATCTTGTCAAAGGCGTGTGCTCCAATAAATCTTCGGCAAGCCAAAGCGAACGATTTCCTTTCAAAGGAGCTTTGGTCAAGCCAGTGGCATGTGTATCCAAAGTATGACTTATATTTAGACGACCAAATATCGGCTGTTGTCCACACATGATCTGCTTTGCCTATTTCTGATGTTAATGGTGATATTAAAACTTCATATTCATCAATAATGATCTTTGCTGCCGTCGGTCTACTAACAACCCTTAATTATGCATTGCACAGCTAAATCATATCCCCGGAATGTTGTGTCTTCCACAATAGTCAATTGTCAATGAAGTGTATCAGCTTTTTTTGAAAGTCTGTTGAAGCCTACCGTCACTTCCTATGCCATCTAGTTTCAACTGAACATACTCCTGGTATGCGCCTTCGTGCTTTTGTCGCAAATGTCTAGTATAAAACCAGTAAGGAAGTATCAGTCGGGTTCCACCGACAGAGTAATACCAAAGAGTATGTTAATATAATAGAGTGCGCATCACTCAAATTTTCGGCAAATCGAAGTGAGGGCAATTTTTCATATTTCGGTCTCGGAAAAGGGGGACACAAAAACTACTCAACCGCTCAGAGAATTTCGTTGACAGTCGTTGATGTGGCATTTCGGGTATGCTCAAAGCACGAAAAAGACATTTTTCCACAATGTCAGTATTATTTGTGTATGTGCATATGTATGTATTTGCAGCTGCTCTGCTCAGCCACCAACAAACACATGGAATTTCAATTTAAGCGTACATACATACTTATGTCGAATTTCCTGGCATTTATACGCAAACATCACTTTTATTAAAGTGATATCGGCAAAAAAGTATTATATGTATGAACATGCATATTTCATTCTTGATTAAAATGTATAAAATATTCTATAAAAAGCCTTTTAAATTTTAGTATTATCTCTGGAAATGTCGCACATTTGAAAAATGTTTGCGATATTTCAACAAATTCTAACTTCGATTTCATATTTCAAAACGAGTTGGAAGCATTGAGCAGCTTTCATTCATAACACAACACGCGCAAATGCCAGGAATTTCAACATATGCTTATGTAGGTACATATGTCTGTATGTATATTGAAGTTCCTTGTGTTCGTTTATGGCAGAGCAGAGCCAAAGAATTTTTTGTCTTTCATATGAAAAACAACAACAACACAGAATCAAACAGCAGCGCTGTCGGGAATATCGTCTACGTTCTTCGTATATTTTGTTGGCTGAGCTGCCGACATGCAGAAGAAGAGCACATGCACACGACTTTCATAACACCATGCAAAATACGAAAATCAGCCGCAAAAAATGCTCGTTCGGCTCATTTGAGTACGAAAACCGAACGAACCAAGCCATTGAGTCGTGCGATCAGGGGTGCAAACTCAGTCAAAGCCAATTCTCTCAAATGCTTAAAAAATTCTCCCATGGGAATTGGCACTTCAGCCATATTTTCATTCAAAATAATGGTAGTAAAAAACATAAATCAATAAATAAAACAGTATCGCTGAGTTCCAAAATGCTGTAATACAAAACAACAACATTTTGTTAAGAATATGTAGAAAAAGAGTTCGAATTCCCACAAAATGGGAGAATTTTCTCACAGTAAGCAGCCCTCGTTATATTTACTTTGAGTTTGGAATTTCTTGTAGCAGAGCGGTTCTCTGAGAGGACGAGTGACTGAGCGAAACTGAGTGGAACTGTGGGCTTTAGTAAAATGGCCCAAGTGCAAAATTTTCGCAGCCAAAATTTTGTATGAGATGCGCACTCTATTATATTAACATACTCTTTGGTTTTAGTTAATAGTACATACTAGAGTTGTGCCGTTTAGTTCACTTGAGCGATTAGTTCAGTTGGGATTAGGTTACCTTTTAGAACTAGTTATTTTCTAGTTCACTAGTTCGTTTAAATTATTCTATTTGTTCTAGAAAAAATTTTAAATGCACTACCAAGATCGTTCGTTTTTGTCTGGTCAGTTAAGCGGGGTCTACTAGTCACAATTTAAGGCTCAGTTAGTGTAGCCGTAACATATTTTTCCGTTTTCAGCTGACACAACCTATTATACCCGAGCTCTATACATGCGTTTACTTTAAACGAATTTGTACTAGAGGTCTGCATGAATGCATTTGGTTTGCCTGTGCACTACGGTTACCCATTTCATTGCACTCGGCGCACGAGTGAAACATTTGAATGGGTGAAACACTCACAAAACCTCTCAATACCAAAAGAAATACCCACTCGTGCCATTATTTTCAAAGAGAGTAAGAGTAGCATTTGTTATCTTGCTCTATTTGCTACAATCAAAACAAACAAAACGAATGTAACAAAGCAAAGCTATTGTATAGTGAGTGAAGTGGGTAAAGTGGGTGCAGTGAATGGTAAGCCGGAGAATTTTGGCGAAGCCGCTGCTGCGCGCCGGTTAGTAATGCATCGTCCGAAAGTCTTTTCTTCGGCAAATAATGTTTAAAATGACCACAATATGCATAGAAATTATAATTAATACACTAAAACGTCTTTCCATCAGAAATTCTTTAAAAATAAGCTCAGCCTCTTAATTGCGTATAGCCCCTTAAATACTCGGTGCACCCACTGCATTGCACTCTGTTTACCAAAACATTTGAATAGTGGGTACTAGAGGTCTGCATGAATGCATTTGAAAGAGCGACCAAGACATTCATTCGGGTTTGAATCTTTCGCTCGCATGTGCACTTATTTCCAAACACGTGTTGAATAAGCACATATGCCTTAAGAGTGAATGAGATAGCAAAACAATTGAGTAAATTGTAAGCGCAAGCACATTACTCACAAGCAGTGTACCCACTATTCAAATGTTTTGGTAAACAGAGTGCAATGCAGTGGGTGCACCGAGTATTTAAGGGGCTATACGCAATTAAGAGGCTGAGCTTATTTTTAAAGAATTTCTGATGGAAAGACGTTTTAGTGTATTAATTATAATTTCTATGCATATTGTGGTCATTTTAAACATTATTTGCCGAAGAAAAGACTTTCAGACGATGCATTACTAACCGGCGCGCAGCAGCGGCTTCGCCAAAATTCTCCAGCTTACCATTCACTGCACCCACTTTACCCACTTCACTCACTATACAATAGCTTTGCTTTGTTACATTCGTTTTGTTTGTTTTGATTGTAGCAAATAGAGCAAGATAACAAATGCTACTCTTACTCTCTTTGAAAATAATGGCTCGAGTGGGTATTTCTTTTGGTATTGAGAGGTTTTGTGAGTGTTTCACCCATTCAAATGTTTCACTCGTGCGCCGAGTGCAATGAAATGGGTAACCGTAGTGCACAGGCAAACCAAATGCATTCATGCAGACCTCTAGTGGGTACACTGCTTGTGAGTAATGTGCTTGCGCTTACAATTTACTCAATTGTTTTGCTATCTCATTCACTCTTAAGGCATATGTGCTTATTCAACACGTGTTTGGAAATAAGTGCACATGCGAGCGAAAGATTCAAACCCGAATGAATGTCTTGGTCGCTCTTTCAAATGCATTCATGCAGACCTCTAGTACCCACTATTCAAATGTTTTGGTAAACAGAGTGCAATGCAGTGGGTGCACCGAGTATTTAAGGGGCTATACGCAATTAAGAGGCTGAGCTTATTTTTAAAGAATTTCTGATGGAAAGACGTTTTAGTGTATTAATTATAATTTCTATGCATATTGTGGTCATTTTAAACATTATTTGCCGAAGAAAAGACTTTCGGACGATGCATTACTAACCGGCGCGCAGCAGCGGCTTCGCCAAAATTCTCCAGCTTACCATTCACTGCACCCACTTTACCCACTTCACTCACTATACAATAGCTTTGCTTTGTTACATTCGTTTTGTTTGTTTTGATTGTAGCAAATAGAGCAAGATAACAAATGCTACTCTTACTCTCTTTGAAAATAATGGCACGAGTGGGTATTTCTTTTGGTATTGAGAGGTTTTGTGAGTGTTTCACCCATTCAAATGTTTCACTCGTGCGCCGAGTGCAATGAAATGGGTAACCGTAGTGCACAGGCAAACCAAATGCATTCATGCAGACCTCTAGTGGGTACACTGCTTGTGAGTAATGTGCTTGCGCTTACAATTTACTCAATTGTTTTGCTATCTCATTCACTCTTAAGGCATATGTGCTTATTCAACACGTGTTTGGAAATAAGTGCACATGCGAGCGAAAGATTCAAACCCGAATGAATGTCTTGGTCGCTCTTTCAAATGCATTCATGCAGACCTCTAATTTGTACGTAAGCGTAACGGAGCTTGAAAAACATGTCAGCTATAGCTTTGTTGCAGAAAAGTGCTTGCTCTTCAACCTTAGTTCAACAAAAACAGCTGTATATTAATACTACCAAAATGATCAGCGTGCTCTTTTTCTTCACGAAACTATACTGCAGCACTAGCAAAAAATTAAATATGCTATATGACTGACAGCTGCAATATGTTTTACGTATTCAAGTCAACGGCCAAAGTTTTACGTTTACGTAAAATTAAGAAAAAAAAACATTATCGAAAAATATTTTAGTAATAGAACATTTATTTTAATGAAATAAGGGAAAATATTTTTTTTTATGAACAGTTAACCTTAATTTGTACTTTGGTTGTTAAATTAAATTCAATTTTGTTATCTTCTAAAATACAAAAACCAACTCAAACAAAGCTTCAAGCTTTGAACATACATTTAAATGCTTTCTTTAAAACAACACAATTCAAGTAAATTTAGCTTTAGTTCATCTAGGTCATCCAACTGAACGACCGATAGAGCTAGTTCAGATATGAGAACCAGATCTTTTAGATCTTTAGTTCGCGAACGACACAAGCCTAGTACATACTGTTGTTGTGCAGCGAACAGCACGACAACATTTCAAGTCTATGCTAACATTCTCTCTCACTCTCATCAAATGATTCCGAAAACAATGCTGTGCAAAAGCAATGCTCCATTCAATGTAAACAAAGTAACGGTAACTGGATCATAACATTGCGTGCGCAATAGCGTTTTATTTAATAGTATATAATAAATACACCCGATTATGTTCGTACATGGTAGATACGTCCCAGACAAAACCATATAAAAACAAGTAAGGAAGCATTAGTCGGGTTTCACCGACAGAGTAATACCCTACACCAAGTAACCGAGTAGAGCGATAATCCACTGAAAGAAATGAAATTGTGGGTGCATGTAATTTACAACTTACATAGTGGGCGCACCACGTCCATTTTTGACTGACTTTAAGATATATCTGAAGGTGGACTATATATGCCAAATATTGATGATCTGACAGGTGTACAACAGAAATTATCGGTATATTTATTTCACTGCTCTTATGGCGGGCAGACCACGCCCATTTTCTCGTGGCATCTAGGACCTATATATCAACTTGGGAACCAAATTTCATTAATTTAAATTCGTAAATAGTCGATTGGGAGCCATTTTACCGAAAAAATTTTCCACCTATATAGTGGGCGGACCCCGCCCATTTTTGCGTATGACATAGATGACCGACCCCTTAACTTGAATACAAACTATTATTCTTTTCAATAAGTAATTAGACAAATTACAGCAATTTGATCGCAAAAAACCCGAGGTAGTGGGACATACAGGCCTATTATGGGCGTGTCCTTCGACCTTTGACTCATCTCGGAACTTAAACTAAATTAAGGTTGACTGTAACTCTATACCGAATTTGATCCAAATCGGACATCACCTGCGCTCACAGACATCCAGACAGACAGACGGACAGACAGACAGGCAGACGGACAACCGGAAATCAAGACAGAAAGTAATTCTAAGCATGTCTATATAGGTACTTATGTCTATACCTAGGATGGCTCCTTTAATGCGTTACAATTTTCGCACAAAGTTATTATACCCTATTACCATAGGTGTAGGGTATAAAAATGTAACTCAGTTTATTTCGAAATCGATTTTGATTTGAATATTTTACAGGTCTGGTATGTATATTATGAGTAGGTACAGGATTTGAAATCTCGGCACATTTCAGTCAATCACTTGTTTTCATGCCGTATTCCTTAACATATTACAAAACTATTTGTGAAATACTTGTCCACCTTGAGCAGCTCTTGCAACTACGGGAATTATTTTCCACCAAATTTTTTTTTCAGCATTCTTAGTTGATTTTTATGCTACGGAATTTTTATAATTTGGTCTAAAGAACGAGTCTTTATCAAAAATATGGTTGATACATATTTTATGGTTCCTTGAGGAACCTCTCCGCTAAAAAATCCTAACTTTCAATTGTAAGCAGTCATGCCAATAACTAATATTTTCTTTAAACTCTTGCAGATATCTTCCCGCCATGCAGCTGTGAGATCGAACTGGAGTATATTCCGCTGGGACCGGTTTTCGTGCTGGTAATCTGAGGCAATGTTGGGAGAGGTGTTTGCGCCATCTGTTACGGCGCTGCAGGACGGCCACAAATACGTTGACATGTCGGCACATGAACATTACTTCAACGAGACTCTGCTTTCTGATGCCAACCGAACGAACGTCGGACTGTGGGGCGAAAATGCCACCAACAACGACACAGAACTTGTCTTCAGCGACGAAGCTGCCTCTGCCAAACACATCAGCGTATTCGTGAAAATGGCGGCAATGTCAATTGTGCTGGGTCTAATGATTCTCATCACGATAATTGGTGCGTATTTAAAAGTGTTTCCTGTAAAGAAAATGGTAGTGCATCTCCAATGCTCCTTTATTCATGGCAAATCGATTTCAAATGTGCTGATTCGGCACATCAACTTTCCATTACGCACAACCACAATCCAGTTATGAATACGCCCTGATAAATTTAAAATTTATAACGCCATGAATTTTTTATCTCAGGCATATTATTGACATTATGGACATAAAGTGAGCTTCATTTGCATAGCTGCAAAATGCTGCCAAAATAAATTGAGGCTGGCATTTGAATCGTCCCCGGCCGTAGCCTCGACGCTCGGTGGATGCACGATGGAGGGCAGTTGTCGTACGGTTTTCAGCAACAATAGAAACTGTTGTCGCTTTCAGATAAATCAATTGAATCGCAACTGCTTTTGGATGCCCCCCAATCGAATTCCTCACTCCGAGTATGTGCCTGCGATAGCCAACTGGGGCACATCAATGTCAGCTTAAATAATGTAATATGTCAGTACGAGTGCGAAGTTCATTCAAATGCTTTTTTTATCATTTTTCCAACTGAAGCGACTATTTGTATAATTCTATTTGAATGTAAACGGTGCAATAAACTGATCAATTCGCATACACTCATACGTTAAATATAATAATTCAGAATCGGTATCTTAAAAAGATATTACAGTCTAGGTTTTTGAGTACATATGTCGAAATTTAATCGACTGAAAGCTCCCCTTATTCCATGTCCTCGAAAGGACTTTGTAGTTAGATATATGGATTTACGTATTTTTCGGGCAGAGCGCAATCATAAAATGTCTACGTACATACATATATGTATATCTTAAATCAACTCAAGTATACTATGTATGTACAAAATTGCTTTAAGCGATCCAATCCAGTTAGAATAGGGAATTGAATATGTGCTTACCCGAATTAAAGGAAACTTCACTTAAAGCAATTCTGACTACCTGCTCTAGCTTAAATAACTTATCTATTCCGATTAATTTCAATCTATCTCCTGCGTACACTAATTTTGAATCCGACCGAACTCCACAAATGCCTGCTGTCAACACAATTAACGACCTCATGGCTTATGAACGCTTCAACAATTCAATGTTCCAACTAACATGCCAACACGACTACCGCACGTAATGCGCAACAAATGGAACAACTGCAACGCCTATGATAATAATATAACAACAACAACAACAACGACAATGAATTTAATTGCAACCGCGCAAATACTTGGCCGACAACACAAAAGGCAACGTTTTCGTAATTGCCGCCATCATCCTCGAGCGCAACTTGCAGAATGTTGCTAATTATTTGGTGGCATCGCTCGCCGTCGCTGATTTATTCGTCGCCTGCCTGGTGATGCCGCTGGGCGCGGTGTACGAGGTAAGTGCTCATTCCTCGCTTACAGTTGCAGGGTCGTCCTAGTGAAAGGGCAGTCCTGCAAATGGCAGAATGCGAATTGCAATTGTTTCGACACGAGTATTGAATTTTGTGAAGAGCTGACAAGAGTTAACAATTGAACCAGTAAACTGGAAAATCGGGCAAAAATTGTAAATCCAAAGATATAGTTGAAATAATGAATAAGCTGTGAAGTGAATTGCTACTTGTTAAAAAAGTGTGTAGGTACATTAAAAATATTTTTGCATAATCTAATGAATTAGTTTACATTGTTTTTTAACGCTGAGCTAGAAAGTATATTAACATCAATTTAACTGAATCATTCCAAATTCATCGGGGCTACGGTTTTTTAATATCATCCTCGGCTCACAATTTTGAAGAAGGAAACATTTTGTTAGGTCTCTCTTGCATGGATTGAAATTTTGAAAATAATTTAAAACTGAACTTCATAACTCGCTGATAAGGAAATCATGTTCCTCTTTTCAGTATTCCTTATTTTGTATATTGGTAAAAATTAAAGAATAAAACCTTTCTCTGAAACCACTCAAGTAAATTAGCCTATATTTATATACCCCGGCCGAATTGATTAATCTTCCGTTCGACTTTGATTCGGATTAGTTCAGATTGAACCGTAAACCTTAATTTGATTTTCGATCCGGATTAGCACTAAAGTTTAACCAATAACTAACGCAAGCAATTAGTACACACACATAGCTTTTGACATACATTTTAATCTATGTTATAGGCTAGTATAAAACGAAACATGAAAACATGCAAATACTATATAAAGCACAAAATAAACTTAACTGTCAAAATATGTAAACACAAGTGGGGCCATCTGTCGTGTGTGCCTGTATACACGACAGCTAGTAAACCAATTAAAGGCAAAGCAAAGTAAAAAATAAAAAAGCTTATAAAAAAATTAAAAAGACAAATTTTAAAAACTGCGGAGCTGGGATTCGAACCCATGACCTGCCGAGTTACCGAATGCGAGCGCGCGCCTCTACCCACTGGGCTACACAACGAAATGATTTGACTCGTCCAAAGTCGTAAAAGGCATAAAGTGGACAGCAGGCTGCAGCAGGCTGCAGGCAAACGCTTTTTAGTCAGTCTGCGTTTTATATACACGTAGCGAAAAAATTATATGTGCAAAGCAATTTATCGAAATTTAACGTACAAAATATTCTTTCTTTTCAAATTTATATTTTTATTCAAACAGTTGTGTGACATTGATTTTTAAAAATATATGCAGGCTTCATTCATTCCGCTCTTAAAACTATAGTAAAATAAACTTACAATACTCTGAAGGAAATATTTATATGTGCAAAAACAAATTAAATTCGCTAAAAATAAGAAGAATACGTAACTAAACAGGAAATGCTATTTTAATATTTGGTGTAGCCCCCACCATTATAAATAACTTGTCTTAATCGAAATGGCAGTGAATTAATCAACGAATGCAGCACAGAATCATCAATTTTGGCCCATTCTTCCTTGAGCGCGGTTTTGAGTTCTTTGAGAGCGTCAATTTTTGTAAATTTGCTTTTGAAAAAATGCTCCATAGGTTTTCTACGGGATTTAAGTCTGAACCCACAGCAGGCCATTGCAATAAGGGTATAGTTTTTTAACTCAAAAACTCTTTTCTAATCCTTACCGCGTGTATTGGCGCATTGTCTTGTTGAAAAGTCCAGGACTCCCCACAGATATCCTCAGCAAAATCCAGCATCACGTCGTTCAGGAGCTCTATATACATAGACGCATTGGCTTAATGGGATATAAAGCATATTGGGGTCTTTCCACGGTACCCGAAACCAGCCCATACCATAAGGGACCCGAGGCCAAAATTGCGAGAGTAACGCATCTGCCATGGCCGCCTAGAATTTCGCCAATAATTTTTGGCAACCGTCCGAGCCGTCCAGGTTGAATTTCTTTTCGTCGCTAAACATCCCATTTCATCACTCCACTTCACAAAATGTTTATGTTTCGTCGAATTGAAGCCGCAATTGCTTATGACGTGTAAAAGTCTGGGTTTGGCGCTTCGATTTTCATATTAAACATTTTCGCTTTGATGCAAAATTTGTTGAATTCTGTGCTTTGTTACTTCGAGTCCCAGTTCACCTTTAATTTGAAAAGCGCAGAGGTTCCTGCACACGGCAAGGCGCCGAATTTCCCTTTTGTCTTCTTCGCTAACCACTGGTTTTCATCCACTTCGCTTACATGTACCGTAATTTTGAATGTTATTTAAAATATTTCTGATTGCGTTTTGTTGGTAATTCGTTGTTGCAGCAATTTTTTCTATTTTCATGCCAGATTCATTAAGAGCCTCGCTCATTTTCATAAAAACTGGTGCCACGTGCCATAGTGTTCTGAAAACTTTTATATTATCAAAAAAATGCTATTGTTTTTTTTATAAAATAATTTTACCTTCTTATAAACTTCCAGCAAAACGAAATTTTACAAAAAAAATCAACACTTTCAGTCCAAAATCACTTAAAATATAGCACTAATCAATTTGCACATATAATTATTTCCTTCGGCTGACAGCAAACACTGCGCTTCTTTCGAAATAACGGTACCGCGATAGATCAAACGAATTGAATAATGGATATGACAGTAAACCCCACACGTTGGCAAACATGAAAATCACATACAACTCTTCTGGAGAAAAAAAATTTCTAAAATATTTTTGCACATATAAATATTTCGCTAGGGCATAAGATCTGCCAATTTCTGTGTTCCAAGATTGGAAAGTATTGGGTCAGCAGGAGATAGGTAACAAGAGTGAAATTTCAACAGGATTTCGTTGGATTCTGGGATTTCGACATTTTGAAAAATTGTTTGTCATATCTATGAGATTTGGAGGGATTTCGTGAAATCCAATATTCTGGAGTAGTAGAAATCGGGTATCAGTCAGACCCTTTGCCTAGTTAGCTATAAAACATTAAAAGTTATTCTTCACGCAAATACGATATTGATTGGAATGCCAGAAATGTCAGATAACGCTTTCAGTCAGATTACTCCGATCGTTTGCTAGAAAACTATCAAAATGATAAAACTAAAAAATTTTACAGTTAAAAAAATACTTTTAATGTTTTGAATTTGATAGTCACAGAAAAAGATGTTAGATATATTTGTCATATCCAAGAATTGTGCCATTTTTTGGTTACTATGGAAAATAAGGAATAGTAATAATTAATAATAATTATAATTGATTGGCGCAACAGCCCGTGTGGGCTTAGGCCTAGCTTTCTCGCATTAACTTGTGTGTGCTTGTCCTATTTTTCACAAATGAACGGGACCTACTTTTACCGAATCCGAACGGGTTTGAGAAGCTTTTTCATGGTAAAGATTATTCTCGGCGAATTGCCAATTCATCGCGAGAAGTGGCGTCGCGGAAAGAAACAATTTGAAAACAAATTTTCTTTGTATAAGATGTAACCCCCCCACCCACTAACCTATGATCCTTTCTAAACCAACAAGTGCTTTGCATGTATAGGGGGCATCCCCTGAGTGTTGGTTTAAGCGAAAAAAAAAACCGGACCGGGAGATGAACCCAGGTCTTCCGCTTCAGCGACCAAGCACTTTGCCCACTGAGCCACCGCGGCGCCAATAAGGAATATAAAATTAATAATGCTCCGTGATGAACACAAAAGGCATTTTCTTCCAGGTAAGCCGTTTTTGTAGTAAGAGAGAAGTTGACGAAGTGTCATTCTTTTAGCAAACGAGCGATATGTCAAACATACAAAATATAAGCGGATAGGTTTCGAAATCTAATTCTCGATCCAAATCGGCCCTAATCAAAAATTCATATTTTGTATTTCCATGATGCAACTTGAAGATAAGTCAAGGTTGGATACTTGGGCCAGAACTGTGCGATATCTGGACGTCGTGTGATGTACTTTGCTGCACTGCATCAATACTGCATCTAGTGGCGATCGCGGCTGACAGGTGAGCGAACACTTTTAAAAACAGTAGTCAAGTTCGAGTCGGGCGCAATCAAGGTTGCGTGCCAGAGATAACAATTCTACGTTTGAACGGAAGAAATGTTTTCCACAGCCGATTATTTTACAATTTCAATAATATCTAAACATACGGACGAAAGAATAGTCTTATTATAGTTGGTCTTATATCAGTCAGAGTACTCTTATATGTACATACTTATGTCGTCTCACAGAAAATTTAATTTTTCCGCAATTATGGGACTAACTTCGATACATTTTCAACTACATCCTTATAACTAAAAATTATATAAAAAAAAACTTTTTAAAAATAAGCTTCAATTTATTTAATGTACTAAAAAGTAGAAAATAAATTGTTTCCAAATCACCTGTATCTTACTATTAATAAAAGCTTGGGGCGCTCATGTGTTCAATATTTGTCAACCAGTTACCACAATATTCGATTTAAATAATTTTTTGCAAATAGATTCTAGTAATGAAAGATATTTTGAATATGAATATTGAGCGCACAAGCTTTTATTAATAGTAAGATACAGGTGACTTGGAAACAATTTATTTTCTACGTTTTAGTACATTAAATAAATTAAAGCTTATTTTTAAAAAGTTTTTTTTATATAATTTTATTTTCTACTTTTTAGTCTTCCATAAATTCAATTTTAGAGCTCTGAAATTTTTCGGAAAAAGAATTTAAAACTTGCAGAGCAGTACACAATATTTAGGGTATTCACAGTGTTTCTTATCGTCATATGTCATAATCCTCAATTTAACAAATAATACGGCTGTGATCGACCCTAATATTCGTGGCATATTTGTGGCGCGATGAGTTGTTGTTGTTTTGCCTGCAAGGCGCGGCGAGTAAGTTCCTATCGTTTTTCATTGATGTGTGGTGTACCTATAATTATAAACTGAAGCCCAAGTGTGTAGTTGCTTGAAAAGTGCCACGCCCCTTGTCCTGCGCCCATAAAATTTTACCAGTGGGACGAAGCATCCAAGAGGGGCCTGTATACGGAATTTCAATGCTGCACGACCTTTAGTTCCAAAGCTATTCTATATAAACAATAGTGTTTGTATGGGCGGTGCCACGCCCCCTTATCCAGTGCCCGCCTTATTTTCTCAGTAGAAGGATATGGATATGTAGTAAGTTCCTACCGAGTTTCATTGATGTGTAGTTCTAAAGTTATACACAAATCTGGAGTTGATAAAAAAGTGCCACGCCCCTTATCCTACGCCCATAAAATTGATTCATGTATCGTGCTCCTGTTTACGCATGTATGCAAAGTTTCAGATCTCTAAATAGTCGGGAAGTGAGTGAAAAATTTATTACTAGATTTGACGACATACATACCGCGGACAGAAAAAGAAATTAATATAAAGCTTATAAAATAGGAAGATCCCTTTCGAATAAGACCCTACACGACACAAAGAATAAAAAAAATTTTCAGGAGGAGTTGACCCCTTATTTATAGTTAAAAAAATATTTCATAACGTCACGAAGACCTAACATCAAGCCAAATTTCAGATGTCTTCGTCGAAAAATATTCTGTTTGCATACTAATATAAATATGGATGGCAACTCTGGGTTGTCTTTTAGCTATAGCCAATGTTGCCATATTCATAGTTTTAACTGTAAATTACAGTTTTTTAGACAAGCTTACAGTTTTTAAAATTACCTCCTAGTACAAATTACAGTTTTTTTTTATTTTCAGATTTTCATTTTTTTTAAATTACAATAAAAGATTCATTTTTTCCAGCTATAACCCTGGAGAGCTAACCTTCGTCATTTCGACGAACACGCGACAGAAAATTCGCTGTCTCTTTTCGGCGCACGCGTCGATCATCACAACGTTGCTTGTCAACTCATTGTTCACCGAGCTCTTTTGAGAGGCAACCGTGTCCGGCGGGTAACTGCGAAATTTTTCGAGATATTACGATAGTGTCCGTCGTTTCGACGAATGGTTAGCGTTTGTGGGTGCGAGCGAAGGTTAGCTCTCCAGGGTTAAAAAAAAATGTCACGGTAACCCTGTGATTACATTGCAGCACTGCTTCGAAACGGCAATTTGCTTGTCATTTATGACCATAATTTCACAAAAATATTTTCGTTTTTGAAGGTTACAGTTTTTTGGTTGAAAATACAGTTTTTATTTTGGGAATTTACAGTTTTTTGAAAAAAAAATCTGGAAACATTGGCTATAGCAGACACGCTTGTCTCAATTTTCGAAGAATGATTTAGTATTAAATTTTTACACTCTTAATTGAGTAAATTTATTTGTAGGAGGTAAAGAGCTATTTTGTGGTATATTTTTAGATTTTGCATAAAAGTTGTATTTAAGTAATTGCGCAACTTTGCTTTAAATTCTTCAATTACTTCCAAATCTGAGTACTGAACTGACTCTCTCTTTTAAAATGGAATAAGTACACAAGAGTAAGGTGAAGCGTAGGATAATTACTACCCTCCAAATTTTTTAAAATTTCTTCAAATACTTCCATTTAAAATTGGAAATATTTGGATGAAATTCAAATTATTTATTCTGTTGAGTTAATTTCTCACCTGTAGAAATAGAACTGCTCAGTTTTTCCCAACCGACAATAGTAAATAATACATATGTAAATAGAATTCCACCTTGTTGATGAAAAACTATTCAATGTTGTTAGTTGAGTAGAATTTATTCCCGACCTTTTAAAATATCCCACAAGCTTACTGCAATATTATTCACTTCCTCCATCGATTTTTGTACAGTATTATGCAGTAAATGATTTACACAGTTTATATGTTTGAGGACGAAAAGCTACAACAATAATTGTTCGGTCGTCGAGGGCACGGCCAAAGTCAGAGAGAAGTTTTATAACTTTTGCGTAAATATTTTCATCTGAAAGAGATTTAGGAGAACCACAAGCAGATTTGAGTATTTCGAATCGAAATTTTAATTTGTTACGTTGCCTAACTTACTTGTACGTTTTTCACCATTTATTGATTTCAAACCCCCCCTTGATATAATGAATCGATGGGGCTAAGCAAGAATTTTTCTTGTAATCGTCGGTCCATAAATCGGATGGGAGTCCAAATCCAATTTTTTTATTGGCGCGATTTCGTCAGCAATTTTTTTCATGTTTTCATTATAAATGGTATCTTTGTTTCGCGAAATTGTTGTTGGATGTATTTGATACCAGTCGATATGAAAAATTCAGCAATTTTAAGACTTGAGTCTTCTACAATTTTGAATGGTCTGCAGATTTCAACAGCCCATTCAGTGAAAGCTCGCAATCCGTCACGTTTTTCTCCGGAGTTCGCTCCAATTTTGGGTGTAAATGGGCTACTTTTGGAGGCAGACATGCGGTAGCATCTGTGTTTTACAACGTTTGAAGTTAATTTCTGATTGTGCTAAGAAATATTAAGGCAATTTTCACACGCTAACATATTAGGCACCTTGATTCCTTCATCGTCCAGAATTTTACCGAATACACCTTACTCCTTCCCCTTCTGTAACATATTTTAAAGTTGCCGCTTAATTTTTTCTCTTTCAGTGTTACGGTATTCATTAAGTTGCTAGCGACGCTTGAGATGTTTGAATCTTCCCATATAAATTAAATACGAACAAATTTACTCAGTTGAAGCCTGAATCTAATCTAATATTAATCCAATAGTTGTATATGTAGTTTGTAATACATGTTATAATATTAATCTTGATTTAAAGTTTCAATTCACCCTTCTTTTACCGTAGCCCGTAAACAACTGCGTTCCAAATATTTCCATTCATTCCACCCACTTCACTCACTGTAGTACTATACCGTTACTTTGCTACCTTTGCTTCGATTGTTTTGATAACTTTCAAACAATACAACAAATACTGGGCGCCCTCTCTTTGAAAATAACGGTAGTTGTTTTGCTGATGAGAGTATTTGAGAGTATTTCACTCTTTTTAAAGGTTCACTGGGTTGCCAAGTACAATGTAGTAATACACAACGGTGCAACAGGTAAACCAAATGCATTCATGCGGACCTCTTATACAAATATGTACGGTAGTTTAAACGACTAACCGGACAAGGCTTCCTTATTACTAAAAACAAAGGAAAAGCGCCAAAAAGTGTTTTTAAAAAGAAGAGAATTTGTGAAAATTCAAATATTTCTTTTATTTATGGTGTTTCCTTTAAAACCAATTTAAACAAGTAAGGAAGCATCAGTCGGGTTTCACCGACAGAGTAATACCCTACACCAAATAAGCGAGTGTGGTGATAATACACTGAAAGAAATGAAATTGTGGGTGTTTTAAATTTGCTGCCTATATAGTGGGCGGACCACGCCCATTTTTTGAGAATAAAAATGTATTTCTACCAGGAATGAAGTAACCAAATCTGGATGCTCTGGTGTATATATTATAGAAGTTAGGAGGATTTTCCATTTATCACCTACATAGTGGGCGGATCACGCCCATTTTCTTGTATGGCATTTAAGACCTATATATCAACTTGGGCACCAAATTTCATTCATTTAAATTCGTAAATAGTCAATTGGGAGCTATTTTACCGGAAAAATTTTCCCGCCTATATAGTGGGCGGACCACGCCCATTTTTTCGTATGACATAGATGACCGACCTCTTAACTTGAATACCAAGTATTATTCTTTTCAATGAGTAATTAGACAAATTACAGCAATTTGATCGCTAAAAACCCGAGGTAGTGGGACTTGCAGGCCCATTATGGGCGTGTCCTTCGACCGATTTGGCTAATCTTATAACTTAAACTAAGTTAAGGTTCAATCTAACTGTGTACCAAATTTGGTCTAAATCGGACAACTCCTTCTTTCTCACCTGTGTAAACGGACGGCCAGACAGACAGACAGACAGACAGACAGACAGACAGACAGACAGACAGACAGACAGACGGACAACCGGAAATCAACACAGAAAGTGATTCTAAGCATTTCTATATACTTATATACTTATGTCTATACCTAGGAGC
Source organism: Neria commutata (assembly GCA_963457695.1). Classification (NCBI taxonomy): domain Eukaryota; kingdom Metazoa; phylum Arthropoda; class Insecta; order Diptera; family Micropezidae; genus Neria; species Neria commutata. The sequence continues at coordinate 22,226,998 of OY735247.1, read as the reverse complement.
GCTCCTTTAATGCGTTACAATTTTCGCACAAAGGTATTATACCCTATTACCATAGGTGTAGGGTATAAAAAATATATTATTTGTTCAGTTAATAGATAGTTGGTAATTTTACTACTGTTTGAAGTCAAATATCTAATGAGACAAATTATAAATTTAAATGGAATTCAATTCTGGTCAAAAATCAATATATATGTACTTAGTTGCGTACCCCTTAGACCATTGCTTAAAGTAAAATTCTTGTGCGAATATTTGAATTTCGGAAGGAACTGTTGGCGTGTTTTATTGGCCATAAAATTGAAATATCAGACAGATTAAATAATATGACTTGGCTATCTACACTTGCATACCTTGCTGATATATTTGGAAAATTGGACGAGTTATGTTTGGCTTTGCAAGCAAAGCCAGTCAACATATTCCAAGCAAAAGATAAATTGGTCGCCTTTTCAGGGAAAATACAATATTGGATTTCAGCTGTGGATCAAAATAACTTCCAGTGTTTCCAGGCGCTTAGTGATTTTCTCGAGGAATCTGAAGTGGATTTAGATATGGGAATTCGTGATGGTATAAAAACACCTCTGTCCAGTTTACAGCAATCACTCAGCGATTACTTTCCAAACATAGAGAATCAAGATAATTACGAAATCCATTTAAAATAAAAGAAAAACCAAAAGGATTTAATTAAATGGGTTATGAAAATTTGATTGAATTGAGTTCCGATACACAATTAGAAGCCAAATTTAGAACAGTTTCATTAAGAATTTTCTGGTCAGATGTATTCGATGAATATCCAAATTTATTAAAACAGACTATTCGAATTCTATTGCCGTTTGCAACCACTTATTTGAGTGAAGCTGAGTTTTCAAAATATGTTGCGACAAAGACCAAATATCGTAACAGTATTGATGCTGCACCAGATATGCGAGCTCAGTTAGCAAACAAAACGCCCAATTTTAAGAGAATTTTGGAATCAAAGAAGCAGGTGCATTCTTCACATTAAAGTTTCTTCATTTATTTTAGTTTATGTTTTGTATTTTTTGTAATTCAGGGTTCCGCGAGCATTGGAAGCAGCTTTAGGGGTTCCACAACCAAAATAGTTTGGGAAGCAATGCCTCAGAGAATATAACATCTTCAGGCGGGCAAGGAGGTGCGTTGCTGTTGAACAGAAAACGACTAAAACCAAGCAAAGGGCAGACGGGCAAGGAAAGGTACTATTACTAAATATAATAAATTGAGTTACAGCCAATCAGAGAACACACAGGGAAGAAGAAGCACTGCTGTATATAAGCAGTACAAACGCGCGCTTTTGTTTTGAGTAATTCATAGCGAACGGACGTTCATTGGACCTCTTACTTTTGAGAGCTTTGACTATTTGTGTTCCAAATTTAAAACAGTTTCGTCGATCTGATTTTCGTTGTTTCTTTTGGTTTGAGCTGTTCAACTGAAAACAAAATGTCTAAATATGTGAAAAAATTTGCCCTTTTATGGCAAAGGGAAATTAAATTCGAAGGCTAAAGAGGGCATTCCAGGTACGGAACCCTCAGTGCGGGATCCCGACTCGCACTTGGCTGCTTTGTTCTCTTCCAACAATATGCCTGGGTATGGCCCAGGAAAAATTGGCATTGCTGTTTGGAAGATTACAATAGGGTGACTAATTCAGTTCAATTTAATTTGTTCAATTTACTTATTATTGGCTGTTGACATTTACAACATCTTTTGCATGCCGCGTATATACATTCATTCAATAGATAATCAACTGGCCGTACTTAAAGTAAAGGCATATCTAAAATATTTAAAGGAATAAAAAGAGATTATTTCAGTTAAGAGAAGGATAAGAGATAAGAGAGAATATAGTTCAGAGAATTGAGTTAGGAGAAGGAGATACAAATTAGATGATTAGGGCCAGTTTCACAGTGGATACTTAAACTCGGGTTGCAGTTTAAATGTGGAATTTCAGTTTCACAGTTGGAAGTTAAATACGATTTAAATAGCCGATTGTGGATATTTAAGTACGGCACAGAGTTGCAATCGAAAACAAATTAACAGCTGATTTCGGATGTGCAAGCAAGCTGCGTGGACAATATTGCAATTTGTAAGCGATCAAATTAAACATAAAACTGCATGGTATAGCACATATAAATGATCCCGTAGTATCATAAATAATATAAACTGTGGATTCTTTGCACAATAATTGAACAATTGAACATATGTTTTTGGCAAGTTGTGCCAACCTTCAAATGTCAAATATTCCGTATTTAAATAAATGCACTGTGAAAGTCAAGGAAAGTTAAACTAGATTTAAACTCAATTTGCAAATTAGATTTAAATAGCCACTGTGAAACCCGCCCTTAAAGTGCTCAGCGTTTTAAATTCCATAGTCGTATGGCACTGACGAAGAACAATCGGCTAGAGTTTTGAAAGTTCTGCTTCGGAATAGCCAGAGTCACGCTTTTGTTTGACCCGCAGAACCTTATCTTTTCAAAATGATATCTTGGGCAACGCGAGTGGATGATTTTGTGCAGGAAAAAAAAAGTTCCAGCAAAATGTACATGTGTATGTAATTCAAAATAAAATATGTTATGAAGCTCACATCCCTCTGTAGTTGTAGAAATCTAAACCTGAAGTTGGAGAAACCGTAAAATCAACGTGCTTAACATCAACAGCCCGAATGCAGTTTCGAAGGTTCTGAAAACAGATACAATCCTTTGCCATTCATCGCAATTGGGTGTTGACAGGTATATTTGGCTTAGCATGTCCCAAATGACTTCACATATCTCCAATGGGATTCTTCAAACGGTAGTAACAGACATTTTAAAAGACAAGGAAGATTGCTGCCTATTTCCGCCGTGGGCCAAATCACTATTGCAAAGATAAAGTTCATAATAAGGTTCATAAACCATTGTGCAAGACTTACAGCAATGTTAAGAAGAGTGTGCACTCTTTCGATATCGGTGTCCTTATCGAATATTTTCTTAAGTTTTCTTGAAGTAAATTGAGAAACGCTTTAAACTTTTCAGGACTCATTCGTGTTGTGATGCGAAACTGCACCGTATCATCGCGACCAGCGAAGAACTGTCTTGAGTAAGCTCGCACTCGTTCTTTTGTAGGCCGAGCCGACCTAATCTGGCCAGCACTAGCGCCGTGAACAAAATGTACAGCGGGGTTTGCCAACATGTACTGTACGCGCCTGTCAGCACTATTCACAACCTAACGGGACCTGCGCCGTCGCTGATGGCTGTGTGTCACACTTTGCGCGAGTAGCTGATTGCGGTCTGATGTCGTGTGCAATTTTGTTGTTGTTGTTATTGTTGCATCCCTCGAAAATCTAATTAATTCACGGTTACTCCATCCGTATTTATCTTTCTTTTTTAAAGACACTTTCCGTCCAGAGGTTAGGTTGAAAAAAAATTTCGCGTTTCACAAAAAATTTGTGTACGTTTCCGACAATTTCGTATTACTTTATAGTAATCCTGGGGAATATTCAAGAAACTGGTTTTCTGGATTATACGATTTCTAGCACTCCGAAATCACGATCGTTCGTAATCGTTTTAATCTAAGATGGACTCTCGCCCCACTTTCAAACTAAACGGCCCAATTGGTCTGACAAGAATAAATCTATCACGGCTTGGATCTTCTCGAGGAAGAGCATTTATTTTATGATTGAAATTATTAAACTGACTATTTTTTCAAACCTGTTTCTGATTTTTTGAACAATTGGTACACAGTGATTGTCGTTATCAGACAAATAATCGCGTGTACTTGGGAAATTGAGAAGAAGGGCAACTAAAATAAAACACCAATACATTTACGAAGATAAAATATATTAAAAATAAATAAAAAATTCAGTTCGGAATAAATTTAGTTTGTTCAACTATTTGTTGCTCCAAAAAATCTGGTAAGAGGCATGAGCAGACCTGAAAGGGGAGTTTCCAATCACTTCAAACCATTCGGTATGCTACTGTCCCCAATAAATTGAATTTCCGCTCCAATGACACGATCTAATGCTCCCTGGAACATTGCTGGGACGGAGTGTAGTCCGAAAGGCATGACCATCCACGGAAAGAGTCAACGCCCCGGTACCGTGAATGCCGTGTACTGTTTACTGTCCTCGTTTACCGGGTTTTTGTCAGTAGCGGTTCTTTAAGTAAAGGCCACTGATGTACCTCACCAAACGTGGCCAATTGAGGATTGATGGATGCGCGGAAGCGGGTATTCGTCCGGCATGGGTGTTTAGCTGCCGATAGTCGACACATAGCCCCTACTTGTTATTCTTTTTCCGGACGATCACGGTCGGGGCGCTGTGTAGGCTCCTTTTAAAGCATCTGGTGAGCTCCTAGTTGATGTTTTTGTTCATGGCTGCGTTCCACGGGGAAGTAGCGCTGTTTAATTAGCCGGTTATCCCTCATCACGATCTTATGCTTCAGTTAGTTATGATTTAGGAATAATTTAGCTTGGCTAAGTTTCCGTAGAAATTTAGGAGCTATTACTCATGACTTTGAAATCAGCTGTTTTTGTGTTGATAGTTGAATTAATTTTTGAAAGTGCAGAACAAAATTCTTTCATTTAATTGAAATGCTGTCTAAACTAAAATTGTGCGCAATTTTCTTGAGCTTTCTGAAGATGTATAAAATATATTAAACACCGACAACAGCAGCTAATTCACTACAAATTTTATTATAGCAAAATTATAAGCTGCTCGTCGTCCATATTCACACGTTTTGACATTTTGTTTACGAATGAAAGTAAGGTTGCCATTGCGGTCTACTCAATTGAAAACACAAGAATTATATTTGGTTTTGTGATGAAAATATGACTTTGTGGAATTGGCGAAATATTACTTTAAGTTTTAAAAGTTATTTTGTCTGACACAGCGTTATTTTTAACCTTTTTATATCAAAGTTTTCAATCGAAATTATTTAAAGTCTGAAAAATATTGCACTGGCAATGTTGCTTCTGTAGAGCAATCCGCTCACGCTCTCATTTGACTTAATGACTAAACATAAAAACCTGAAACCATAGTGCAATAATATCCGCTATGCCGCTTAATAAAGGTCGTTTATCGCAAGATACTCTCTACATCATTACTATATACAGCAAGAGTCGGTGGGACTGACGTTGTAGAAATAGTATAGGAACAGATAAGGCAAAAAAAAAGAAGAGTTGGAATCCTTGATTTAGCCGCGCTGTGGGTCAGAGGAAAAGTTGAAATTATTCTAGAAGGTGGAATACTAAGAATATGTATAGGAATTACACATGTTTCATGAAAATTGCAACTTTAGAGAAATCTCTTGCGAAATTGATAGGATTAAAATCGTTTTGGAAAACCAGCCTCACATAATTTTTATTTATTATTTTCCAATAAACACCGAATTTTGTTATACTGATAGTAACAATTATATATTTGCTCCTTTATTTATTCCCTCCCGAATCACTACTACTACCTCCGTTCATTATTTATCAGGATTGAATAAGGTAGCGCAGTATGTACGTTATCAACCAGCAAAATGAGCTAATTTTCTTTAATTCAAGTTTTGGTTAAAGGTGCCAGCAAAGCTGACGGCTTAATTACGTTCGTTCGGGTATTTCTACCAATTAAGACCAACATCTTAATTTCGAGAAACAGATTTAGAGTTAAACTATTAACATTTTAAAATATAGTAGGTAATACGAATTTATAAAATTTTGGTTTTAAAATTACAAAAAAATTAAGACGACTTCTCCATATCGGCGAAGGAAAAGTAGGGGAGTCGCCACGAAGTGGCGCGATGCTGCTGGTTGTTTTATAAGCACTATTTGTTATAAAAAATGTAACACACGTGCTGGTTCATTACTGAAAATAAAAATTGTTTGGTAAGTAAAAATGTTGAGTAACTTTTTTGAAGCGAAGAAAGAGAAAAGAAAATCAAAATATTTTTTGACAAGCTGGGTACGTCAAGCTATCTGGCACACTTGATATTATTACACTATGCCTGAAACCTGCGGTTCTCTATTTCTATTTCTATTCTGTTATTTCATGCGCCAATCAGTCACCGCGTATCGTATTTAATCGTATCGCAGACAAAACCTGTTTTATCCGAGCTCTATACATGCGTTCGCTCATGTCGTATTTATTCGGATCGTAACGCAGAAATTCTCATAGAAATAGGTCTCTCTCAGACATTTACGATACGAATAAATACAATACGCGGTGACTGATTGGCGCTTAACAGCATGTACAGAGTTTTCGTATGGCAGTTTGGCTTAAGTCAAGATAAGTTATTCCTAAATCATAACTAATGGGGCTATTAGAAACGCTGGCGAGGCAGCAGTCCACCAACGGACAACCAAATTTGTAAGGCCCATCTAACCACCTGCATCAGCAACGTAGAGTAATTTCAGACTGTGGACGGGTGATTTGGCAGCGAATGCAATTTCGTTACAAGGCACTTCATATTGTAAATATGCTTCAATATGGTGAACGAACAACAACAATCGAATTGCTGCTGCTCTATGACTGTTCTTTTCAGATTGCTTTGATTTGCACATTTCTATGAGAGGTTGCTTTCACAGCAGCAATTCCAATGTCGTGCCTGGAGGCACCCAACCCAGTTTTTTCATTATGTTCAATCAACCTAATATTACGTTGCTTCAGAAATAATAAACAAGGACGACAGCTTGAGTAAGACAAAGAGAGAGAGAGAGAGAGAGCAACATGAGTAGTTGCATTTGCTGCAGTTGCGCATCACCCAACTGAGAAGGATGCACTTACTGTAAAACACAAAAGAGATTTATTTCTTGCAAAGTGTGTAGCGTTAAGCTTAGCAGTCGACAGATAAAAAAAAACCATTCTATTGGGGATTATTTGCGTAATGGCTTTGCACAGAAACTTCAAATACATACAACAAGAAACCAAAGGAATTAAGCATTGACTAGAGGACGAAACTGATAATAAACCAAAACAATTTATTTGGCTTCCTCTCAAGAATATGGCACGGAAGAGAAGTAGGAAAAGTAAGCGCCAGGAAAGGTTAGCTTTGAGAGAACAGAAGGAATCATCATGCAACTATAATAATATATACAAACCGTAAAGTGGAAAACGGGCCGTAATATTTGAGCGAATCATTTGTTCGCTATTTGAGAGCTGGGACAATAGAGACAAATCCTTAAGAGCATTACGAACCGACATAGAAAAGTTTTTGTTGTATGAGATGCGCATTCGATATGTTGTACATATGTATGTATGTATGTACATTCTTTGACTTAACTTAACCTTATAATTTATATTTTAACAACAAATAATTTGAATTATTGCTCACATGGGCAGGTCATATAGCTACTTCGGTTTTAGCCAGAAAACCTCATCAGTGACTTTTAATGTGAATTCTAATAATTTTATAAACGACTAATTACTCGATGTAGAAACATTAAAGGTAAAGTCTATGAAACGCAGGAGTTGAACCATGAGCTTATGACGTGGTAAGCGAAAATGCTAACCGTCACACCATAGGCTGGAGGCTGGACGACACTGCGCTGACAAATTCGCAGTTAACTCTGCCTGCTGTCGACATCAAACGCATAGTGTTGTTTTTTTTTATTAAATTTAAGATGACTCCCTCAGAAATTTTTTTTATTATTTTTGTCTGGTGGGGCATCGTTAAAAAGGGCATGGATTCCAAAAATATTTTCTCTGTGAAGTAGAGGTCTACAGCTATACTCTACGCTCTGTCAAGCACGTTTGATCGAGTTGGTTTTCTATAGTAGAGTTCTGTGCTTCTGTACAGGAATTTTGTCGCGAAAAATGGCAACGGGAGCAGGGTTATGGAAGTCACTGCCAATTCTTCGCTGACTGCAATTGTTTTCTCAATTTTGTGTGTTGCTTCTGGATGATCGATGTAACCATTTTCAATTACGTAGCTGCATTTTCTTTGTTAAATTCATTTAACATTTTACGATATATAAAGTTACATGCCGGCCTTCTGGTTTCTTTTGCCAATCCTTTCTCAGTCCTAACATTTTCAGATTTTCCTCTTCTTCAAGCGAAAATGGACAAGCTGCAGGTCAACGAGAACTCATTTTATTTACGATTGTAACTGATTTGTTTTGAATTTATTACACAATTTGAGTGCGCACGCGTGACTGAGGAATGAAATGTCGAAATTGATGACCGCAGCTGCGCGCTCTACCATACGACTCTACAGCGGAGATGGGTCTGGCGTGTATACCATCTGTAGATCAGTTGGTAGAGTTATAGAGCCTAAAACTAGTTTACTACTAATTAGTAGTAGTATGGCTAAAATGAAATAAAAATATAAAAAAAAAACTTTTTAAAAATAAGCTTTAATTTATTTAATGTACTAAAAAGTAGAAAATAAATTGTTTCGAAGTCACCTGTATCTTACTATTAATAAAAGCTTGGGGCGCTCATGTGTTCAATATTTCGCCGCTTGATTCACATTTTGAGTTAATTATGGCATTTGGCTATATCTTCCTAAATATCGAAAAGTCGATCTTTTGGAATAAACAGTATTAATAACAAGGTTTCACTCTACCAAATACTCGATTTTCAGACAAATCTACCGTGCCAAAAAAAATGGGAGTACTTTAAACTTAAAACTGCAAAAAGTGAAAAAGTCGACATACGACAAGTATTGAATCAAGCGGCGATTTGTCAACCAGTTACCACAATATTTTATTTAAATAATTTTTTGCAAATAGATTCTAGTAATGAAAGATATTTTGAATATGGATATTGAGCGCACAAGCTTTTATTAATAGTAAGATACAGGTGAATTGGAAACAATTTATTTTCTACTTTTTAGTACATTAAATAAATTAAAGCTTATTTAAAAAAATTTTTTTTTTATATAATTTTATTTTCTACTTTTTAGTCTTCCATAAATTAAGTAATTTTAGAGCTCTGAAATTTTTCACAAAAAGAATTTAAAACTTGCAGAGCAGTACACAATATTTAGGGTATTCACAGTGTTTCTTATCGTCATATGTCATAATCCTCAATTTAACAAATAATACGGCTGTGATCGACCCTAATATTCGTGGCATATTTGTGGCGCGATGAGTTGTTGTTGTTTTGCTTGCAAGGCGCGGCGAGTAAGTTCCTATCGTTTTTCATTGATGTGTGGTGTACCTATAATTATAAACTGAAGCCCAAGTGTATAGTTGCTTTAAAAGTGCCACGCCCCTGTCCTACGCCCATAAAATTTTACCAGTGGGACGAAGCATCCAAGAGGGGCCTGTATACGGAATTTTAATGCTGCACGACCTTTAGTTCCAAAGCTATTCTATATAAACGATTTTGTTTGTATGGGCTGTGCCACGCCCCCTTATCCAGTGTCTGCCTTATTTTCTCAGTAGAAGGATATGGATATGTAGTAAGTTCCTACCGAGTTTCATAGATGTGTGATGTGTAGTTCTAAAGTTATACACAAATCTGGAGTTGATAAAAAAGTGCCACGCCCCTTATCCTACGCCCATAAAATTGATATATTTGATAATATTGATTCTCGCATTGTCTTGGTGTTTACGCATGTATGCAAAGTTTCAGATCTCTAAGTAGTCGGGAAGTGGGTGAAAAATTGATTACTAGATTTGACGACATACATACATAGTAGATAGATAGATAAATAGATAGATAGATAGATAGATAGATAGATAGATAGATAGATAGATAGATAGATAGATAGATAGATAGATAGATAGATAGTTAGATAGATAGATAGATAGATAGATAGATAGATAGATAGATAGATAGATAGATAGATAGATAGATAGATAGATAGATAGATAGATAGATAGATAGATAGATACCTGAAGTTAATATAAAGCTTATAAAAACTGCCTCAGCAGTGCTGTCAAACGGCAACGCCAGGGTGAATCGGGGTAAAGATAACAACTGAAGAAATCCAACCACTTCTTTTAGCCACTCGAATAAAATGTTAACATCAATCATAATTTCCGTTTTCTGTTACAGCTGACAACATTCCCGTATATGTTGTTAACCAAGTATCGAAAAACACTTTTTTGTTGACATAAATCTGTTAAAGAAACATCCCTTTTCATGGAATCTCTAAGGGAAGCTGATTTTAAATTGGGGCATCCAATCCGTTTTTGAGAAGTGGTTGCTTCCTGATCTGTGGACCCTTTCGGTTTTTATTTCCAAGACCTGGAGACCAAGAGCCAATCCCTTAAATAACCTAATCATTACAAGCAAAAATAGTAAGCACTTTTTTAAAAGCTGACTTTTTTGATTCAAAGATCAAGATGCTGACAAAGCTGGTGTGAGTTGGTGGTGTGCATATTACAGTGCAATTTTAACATCCGTCCTTGTACTTGAAAACCCTGACTTTATGCTTGATGAGCTCTGTGTGCACATTCATGACTTTTCTAGTTCACTGTTTAGTATAGTACATATAAGGGTATTCATTTAAGCAGATAAGTTTGCACATTGCTCAAATTTGTCAATTTACAAAGTGTGTTAAGTGAACGCACTTGGCAAAGTGTTTGTGCAAATGGTGTTTGGCTGTCAAAAAGAAAAAACTAAAATGCCGAGAATCAGTGAAAAAGTAGAGATTAATGTTGGAGCTGTTTGCGTTTATTTTGATTGTTCAAAACTTAACTTTTATCATCATGTTAAAGATCAAAGCTAAGCAGGGTTGCATTCGTTGCCGTCTAAGTTTACAAACATCGTTTGCAAAGCGAAATCATTGGGCAAATTTATCACATTTGTGCAAATGAGCTTTCATACAAAATTTGACAGTTCGTTTATCAGGTGATAAATTTGTCAAGTTATCAGGCATTTGCGCGTTTAAATAAATACCCCTATTATTTTTAATCAAAAATAAAATTCATATGCATAGTCTTAATCAAATACCATGATATTGAAACAAAAATATTAGTGGCTCTTTAAACACTGGGGAATTTTGTAAATTGTAAATATTGCCTCTTCTGTCTCAAAGGGTTGCCAACCCCTGCCCTACACCTAATAAGGGGTGGGACGGTGGGTCCGCTGAAAGAAATGAAATTGTGGATGTATTAAATTTACCGCCTACTTAGTGGGCGGGCCACGCCCATTTTTGACTAGCTAAAAGATATTCCTAGTAGATCTGTATATGCCGGATATTTATACTCTGGAGTGTGCACAACAGAAATCATCGATATATTAAATTTAGCGCCACCTTGGTGGGCGGACCACGCCAATTTTTGAAAATATAAAGGTATTCTCACCAGTAATTTGATTCGTAGCGTACCACCTACATACATATATAGTGGGCGGACCATGTCCATTTTCTTATATTGCATGTAGGGCCTATATCTAAACTTGAGAACCAAATTTCATTCGTTTAAATGCATAAGTAGTCAATTGAGAGCCATTTTACCGTAAACATATACCGCCTATATAGTGGGCCGACCACGCCCATTTTTTCGTGGGGCATAGAAAACCAACCAACTTGAATACCAAGTATAATTCTTTTCCATGAGTAATTAGCCATTTTACTGAAAAAAGTCCTTGGTAGTAGGACTTACAGGCCGGTTGTGGGCGTGTACTTCGGCTGATTTTTCTAATCTCAGATCTTGAAGTAGTGGAAGGTTTACTGCGACTGTGTGCCAAATTTGGTCCAAATCGGACCACTTCTTCTTTCTCTCCTGCGCCAACGGCCAGCCAGACAGACGGACAGACGGGCAACCGGAAATCAACACAGAAAGTGATTCTGTCTATACCCAGGACGGCTCCTTTAATGCGTTACAATTTTCGCACAAAGTTGTTATACCCTATTACCATAGGTGTACGGTATAAAAAGGGGGATACAAATTTCTCGAACCTATCTCCTGGACATGGTCTGTCTGCAGCAACGTAGTTGGATATTGAATTTCCATTTGCGTCGAAGCATTTTTGCATTTTAAGCAAGTGGTGTTCAGTTTCGTTCTGCACCCCACCGCAAGCATCTTCCACAAGCCTGCCAGGCGTTCCTTTATCGTCTTCTACTATGTATATGCTATTAGAGCACTAGTCCGGTGCTTCGAAGTGCCACTGCCGACACAACATTTCTTATTTGTTTACGTTAGTGTTAGTGTGCGCATGCATATTTATGTGTTATGTATGTTTATGTGTGTGCGTGCACGGCATATTCACTCCGAATTTATGGTGTATGTATGGGTTTTGTTCGCAGATATTGGACCGTCACAAACATAGACTACAACAATTTGCGCACACCGAGCCGAGTTTTCTTTATGATATTCTGCATTTGGCTTACGGCCCTCGTCGTGTCCCTAGCACCGCAGTTCGGTTGGAAGGACCCAGAGTATATGCAACGCATAGAGGAGCAAAAGTGTATGGTCTCCCAGGATGTGGCTTATCAGGTAAGTAGTAGCTGCGTAAAATATTTTTACCCTGCAAAATGACGAGAGGAAGAGAAGGTGTCTGCATGCGGAACTTCCTCCCATACTAGTGACTGTAAGTGGTGTATTCTGATGAGTCTTAACCTCTTTCAGGTATTTGCCACTTGCTGTACCTTTTATATACCACTATTGGTCATACTCGTGCTCTATTGGGAAATTTATAAAATTGCACGCAGGCGTATTCAACGACACACGCGCAGGCCCAGATCTGCCTCATCAACAATTCCTAATAAGAACCAGGTGAGTAAATCCCATTTGAAGCACAAAGCAGGTTTAATTTGTGCACATGGGCAGAGAAAGTTTATTACATAAACTAATAATATATAAGTTTATTAGTTTTTCTAATAAACTGTCTCTGGTTTTGTTGCGTCCTCACCACAAGTCTCTTGGAGTTCCACAGAAAATGAACAAGAACAAGCATTGCACCATCTATCTAATAAACTGTCTCTGACATGGGTCTTGTTTGACTCTCGCCTTGAAATTTCATGACTAAAATTTTATTATTAGTAATCAATTTCTGGATAAATTAGGACGAAAATACCTATATAGGGATAATTATTTAATGAACACGCCGTATTTATATCACATGGGTCTGGCCAGAACCATAGGAATTGTTTGAAAAATTATAAATCTAAACGTTTTGACAAGGTGTTGCCATGAAACCCGAAGCGACTTTTTTTTAATAGTGGGAAAAAAACAAAGGTCGAGTTCATGGATCGCATGGTGAATAATTGTTCATCAAAATGAGCATAAGAAATGCTTTGGAATGTATATAATTACAAGTGGAGATAGCTTTTTTAATTCTTGTGAAATTGATCTCATAATAATTTACATGGTAATAACTCATGAGATGAATATCTCTCAAAATTGCACGTAGAGACCACGGGCTATAGCATTAGCTTCATTTATAAAAAAAATTATCGCCACATAAGGTATGACGCTGGACGACCCTTCCAATGCCATTTTTTGGAAAAATTTGTTCTTTCAAACATCCAACAGCGATACAAAAAAATGTATGTTGTGAAACAGTTCACAACTCGTGCGGCAATTGAATTTTCGGTAGACTTACAGTCTTGTAAACCGTTAGATTCGTAAGATTAAGGATGACTCCTTCATCCTCCCCGTATTACTAAGAGGGTACTCTGTACTCTTCCGCCAACGCGAATTGGGTCAAAGATCTTCCGGTGCACTTTTGTCTCGAATACTCCAAGAGAAGCTTCATATGTCTGCAAAATCACCCCAACATCAGCGCCATGTAGCAACACGGGGATGATGAGCGTCTTCTAGATAGTTAAATTTTTGAGACGGAAGAGGAATCTACTTCTCAATTAAATTGCTTACCGAGTCCTTAGTAGCACCAATTGGCAAAAGTTCTTCCCCGTTTTATCTCCAAGCTGACATCTTTTTCGGTGGTACTGGCGGTGCCAAGAAATGTGCATTCCTTTACAGCTTCGAAGGGAATCTTTGAGTGGATTCTATTGAACTGATGCCTTCCAATATTGGTATCGTTATATCTTTATAACGTAAACCTTTAACTGATGCCAGCCAAGCTTTAAAGGGCACATTAAATCTTTTATAGGAAAAGCCTTCAATAATTCGAAGATATCATTCTTCGGTACTAATGATAAGACATTTTTGTGTATTGGAGCTGAACTGATCCTTCGGTTGGAAGCAAGAATAGAAATTTTCATTCACAGACTTCTAAATGCGCTCACAATTTAAAGGAAAATATACGGCTTACGGTTACTTTTGTATTTCATTTAATCTTTACAATTCGTTATAAAGATTGCAAATTGTTCACGCTATAGATTACTCAATATAAATAATTAGGCGTTCACTTCACCGAGCTGTTCATGATATCAGTATGGGTTACGCTATCCAAACATCACTGTATATATGTATATAACACTAATATTGAAATTTATCAACTATCAAAGGACACATGACTCTATTTGTACCAGACTAACAATAGTTACACACATGTACATACATGTGATATCTGAATTTGTAGATAAAGACTTGCATGGAGATTGCAAGAAATGAACATGGCCTTAAATTATTTATAATTCCTTTACAATAAACGACATCCAATTTCAAGTGAAAATGCCAATTGGTCAAGCTTATGCCAGACGTGCACATGTGTAATTCATCGTGCAGATAGTACATACTTACCGAAAAGGAAAGCCAATGAAGCCTGGCACATGTTTTGCAAACAAATTTAATAATAATAGCCAGCTTTATGGGGAATTTCTCAACTGGACGAGAACGTACTCAAAGTAATGCAATGCATTTGAATCATTGACTGACATGAATGTCAAGAGCAAACAATTTGCACAAACAAACAGAGCCAATAGCAGAGGCCAAGTACAAAATAATACCAACGGTAAATAACAAGCTACATGCAGATATGTACATATAGTATACATACTATTTGTAACGGTATACTCATAAAAATTGGTTAGTACGAGAAGCAGTCTCTATAAATAACACCGTCCGACAAAATTTAGCCTTTGTTGCACACAGGGGAAAATTGCAATATAAAAGCTAGATGTGTCCCAAATGGAAAACCAATGTCTTCACTTTTCCCAGATCAACTCGTTTACTCGTTTAAAATGCA
Source organism: Neria commutata (assembly GCA_963457695.1). Taxonomy (NCBI): domain Eukaryota; kingdom Metazoa; phylum Arthropoda; class Insecta; order Diptera; family Micropezidae; genus Neria; species Neria commutata. Next base: position 22,211,991 of record OY735247.1, on the reverse strand, counting down.
AATTAATATTTTAAGTAAATTACTTATACCAGCGCACACAGGTAACGAATTTATAGAATTTGAAAAAAAATAAAATTGAGAATTCGAAGAGGACCATCATGTAACGTAAGCCAAATTCTATGTATGTACTCGTAAGTACAAAACATTAATAAAATTTGCGATAAAACTATGGAAGTAGGCAAAATGAGAAATTTTTGAAATCAGCTAATTATAAAGAAATTTATTTTGTGCCCTAAAATTAAAAGCAAAATCGTCTTCCAATTATATTTCTTAATAATTATTAATCCGCACAGAGGCATTTTAATGTGTTCGATTAGATTCGATTGATTCGAAAATGTTGTCGTAGAGTTTATGATAATACAACGTCGTATTATGGAACACCCGAATACTAGCGCTTGTGGATTACGTAAGTGTTTGCCGATGTTGTTTATAAAAACTAAAACAAATAATGTAATCGAATGTAATAGAGATGGTATATTTACATATTTGAATTTTTTACGAGTAAACGTATGGAACTAGAAAAGTGATTATTCCAAATTTAGCTCCAGCTCTTATTCCTAAGCAACTGACTGAATTCGAATCAACCAACCCACTACATTTTAGTAAGCATTACCAACTTCTTTCTATGAGTATGCGGCTCTTTGGCACTCTACGCTGGTTTCGAGAAAAGTTTCCCTTCAACCATGCTTCGGCCAAATCCTTGCTGATACGCTGCGCAGCAGTTCTACATGCTACGATACGATATCGTAGTGTATAGCAATTGAATAATGACTCGCAAGCCTCGTTGCTGTTTAGTGTCCTGCTTCTCAATGGGCGTTATTAGCTCAAGTGTTGTTGTCGCCCCAATGGAACACATTAGCGTGCTCGAGCAGCCACTTGGGGGCGGCGCAGGCGTGTCACGCAAATTATTGTGTGGAAAAAGTTTCCCGGGCGTTCCTAGTTCCCAGCCAATACTAATAAACTATAACCACAAACAATCACCAAGGGAAAACAGTTAATTACGCACTCAAGCGGCCTCTTGACCTCCGTGTATAATACACTCATTGGAACTTGTTTGGATTTGCATCGCAGCCTCTTTTGACACATTGCTCTTATTGCTCTTTTAGCAATCACAATTATAATAATAATAAGTCGCCTCTTGGATGTGTCGTCGCACTGGTAAAATTTAATGGGCGTAGGATAAGGGGCGTGGCGCTTTTTTATCAACTCCAGATTTATGTATAACTTTAGAACTAAACATCTACACGGCAAATATGCCACGAATATTAGGGTCGATCTCAGCCGTATTATTTGTTAAATTGAGGATATGACATATGACGATAGGAAACACTGTGAATACCCTAAATATTGTGTACTGCTCTGCAAGTTTTAAATTCTTTTTGTGAAAAATTTCAGAGCTCTAAAATTGTATTTATGGAAGACTAAAAAGTGGAAAATAAAATTATATAAAAAAAACTTTTTAAAAATAAGCTTTAATTTATTTAATGTACTAAAAAGTAGAAAATAAATTGTTTCCAAGTCACATGTATCTTACTATTAATAAAAGCTTGTGCGCTCAATATCCATATTCAAAATATCTTTCATTACTAGAATCTATTTGCAAAAAAATTATTTAAATAAAATATTTTGGTAACTGGTTGACAAATATTGAACACATGAGGTGACTCGGAAACAATTTATTTTCTACTTTTTTGTACATTAAATAAATTAAAGCTTATTTTTAAAAAGTTTTTTTTTATATAATTTTATTATTGATCGCATCATTTAATTGATCTTGAAACACATCAACCGGCTGAACGTTACTGACAAAATTTAATAAAATATATTGGTGCACAGTTAGAGTGAACCTTAACTTAGTTTAAGTTCTGAGATTAGCCAAATCGGTCGAAGGACACGCCCATTATAGGCCTGTAAGTCCCACTACCTCGGTTTTTTTGCGTTCAAATTGCTGTAATTTGTTTAATTACTCATTGAAAAGAATAAAACTTGGTATTCAAGTTAAGGGGTCGGTCATCTATGTCTTACGAAAAAATGGGTGTGGTTCGCCCACTATATAGGCGGACAAATTTTTCTGGTAAAATGGCTCCCAAATGATTATTTACGAATTTAAATGAATGAAATTTGGTTCCCAAGTTTATATATAGGTCTTAGATACCATACAAGAAAATGGGTGTGGTCCGCCCACTATATAGGCGATAAACAAAAAATCCTCTTAACTTCCATAATATATATACCAGAGTGTCCAGATTTGGTTACTTCGTTCCTGGTAGGAATACCTTTCAATTCTCCAGAAATGGGCGTGGTCCGCCCACTATGTAGGTTGTAAATCAAATGCAAACACAATTTCAGTGAATTATCACCCCACTTGGGAACATGGTGTAGGGTATTACTCTGTCGGTGAAACCCGTCTGATACTTCCTTACTTGTTCTCAATGATATGAGCCCGTCGTAGGACGGGTTTTTTACCCTATTTTCTTTATACGCGTCGTATGCGGAATAGTTATTAATTTTTGAATTCCTTTTGAATAATTTCAGTCCTTTTTACGAAAACCACTACAATTTGCCGGCAGATGCGCTGATGCTAGCCGAATCCAATACGAAAATTAGTACTTCCGTTTGACAAAATTTTCTCTTACCCTCCGCAAAGAAGTTTTACTTCAAAAAATTTACCTACAAATAACCGTATTCGAATGGGTTGAGAAGCTTTTCATCGCTAAGAACACTCTCGGAGTATTACCAATTCATCGCGAGAAGTGGCGCCGCGCAAAGAAACAATTTGAAAAATAAATTATCCTTTCATTTGATGTTATGGGTATATGATATGGCTAAGATTTGAGCCCTGGCCTTACGCATCAGCGACCAACCACTTGTCCACTGAGCTACCACGGACCCACGGTTGTATGGTTACTGCCGCGAATAAAGTTGACAGGTTCGCGTATTAGATGATACTATTTTTGCTTCGAGGACAGCCAGGCAAGGAGAAGCGCTCCTGTTCACAAAAAACAACAAAAATCAAGTAAAAGACAAAGGACGGGCAAGGAGATATTAAATTCGAACGCTAAAGATGGTATTTCTGGTACGGAACCCTCTGTGCGCGAGCCCGACTCCCACTTGACTGCTCTTTTATATAGCCAAGATATTTTGTTGACCGTATAGATAATTGTTTTACTAAAGGAAACCAGATTTTCGTGAACATTACTAAGGTTCTTTGTAGGTTAAGATGTCGGCATCGGTATAGTGGCGCATGGCGTATGGGTTTTAAAAATACACCAGTCATTGGCGTCGGTGAGAGAAGTTGGTATCGGTGGGACACTAGTGATGCCATTCTTTCGGTGGATGAACTATAAATATGTATAATTTGAACATCAGCCGTATTCATTCTTAGTCAGTGGAAAAACTCTCTTATAATTGATATTCTTGCTAAAATTACAACTTCATAAAGTTTTCGCTGCAATAATATTTATATACATATGCATACGTACTATATTTTTCTTCTAGCAGCACAAATTATCCGCTGAAAGAAAACGTTCAAAAATTTGTTTCGGAAAAGCCAATTACTCGGATGATCAAGCAGCTGCCGGCATTGCGGAGATGGCCGGAGCTTTGAATTCTACCAGCTCCACGAACATGCGCGAGGAAACTGAATTTAGCATCAGCAATTTCGACAGCAAGAGCCACGCTGGCACTGACCTGACTACAATTTCAGGAGAAGCAGATGAGGTAAGCGCCCAGTTGCCTGGTCTCCAGCTAATGCTTCGGCCATGTGTGGAGCCTTTTTTCGTGTCCTTCAAAGACCACGAATTTTTTACAGTTTCGCATTCCAACTTTCGGGGATATATCAACAGTATCTGAACAAGTGGCGACGACAACACATCAGCAGCAAGCTATTGCAATTTCATTGAGCACATCCTATCACAGCACTTTCAATCACTCGTCCGCATCGGCGTCCTCCTCTGCGTCCAACAGTCACCAAACCGCTACGCCGGCTCCGCCAGCCATCAAGCTACTCGCGAGCATAGCCGATCCCCATCACAAGCTCACCAAGCGCAGGCAGCTGCTGGAGGCGAAGCGAGAACGCAAGGCCGCACAGACCCTGGCAATCATCACGGGCGCCTTCGTGGTTTGCTGGCTACCATTTTTCGTGATGGCGCTGTTGCTCTCTCTCTGCAAGACTTGTCACATCAACGCAGCCGTCGCCTCCATTTTCCTCTGGCTGGGCTACTTCAATTCCACGCTCAATCCCATCATTTACACCATCTTCAATCCAGAGTTTAGACGCGCTTTTCGACGAATTTTGTTCGGTAGAAAGCATTTCGCTCATTGCCGTAGTGGCAACATACAAATCTAAGTCGAGGGAATCCTTGTTTCGGATGGCAAAGGTTTAAGTATCATTTTAATCGCTATTAGATATGTATATCGGAGGCACATCTTTCAAATTTACCGGACTATCTGCGAAGTTTGCAAATGAGGACTTGGCGAGACGGCGAATCAGATGACAGACAATACTGAATGCGAAATGATCTGAATTGGATATTTAAGGTAAGCAGACTGTCAAATTTGCATTCACATGCAAATGAACTTAAACCATAAATGAACGTAATTATTTTTTCCTTTTAATCGATTAAAATTTGATACACTAATTGTCAATCAATTCTTGATCAAGTCCCATTAACACCCATTGACTATCCAATCAACATTTTGTAAACAAAATAAAAACTAGACACACTTCATGAAATATGAAAATATACCAATTTCCAATTGAGTTGGGGGAAATGTAAGCGGCGTTTTTTGTTCGCTTGACTGGAAAGTATTATAAGTCTGGTTTTCTATGGTTTGCTGGTCTATCTCCGAAAAAATGGTTGCAATTACGGATATGGTTCAAGAAGACCGTGATGTGAACAGCCCCACATTGCTAAGGAGAAAAAGATTGACCACAAAAGAGTTTCAAACCATTTGCATAAATTTGGTTTCAAAACAAGTAAGGAAGTATCAGTCGGGTTTCACCGACAGAGTAATACCCTACACCATGTTCCCAAGTAGGGTGATAATTCACTGAAATTGATGGTGAATTTGATTTACAACCTACATAGTAGCCGGATCACTCCCCTTTTTGGCAGACTACAAGATATACCTAATAGGACTATATATGTCAAATATTGATGCTCTGACAGGTGTACAACAGATGATATCGGCATATTTATTTTACTGCCCCCATGGTGGGCCGACCACGCCCATTTCTGGAGAATTAAAAGATATTCCTACCAGGAACGAAGTAACCAAATCTGGACGCTCTGGTTTTATTTATTATGGAAGTAAAGAGAATTTTTCGTTTATCGCCTATATAGTGGGCGGACCACGCCCATTTTCTTGTATGGCATCTAAGACCTACATATATATCAACTTGGGAACCGAATTTCTTTCATACATATTCGTAACTAGTCAATTGGGAGCCATTTTACCAGAAAAATTTTTCCGCCTATATAGTGGGCGGACCACGTCCATTTTCCCGTATGACCCTTTAACTTGAATACCAAGTATTATTCTTTTCAATGAGTAATTAGACAAATTACAGCAATTTGATCGCAAAAAACCCGAGGTAGTGGGACTTACAGGCCTATTGTGGGCGTGTCCTTCGACCGATTTAATTAATTTTAACACTTTACCTATCCCGAGGTTCACTGTGATAGTGTACCAAATTTTGTCCAAATCGGACAACTCCTTCTTTATTTTCCCGGACACGCAGACAGACGGACAGACAGACGGACAGACGGACAACCGGAAATCAAAAGAGAAAGTGTTTCTGATCATTTCTATATACTTATGTCTATACCTAGGAAGGCTCCTTTAATGCGTTACAATATTGACACAAAGTTATTATACTCTATTACCATAGGTGTAGGGTATAAAGAGCTCGATGTTAGGGTGCCCGTTGTTGGGCGAAAAAAATATTTTTATGTGCTCATATTGAGTCTTCGAAATTGAGTTGAATTGAATTGAGGTTTCGAAATCGACAATGGAAGTTGGTTAAGTAATCCGTTTGTTGCCACAACTCCTTTCCAAATGCTCCAAACACAACAGCTCTCTTTATTGCTTCTGAGATAGGAACGGATAGGAGCCGCTGAGGCTATACCACGGCTACCCAACCTCGAAGAAAGGGTCCTCGCATTACTTAAAAAAAATCATAATCCTTTCGAATTTGAATAGATTTTTCAATAACAATTCAAATAGTATATTTTATTCTTTCCCGATTGGTCTCATACTTAATATTTTTACTCCACTTTTTTAAATAATCCTTATACATATACCGTTTTCGACTACACTCAAGGGAAAAACGTTCAAAATTCAAGAAAAACCGTTCAAAATCAAGCCGAAACGTTAACGAAAGTCTGTTAAGCTCGAAAATTCTTAAACCAAGCGCGAAAATCTTAAATTGGTACTAAACTTGAATAAGCAGAAAATTCTTGTAATAAGATTATTTTAAGCTAATTTTAAGAACATAAAATCTTGATTCAAGATGGCGCATTCTTAATATAAGATCGAAATAGACCCATTTTAAAACTGTTTCGTGATAGATTCAAGAACTAAAAATCTTGATTTAAAATTTGTTTGTACTTGCATTCCTAATTTCGAAATTCGAAAAGGAAAAATGAAAGACATATCAAATTATATTATTTTTCAATTTTATTAATAAAAAAGGTTTTTATATGCATACATTGTTAAATATACTTAGGCCTAACTTGTTTTACCATTATTTATACAGTATAAATGTATAGGAGGACTAAGAAAATCAGAAATTCGTTTATGCTAATATAGGCACTTTTATTGCCAACTTCGTAAGATTGGAAATGGTGACTAAAGTTGTTTATATAAACTGGGAAGCATAGTACATAAATACTTAAATGTTTTTAATTGTATACAGTTCAAACGTATTTTTAGTAATAGGCAAGTGAAGAGCTACTTTTATAAAGAGTAGGGGAGAGGGGGGTACCTTCGTCCTTGGGGCACATTCGTCAAAGGCGATTTCGGTATGAAGGAGTCTCGGACATAACTGTTTATTAGTAAAAACTAACCCATAACTAACACAAATATCCCTCACAAAGTTTTCCAACACTGTCTGAAAAGCTGATAAAGTTACATTTGATTTTGTGTTTTCGGGCTTCGTTCCCGAATATTCAGGTCCATAACTTAAGAAGTTTGTGCTGTATTTATACCATTATTTGGAACAAAATTGTATTAGTATTACTTTAATATTAATTATTTTGTAAATAAAAGTGTATTAAGAGAAAATAAAGCACTGAAATTAGAAGTAAAAAAAATAAAAAGAAAAAAGTGACACCAGGACACGTGGACTCGTCTTTTTTTCATGGGGCACATTCGTCAATATAACTTCACAGGTGCTAAAAATTGAAATCGAGTTGAAGCTTCCAAGACCCTCGAACCTGGCTTAAACCTCCCGTAACCACACAAAATTAATATTAGGGTCGATCTCAGCACTTTAAACATTATATATAACAAATAATTTATAAAAAAAATTTGACAATAAGTACATTTTTTTTAAGCTCTTACACACTATTTTTTATAAATTTTGTAATGCAAAATATAATAAATACGTGTTGTGTAACCAAAAACATGTCTTATTTAGTCTAAACAAGATTTTGTATCACCTTTTGGTACTTTAAAGTGTGAATGCCGAAAGTGCCCCGCCAAATGCCGAAGCTACCCTGGCATGGGGGCACATTAAGCGAAATGACTTTTTTTACTAATCATGAAAAAAATAATACAAACGAAACTTTTTAAAGAAATTTTAGTATAACATTTTATTGTTAAATAATGGGGTATTGTAACAGTCTAATCGGTTTTTAAATATGTATATTGATTAACTTCTGAAATATAGGCCTTAAAGAAAAAGAGACGAAGGTACCCCCTCTCCCCTACCTTTAAAGGAAACCAGTTAATACATACTTCTGCATTTTTAAGGTACATATGTATTACCATTTCCTTGAACTGGAACGAAGATTTCTTTCGCATACACTATTGTTGTATTTTTGTTGAGTTTTCCTGCATAATTTTTAAATCTGGTGGAAGATGGTAAAACTGCAATACTATGGTTAATATATAACCCTGGGCGTCTGAAAAGAAATGAATATTAAATTATTATAAAAGAGTTAATTAAAAATCAAATTCTATTAATACCTTTGCTTGTCGGCGATCTTGCGTTTGAAAACACCTGTTGTAAAAATCAAATGCTCCACCGAGAGAATATTATCTGCAATTTTTAAACAAATAATGATAAACGAATTAAATTATTATAATATTCTTTTAATAGTTATAAATTTAGGAAATTCTTACCTTGTCTATAAACTCTCCACAAAAAGACAGAATGACGAGCCGAGAGATGTTCTTGGTAGGGTCTGATTCTTTTCAGCGAGTCCTCGACCCTTGATGGCATCGACATATTATGTAGTTTAGTAGTAAATTCCGAACTAAGAAAATCAAATTTTAATTTATTTACTTAAACTCCATCTAATCACGATAACACTGTACCTACCGTTTCTTTCAATTTGTACATCTTCCAGTACGTCCAGTACGCGTATTTTTTTAATATTTTAACACTTTAACTTTTTGAAAAATCGTGTGCGCACAGAATAAATAGAAAGAATAAATCTGAATGGTGCTTGATTTAAAATCGCTTCGGCTTGTTATGAAATTGCAATCTTGTTTTAAGTTTACTTCATTCTAAATATAAGAATGAAATTTTAATACAAAACTGTAGAATTTTAAAATAAGATTTTCAATTCTTAATTTAAGAGTTTTACTCTCAATTTAAGATTTTATATTTTATTTTAAGATTTTTATTCTTGATTTAATCCTCAGAGATTTTATTTTGAAATCTCCCGCTTAAGAATGGGAGAATTTCAAAATAAGTACGACCGTACTTAATTTTAGATCGCGATTTTTCTCTGAGTGTAGTAACTTTCCGATTTTCAACAGTTTATTTTGTGCACAATAAAATCGACTGATCGTGTTCCTTAACGTCTTCTTTTCAGTTTTCTATGCGACAATCTGGGCCAAATTATCCCACCTTCCGACCTACTTGCCTCGTAGTGAAGTACATATGTATGTGTAACTCCAATGGATGTGATTTATTCCTGTGTATAAAAAGAAATATTTTGGATCAATTTTAATGCAACGACGCGACCAAATCATGGTAAAGATAGCTGAAATTACGCTTATTTTTCGTTACTACATCTAAGTTAATGTAAAATAGCGATATATTTAGTGAAAATAAAACTGTTTGTAAAACATTCAGATTTCTATCTGTACTTATCAGTTGAAATATCGGGCTTACATAAGATAATTTATGCGCACTGATCACGTAAGTAAACCAACACTAAGGGGATGCTCCCAATACATAAAAAGGCTTGGAAAAAGCATTATAGGTGACTTACAAATAAATATGAATGACAAAGGCTGTTGTTATCCGCAGACGAATTTACATATATGTACATATGTAGGTTTTTTCGTCAATGACAAAAGATTATTGATGAAGACAAGGAAAAGACAGATCGGTTCCAGCACTGAACCCTGCAGTATACCAGTATTTATAGGGCACTGAAGGAAGGCGACAACTTCTGTCACAACTTGAATAAAACCGTCGCTAAGGAAGCTCCATATCCAGCGAGCGAAGCAATCACCGACGCCGTAAGCACTTAGTTTTCCAACTGGTACTTTATGCCAAACTCTACCATAAGCCTGCCTTGCAGATACATATCTATAGCAAAGAGGAATGCCATAAGGTCACCCATAGAGAGATCCCTACGAAAATCATATTGCCTATCGTTGAGCAACAAATTGTCCTCACGGTAGCTCATTCGATTTTAGTTTACTTTACGCTCCATAAATTTTGACAGACTAGAGCATATTCCTAAGGGAACTGGCTGACCGGCAGCAAGCTTCCACCAGGCAGGAAAAACATGCAGGTGTACGAGATGTTAAAAATATTGCGCAAAGGTCGCGTCAGAGAAGTGGCACACAAGTGGCGAGCAATCTTTTGACTGCACGCATTCGAAAGTAGTATGTATCAGGCTTTGCACAAGATACACTCTCGACCGTGGGGCATTGGTGGATCGGAACCCGGAAGTGCAGAATTTTCCGCGGAGCCGCTTCTAAAAGGTTAGCCGTATGAACCGAGTGAGTGAATATTTGATCGTTCGCAAAGAGTGAAGGAAAAGACGATTCACTCACTTGAGGAATAAACAAAAGCTTTTACTACCCTTTTGTTGCAGTAATACATATTTCCGTTGGCGCCGTTAGTGCGTCTCAATGTCGCATTGCAGCAGATATAATCAGCGCCTGGTTGCATAAAAGTTCTGGTGTGGCACTTCTGTCAGAACGCCAAATTTTGAACACTTCCACATTGGATCTGATGGCTTCTTTGCGTGTGGCATTAAACCAGGAGTGGTCTTTTCTAGTTTTAATGGAGATTATTTTGCTAATGATGAGGGGCATGGAAGACCATATTCCCCAGTAGAATTATTTCCTCGATCATTTTTCCGCGGAGTTTATGTTTCCGTAGCCGAAACACAATTTCCAATTGAATCGATTAAAAAAGTCATTAAATACGATCCAATTTGCCGAACGGAGAAGCAGAAGTTGTGTTAGAATACAATCAGAGGAAATGTTACAGTGCTGCGAAATACCAAGAGGCGCTAGAACGTTTAAATCGTATATTTTAGGATGCAATGTTAGAAAAGATGGGTTCCTTTACTAATTTAGTCAGCTTATTAGGCTTGTGTTGGTTGAGTGTGCCAGAAACTTGGAGCTGTGGAGATTGAAGTCTCCAACAAATGCGATTTCACTGTGCAGGTAAGATCTCCATGGGAGATGGAGTCGGAAAGTGAGTCCAACTTGTTGAGAGTGGCGTCTCTTTCCGAACTGGGGCTTGTGCGGATGAAACAGAAACACAGGATGTATGATTGGATCTTGAACTTAACCCACCAGGTTTCGGCATCCAACGAGCTTAGATGTTGTTGGCGCTGGTGCGAAACATTACTGCGGATAAAGAGAGCGAGACTCCTGTAAAGGGGAAAACAATGCCAAAGGCAATACGAGTATGGGGGTCTATGAAGGTTACCAAAGGCAGAGATAAAATCTGCGTTTCGTTCACGAATGTTGCAGGGGTCAATGCGGAAGCTCCTTGACATTTACAATCTTCATGAACCCAAAGGCAACAAAGGGTTTATTGGTGCTAAAGAGCGAGAAATAATTGCGAAATGCACTCGGACAAGTGCCTCCATCGAAGTGCATTTATGCACTTTTACAACTTTGTCTCAAACTGAAGCACGGTTGGGAATAGAAGGAGATAAGAAAGGAGAAGAAAAACAACAACACGGAACATATCTTGCAATGGCCACAGAAAACCTCTTTGTGTGGTCAGTGGGTGGCAGTGTGTAGGAACGGTTGTGCCTATGGTCCCGTCAACAATATGAAAAGCAGCGGGCGGCGGAGGTGCGTGAAAGGCAAACTAGTCTGATGCGACACTGGCACAATGGACGAACTGCACTAACGATAGAAGAAGAGAAAAACGCCATCCTCGCGGAGGTGTGATCACCTCGGCTAAACTCTGAGTAGAAGTTAGCGTTGCTGAATAGATCAGACGTGTTTATTAGTGCTCTATTGGGTTCTTTATCTTTCTCATTATATTGGAAATCTTTTCGCCGTCTTCGGATCTGATTTTTTCAAGGACACACTCTGCCATCTCCATTGATGCCTTTTGTTGCAAATGCGAAAACATTTTAACAGTTAATGAAAGCAAAATTGTTCCTTGCAATGGCCTTTGAAAAATTGCTTCATCTGCCTCTTGCGATTGCCGTTACAGAGCAAATAACTGTTTTTAGCAAATTGCCAATTTTATTTTACTTATTAAAACCTGAAAATTGGCTATCGAATAAATGGCAAAAGCACATTTTGGATGAATTTTAAATCACAGGTAAACAGGTGAGTTCGTAAAATGTTTCTCAATTTTTGAAACCTTTTGAACTGAAATAACAAGGAACTTTTCGCTATTTTTGCTAGAGTTAATTTAAAACAATAACTATATGTGTAGACTACAAGAAAGCAATTAAATGTTAACTCTTTCTGGATGTATATTGATTTACAGTTAATAGGGAGCAGTCCATCATTGTGCTTCGAAAGACGTCAGAAAAAATTTATGCGTAACTGTATTTTAGAAAACTAAAGATGCAAACCAAAAGTGATAGTAAGATTTTCATTTTGTAAGTTTTTATTATTATTATCATACATAAGATTGTATCTCGACTGCGCCGACCTTCTACATTATCAGTAATCTATTAACATCATCTATCAACATTTCGGCGTCATCGCCTAGCTTTCATAATATATGGCTGAACCCCTCACAGCTAAAGTATCCAACTTGCTAAATGGAATTTTTTGACTCGGACTTTTTGCCAGAGAAAACACTTATGTATGTACATATATTTGCTCAATTGGCACAGACGGCGAAATGTTCAATCTAGCGGAACTTAATTCAATTCTTCAAATAGCGAATTGTGCAATTTTTAAAACAATTTCGGATTACTAATACCCCATCGAGTTTTTGCACTGTGCACTTGTTTTTTTACAAAACGCATTTAACATAACACCCAACTGTGCATAATCGACCAATAATAATTGTCTTTTCTGTTCTCTCCCCCATGGTACTGACACGAGCACAAGCCATGGACACGAAGTTTACGCACAGCAAAACACGCTTTGAGTAGATGACCAAGGAGATTCAAGTGACCGAGCCAAGAGCTGTATTTCACCATCGGCATAAGCACTTCAGGTGGCACCGTTCATCGGACAACAGGACACGGAACGTACGCCGTACCGACCAGGACACCAGCACAAGCGCCCAGACACCCGCCATTAAAGACCACGACACCGAAGCCGCCATGATTAGCGCCCCTCCGATCGGCACCCGTCCAATGACGCACCCCGAAAACCAACTGCCCTCCTAACACGCCATCACCGATCTCCGCTACACGCGAAGCAGCGCCAGCTAGCCCTGAAGAGAACTGGACGCGGAGATGAGCCTGGGTGCACCACAAATGGAGCCGCCCCCCAATCCCGATGCGGCAACCTGGGTACCGACCGCTCCAGGTCACATACCGGCCATCAGGACCAGCCAGCGCCTAAGAACGAAGCAGGGTCACCATTCCAGAAGCCCCGGCTGTGAGAGATACCCAAGACCACGATGCGTCGGTTTAGTAAGGGTCAGTTTAGCATTCTACTCTATGGTGTGCGAGTGAGAACTGGTAGTTTAGTTGAATACATACTAGTAGCATAGAAATCGTAGTAAGAGCCAACCTCCTTCGGATATTCTAAGGGAATGTGGCTACCTTTCCGTGAGCAACACCGGACTGAATCCGACTGTGGCTGCTAGACAAGAGCCATACCAGAGTTGCCACCCGTGGCTAGAGCCAATTCCCCAAGGAAATTCTAAGAGAGTGCAGCTACCCTTTTCGTGAGCGACGCAGGTCGGAACTCGACTACGCCCGCTAAGAAAATCCGCCCACTACGGCACTAAGGCTCCCAGCATTCAAAGCATAGAAAACTGGTCTTTTTGAAGTTTCTTTACTTGATAAACATTTACGACAGAGTAGTAAACATTACTAGTTAGCAGTTTTCCTTTATTTTATTGCATTGAATCATTTACGACGGAATAGTTTTTTGTATTTTTTTTTGTCGGAATATGAAAAATCTACCAGCACGCAGACAAGAATTTGTCCATAGTACTGTTGAGCGAATTTCTTTTACTGAAATCTTCCTGAGCTTTTAATAAAGCGGCGGATTTTCGATGGTGGCAAGGAATAGTTAATATACAATAAAGAAACTTGCCTATAAATTTATGAATAAAATTATTTTATAATCTATGTTTTTCTTCTGGCTCATATAAGTATGTATACAAATTATTTTTGTAAACGACCCCTGGACAGCGGCTGAGAAAGCCCCAGCTTTTATTGTTATCCGGGCCTTCCGGAGATTAGACGAGTTGGAACGTATTTCAGTGTTAGTCAGGTACTAATTTCTTTTGTACCACTCTAAAAGAGACTTGCCTTTAGATGCTCCTGTGCCAATCTCGTCAAATCCAAATATTATATTATCAACTGGTTGCATGCTTGAATTATAATTTATGCTTAATGAAGGGGTATAATGTTGTCACTCCGACGTTTTTCTGTTCAGCGAAGCACACTTTGGCCGAATCAAAATTTGGTGTAGGAAGATTTGGCAAAACTATTATATATGTACTTATGTTGGATTGGGAATTTATTGCACCTTAAGGAAGTGAAAATTTCAACTTATTTCCATAAGCAGTTTGTGTCTGTTGAGCTGGTCAAAGTTGAATGATTTTTTAAACACAACAAAAAACGAAATTTAGGGAAAAAAAATTCATGTTTGAGTTAAAAATAACTGTGATACGGCTGCAAAAAAAATTAGATTTTTAAAATAGAATTAAATATCTTCTTCAATTTAAACAAAACCAAAAAATCAAAACAAAATTTTGCTTTTTTATAAGCATTTTACTAACTTCACTACCGGTTTGTATGAATGTATGTATGTATGTAGTCAAATCTAGTAATGAATTTTCATCCACTTCCCGAATACTTTGAGATTTGAAACTTTGCATACATGCGTAAACAGGAGCAATCATAAAAATATTAAAAATTTTACTTTAAACAATATTATTATCGAATCTGCAATAGCCAATCAGAGCACAGACAGAAGAAGAAGCACGTGGGGACAGACGGACCAGGAGCTGTCTAATCGCATTTTATATAATCTTGCCGTATTTATAGAATACAAAATCTGTAATGACCTAGATTTATACCTGATTTAGGCCTGTTCAAATAATATTATATCGATATTTCACTAAATCACATCAAATACATCAACTAATGTTCCGAGGACAGACAGGCAAGGAGGAGCGCTGCTATTCAACCGAAAACAACGAAAACCAAGAACAGACCAGACCAGACGGGCAAGAAAAACTACTCCCATTAAATAGAATTAAATTGAGCAACAGCCAATCAGAGCCAAACAGAGAAGAAGAAGCACTGCTGTATATAAGCAGCACAGAAGCACGCTTTGCTCTAATGCTTTCAGTTATTCGTTGCGAACGCACGTTCATGGGAGCTCTTACTTTTGAGAATTTTGATTTTATTTTGATTTAAAATTTCAGAGCTCTAAATTTAAATTATGGGAGACTAAAATGTAGAAAATAATATTATAGCCCAATTCACAATCTTGTGCAAATGGTCTGGGATTTTTGCAATTGACCAGACCATTTGCACAAGATTGTGAATTGGGCTTATATAAAAAAAAAACTTTTCAAAAATAAGCTTTTATTCATTTAATGTACTAAAAAGTAGAAAATAAATTGTTTCCAAGGCACCTCTTACTATCAATAAAAGCTTGGGTGCTCAAAACGTCTATTCACACTTATCTCTCATTACTAGAAACTATTTGCAAAAAATAAATAAAATAAAATATTGTATCAATTGGTTGACAAATTTTGAACCATGCGCGCCCCAAGCTTTTATTAATAGTAAGATACAGGTGACTTGGAAACAATTTATGTTCTACTTTTTAGTACATTAAATAAATTAAAGCTTATTTTTAAAAAGTTTTTTTTTTATAATACTATTTTATAAATGGTATTGTTATTAACCTCCATTTTACCATTGATTTTAAACTTTTCGTTGAGTTTAAAAAAACTTCAAATTTCTTACCAGGAGACTAATGACTAATGAGACTTTTTGTGCTAGAGCGATTTTTATCGATAGGTCTACGGCATTTCCGTCCGCCTGCATTTTACAACTATTGAAGCTTAAATTTTCAGTTATTAAGTTTAAATTTGATATACGACTTCCATTCATGTCGTTATAGTTAACAATTAGAACTTTTTTGGACCAGCCTCCTGCCACGCACACTTTTATAAAGATTTGATTTTCATCTAAAATTTTAACTTTCTTTTCTCTCCATTACCATTTAATGTCTATTGGTAAATTATTACGAGTGCATTGGTCTAAATTATAATGTTATCTTACAGAGGATACTAAGTGCACATAATGCCTTCCCTTAACCGGCTGAATTTGTATGCCAAGAAATGCACGCAGATATTTGAATAATGCATTACAAATATTAAGCTTCGATTGCATTTAAATGGGAGAACTGAGCAACAGAGCTTAAATATGAAATTTAGTTTATATTACCAATTAATCGCGACTGCCACCAATTTTGACCATCAGCTTGGACGCAAGTGCCGCAACACATGTCGGGCTAGTTCGGAATGCATTTTTGGCAGTAACGAACTTATCTGCTTGTAGAGAGTGCCGCAAAAAGCTTTTCAGTAGAGCAAGTTATTTGAACTTTCTCTCGTTTGCTTACGTTGTTTTCTTCACATGTGCTCACTTCGGAGTTCTTTCGGCTGTGTTGCGTGCACTCCTAAGAAACATCGTGCATTCGATAGAGAGAGAGACTTCTACTCCCTTGTGTGCCAATAAAATTTCTCACTATTCGATAATCCACTCAGATGTGTGAATTGCTGAGATATAGAATAGGTGGCTACCAAAAAAAATGCACTCAGAAATTTGAAAGCGTGCGAAAGATACACATTTTCAACAAAAAATCCTTGCAATACTATAAAAATTGCTTGCATAGATTAAAGCTTTCATGTGCCACAATTTAGTTAGGCTTGCTCTTTTCGGCTGCCTTTCGCCGCTTCTAGCAATACGCAAAACGGGTATACATATGTACATGTGTATGTGAGCGGAAGTGTACTCTGACCTTCGTCATCGTCATCGTATCGCTTATCGTCTGACGTTATATCCTGTACTCTCCAAAGCTAGTATAAATTTTTAGCGTCGTCTATTTGCCAGTGCCTCTCCGTTATGTGCTCTCCCGTGACTCAAGTGAGCGTAAATGAGTCGCCGGCTCGCGCAACTGCCTTCGAGTCCTTATCGAGTTCCTCGAACCACTCGCGAGATGCCTACGCACACACGTCCAAAGAGGAGCTATCATTCGAAGAGTGCTTTTGCCATTTTTTTCCCTTTTTCATTTGTGTTACTTTTCATTTTGTTGTGCTTTTTTGTCAATTTTGCTCTTTCTATGTTGAAGTAACAAGTTTTTCTCCATTATAAAGCATTTCCATGTGAACTTCTTTGAGCAGTTTATTCCGTGTTGTCCAACATCGCATTGCTGTCGACAGGGAGAAGAAGCAGCATGACAAAGGACAATATGGCTTTTAGCGTTTTTGTACTTGGCGCAATTTTCCGCTCCCGTTTGCCTTTGACCTTCTTCTTTCTATATTTTTTCATTTCATTTCGAACAGATATCAGCGCCAATTGATTACTTGCTTGCGCCAGCTCTATGCTCTAAGCATGTGTGCACATATGTACATGTTTGTGTGTGTGTGTGTGTGTGTGTGTGTGTGTGTGTGTGTGTGTGTGAATGTCATGTGTAGGAAACCTGTTGACAGTCGCGTTTTAATTTTCTCTGTTATTGTTATGAGCGACTTTTAAATCAATAAAATTTTTAACGCGTATCACTTGTGTTGGTGAGGGGTCCATGCTTTACTCTGTTCTATTAAGATTTTACTCTTGATGAGTGTCCGACAGAACGTTCAGGCTTCAGCCAATAAATGGCCGAACTTTTGTTCAACTTTTTTACTTGATTGAAATATCTGTGGTCCCAAACCATAGCCGTCGAGTTAGAACGAAATTGAGTTATTAATGCCATCGTTCTTAATCATCTAATGTTATGTCATCTTAATCTATTAGGACGGCAATTATCTATTATGAACCTAATAGCTTTTACACATACTGCAGTGACAGTTTGAAACTTTAAACTGCTCTCCCGAAAAACTTGAAAATGGACTTAAGTTGCTATGAGCAATGACCACAGATATATTTACTGCAACGGTCCCGGTATTTCCGAAATGAAAAGAGGTCTCTGTTCTAATATAAAACATAGATTATCTATACACCAAGTCTCATCCAAGTGACTTCAGCCACTAAAGCGTGATTGAGTAACAAACATTCAAGACTCGTTCAAATTGATAATAGTTGTCGAATGAATTTAGGCATAATATATATGGAAATCCTAAAAAAATCTTTACAATATGATTAAGTAGAATTTTAAGCAGCGTTCGTATACGTCTAACCGAAAACCACCCTCTTAATATAATTGTTTATGGTGAAACGAAACTTCATTAGGTATACAATCTGAACTATTGACGCAGGAGGACCAAATCCTCCAAGCCGGCACGAGTCGTCTTTAACGGCGCTGGTCCAGCCATTCAAATCACAACTGGAGCACCAAACCAAACCGACAAAGTTGAATATGCCAAGCGTGCAGATGGGCTTGTAGAGGACACAAGCACATTTGAGCAGCTGGCACAGGGCATTTCAAATGTGGGCGCATTAATCACACAACTGCGGTGGATGGTGGACGGTGAATGGTTGGCGGGTGAGCGGTGTGCGGTGAATGGCTCAGAGGGTAGCGTAGCCGCAACGGCAGCCGACTGCGTGCAAGCATATGGTGTGTCTGTGGAACACTGCCGCATGTACACATGTGTGTATGTATTTGTAAACAGGTGTGTGAGGGGGTGTGCAAACCGTGGGAGGTGGCCAACTTTTGTTTTATGCTAAGCGTTTAATTCCAATTTTCAGCTTAACATGCATCTCATTTACCGCAGTCCACTGTTTGTGCCCTGAACCCCTCACCCAATTGTAGCGAAATGGCTTCCTCACATATTTATTTAAGCTCTCGCATACATCTGCGTGCATGCATTAATGGCAGTGTATGTAGGGTTACCAAATCAAAAAATTAAACCATCAGCCAAATAAATAAGATATTGCTAAATAATCATAATTATTTATAAAAACAACAAATTATTAAATATTCTCTTGCAACTTTCCCCAAGTCATAAGACTTATTTTTTATAAAAAATTTTCACCGTAAATTTTTGTAGAGAGATTCCAAGTTAAATCTTTTACCCACTCATTGATATCTATATTTATATGTAACAGTCCGAAGAACATGCGCACGTTCTGTTTTAAGCTTAAGTCAATGGGATCTACACATTTAGTATATAGACGTTCGTATATAATCAAATCATTCATAAGACTCCGCCTAGGACATACAATTTTATTACACGCACTCTTGTTTCGTGGTGCAGATGCTGGCAGCTGTTCCTTTTGCAAT
Source organism: Neria commutata (assembly GCA_963457695.1). Classification (NCBI taxonomy): domain Eukaryota; kingdom Metazoa; phylum Arthropoda; class Insecta; order Diptera; family Micropezidae; genus Neria; species Neria commutata. Next base: position 22,192,725 of record OY735247.1, on the reverse strand, counting down.
AGCGCCCCATTCATTAAACATGTAAGTACATACATATGTATATGTTTATTGCCCACGCCTCCATAGAACTCTAGGTTTATAAAACACCCTTCCTTATGAAATCCGAAAACATCCGCAAATCTCGTAAACATTTCCTTTTACAGATACAAATTCTGGAAGTCCTTTTGCTGCTTTTCGCATAATGGACATGAGAGAGATGATGGCGTGTCGGTTCATTCATCTAAAACTTTTCCGTCAACCATAATGAGGAAAAACTCAAGTTTAGTTAAAATTTGTATTTCGGCATTAATTTTATGTTTAAGTTGGAATACAGCAGATTGATTATTTGAAGGTTTGTGGGTAAAAAATATGAGGCACTTTGTTACATGCAGAGGTTTTTATTGGAAAGGAAAGGATAAATCAATTATTATTTTTTAAGAAGAACGACAAAAAGTGGGCGGGGCCCAAAGCTTAGAATTAACGAATTTTAACATTGTATTACGTACATGTAAATTGTAGGCCCTCCCTCTGTCACAAAGAGTTTTAAATCAAATCCAGCCAATTTTTTGGCAATATTCTTAGAATAAATCATTTGATACTTTGGTGGTAAGCAGAGCCATGGGAAATCAGTTTTTTCTTAATCTCAACGAAAAATTTAAACAATGGTAAAACAGTGTTCTAAAAATACGTGCGCTTAGACCACACGGCTGAAGTAAAACTTTTTTTGGACAATTAAATTAAATTCGTGCTTTGCTTGATTGATAATCATTGTATATGTTATATTGTTTAGGTTTCTTATGTAAATAAATTCAATACTTCTAATGGTAGGAATTTTATATACTTAATTCAGTAATATAATTTTCATCAGTTGCACCAGAAGTTGTGATATTTGATTTGTGATAGTTGAAACAATAGGCTTATGGTTTGAAAATTATGAAACATATTTTATCGCATAACATCGTAATTGGCGTTCACAATAGAATTCTTCGAAAGTGATTGATTCTTGCTATTTTTATTGGTCGCATCATTTAATTGATCTTGAAACACATCAACCGGCTGAACGTTACTGACAAAATTTAATAAAATATATATATTTAAATAAATAAATAAATGGCCCTACAGCGCGAGTTAATTTAGAGATTTACAGTTCAAATCAACTGCTACAATTATTTGACTGCAAGTTGCAGTTGAATTGTCTTTCATTTCGATATTTCACGAAGTTCACTTGATATTGTAGAGCTTCTCGCTCACTTTCATTTCGATGATTCTAGTTGAACATTTGTTCGATAGCTCATTTCATTTATTCATATTCTTCACAATGTGGCGGAGTTTCATATTTCAGTCTGTCTGCGAACGGACAAACAGTCTGTCTGGCTGGCTTCGATTTCCTTTGAATTGCCTTTGCATATTCGAAGAGAATCGAAGCTGCGCCGCTGCTGCTGCGTAGAAATATCCTTTTTTGAACATTTTCACACATTTTCAGGTTCTTAGCTTGTAGCAAATTTTCTTTTCATTTGACAATTTTCGCCTTGTTTGTTGGGAATTACTATTTATTGCTTCTTTACATCTATCAACTTTTCTGTCATTTTTCATGAAAAGTCGACGTTAAATTTGTCATGACGACAATTTCTTTATACGCGTTGTATGCGGAGTAGTTATTAATTTTAGAATTATTTGTGATAAATTTCAGTCCTTTTTGCTATTACTGAAAAATATGCTTGCCTTTAAACTTTATTATTTATCAATCATTTTTCATACATGTTTGTTTACTTGATTACACATTATTTTCGGATTAGAATAACCAAACTTCGAACAGATGGTGTTGATAGAAGCTATTTGGTTGGTTGGTTGGTTGGTTGGTGCACAAGATGGCACTTTTACTAAAACCACTAGTCGAATCCTATAAGAATCCAATACAAACATTAGTAGGTACTTCCGTTGCACTAAAATTTGGCTTACCCTCCGCAAAGAAGTTTTACTTCAAAAATCACCATTAATAAATGAAATGTTTCTTTAAATATTCAAAGATATTCCGTGCTGTGAAAAACAAATTTTGTTCAAGCATGCAATTTCTCTATCCAATATGATAATAGTTTTGGTTAACTGTTTTACCCCAAAATTTGTTGTTGCCTGCAAATTCAGCCAAACGAATCATAGTCTGGATTTCATCGAATTATATGAGAAAATTATAAAGTACCTACTTATGCCAAGCGCAAGCTAAAATGTTATGTTGCCGCTTTTTGTTGTTGTTGTTAGCCTAACGACGAATAAATTTTTATCTTTTAACCGGAGCTGGGGATGTTTTCATTACTTTTCCAATACGATTAAGTGAAATTGTATATTATATTGTACTCATATAATTTTTCGATTAATATTGCATATAATTGTAATCATAAAATGCAATCGATTACTTCTTCGCCCCAAAAGATGCCAGCTGGTAACCCTAACTGCACCGCAAGTGAAAGGTTGTGGCTAGAGACGCCTCTTCCAAATAGCGTGCTTGGCAGCTCGGCGTGTTTTCGGGCGCGAGGTCAGTGACGTGTTTCATTGTTGTCGGTGTTTTAGATAAGATTACAATGGCCACGCCATTGTTGAGTCTCTGCGGTCGTGCTGGCCGGCGAAGTCAACCGCTGCACTGAATGGCACCGTGAGCGGTAAATGGGCTATAAATGTTCGTCGAGCATGCCAGGAATTGTGTGTTGAATTGCATGTGTCCTTTCAACTCGTCCTACACAACATCGCCACAACGGCCTGGGCTAGCGTAAATTGATGGCGCTCCAGATCTGCTCCAAACTCTATGCATGTTTAACGCGTTTAACAAGTTCGCTGTCGTGACGTGCCATGTCCCGCCGCCCATCCCCAACCCTGACTGCCGCTCCATGCATTCTCGTTTTGCAGTTGCTTTACAGCACGCCAACATTAAAATAGAAATTAATTCTGATTATACATAATTCAAATTGTTGCTGCTACTCGTGTTGTTGTTGTTGTTGCAAATGTAATTACAGTGCATTTAAAGCATAATGAAACAAATGATCGTTACAGGTAGCAATTAATTAGGAGTATATCCCTAGTGGTTTAGCAGGATTCATTCCACCTTTTCTCACTAAACGCTAAAAATCTGAAGCTCTTCTGATTGTGAGGGTTTCTTTCGTGTTTAAAAATAATTTGCTTGTAAACCTTTTTGGAGATTTCCTTTTCGATTCCTCTTATGACGTATTGGCAACACATTTATTGCTTTTAGCAAAAAAAATATTAGAAAAAAATTTGTTTTGTGGAGGTCATTTGCTTGTCGACTCGCTACAAAATTTATTCATAAAGTTTTATAAATTTTTTTATGCAAAACTGTTGAAATATGTCTATAAAATGAATGGAAAACAAAAACATCAAATTTTTGTTTAGAACAAATTAATTAAGTAACTTTTAAAGTGAGTGTTCTTGCTTGAGTACAACGGCTAACAAGGTAGACATTTTTCCCAGAATATTTTCCGCATGAACATGCCATCGTGACGTCAAAATTACGTGCAAATTGGTCCCATGCCATGATTCAGAATTAACTTTGATGTCATTTTTACGTCACGATGGCATGTTCATACCATTTTGGTATTCCGTTTACTCCAGGCTTAATAAGAGAAGCTTTTTATTGATATTTTATATTCGCAGCATAATAAAGTTCAATGAACTGACTTCAAACAGATGAAGATTCGCAACTGAAAATAATACGTCACTAGAGTGATCACTAGCACTACTCAAAATGTGTAACAACAACGGTCAACTATTTTTTATCACATGGGCACAACTCAAAATAAAAGTCTATAGCTAATTCTAAAGATGCTACTCTTATAACATAATAGAGATACATATAGCCGTCATTAAAAGCGAAATGGACGAAAGAGTGTAAATTGTTTTAATAGTCGTTAGAGATGCACACTGCGAGTTGTTTTATAGCAAAACGTCAAAATTTTTAAATTTTGAGCTGTGTCCCCTTGTAGATAGTGTGCGATATGAACGCGTCCAAATTATCACATTCGATTTAATGTTTTCATATTTTCAAGCCAGCAAGCAAGCAATTGCGAATATTCCACTCCAGCGGAGCACTTTAATTTAAGTGCGCACACACACACATTCATTCACCTGGCACCCAATGAAAGCGCATGCGCCTATACTCGTATAGGCAAGCACATACTTACTCACTGATGTGCTTGTTATGCTCAATTAAATTTAATACAGAACATGAATACATACATAAAGCAAACTTCATCCATAACGTTGGCTCATTTCGATAAAACAATAAATTATGTTGAATACTCGTATCGCACGGACACACACGCGCAACCGCAGCTACTCACACAGTCATACGTCAGCATTGATCCCACTCGGCACTAATTCCGACAAGTATAGAATTCTCAAAGGAATCGCAAAGAAAACCAACGCGAACGAATACCAGAACTAGTCGAGAGAGATACTGAATATCCTTCTAAATTTTTCGAATGCTTCATTCACGTTCATTTACGATAACTTTTTCGAAAGTGTAAGCAATATCGGAAGTAATTTCATTTATTGTATTTATAAGACGAGCACTCGCGAGAGTATTAGAAAATATCGAGTATATTTCGTAGCAGTCGCAGTTCCAATTTGAGCAAAGTTTGTGCCGAGTGGGATATTACACACACTCACAGACCGCAGAACAGACGCAGAGATATGCCAATGTAGGGTTATCTGCATTTAACCTCAAGAAGGTTCAAGCTACAATGCATTATTATTCTTTGCATAAGTTAGTGTGAATTTATTGAGTGTAGGGCAGTGGAAGCAAGTCTAAAATGGCGCATGTCCGAAATGTGTGCCGCAATGGCAAGATATGCAGTCGGAATTTCACTTAGCTCCCCAGATACATATACAAACAAGCATACAAACACACATACACATACATATAGAAATAGATGTGCGCGAGTCTCCGACGACTTTGAATTGATAAATGTTGCAACCGCAGTATACTGCGTAGCAAAAACAACAACACCATCAGGGAAGACAATAACAATAAAGCCACCTTCATCCTTAGCCTGCGGAGGCTGGCTGGCTGGCTGGCTGGCAGGCAGGCTGGCAGGCAGGCTAGCGTCCTAGCGCCGCATTCAAAACACTGAATTTGCTGGGGAAAATTATGAACATGACTTGACCTGAATAGCCATTTAAATATAAATCAAATTCGACAAGAAGAAGAAGAATCCCATTCAATATGGCGCTACGCACCTTCGCAGCACACGTAATAACACCCGAAAAAAAATTATGCTCAAACTTGCTTTAAAAATCGATAAATAGTACATTTCCATTTAAAAAAATATTTTCCCTGACATGGACCGGTTGAGTAGTATGAGAACTCAGAAATCTGGAGTTATGAATAAATTATATTATTAATGATTAACGCCATTGCCAGTATGTATTTTTTTCGATGTTTGATTTTCCCTTATAATAAGAAGATTTTTGTTAAACTTTCATAATTACTTCATTGTCATCAATATTAAAAATATTCATGCATATTCATGAATTCTTTGAATATTAAAATAGGATTCTCCAATAAACTAAGATTTTTCGTGGCAATTTTTTGGGTGAGGGACACCTTACTTGGGATAATATCGCACTAGTTTTATTGTCAGTCAGTTAAATTTTGATAGACTACACAAACTTCTTGCCTTGGCTGTTGGTCTGAGCCTCCAAATGCACAACATATCCCTTTTGCTACAGGCAGTTCAGCATGTGCTGGAGCCCTCCAACGAATAGAAACTCCTTCCTTCCCTCGTGTGGTTAGACAATATGACCCTGAGTCTATGTGAATGTGGAATGGGGCAAGCGGATACTCCGCACACAGTTGGGGTAAAGACATGTGTTGTTGATTTTCCTTCGCATTTTTTGCTCCAATATCAAATCAAGTTGATTTGTTGATTTTATATTCGAAATGTGTTTCTTTGGCAAACAGACAAAAATGTATCGCCAGCAATAAATTAGCTGCACGTTGGCCTGTGACAAATGGTGTTAAGTTTTTCTTGCTGTAAGCAGATACGGTTAAGCGTTTAATAGATTTCTGGGCAGCCGTCGTTGTTGTTTATGGCTTCGTTTTGTCCTTTTCCGTTTGAGTTTAGCGAATTGCCTTCTTTTCGCTGAACTGTATTCGTATTTTCAGCAATCTGCGGTTTGCAGAATACAGCCCAGTTTCCGCCGAAAACGACCTTTGAATATTATCATAAAACTGGAAGATTATGATTTTCTTCATGCCATATAATGCTTAGGTCCAGAATGGCAACATAGAGTGCCTTACTGATACCAATTCACTGACTGACTAGCTGCTCTCTTAGACCGCCTCCGCTACTTTACTTACCATCCTCAAAATTCCTGATGAACGCAATTATCTCCATTAAAAATTGCAATAGCCACATTCCATACCTACATACATATATGCTGGTGAATTCTTAGGCTTTAAGCTATTGTAATAAAGCGGAGATATACATATAATGAATTTGCGGGCAAAGGTACCATCCTTCTTACATTTCGCTTCGATTTTATTGTTGTTTTCAACCAGTTTGTAAAATTACAGGATTTCATGAATTTACGTAGAACCGAATGCAGGTTTCAGCGTCACGTACCAGGTCTCCGCCCTTTGTTTGCGCGAGCATTATCCAGTCCTTGGTTCCAAGCTTAGATAGTGCTTCTTCCACTTGGTCTCTTCGCTTCACACTACTTCTAAGAAAATTTTCCCCATTAGGCTTGATCTGTCATTTCATCGATTTCTATAGTTTGTATGTATACATCAACAAACAAAATGAGAGATATGTACTATGCTCTTTTGATCCCATTTCAACTAACATCCTTTGTTGAAACTGCTAACTGGATAGTGATGTCAATGTCGGTGTAGAAATCGTACAGTTCGTGGTTCATCCGAATGCAGGAGTCGTCAACAACGCAGATCTGGGTGAGGAGTTTATAATAATTGATTGGCACAACAGTCCGTGTGGCCTTAGGCCTAGCTTTTAACTTGTGTGTGCTTCTCATATTTTCACAAATTAAGGGGACCTACACTAACCGAATCCGAACGGGTTGAGAAACTTTTCATGGCAAATAATATTCTCGGAGAATTGCCAATTCATCTCGAGAAGTGTCACCGCGCAACGAAACAATTTGCAAACAAATTCTCCTTGTATTAGATGTTATATGTGCCGGGCTGAGAATTGAACCCGGGCACGCCCACAACAGCGCCCAAGTTCTTAATCGACAGAGCCACCGCGGCGCCACACGGTTATATATAGGTCCCGTTAATTTGAGATACATATAATAAAGCAAACATATGCAAGTTAATGCAATAAAACTAGGCCTAAGCCCACACAGGCTGTTGCCATTTCTATTTTTTTTATTATTGTATTTTGGTTCTGAAGAAAGTCCGAAAATTTCAGGGCTTCAACTTTTAATATCCCTAGATTATATACCCAGAATTGACATTCCAACTCCATGTACATAAGTAGGGGAGAGGGGGGTACATTCGTCCTTGGGGCACATTCGTCAAAATCGATTTCGGTATGAAGCAGTCACCGAACATCACTGTTTATTAGTAAAAACTAACCCATAACTAGCATAAATACCCCTCACAAAGTTTGCCATCTCTAACTGAACAGCTGATAAAGTTACATTTGATTTTGTGTTTTCGCGTGGTTGTGTTTTATATCATTATTTCGAACAAAATTGTATTAGTATTACTTTAATACTAATTATTTTGTAAATAAAAGTGTATTAAGTGAAAGTAAAACACTGGAATTAGAAGTAAAAAAATAAAAAGAAAAAAAAGTGACACCAGGGTCTTTTTTTCATGGGGCACATTCGTCAATATAACTTCACAGGTACTAAAAATCGAAATCGAGTTGAAGCTTCCAAGACCCTCGAACCTGGCTTAAACCTCCCTGTTGGGATGGCAAGCTTTTTTGCCACCCTTTGCTTCCTAAAAAATAAGAATCCTCGCTTGAAAGTTTTTAAGTTGTATTTCTGCGTTAGAGCGTATGAACATAAAGGCAACAATAATATAGATACAAATGGCGATTTATAGTTGCGCGCCGATTGCGCGTGCTGCAGGATGTGCCAAAGTGTCTCGCGCCGACTGCGCGTGCTACAGGTGTGCGCCGATTGCGCGTGCTGATTACTCCAAAACGGCTATTTTGCGCTAGTTGCGCGCGTTGCTGGGTGTTGATTGATGTGATCTCAAAGAATTATTACTTGCTGAGCGTGTTTGTTGCTTCCACGACGACAGTCCGAACACAAGAGGGAGTTGAAAGCGAGCCTTCAGCACAGGAAAACGAAAAGAAGGTAAAAATTAATGGCCGACTGTCAAATGACAGCTCGACCAGCTGTGGTGTGCACAGCGGCTACTGCTTGGAAGCTTGGCGGCTGTTGACAAGTGGGGGCCCTAATCCCGACACTCCCTTAACCACACAAAATTAATATTAGGGTCGATCTCAGCACTATAAACATTATATATAACAAAAAATTTATAAAAAAAATTGTACAATAACTACCTTTTTTTGAAGCTCTTAACCCTCTAACACGTAAGAGTGCCTCAAGGCACTTATTATATTATTCGCTTTAAAAAAAAAACTAAAAGCTTTTCAATCATTTGAATATTTTTTGGCAGTTAATAAAAAGCTCACCAACTTATATGCGAAAGCTTTGAAAGCTTTCGAAAGCTTTTAACGGTAGTTTTGTTTTGATCTGCACAAGACATGTGTTTTTTCGCGCATACAATTTGGTCTGGTGCATGTTCTGTTTTGTTGTGTTAATAAAAGTGAATTTATCAAATCTATCCAATCCTTAATTTTTTCCATCGGAGGTATGTTTATTTACTACTAAAATCAAGTGGCATAATTGCAAATATCTAAAAATTGTGCGTTGTAGCGGTGAAATAGTGATAGTGCCTTGAGGCACTCTTAGGGCTGCAAGTGAACTTTTGTTGGCATCAGCTATTTCACAATTACTCGCAATTTTCGTGTTAGTTTTAGTTAAATACACTCCTTTTCTTAATGGAAATAGCAAAAAAATGGCAGAGCAAGTGCGTAAACGATATAAGCTGTCGGACTTGACCGATGAACAATTGCTGGATTTGTTCGATTTAGTCCAGTCGCTACCCGAATTTGAAAAGCTACTGGGGAAAAAACGCGTTTGGACCTATACAAAACTGTACGACTCGAGGTAAATTCGAAGCGATTAAGCAATACTTTTCACTGCGTGATGAGAGCAAGCGGATCAAAAAGGGCGAACCTGGCTACGATCCACTGTTCCGCACGCGTATACTTGTAGACCGCCTTAACCAAAGATTTGACTCCGTGCCAAAGCAAGCCCGCCTTTGTGTCGACGAACAAATGTGCAGCACAAAAATGAAGCACCACCTGCGCCAGTATATGCCCAATAAGCCTCACAAGTGGGGTATTAAGCTATTTGTACTTTGCGATTCGTTTGGTTATGCTTACCGCTTTGAGATCTACAGCGGTGCAGGTGATAACGTGATCTTACCTGGTCACCCAGATCTTGGTACTTCGGCCAACATTGTTGTACGTTTAACAGAAACCGTACAAAGTTTTAAAAACCACATTATTTATTTCGATAATTTTTATACGTCGCTGCCTTTGTTGGTCTATCTGCGTGCCAAAGGTATTTATAGTCTTGGCACAGTGCGTGTAAATCGCATCCCCAATTGCAAGCTGCCAAATGATAGTACCATCAATAAAAAGCCAAGAGGTTTTTCGACGGAGTACGTAGGCTCCTCATATGGAGTCGAAATAAGTAATGTGTTGTGGAAAGACAATAAAGCCGTTCGCTTGCTGTCCACTTATGTGGGCGTTAAGTCATTTGCAAGGACAAATCCAAATGAAGGAATAGCAAAGGTACCTCGTTACGACAGGAAATCTAAGCGATACATAGAAGTTGATTGTCCACAAATTATTCGCGAGTATAATGCCCACATGGGCGGCGTAGACCTAATGGATGGACTTATGGGTCGTTATCATATTCGAGCAAAAACTCGGGATGCCACGACTCGAATATTTTACCATTTGGTCGATATGGCAGCGACAAACGCTTACATTTTATTTAGGCGTATTAAAAAGGAGAACGTAAGCACGGACAAATTGCTCGAGCTCCCGGATTTTCGCGAATCGATTGCTGCTGGATTGGTAGCATTTCAGAACAAAAATTCTCGAGGTCGCCCAATCAGTGATCACAATAGCCGGACAATGCAGTCTCCATCTTCTCAGTCAGGGCGCGTAATACAGTCTCCGTCCTCTCAGGCAGAGTTGACTACGCAGTCACCAACCTCTCGGCGACCTTTACAACCCCAGCTCAAGCTTGGTGATAAGTCAAAGCATCCAGTTCAGGATTTGCGCTTTGATCAGGTAAACCATTTTCCGGTTTGGTTGGATCGAGACGGTGGAAAAAGATGGTGCAAGAACTGCAAAAGTTCGCAAACGCAGTGCATTTGCTCAAAATGCAATCTGCATTTATGCTGCACAGCCAACAAAAATTGTTTTTTGGAGTATCATAATAAAAAATAAAATTAAACTCTGTTATTTGCAAATGACTTTTTTTTACACTCAAGCCCCAAGAGTGCCTTGAGGCACTTATTTACATTTTCTCACCTTACAGGTAAACGAGAGCTTATACGCAATTTTTGAACACATAATTGAATTCAGGAGCCACAATTTACCCTAGAAAAAATTATTCAACTTATTTTCTTCCATTATTTTCAAAAGTAGTCTTAGAGGGTTAAACATGATATTTTTTTATTTTTTAATGCAAAAATAATAAAAACGTGTTATGTAACCAAAAACATGTCTTATCTAGTCTAAACAAGATTTTGTATCACCTTATGGTACTTTAAAGTGTGAATGCCGAAAGTGCACCGCCAAATGCCGAACCTACCCTGGCATGGGGGCACATTCAGCGAAATCACTTTTTTACTAATCATGAAAAAAATAATACAAACGGAAATTTTAGTATAACATTTATTTTTAAATAATGAGGTATTGTAACAGTCTAATCGGTTTTTAAATATATTGATTATCTTTTGAAATATAGGCCTTCAGAAAAAAAAGAGACGAATGTACTATGTAGTTCATAGTCGGACCGGATATTGCAGACATAAACAATAACAACAAAGAGAGACGATTTAGTGTGAACGTTCTCGTTATGGAATTAAGTACACTTTAAGTTCGCTCCGAAAGCACTCCTTTTTAGTTCGCTTAATAATTATTCGTAATTACGTAAATTTTGCGTTCATGAGTGCAAGCCCTTCGCATTGTAAGCATTTACAAGCCGCAGCACAGAGCCTTTGTTAAGGTTCCCAACCGCAGGCAGCCTAACGACGGCGGCTAAGTGGCGGGCGTCCCTCTGCGTGGCATGCAAGCACCATGTTAACACAGTGCTCGCCTACACTCCGACAGTCATAAATTCAGGTCAGCCACACCGTCGCTCGAGTTATTGAAAATTATGGCCCAAATTAGTTTTCACACAAGCACGGCGCGCTCGCTCAGCGGCCGTCCGCGCTCGTGCACAATGCAAGCGAGCCCGCCAACCACTCCGCCCGGCAGCAACACGTTTTTTGTTGCTGACGTTGTAAATTGTCTGCATCCATGGGGCGGACGCACCTGTGGAGGAATTTGCATATCGGCATGCCGCAACATGAACATAAATAGCAGCTCAGTGCTGTTTTTATATTGCTTGTTGTTGTTTTCATGACGAACAAAATAGTGAAGGATTAAATTGTTGCGCTGGCAACTGCCAGACGCATTTCTGGCATTTCCAACGGTGGTGATTTAAAGTGAGAGATACAATTTTTGAAAACTTTGCTAGACCAAACTTCGAATAATGACAATTGCATGAGTGCAATCCGGCCCTCCTAAATTGTTCAAAAATTCAAGCGTTTGGCTCTACTTCAGGTATAAAAACTCTCACGATATCATGAACAATCCTGTCCAGCTTCTTGCGTACGCCGACCATACCCATATCGTCATCGCATCAAGCGAGATGTCATCGCTGCTTTTTTCGCTATCGTAAGAGAATCAGCCAAAGGGGGTCCTTTGGTCAAAGAGCGCAAGGCGAAGTATATGTTTTCTATAAGAAGAAATACTTGGCGCCAGAACGCTCAAAATTATAGTACCTGCAAATATGTGCTACTTTGGGCTTCGCACGCTATCTCTCAACCGACAAAACTTACACTCTAGAAGATACTCATCCTGTCCGTAGCGATCGTTTGCGAATGAATCACAAGCTGTATAAGCTTACGCCGATATGAACGTTGCCAAGCGGGTCCACATCTAGGGGCTCCACTGGTTCGGGCACGCCAAGCCAATGAACGGCAAAGCCCCAGGAAAAAAGGTGGCGATCCAAGTGGAAGAAGCTCTGTTAAAGCTTGAAAGCAGAGACTACTTTTATGTAATGATTATTATAATTTATAAAATATGGCGTGGCAGTAGTTCAGTGATGATGGCAGCTTGGACACAGTGGCGGACTAAGGCTAAAGCGGGCCCTAGGCAACCTTGTAATTTCGGGCCTTTTTTCAGTCATTACACATACATACTTTGCGTTTGGTAGTTTGGTTTTAAAGAAAAAATTTTTTTTAAATAATATACATGTGCAAAAATTAAATAAACATAATTTATTCAAACAAACAAACATTAATATAATTCATTAAAACAAACAAACATTAATATAATTCATTAAAACAAACAAACATAAACAGAATTCATTAAAACAAACAAACATAAACATAATTCTTTAAAACAAACAAACATAAACATAATTTAAAAAAAAAACAATAATACTTAAACAAATGTACTCAGATTGATTAGTTATATTGATTAGTTATTATTTTGATAAAAATCCATAACATTTCGGGTATGTTAACTTAACTACTCATAGACGTATCGTAATGAATCAGTTGACAAGTTTACGTAAACGAATGAACATAATGGACTACCAATCGAGCCGATGTGAAATAAAATGCAAAACGAAATAAAACAACGTAACTGTGCTGTAAATTTAACAGAACTTGCATTTGAGCGAATATGTAAATTGTACTAAATAAGTGATTGGTGTACCATTGTTCTTTTCATGTCGTTCCAAATTTGGTACAATTATACCAACATTTGTATCCCTGTCACAGTTGTATAAACTAAAAGCACACACATTGTTATGCTCTTTCATTTAGTCGTCAATAAGAGAGCGAGAGACAGCACCTTTTTTTCAAATTCACTAAAAAAAATTAAAATGTTAATGACGCAAATTGCAGTTCTCTCTCTTCCTCAACTACACAAATGCAAATCATTTTTGTGCACCTCTGCTCTTGATGCATAATCGGAGTCAAAAAACATAACGCTCGAAAAAAAATATATTTATAAATGTAATGTAATATCAGGCTTAAATAAAAATTAATTATAAAAATTACAAAATTTAAAACCTACTTTTCGGGCCCCAAAAATTACGGGCCCTAGGCACGTGCCTAGGATGCCTAGGCCTTAGTCCGCCCCTGCTTGGACATAAAGCGGAGAACAACTCTTGCCAATAGGTGCTACTACTGACTCGGTAAGCAATTCAGAAGTAGAATCCTCTCTCATATGACGAAACCGACTCTCTATATGACGCTCATCTTTCCCGTATTGCTGAATGGCGCTGAAGCGTGGGTGATATCGCAGACTGATGCAACCTCTCATGGAGTATTCGAGAGAAAAGCGCTCCGCTCTTCGGTCCAATTCACGTTGGCGGCGACTAAACGAGCTATACGCCAATATTCAGTCGTATCACCACCCAGCGGCTTCAATGGCTGGGTAATGGCGTGCGTATGGACGAACGACCTCCATCGAAGGAGTTATTCGAGGCGGCAGGAAAGACCAAGTCGAAGAGACACTGCCAACGTTTGGAATTTCTAACTGAAAAAAGCACGCTCGTGGCAGGGGCCACTAGAGAGAAGCTCTACGTCAGGTCGTAACCCGGTAACAGGTTGTTCTGGCCAATCACGAAGAAGATTAATAAAAAAAAGTTTTTCAAGTTTAATTCTGCGGCGCCATCTGTCGCGATGAATTGCAACTCTGGGAAAAAGTTCTTGGCTTTTATACAGCTTTTAAGTAACCCCTGTCGCCATTCACATTTAAAAATAAATTGTGATTAGTCCTATGTCCTAGATATTTCCTAAAGCACTCCCTTTCACTACAAAACTTCAAGTGGTTCCACAAACCCACTTCACTGCCCGTGAACGGCAACGGTAAAAGACACGGCGCGTGCACAAGAAGGTGCTCGACGGTGCGGGTGCCAGATTGGTCGCCATTGTTGCGAGTGACCGGAAGTGGCCCGCACACCGTAGGTGCTTGCGGAATACAGATGTGCAATACAATACACCGGCCTCCAGCGGTGATTTGGGTCGTAACTGTTGGGATATCTGTTGACACTCACGTTGATCGGTGTGGAATTGACTTTTCACTGCTCGCCTCACATTGATTAGAGAGCCAAATGTTGTATTATGCCTATTATTTTGCAGCAACCTTTTTCCACCTCTATCCACCGGCACATCAACCTTTGCCATCAACACGACGCATTCACCTGCCTGCCCATTTGTCTTGGGAGCACGTTGACCCATTAAGCATTTTCCGCACACACTCACACGCACGCAGCCATGTGTGCTGTGCGACACTTCCAGCATGGAGCAACAGCTGCTGCTGTCCATCTATCCGCATGTGCTTAGCGTCATTGTTCAGTGGCATGAAAATTTGTGAAATGGCAAAAAGGTCCTCACTGCGTTGTCCGTGCTTGCGTAGAGCAGCGGAAGAAAATAAAGCAAATTTAGGAGGAGAGGGAGCAGTTGAATCCTTTTTGGAACAAGTGAAATTACTTTCCATTTTCACGCTTGAGGGGAGAAGGATTGCACTCTGAAGAGTTGAAGAATAGATTCGGAAGTTTCTGTTAAGCACGCTATAAATTACTAACAACAGCTGAAATTGTTGAGAATATAAAAAATCTTGGCGATATTGAAAGATTGGGAAAGATTTTATTGTAAATATATGTTTTATTTAAATTCTTACAAATTTCACATGCATCGGCCGACATTCCCGGTACCCTGAGGCTCAATTTAAACGGAAAAGGTGCATTAATAGATTGAGAAAAACTCTTGGGTGAAGAATATCATAAATTATGTAATGTCGTCGCATTGTATATTCTACAGGGTAATAAATATACGATATTTAGCAGTCGTTTTCCGATATCGTCAGACTTCAATATTTAAATGCGTTGGCAGAGCATAGCTCGGTATATTTAGGGCTCGGATCAAGGGTAAATCAATGGGGCGACACTTCCTAGATTTTTAATTACAAACTGCATTCCAAAAATTCATAACATATTCGAGTAAGCAGTGGGAAAAAGTATTATGGATTGACGAAAGCAGGTTCAACTTATTCGGGTCAGATGGTATTCATGTTTTCATTATGTGCGTCGGCCTCCAAAACAACGATTTTCACCAAGGTATCAACTTCCGTCAAACATGGCGGTGGACACAGAATGATGTAGGGTACTTACTATTAAAAAAAGCTTGGGGCGCTCATGTGTTCAATATATCTCAACCAGTTACCACAATATTTTATTTAAATAATTTTTTGCAAATAGATTCTAGTAATGAAAGATATTTTGAATATGGATATTGAGCGCACAAGCTTTTATTAATAGTAAGATACAGGTGACTTCGAAACAATTTATTTTCTACTTTTTAGTACATTAAATAAATTAAAGCTTATTTAAAAAATTTTTGTTTATATAATTTTATTTTCTACTTTTTAGTCTTCCATAAATTCAATTTTAGAGCTCTGAAATTTTTCGCAAAAAGAATTTAAAACTTGCAGAGCAGTACACAATATTTAGGGTATTTACAGTGTTTCCTATCGTTATATGTCATATCCTCAATTTAACAAATAATACGGCTGTGATCGACACTAATATTCGTGGCATATTTGTGGCGCGATGAGTTGTTGTTGTTTTGCCTGCAAGGCGCGGCGAGTAAGTTCCTATCGTTTTTCATTGATGTGTGGTGTACCTATAATTATAAACTGAAGCCCAAGTGTGTAGTTGCTTGAAAAGTGCCACGCCCCTTGTCCTACGCCCATAAAATTTTACCAGTGGCACGAAGCATCCAAGAGGGGCCTGTATACGGAACTTCAATGCTGCACGACCTTTAGTTCCAAAGCTATTCTATATAAACGATTTTGTTTGTATGGGCGGTACCACGCCCACTTGTCCACTGCCCGTCTTATTTTCCCAGTAGAAGGATATGGATATGTAGTAAGTTCCTACCGAGTTTCATTGATGTGTGTTGTGTAGTTCTAAAGTTATACACAAATCTGGAGTTGATAAAAAAAAGTGCCACGCCCCTTATCCTACGCCGATAAAATTTATTGATTCATGTATTGGGCTCGTGTTTAGGCATGTATGCAAAGTTTCAGATCTCTAAGTAGTCGGGAAGTGGGTGAAAAATTAATTACTAGATTTGACGACATACAAACATACCGGATGTGAACCTAATATAAAGCTTATAAAAATGGCCTTCACTTCTATTTGCCGACAATTTTAGTGATGCGCACTCTATTATATTAACACAAGTGGGGCCACCTGTCGTGTGTGCCTGTATACACGACAGCTAGTAAAACAATTAGCAACAATTAAAGGCAAAGCAAAGTAAAAAATAAAAAAGCTTATAAAAAAAAGTTTTTTTAAAAAAAAAAGAAAAATTTTCAAACCTGCGGAGCCGGGATTCGAACCCGTGACCTACCGAATAAATGTATGCAAGCGCGCGGCTCTACCCACTGGGCTACACAACGAACTGATTTCTTTTATCTAAAGTCGTAAAAGACAGAAAGTGGACAGCAGGCAGCAGGCTGCAGCAGGCAAACGTTTTTTAGTCAGTCTGCGTTATATATATAAGATACTCTTTGGCTATACTCAAAATTTAAGATTTTTTTTATATAATCCTTCACGATCTTATTTTGAAATCTCTCGCTTAAGATTGCAGCAATCTCAAAATACGTACGAACGCACTAAATTTTAGGTCGCGTTGTTTTCCTTAGTATAGTATTAATCATGGACGCCGCGGTGGCTCAGTGGACAAGGGCTTGGTCGCTGATGCGGAATGGCCTCGGTTCGACTCTCAAAGAGAATTTGTTTTCAAATTGTTTCATTGCGAGGCGCCACTTCTTGCGATGAATTGGCGATTCTCCAAGAATATTCTTTGCCATGAAAAGCTTCTCAATCCGTTCGGATTCGGTAAAGTAGGTCCCGTTAACTTGTGCAAAAATATAACAAGCACACACAAGTTAATGCGAGAAAGCTAGCTTATTCTCGGCTTGAGAATAATTTGAGGATTACACTTAACATCAAATGTAAATCTAGAAATTTTCGAACATTTAAAAAAATGCTTACTAGGTATTTTTTTGAGCACACATACACAATTATTATGCCTATTATGCTGGCATAGGAAGTGCCGGATTTCTATGCCGGAGCAGTTCTGCACGCACAATAATATGCAATTTTGTGAACGGTCTTTGCATATGACATGTTTCCCCCGGGGATCGTAAAGTACATACGACGATGAAGTTTAACTATGGAATAAAACTTCAAATAGCGCAAAATTCCTGCTGTTTACGCAACAACCTTCTGCAACTGCTGGCATCGTGCCCTTTCCCTGCCCCGGCCCTCGGGCAAACACAACACGCCAAATACTTGTACAATGGATGCTGTTTTCGTTCGTGGAATTGACATTCCGCATCCCCAAAAGCGCTCTTGACTGGAGTGCGCAGGCACTTCTGCCCCGTCGACGCCTCAATCATGGCGCTCGCCCGCCTGCCCCTCCAGAAATGGGCACGGTGCACAAAGCAAAAATTGATTCCATTTCATGCTGAATGACCGAAAACGAACCATCAAAATCACGAGAGCGTTTGACACGCGGAGCAATGCGTTCCGCCACCCGCGTGAGGGCACTCCTGTTGTGCGCCTTGCAGTCTCCAGCGAGCATAAGTTGCAGTGCCCACGGCAGCGGCAGCGACAATAATGACGGAATATTCGCTGATGTCGCGCGTGCCGTAAACGAAAGAAACGCACATAAAATTTGCAACTAAAGCGGTGCACTGGGCGTGGTCTGGGGCAGACTTGAGGGATAACAGCTGAGCTTCGATTACAAAGTACGAACTGCCTTTTTCGATTTGGCGCGATGACTTTGTTGCACCAATAAAAAACAGAAGGCTCTGCCGCTGAGCAGGCAAACAAAATTTTAAGTACCAAAACTAGCAACTTTGCAAATGGCTGCCGTAAATGGTTACTTGTAGTAACTACTATCGATAATGCAAAAATTTATTATCGATGCCTTTTGTCTATCTGAGATAAATGGCAATGATGCGTGGGCATTGAGTGACGTGCCTATTTGCCGGTACAGTCACCATCAGTAAAACAGCGTAATCACGGAAACCATTTGAAACGTATGGCATATTCGCATATAATTGAGCTATAGATTGATTATGTACGCAAATTAAGGAAACGAAATAAGAGAACTAAGCTGCCGCGGTTGGCTTGCACGCAGCCGTCGTCGTCATGTTTGGAATCGGAAGTGGCCTTTGTTTTGGTTGGGGCCGCTAACACCTTTGTTGTCAGCTATTCAGCAGCGTTGTCTGCGTTGACAGGACTGCGAACGGATCCGAGAATTCTAGTATTAGTAGAATTCTGGAAGGTTTGGAAGTCTTGCTAAAATACCAGATCTGACCGGGGTATCTTGAGTGTCCTTCTGAGCGGAGCAGCAGCTAAAAGCTGGTAGAGAATGTATGGGGGAAGAACAAACACAATGGTTGCGGATTTGGAGGTTAAGTTTTATTCCCCATTTCTTCAACACTTACATTTCTGAGAGACAGCTATTTCGGTGGTCACACAGCAACTGTCGTGGATCGCCACAAAAGAGCTTCGAAAGGGGTCCGGGCAAAGGTCATGTCACTTGCCATGTTACAGTCGAAGCATGGCCCGGGTTGCCAGCTGCATTTATGTTAAGGCAGCTGGGCATTGGCTGGGGGTTTTGGCATGAACACATAAAAATACAGAAGTCGTTTTAAAAAATATACATATATATTTTTGGCTCTGTGCAACCATAGTGTAATAAATAGCAATGACATTCTATTGTCATACCTGATAATTGTCAAAAATATTAACCCGTTTTCAGTTTGAGTTTGCGTTTGAAGAAAAAAGTAAAAGAAGTGAACAGAATTCACAAACGAAATAAACTTAATAACAAACTCAAGCGTGATAAAAAAATATTAAAAATTGTTTTATAAACACTGTATATACGGAAGTATATACGTGCAAATGTGGATGGCCGGGTGGAAATTTGTAAAGAAAAATGGAAAAAATAGAGAGGAAAAAAATGAAACCAAATGCTGGATTTTTCGGGATAAAAATCCCTATTTTCTTTTATTGCACAATATACTTACAAAAAGTAGACAAGGTAGCTGTGGCCTCGATGGCGGTCAAAAATGGTAAGCCAGCTAACTACGACGTGTTAAGCCCACGAACCCTTGCAATCAAGGCGATCGTGTTCTTAACCGTTTCGTGTATGTATCTAATTTCGAATGCTGTCTATTACAGCGGCTAGACGGCTAGACCATAAGGGCATGATTACAGAAAGTTGGCGTTTGGCGTAAACAAACACTATTTGTTATAAAAAATGTAACACACGTGCGGTTATTAATACTTTCATTACTGAAAATAAAAATTGCTTGGTACATAAAAATGTTGAGTAACTTTTTGTACTAATGTCTCGGATGGGTTAAGACATATAACGAAGAAGGAGAAAAGAAAATCAAAATATTTTTTGACAATTGTAAGGTATGACAATCTATCTGGTTCACTTGATATTTATTACACTATGTGTGCAACAAGATAAAAGTGATTGAGCTCTGGCATATCGGCATTCGATAAAGGACGTCAATATATGACGAAACGCCAGAAAATATTTCACTGTGTGTTTGAGTTTATTGTATCGATTTAAAGATGGCGTTCTAGTGCTGTTAAGTCGTATCTCCAGCTTATTTTATCTTTCAACTTGACGTAGTATGTTAATTTTTACATCAATTGGAAGCTAAGGATATACAAATTATAAAATTATTATCATATTCCAAAGAAAGATTTGCTCGTTTTCACTAAAAGCTTCTTGTAATTTTTCCATACAGTTAAACAATTTTACTGACAGTATATTGATAAATGTTTTATTAAAATAACTTGGTTTTTTTAATTTCTTAGGATTTTTCTTGTGTGCGGAAAAGATGTACTTTCCACAGCAGCAACATATTAAGCAGGTCCTTAAAAACTAAGACAATTAACTTACTTCTATTGGCCACAAATGATTGCCTACTACTATTCAAGACAAGCAGCTGAAAAAGTGGCCAGACAATGGCCATCCACTCGTGGCGAATCATGTACAAGTAACTGCAAGTAGCTGTATAACTGTTGCAGACCCCCTTGCCTCAAGCACACTTAGTAATTGAAATTTTTAAAATGAAAAACTGCGCCCGACCGGCGCAATCTATATCAATTGACTATGGGGCTGAACTTTTACTTTGTGTTCCCTCCGAAGTCTATAGTACCAAAAAATTAGTTTCGCACTTGTAGAACTTTAATATCCCTCAGCTGACGTGTCGCACTTTGAGTTTGTGTACCCGATGGGGGTGGGGCTGCGGGTGTTAGCTCAAGCGTAGAAAAGTTTCAGAATCACGCAAAAAGTGCACAAACACTTTTCAAAGGTCGCACACAATTCGCTTGAAAGTAATTTACGGCAACAGGAAACCGGAAACGCCCCAACTTGTTTGTGTACCGGACCTGTTGCGACGTTGGCACACGCGCGCACATACACATACACAGTCACAAACAAACATTAAAAAGCGAAGCGGCCAAACAAAGGACTCCTTTTTGCCCAATGTCGTACAATTTGAAATTTCCGTCTTGTGCATTTACTGCCAACATGTGAGAATGAGCCGCGCGCCACACGATGAGAACTCACTTTGTGGCAGGACCGACATGGCACCTTGACACGTGCGGGTTGCAGCTCTTGACTGCCCGACATTTTCATCACTTGCCCAACGCGATTCCGTATTCATAGCACGCTACACTCCTGAGTTTCGTGGCGTCGCACCCTATGGCGGGCATTCCGCTGCCACGCTGCAGGTGTACCAGTGTTAATTGCAACAGACGCGTCCATCAAGCACTTAACAGGATTTAAGTGTTTCTGGGCAGGCTTGACGCCAAACCGTAGCAAATTTACAGCCGGGCTGTAGACTGCAGTGACAGTTTTGGCAATTGCCTAATGAAGTACGAAGGAGATTAAAACATTTTGCATATCATTGGAGAAAACGTGCTCAACTTTTTGGAGCAGCGCCCTAACGAGACAAATGCCGTTATTTCGTTTAAATGCGGTTTTTCACATTTCATGCAAATAAGCACTCCCGTTCTAGACTCAGCAGATACGCAACGCACGTATGCAAACGCATAAATTAGAACACTCTCCTATTAAAAATAGTCCTCACCTTATTTAAAAGGCGCCGCCGCGGCTCAATGGATAAGTGCTTGGGCTCTGATGCATGGAGTCGCTGGTTCAAATCCCAGCCGACTCATGTCATCTAAAAAAAATAAAGAGACTTCGTTTTTTAAGTGCGGTGTTATCTCTCGCGAGGCAGTTGACATCTCTCCAAGAGGTATACTCTGCCATGATAAAGAGTTTCTCACAAAAAAGAAGCTGCCAAGCTCAGGCGCTTAAACTTTCGATGAATTTGGTTTAAAGTCTATAGCAAAACTCAACAGTGGGTTTATATATTCCTTCAGCTATTATGCGAATAAAAATCTTATGATAAGAAATCATTTAAAACGTCGACTTAAGTCGGTTGAACATTGCGTATGCAAAAATTTTCAATTTGGAATTGCACCATTATCATTTTGTATTTCTCAATGTAATTTCTTAACACAGAAACTAACAACAGAATTTTATTAATTAGAATTTGTAAATAATGGTACATAAATTCTCCACTCAAAAAGCGATAGGACATTTCTAGAAATCTTGCATTTCTCTGTATTATTGTAGTTCTCGTATTGAGGATTTTACACAACTCTTGGGTTTAACCATTAAATTAACAAAACTTGCGATAACTTCTCCCTATCGACAAAAGAAAAGTGAGAGATGGCGCAATATTTTCGGTTATAAAACGAAAAACTTCCCCTCGAAATACCGTTGTAGGTTCAGAGTTTATCGAACTCACACAAACATACATTAATTTTTATATATACAGGCTGCGTTGTAAGTTTCAGATCGATTCTGTTTGGCCTCCTTTGGTTTGGATTGCAGTTGACATTTGACAGTCGTAGAGAGTGGCCAATAGATTGAAATTATTAAAATTTGTATTAAAAAAAATAATACGTGGAGAAAATAAAGTGCCTTTTTGTGTAAATAATATCCCGAGGAAGTCAGCCATTCAGCGTTTGATGAATAATTTTGAAAATCGGCATACACGACCAGAGGCAACTTGACCGACATCATACTCCATACATAATGTCTAAGTCCTTTTAATCAAACAATAAGAAAGAAAATTGTTATAATTAATTTCATTTAAAAGTAATTGCAGTACTTAGACCAAAAATTTAAAACCCACATATGCGTATATAAATGGAAGATAAATGTCAGTTAGGATGATTAAAATCTCACTACTCGTTTTGCACTCCTGAAATATTGTGTTCTATTATATTGGTATTTGGAATTGAATATAACGCATCCAGAACAAGAACCAATTGCAATTTTACTCAGAAGAAAATTTGTTGCGCATCGAGCAACGGACAAGCAGATTACTCCGGGTAAACTATCCCGTACTTTCGTATAAAAAATAAAACCTATAATATAGGTTATCATCTATAGGTGAGTATGAATGTAATGGAAAACTCTACCCTGAGTGATCCGCTTGTTCGTTGCCTGATTCGCTGCTTCTTGTTCGTTAGCGATCGTGCCTACACATACTCGTGCATGGAAAATTCCCGCGCACGCTGCAGGAAAACTCTCTTCTATACTGGCAAATTTCCAACGTTCTGGAAAACGTTGAAATAATACAACTCTTTTATAAGCTTTATATTAACTTCTATCTATCTATCTATCTATCTATCTATCTATCTATCTATCTATCTATCTATCTATCTATCTATCTATCTATCTATCTATCTATCTATCTATCTATCTATCTATCTATCTATCTATCTATCTAATCTATCTATCTATCTATCTATCTATCTATCTATCTATCTATCTATCTATCTATCTATCTATCTATCTATCTATCTATCTATCTATCTATCTATCTATCTATCTATCTATCTATCTATCTATCTATCTATCTATCTATCTATCTATCTATCTATCTATCTATCTATCTATCTATCTATCTATCTATCTATCTATCTATCTATCTATCTATCTATCTATCTATCTATCTATCTATCTATCTATCTATCTATCTATCTATCTATCTATCTATCTATCTATCTATCTATCTATCTATCTATCTATCTATCTATCTATCTATCTATCTATCTATCTATCTATCTATCTATCTATCTATCTATCTATCTATCTATCTATCTATCTATCTATCTATCTATCTATCTATCTATCTATCTATCTATCTATCTATCTATCTATCTATCTATCTATCTATCTATCTATCTATCTATCTATCTATCTATCTATCTATCTATCTATCTATCTATCTATCTATCTATCTATCTATCTATCTATCTATCTATCTATCTATCTATCTATCTATCTATCTATCTATCTATCTATCTATCTATCTATCTATCTATCTATCTATCTATCTATCTATCTATCTATCTATCTATCTATCTATCTATCTATCTATCTATCTATCTATCTATCTATCTATCTATCTATCTATCTATCTATCTATCTATCTATCTATCTATCTATCTATCTATCTATCTATCTATCTATCTATCTATCTATCTACTATGTATGTCGTCAAATCTAGTAATCAATTTTTCACCCACTTCCCGACTACTTCGAGAACTTTGCATACATGCGTAAACAGGAGCACAATACATGAATCAATCATAAAACATCGGATTGGACAAGAGGGCGTTGCACCGCCCATACAAACAAAATTTTTGATCTCGATTAGCTTTGGAACTAAAAGTCGTGCAGCATTGAAATTTCGTATTCAGTCGCCTCTGGGATGTGTCGTCCCACTGGTAAAATTTTATGGGCGTAGGATAAGGGGCGTGGCGCTTTTCAAACATCTGATACTCATTGGGATATGCTGTCATTATGCAAATATGCATGCTTCCCATCGAATCAATGTGAACTGTGGTACAAGACTGACAAATCGAATACAGGTCAGTTAAGGAATCCCGATTTCGAGGTGAATGAGGAGATAGATAATCAGGCTTTGTTTTTGCTCGACGATATGTGTTACCTCATGTGCACCAGTAATCAACTTAGGAATGCCAACACCATGTCGTGGAATGAACGGCGGTGTCAATCGAGAATTGAAACGTGAGCGTGAATACGATCGAGACGCATTGAACCAGTTAGTTTTAACGAATGTACCACTGCTGAACCCCCAACAGAAGGAAGTGAATGTCATTGCTGATGGAAATGGGGCCTTCTTTTTCCTTTGAGAATTTTGATTTGATTTAAGATTTCAGAGCACAAAATATGAATTTATGGGAGACTAAAAAGTAGAAAATAATATTATACAAAAAAAAAACTTTTTAAAAATAAGCTTTAATTCATTTAACTTACTAAAAAGTAGAAAATAAATTGTTTCGAAATCACCAGTATCTTACTATCAATAAAAGCTCGTGCGCTCAATATCCATATTCAAAATATCTTTCATTACTAGAATCTTTTTGCAAAAAATTAATTCTATTAATTGATTGACAAATTTATGCCTTTGGCCACACCATGCGAATAGTTCACATGGGAAAGTTGGCATGATGATCTTGTAAGCTTGCAGCTTAGACTGTTCACTGGTTTCGATAAATTACAGTTAGATTCACTACATAATCACTCTTGTCAGCACATCGGATTAAGCCAATTGCGAAAGTGTATGCTATAAATAACGATACTGCTCCATAAAGGAGGTATATTATGGCTTGGGTATATCATACCCCACCGACGTTGGTTTATTCAAATCTCCTCAGCACTCGTTTACATTAAAGCACATATCCTTTCTATTCGAGGCTCAAACTCATTGCGAGCTCTTTTAGTGACATTCTTTTTGTTAAACTCTTTTATAGCTACCAACATAAATTTCATATTAATAAAATCAAGTTTGCTTGCGTTTTTTGTGCAATTCATTTTTATTATTACACTTTTTTTGGTGAGTCAGAAAATTTTAATTTTGTTTTACATTTTTATATAAATTTTGGGTTTTACAATTTTTATGTGCAGTACACAATTTAAAACCATAGTCAAAAAGGTTCATAAAAAATATTCGGCAATAACAATTGTACGTGCAATTTATGTGTTCCATTAAATAGTTTAACTACTTTAATATGATTTGCTTAAAGCCTTTGATTAAAGATTGATTGATTAGCTGGCGGGTACATGCGGTCGATGCGTGCTCTTAGAACACCTGCACGCGGTGGTTCTCGCGGTCGCACACCAAAATATTGCCATTCGACATGATGGCGACACCTTCGAGTCCTTTGAATTCCGAATCTCCGGAGCCCCAAGAGCCAAAGGTCTTCAGAAAACTGCCGTCGGGGTTGAAGATCTGTATGCGGTTGTTGCCGGAGTCGGCGACGAATATGTAGCCCTGGTCATCCACGGCCACGCCTCTGTAAACACAACGAGGGGAAGAAAGCAGTTAATAAATGCATGTTTTACTTGATATAGATTAGCTAAAAACACGCTTGTAAATTATTAAAATATCGTTCAATCGTGTTTGGTGAGAAAATATTGCTGAAAGTAACTCAAGTTTATATCTGAAAAGTTGACTTCTTTCTTGGTAGGTTTTTCTCGCATTGTCCGATAAAAATTTAAACAAATGGCAAACTCGAATGCATTCTAAAAGAAGCGTTCAAAATAACATGCCATCCATTGTCCTCATATTTCGGGTACTCTTTCAAAATAAGAAATTGCTCATACCATCCGTATTCCTTATTATGAACTTAATTCTTTTAGAGTTCTGTTCAACAAAAGGTAAAGAACTGCACAGCTATAAGGTCACTTATATTTCTGTAGGTATGTACATACATATATAAACAGGCCTTTTTCCAGCGTAGAAATCTGAAATTTGGCATGATGTTCGGTCCTCATCACGTACATACCTATTTCCACTATCAAATGTGTTATGAAATATTTCAGAAATTTTTCTTTCGTTTTAACGTAAAGTAAATAAAGAACGTGTTTAATAATTTTTCAGACTTGGTTCGACTCGCAGTTGTTGTTTTTAAGTAAAGGCTTGAAATTTCGAAGAATTAATAAAGAATTTCGTAAAACGAAGTAAGGAAGCATCAGTCGGGTTTCACCGACAGAGTAATACCCTACACCAAGCACTGAGTGGGCGGACCACGCCCATTATTGACAAACTACAAGATATTCCTAATAAGTTTATATATACCAAATATTGATGTTCTGACAGGTGTACAAAAGAAATTATCGGTATATTAAATTTACCACCCCCATTGTGGGCGGATCACGCCCATTTTTGGAGAATATAAAGATATTCTCCCCTGCAATGAAATGTCCAAATATGGATGCTCTGGTGTGTATATTACAGAAGTTATGAGGATTTTAAGCTTACCGCCTATACAGTAGGCGGACCACGCCCATTTTTTGGTATTTTACAGAGGGTCCACACCTCACCTTAAATACCAAGTATTATTCTTTTGAATGAGTAATTAGGCAATTTATAGCAATTTAATCGAAAAAAAACCGAGGTAGTGGGACTTACAGGCCCATTGTGGGCGTGTCCTTTGACCGATTTGCCTAATCTCGGAACTTGATGTAGTGGAAAGTTCACTGCGACTGTGTGCCAAATTTGGTCCAAATCGGACAACTCCTTCTCTCTCTCCTGCGCCAACGGACAGCCAGACAGACAGACGGACAGACGGACAACCGGAAATCAAGACAGAAAGTGATTCTAAGCATTTCTATATACTTATGTCTATACCTAGGACGGCTGCTTTAATGCGTTACAATTTTCGCACAAAGTTATTATACCCTATTACCATAGGTGTAGGGTATACAAACCGATTTTAGGTCTATGATTGTTTTTTTTTTAACTCGACCATCTTGCATTTCCCTAAGGACTAACAACTATTTCTATTGAAAATATATACACCAAATATTAATGCCCTGTAATCTTTTCAAAATATCGATTGTAGAATCAACTAAGTTTGGTTTTTGCTATTTTTTTTTACAATTTAAAATCAAATATTGTTCCGTCATAATTTGTTGGTATTTCGATTACCGATCCTGTTTCGCAGTCTCAATCAGAAGAGTTGGAACCAGACTGGCGACCTCTAATTCAAAATTAAGATAAGGGAAAATCTTTCTCTCGCTCTGTTTTACTACAAATTGATTTAAATTCAGCGAAAACGAAATCGATTTGAACTTGAAACAGAAAACATAATTTCATTAAACGAGTAAGCGAATTGACATCGATTATTTTTAACTCTTCTTTCAGAATTAATTGGATCTCGACTAAATTTTTAATGTTTCTTCCATTATAAATCGGATTTTACCATGCAACAGTGCAATATTTACCTTGGAAATTTGAATTGGCCATCGTCCGAGCCTTCGCTGCCAAACGTGGAAAGAACCTTGCCATTGACATCAAATATCTGGACGCGTGTATATGCGGTGACCGTGTTAGGGAATAGAAACAGTTGCGAAGTAAAAAGTGAATATTGGTTTTGTTCGTTTAATTGGAAAAGGATGCTGCAACAGAGCGGTAGCAGCCGCAAGGCAGAGTGCGGTGAGGCTCCGCAAATTGCATTATCCGCCGCATTGGAGCGTAAAATTACCTGAATCCTGTGGTTATTCGAATCAGAAACAATAACACGGTTTGTATTCGAGACGGCGATGTAGTGTGGATGCTCGAGTTGCCCCTCGCCACGACCACAGGAGCCGAATTTGCCAACGAAAGAGCCATCGGATTGGAAAACCTATCAAAATACACATACATTGTAAAAAGTATTTTATCCTAGGTACGTACACATCTGTAAATGTGTGTATGCATGTAGAGGCAAAAAAGAAGTAATAGTTTGAATGCAGTAGAAAGATTTTAATTTTAATTTTCAATTGCAAACGAAGACGGCATCAGACATCGACATTAATTGTGCCTGTGTGTATGTGTGTGTGTGTGAAGTGTATGAATGTGTATGTGCGCGCTAACGCAAAGGACTAAAGGCTAAAGGACATCGGCGCCAGTCCTATTGTGCTCAACTGATTAATTGCAAACATTTGCATATTGATTCGGCGCGGGTGGGGACGCTGTCTACATTAATTTTGTTAAGTAGCTACATACACACATACATACATATATGCTCAAGTTCCACTCACCTGCACTCTGTGATTTTCCTTATCGCACACATAAATGAAGCCTAGCGCATCAGTGGTTACGCCCCAAGGATAATTGAATTTACCATCTGCGGTGCCCTGGGAACCAAACGCGCGTAGAAACCGTCCTTGTGGGTCGAGCACTTGTATGCGATGATTGTATCTGTATAGGAATGCACAAAAGAAAAGGACACCAAGTCAGTTTGCACATATACAAAAGCATACATAGATATATGCTCTACGTATGTTGTTTACTCTGCACTCAGTGCTAGCGACTTTTTTCGGTAATTGAATTTTGAGTTGGTTATTTAATACAACTTTTAGTTAGCTTTTTAACTAGCAATAAAATTCTGTTTACATTTGCTGTTTCCGCTTCCTACTAAGAAAATTGGCAGTTCTTCGCAAAACTAATGCTCCTTTTTATTATAATCTTTATATTAACTTCACTTCAGGTATGTAGTGGAATCTAGTAATCAATTTTTCACCCACTTCCCGACTACTTTCAGATCTGAAACTTTGCATACATGCGTAAACACGATGACAATACATGAATCAATCATAAAAATATAAAAATTTTTACTTTAAACAATGTTATTAGCGAAACTGCAATAGCCAATCAGAGCACAGATAGAAGAAGAAGCACGTAGGGACAGACAGACGCCCCAAGCTTTTATGGATAGTAAGATACTGGTGCCTTCGAAACAATTTATTTTCTAATTTTTAGTACATTAAAGCTTATTTTAAAAAAGTTTTTTTTTATATAATATTATTGAGGTATAAGTAAGAACAAAAATTTTAAATGTGATTCGCTCATAAATAAAAATCATTACATTTAAACGAAAAACGAATCTAGTCACCTTCCACCAATTTATGTGAAAAAATTTGATGTTAACGCATGAGATCTTGAAATGTAGTACACTTAGTAATAAATATCGAGTAGTCCCAGTACGGACCAGAATCACTGCGATATCTGTTGTTGATTGTTTTTTCAGGCTAAAAGAGTCGACCAAACCGTTTCTTCGTAATCAAAATTATGCCAAACATGCAGTTTTTACTCTTTTGCTATAGGTCCGATATCGGATATAGCCACAGACATACAGATTAAAACGTTTTTCTTATTTCACGTGATCAGAAGAACCGGAATCATATCAGCCGTAAACCTACTTCGCACGCGTCTCTTACGGAAGCTGTAATTTCGATACCACTTCATACTTTCACTTGACAAACTTCTGAATGACTGTTTAAATATTAAGGAACATGCGGATAAAACACCAAGATACTGCGCTTTTAAGATTCGGAAAAAAAAGAAAAAACAATCGTCACATAGCACGACCCCGAAACTACACGTATCATACCCTCATGACGGCTTGGCCATTAAAATAGAAACACGCTAACAAATAATACGTGCGACCTATCAACCCTTGCAGTTTCTTCAATGACATACCTTCGGATTAAGAGTCAACATATATTCATTTGAAGGTCTCTTAGTACTCTTCAAACAGATTATATGTAGATTGGTTATATCGACATTTACATTCCTTGAAATACAAAAAAAATAAGGAGTCTTCCGGAAACTAAAACAGTAAGCATTCGATTAAAGAACTATAAAAATCATTGATTACCTTTATGTCTATCGAAAAAGTAGCGATCCATAAATTATTGCTGTTAGGCGATTTTAATTTAAAGAAATTTTTATTGGATGGGTCCTTGGAATATTAAATAAAAATATGCGAATATTTTCAATTACTCGAAACTTTCACTTTCAAAGTACCTATAGAACTGTATCATTGCTTAAAATTTATCTTCGACTTTTGTAATAAGATTAACAATAATTAACTTGCACGAATATACAAACAAAATGTAGACGTCTTTGCATAACAATTCATCACCTAATCCCAAAAGTTAATGTGAGAGTAGAAAATGTTTCGAAGTGTTGCATCGAGCTAAGCGATTAGGGGACACGCTTGAGCACATTCAAATTTCTGAAAGCTTTTATGCCTCAGGAGCTGTTATTTGAAATTCATTACTGGAAACTTTTGGCGGAATTCTTAATTAGGTTGAACGTGCTGCTCCGTGAAAAAATTCCATTTTCCATCTGAGATCTCTTTTTGCCATATAACGATTATCAGTACACAGGGAAAAATATTTATAAAGTTTTGGTCAAATTATTTAATAAGGTCCACATTTCATATGGCATAGCCAAAATATTTAATGCTTCCGTGCTATTACAAAACAAGTAAGGAAGCATCAGTCGGTTTTCACCGACAGAGTAATACCCTACACCAAATAACCGAGTGTGGTGATAATACACTGAAAGAAATGAAATTGTGGGTGTTTTAAATTTGCTGCCTATATAGTGGGCGGACCACGCCCATTTTTCGAGAATAAAAAGGTATTCCTACCAGGAATGAAGTAACCAAATCTGGATGCTCTGGTGTATATATTATGGAAGTTAGGAGGATTTTCCGTTTATCACCTATATAGTGGGCGGATCACGCCCATTTTCTCATATGGCATCTAAGACCTATATATCAACTTGGCCACCAAATTTCATTCATTTAAATTCGTAAATAGTCAATTGGGAGCCATTTTATCGGAAAAATTTTTCTGCCTATATAGTAGGCGGACCACGCCCATTTTTTTTGGATAACATATATGACCGATTCCTTAACTTGAATACCAATTTTTATTCTTTTCAATGAGTAATTAGACAAATTACAGCAATTTTAGCGCAAAAAACCCGAGGTAGTGGGACTTACATTCCCATAATGGGCGTATCTTTCGGCCGATTTGGCTAATCTCAGAACTTAAAGTAAGTTAAGGTTCACTCTAACTGTGTACCAAATCGGACAACTCTTTCTTTCTATCCTGAGCGGACAGACAGACGGACAGGCGGACAGACGGACAACCAGAAATCAACACAGAAAGTGATTCTAAGCATTTCTATATACTTATGTCTTTACCTAGGACGGCTCCTTTCATGCGTTACAATTTTCGCACAAAGTTATTATACCCTATTACCATAGGTGTAGGGTATAAAAACATCGTATTTTTCTAAGTGTAGTGTGTATTTAATTAACTATGCGCCTTTGTTCTGGCTAATTAAAAAAGTTGAATTAAGCTCCCCCTTAACGCACATCCTCTGGAAATTTACATATACATACATACATATACAATGTGCACTACGGCATATACGAGTAGGTACTCACCTATCTGCGATGATGTATTGTCCTATGCGATTGACCGCCACGCCGGCAAGGCAATCGAATTCGCCTTCGCCGTTTCCGTATTCACCGAACTCCTTGACGAAAATGCCATTCGAGTCAAACACCTGGACGCGGTGATTCGACGAGTCAGCGACGACGATGCTGTTGTCCGGGCCGACGGCGAGGCCGCGCGGCCAGGTGAAAGATCCGGGCTCGCTCCCCCGGCCCCCCAATTGGAATAGCTGCTGACGCTTTCGCAGGTACATCTGCTTAGGGGAAGTACCTGTTACTGCGGTTATACCTGCTGCTACCGTAGGGGACGTAGGGGAGCCTAGCCCGTTTTTTGAACCGTCATCGTCGGATGAGGCAATTTCATTGGCCTGCCGCAACGGCAGACCCAGGCTGAGGCGGCGCGACACATCGCTTGCCGTGCTGCGGCTGCTGCTACCTGCTGCTCCGTGCGAAGAGGAGGGCAGAGCCGAGGAGGTGCTGCCGTGCGCATCACGACTGCTGGTCGATGGCGTGTCCTTGGAACTCTTGTTGCCATACTTATTCTTCAGATAACGCGCCCATGAGCTCAACGCTTCGCCGTCCTTGTTGTCCGCGGCCGAGGTGGAGGATCCGTAAGCGCTACGGGAGGAGGTGGCGCCACGATCCGCGATGGGTGAATTGTCGCGAGACTTTAGCGCATGCGAGGAGCGGCTGCGTGAGAGGTCCGTGCCACCGTAGCCGGTGTA
Source organism: Neria commutata (assembly GCA_963457695.1). NCBI lineage: Eukaryota > Metazoa > Arthropoda > Insecta > Diptera > Micropezidae > Neria > Neria commutata. Next base: position 22,160,155 of record OY735247.1, on the reverse strand, counting down.
CCTGCAATCACAGCAGAGGCATTAGTGTTGTCAGAAATCGGGCGCTGCTCTGCAACGGCTAGAGTGTCCAAAGGGCTCCACAAGTTGGTACATGGAGCCTTGGAAATGCTCTCGAACGGTTGTATTGAGCTGCATTCGCAGGGAAATGTTAATTAGCGCGCAGCCATGACGACCTGGGGTAGTTCAAGGGAGCTCTTTGGAGTTATTCTCCGTGCATAATCAATGGTTGACGTAATGCTCGAATTATGAATGGACTGATAGCTTTGCTGGTTGATTGATTGATTGCAAAAAGTTATGATGGATCTTGATATGAAATGAATCCGGATTTCTAAGCTGATTTAGAGACTACGGACTAGAGCTAACTACTCATTTCCATTTGCTAAATTGTATTAATTGATTTTGTTAATGAGTGATTAAAGAAAACATGAACTAAAAACGCGAATTTGCAGAACATAATTTTAGTTTTTAGGAAATATAAAATCTGAGTGGAGAAAAAATGCAAACGGAAGACAGGAATTAGTGCAACATCAATGAAATTTCGATTAATTTCGTATTCTCGCCATGTACTTTTCATCATGTTGCGCAACAGTAAAAGTATAAAAAGTTAAACGGAAAACAATAAAATGTACAAAAAGAAATTAACAGCAGAAACGAGACAAAACAATTAAAGCGCCTAATTGACATTCTGTTGTATCCCTTAGCTTCTACAATCGCTCATTTTCACATTTCGTCGATTATTTTGAACAAAATCTGACAACTCGATGGCGAAGCAATTTCAGTTATTGGCTATTCCATTTAGGAATGAGTGGTCAAAAATGTAGTTATTCGATTAGCGGACTACTGTAGAAAATATTCGATTTTTAAAAGTCGACAATTGCATGTCTCAGGTAACCCAAAGTCGACTATTTTCTTATAATTTATTTTTTGTAAATTAATTTCAGTGATATTGTTGGAAGATAGAACTTTTAAAAGGCATTTTTGTAGTGTTACCTGATTCTTGGAAATTTACTAGTATTGATAAAGCAACACCAATAGCTTGCACAAAATTGCTATAAATATGCTCTGTTAAAAATTGTACAAAACCGATTTAGTCGAAAGTCGACTAATTGCTTCAACTAATCATCCTCATTTTCCATTTGAAAATTTTGAAAATTTTGAAAATTTCGAAATATTTGAGATGCCGTTTACATTGTCATGGTTAATGCAATAGTATAGACTCGCACCTTGAAGCTAAGTAAGCAGATGGCGATGCTGTTGTGGGCGACACGGGCTCATCCAGATCGTCGTCGTCGTTGGCGAATGTGTGAGAGGAGCGACTGTGCGCCAGGCGATTGCGGCGCTCCTTCATGGCCAAATAGCGTGAGCGCCCAGTGCCGTAGCGCGTGTCCGAATCGTCTCCGGTTCCGTTGGCGTCCTCATCGAAAGAGGCAGTGGGCGTGGATAGGGATGGTTGCGATACGATAGCAGAGCTTTTGCTTTTGTTTAGAAAGCGGCTTGTATAGCTGGAAGATGGTCGTTTCATTCTTTTGATAGATTTATATTGAAAATTTCTTGCACTTTGACTTGTTCAGTTAATTCCGAGATTTCATTTTGTTTCTGTATGGCAAGCAGACTTTTAAGCATATGCAACCTATATTAGCAGTAAGGTTAGCTTTTGGTTATTGAAGGTTATTTGAAAATTTGTTAGTTAACATGTCTTCTATCTATCGCCTATAATTTCAGTAGCCTCGAAAATTCTCAAATTAAAAATCTACGTGTAATAAATCTACATATTTCTGGCAAAATGTACAAAGGACTAACTAAAATTTTTGGAAATTTTTCAGGAGAAGCAAAAAACAACCTAACATTTCATAGCATTCACAAAGAAAGCGCCTTTTTGTATTTGCTATAAAATCGTCATTTTGGGCTTTAAGACTATAATTTGAGGAGGTGTATTTTAATATCCGCTACCAGAAACTGTAAAAAACGTGTTTCGTAAAAGATTTTAGTTATGGCCTTTGTATATTTCGCCAGCGATATACCCTTACTGGCTTGTTTACACCCAACGAAAAGATTTTTCTAGAGCAATGCTTGAGGTGGGAACATTTTGATATGGAAGGAAAATTCGCACGTGAACATTGGCATCCTGATTCAATTGTGCAGTTATACAGATTTAATAATCTGTCCGAAATTTAACTCTAAGAATTACACTTCATAACATTATTTTTGTGTTTAATTAATACCATATACCTTTCAGAAGTTGGCTGTTTCTAAAATCAGGATAGTTTCTTAAATTTTATGTGAGCATATTATCAATCAATGGTTGGTAGAATTAGAAAATCAATATCCAATTATTTAAACTCTGTGACGAAATTGATATACTGTTAAATAAATTCGAAATTATTCACTTTGCCTTTTTACGCCCACGATTCCGAACTGCCCATTGCTTTTTACTGTGCTAAAAGCTGAGAGCACATAAGCCCAATTCAGAATCTTGTGCATGAGATTGCAAATTTGTGCAATAGTAAATATTTGCCATCTATTGTGAGCGGCTTTTTTTCGGTTTAGCTTGCAAAACTTTTTGCAAAGCTCGAAGCTCACAGTTTATTGCTAAAAAGGAAAATTGTTTTCTGCAGAAATTTTGACTTCAATGAAGATTATGCCGAAAGAAAGCTTTAAAGAACAATTAGTGGACTCTTTAATAGACGAAGCTGCAATGCAAACTCTTTATCATGCTTTCTTTTTTTCCCATTGTGATCTAATTTTAAACATTTCGACTTTTTCTTTCTCTCTCTCTTTCCTTTTCATCAGCCGTCAGTTTGCAATTCAATATTGCATTCGGAAATATAAACTGCGGGTTTTAAGTGTTGCGTTCTTGCAAAGTTTTTGCAAGTGTTTCTCTGTATATTTTGTTAGTGTAGAGTAAAATTATACTCTACCAATTTCGCAATTGCAACAATGCAAGACCATTTGCACAAGATTGTGAATTGGGTTACAGATTGCCACTGCGATTGTATTTACAAATCGCAATTTCACTCTCACTCGCACTTTTTCTTCAGCGCAGTGTCTTGTGACATGATTTGTGAAATGCTGATGTGTATGTGTGTGGAGAGAAGTGTGGAAAAGTTAAAGCCGCTAGTCACTCTCCTAACGTAATTCGCTAGCACTGAACTTTTCGCTGTGCTCTGTTGGTGCGTTTGCACAAACTGTTGACTGGAATCAGGGTTTGAGATACGAATACTAATTCTTCGCGGCTGGTGGGGCTTTCATCATAGTGCGGGACAAAGGGAAGAGTGCCTTCTTCCCGAATACTGCATATACATATGTACGTTCTATATTAACGGTATACCTGGTCGGTTTTCAGTGAAAAGTCAAAGGATATAAAATATTGGTGTTATCTCTGCTGTAGTAAGATTGCATATATAAGCCACACCAAACAAAAATTTTTAATATTGGTAGAAATCTCGAAAAGGCGTAAAATACACAAATAAAATAGAAACAAAAACCATTACCATTGGAAAAACAATATTTTTGACTTGAGACAACATATAGAATAATATTTGGAAAGAAATAAAAACAGGCACATAAACTGTTGAAAATTAATGTATTCTACAGATAAGTTGCACTGGCAGAGAATGCATGCAAGAAGCTTGAGCGTAGCGTCATAAAAAATCAGATCACAAAATTATTTGTATATTTATCGAACTACATATTTACATTTATATGATGTTCATGCATATGAAAATAGTATATGTGTAGATTTTAATTTATTTTCGAAAACTAGAAGTCAACAAGGCAGCAAATTTAAGTCGAATTTGTAAAAGGGAACAACTTCAAATTCTATTTCATGAAACTCATTTTCTAACATTTGTGGCAGGTGGAGGCAGACCACTTTGATTTCATAAACGTGTCTCATAAAACGCTTTATGGCACTTATTTTCGCGATTTGCCAACCGGCATGTTTGTTGGCATTGTTTACATTGGAATTTCTGCAGTAGAATGCTCCCACACATACAGCTACCGTGACTTCGATTGACAGATCAAGTGTAGAAGGCAATGGCAACACTTGCATTTTCCAATTGGAGAACGCGCACTAATAGCAGAGGCGCCTGTATCTCGGGCCGTGACCTGGTAGTGGATTGATATGGGCAATTAAGTAAGCAAAGTAATCAGAAATTGTACAAAATTATCAAAAAATTTCTAGCCTTAAAAAGTTATAAAAAAATAATATATGTATTACCTAAATGCCTTACAACCCAAAAATGGCAAAGGATTCACCAAAAGCTTACTTACAAACTTTCCATTTTAGAAAGCTGAAAGCGATGAACGGCATTTCTAGTATATAAGCAGGAAACGTCTGCGTGGCTTCTGATAAAAGAAGACATGGATGCTTGACAATGGCATGCAATTTTTAAGAATTGATCAATTGTAAAAGGGGGGACTCTCGCAGTGTTATATTGATTATACCAAATAAACCTCGTGAAAGGGAAGTTCCAGATAAAATTGTCAGAAATTCTGACAAGAAGTGACAAAAATCTTTAAAATTCAACGAATGGTTTTCCTGTTTTAACTTCCAAATCATGGCATCAGTTGCTATTTTTATCCAATCTATTGTTTATTTGAAGACCTGCGCTTAGTTCAGGCGATCTAGAGAGAGTTTCATGATAAGTTATATATCACTTTAAAGATTTCGATGAGTACATTTGCACAAAAATATCAGATCAAAGATTGGTCAAGTAATTTCCGAAATAATTGCGTTTAAAGGATGCCCATATTTCCAATTGAGCAAAGCATTATTGCATTGAACATAAAAATCTGCGTGTTAGCGGGAAGATGGAGACAAGGGAATATAAAAATCACACACTTTCTCCTTTCCCACTAATCGCTGAAGAGCCACAATTGTGCTTGCACTGCATTTATTACAAACATTAAAGAATGCTAGTACATCTATTATTTATTTGAAGGCCCGGCGCTTAGTTTAGACGATCTAGAGAGAGTTGCATGGTAAATTATATATCATTTTAAAGATTTCGAGGTCTATTATTTGACAGACATGCTATTATTCTAAGAATGGCCTTTTCTAGACGGTTTAAGAATTGAACAATATTGAATGATACACCATATTGAAAGTTTCACCATGAATTTTCAGGCATAAGTTCTCGAAGATTGTTTGAAAATGTTCGAAAATATTAGAGTTTTTAATTTCGAAAGTTTTGTATTGGGTTATTTCCTTTCGAGATAAAGCCTGCTGAATAGATTTGGAAAACTTTGGCAACAATATTAAGTAAATTTTTTTTTTAATTTAATTTAGCTATGTCATAGGGCACATCCGATAATCGGGAGTTATTACTAGTGATTATTATTTTAGATGGGTTTTTTAAATGTTTGTTGTAATTGTTTCGACTCTGTTAAGTAAGATAGGATTTCCTTGACTGGTGAAGAAATGCACAAAAGTCTCAACTTTCACCCAAAAGCTAAACGTCTGCAAGTCAATCAGCTGTTTTTTCCGCATATTCCCCAGCATAAATTCAACTTGAAAAAAATTGCAAGCTCTTACTCGAAAAATCTGCTGTTTTGGTCAGCTGCACCGCAGCTTTTACAAGTTTTTGCTTTAACGAACGCTAAATTATTGATGAAGACTCCCGGCAACTCCCGTTCACTTTGCATTCCTGATAGAGGGCAAGATTTTGATTGACGGCAATAAACAAAAATCGAAATGTCGTAAACATATTTCGGGCGGGCCAGACGTTCGTAAATGATGTTATAGTTAATTGGTTTGTTTTGGCGCTGTCAAATGAACGGAAAAAGCGAAAACACGTCCGAGCGCTCTTAACGAACTCACGTGCTCATGTCCTGTTGACAATGGCTGAGAGTGTGAATGTGTTGTGCGCCGCACAAATGACGTACTTTCCGGAACAACACACAACAAAAGCACGCTACTCAAGAAATGCTACCGCCATGGGCCTACGCAGAATTTCAATTTGCGGGGCTTACCAATTGTTTGCTTGGAAAATTGTGTTATTTTGAAACATTCAAATAACTTCACATTTGAAATATTGGTGAATCTCAAAAAATTTGTTGACATTTATTTTTCCATTGGCTTCTTTTCCTGCGGATTTCAATGAATGCATGCCAAAACCAAAATTTTAGGGATTCATTGCATAGCGTGGAACATTTCGGAACATCGATCTCTATGCTCACACCCAAATTAAATCATAGCCTATGTGGCCCTTCCTGCTTTAAGAAAAAATACAGTTTAATTGGGCGACTACAATAGCAACATATCTTCCATCTCAGTTTGTAAAATTCCCCCATCTAAAAATATGCAAATCGCGTAATTTAATAATTTTTTGGGAAATATGGCATGAAAGAAAATGGTTTGAAGAAAAACCAAACGTACAATTACGCTGTAGTAAAAGGGGCAATTTCCAATTACTTTATTACCAACTTCTTGCTTCTGTTTCTCGCATATTGCTCTAGAACACTACAATCATTGAAATATTTAACGTCATCTCATTTCATCAATTTCGAAGAACATAATTGAAATGTCTTAATCAGAACTGAATGAAGTACTTACACAGAAATTGTGGAAAACCAAAGAACAAGGAGAAAGTATAATTCAAAGAACAAATCGCAAACTCTTTGTCGGACGCTTTCGGAATCTATTAGCATGCCAAGAATGCTCGAGCTCGACAAAAATGCGTGTTCATTGGGACGCTTTATGGTGAAGATCCCAAAATGAGAGAAAAGTTATGTTTCCCAAGGGAATGTCAAATGATGTTTGCAACGGTCAAGAGTTTGCAAAAGATATTAACAGAAAACCTTTGCTCGATATCGATTGCTAAATGTCTTCCAATTGAAAAAGAGCGAGCACTTAATAAAAGTCCTTTCGTGAATTTTTTGTTTGAAACTTACGAGACCGTGCAGAGTAAATGAACACAGCGTCAAAAAGAAATAAACTGAGAACAAGTGAGGTAGCAGCAGTTGGGTTAGACCGACAAAGTAGTAACCTACAACAAGTGACCACGTAGACCATGGAAACTGTTGAGTAAATGTAAGGTAATGCTAATAGCAGTATATAACCGTTGAAATACTCAGTATACCTATCGGCGGATTGATTGTGAGTGTTCCTTGTCGGCTTTTTTTTTTTTAATAAACCGACACTCAGGAGACGCCCCTATACATGCAGAGCCCTTGTTGGTTTAGAAAGGATCACAGGTTAGTGGGTGGGGGCCTTTGGACTATCTTGAACTTAAACCAGGAGCAGGTTCAACGCGACCGAGTGCTTCGGGCACGGCCAGACAGACGGACAGCAGGAAATTAAAAGAGCAAATATTTCTTGCCATTTCTATGTTCTCATGTCTGTACAAAGGACGTCTTTTTTAACGCGTTACAATTCTAAGACAAAATTAATATACCCCACTACCATAGGCATAGGGTATAAATGGCTACAAAGCGGCTCTGCAGTGCACAGCTGCGCCGGATACACAAGGAGTAAATTTTGATGTTCAAAGGTCTGGCACACTTTGTAATCTTACAACAAATATTTTTTAATTTAAGAAAGCTTAAAGAGCTCCGTGGACCGCGCGGAATAATGAATGGTCAGAACGAAAACTGTGGTGCATGCCTGGCGGCAGTAGAGGCCGAAAGAAGGCTCTGATAAAAAAAAGGTAATATCTAACCGAATCCATGAAACTGAGTTAAGCTTGTTACTGCCGTACCGCATTCTACATCACACACCCATTCACAATAATACATATAAACATACAAAAAGTTAGGACTCGAATCAAAGCGACTTTGGAGCTCTTTGTGTGTTTGCTTTGCGTCTTTGGCACTTCATCTTCAGCACACTTCGGTGGTCTGCGCTTATTCAGCCGAGCTCCCTGCCCCAAGTCAGTTTATGTCCGGCCATTCAACAGAGTTTGGCCATTTTGGCCTGCGCCTTTGTTTGCTGAGTCGCTGTGACTTTACACTTTTTGGTCTTTGCGTAATGAAACTTAAATGAAGTTTTAACTTTGTTGACAATTCTGCGGAGCGTAATTAGCACAGCATTATTTTCGCATCAATACTACACTTGGAGTCCCTCCCCACACTCGCATGTGGTTCAGTCGGCCCGCCCAACGGCCCGAGGCGTTGGGTGCCTACGCATTTTGCACTCATTTTCAGCCATTTTAATTAAATTGATATGCCTTTCATTATTGGTTGAATGGATACGAAGTGGGAGGGCGCCGTTGAGTCGCAAATGGAGACATTTAGGGGAATACGAATGTTTGCAAATGAAGTGAAAAGTTGCGAACGTCTCGTGGCTCGAAGTGGCAGGGCAACAGTCAAGAGTTAAGTGCAGAATGAAATCAAAATGGGCGCTGCTTACCAATAAAAAAAATTACAGTGACCTGAAGATAGATTGGCAGAACCAATAAAACTGACTGAGGTCCGAAGTCTAGCACTGCAGAAGAATCTGAACTAATATTCGTAAGAACTTTTATGTAATCAAAATGCGACTGTGTAGGTTAGTTGTGAAATCTAACGCTTTGTTTAACATCATTTCATATCGTTCATTGGAGTGAACAGTACACTAACACAGCCAAGGAAGAAGAAGCATTATGTTCACTAGTTCGTGCAAGTGAAATCATAGTGGGAATCGGAGGCAACTGCTGGTTCCTAACGAATTCCTGAGACTGAGCTGCACTCTTAGTGCAGCATACAGCTAAGCCATAAGTTGTCGTCCTTGAAAGGCGGCGCAATACAACCCTAGGTCGTATTGCGAGACTGTTCTAACAAATAAGGCACTAAGATTATATAAAGCCAGGCATCAAATGGAACCGCTGCACAGTTTTTTGAAAAACTCCTGACAGACTGGAAATATCTCGCTTATTAGAGATCGCAGCTCACGGGCAGCTTTCGCTGAAGCCGACATATTTTAAAAAACCCTCATAAAATGAAGCGAGGTTGGGCTTAAGGAGGGTGTATTCAAAGTTTTTTCGTAATGCATACATATGTATGTATGTACATATGTACCTATATATTAGAAATCCTAAAAATTTTCACAAATCCAATCTCTGTATAATTATACTTGAAAATACCATACAGATGGCAATCATTCACCACTGTTTGAAGAATAAGAAATTGACACTGGATTTGGATTCAGCTGATCAAATAAAGTAAATTAAAAAATGCTCTCATATGTATTGTTATATATTTTATCCCACTTCCCATTGTAATGGAGCAGTACTGGTTATGATGCCATATAGTACGTTCATGCTAGTTATGGTATTAGTGAAAAGATTGAAAAGATGAGGTTCTCACATTTAGTAAATGAAACAAAACCGACTGTAGGAGTCCGATCTTTTTAGTTCGACTTCCCCAAATTCATGGCGGTTGCAATTCAAATATATGTAGAAGAATTATTCATACCAGAATTTGTTATTGGAACAATAGCGCGAAAGTTGCCTTTTGATCAACCATAACTCCCGAAATTAATTGCTTTAACATATTTAGTTTCGTTAGGAAATTAAAAAGGAAATGCAAAACCAAACGCTTAAAGGGAAAATAGTACAATATATTTTAAAATAGCAAAAACATTCAAGAATTAACTAAAATAGATATTAAAGAAGGAAAAAGACAATTTAATGCTGGCAAGAAAAGCCGTTCATTTGATTTCCCGCAGGACATCCGCAAGTCGCCTTCTGTATCTGGATGTGTTGGGTCTACTGATATAGGGTATACTAAATGGTAAGCGAGTACTACAAAAAACAGATTCAGAAGAAAAGAACAAAATACATTTTAGAGTTTTTTTAGTTGTTGTTGCTGTGTCGGTTCGATTTTGATTTGCGATGATTGCGATGGCTCTGATACAAATGGAGCACAGCAGAGTTGATGCAGTTGGTCAGATTGGTAGTGGCATGAGATATTTACCGAGTCGCACAGCTTGTGAATTCGATAAATACTTTCGAGACGGTACGATTATTTTACAGCCGAGTCTGATCGCTCTTTTTTGTGTGGCGGCGGTGGAGGCGGAGGCTCATGAAAATGCTAGGAACTTGAAGAGAATTCGCAAAACGATACGAATAACGAACAGAGTGGCCAAAAAGTGTATTCCTAATTCGCGCAGATATGCAAAGCTACAAATATCACAACAACAAAAATCACCACTGTAGGACATATAGCAGATAGATATAAAGTGAAAAATGCAAACATAGCTCCAGAAAATATGACTGAGCTTATAAAAAGTTTTGTTAATTATTGGAACGCAATCCGAAACTCAATTCTCGCGAAAGGCGACAGTGAATTTTTTCAAGTCCAAAATGAAAAATCTGAAATCTGGTTAACGAATAATCTGCATGTATGTCTATATCATTCACAGTTTTTTTAACGTGTAAACATGTATTTAAATGTGCATTTATTTCTAAGAATCTAGGGTTCAAAATATTGTATAACCCACGTTAATCTACGAAAAATTTGCAAATAAAATTTTTTCAAAGCTATATGAATCGTTCGCCAAAAGAAGGTTAACCAAACGATCTGAAGGAAATATCGATACAATAGAGACTTACAAATTAGAACTCTCACAATTCTTTAGGTACCAATTTTCGAGCGAATTCTTTTTCTCTTTTTTAAGTTCGTTTAGTTTACTTCAACAAAAAAAAAAAAGCAAAATTAACATAATGCGTATACGCATTTTTGACTAAAAGTTGTTGAGCACTTTTTATAGGATTAAAAGAGTCCAGATATTCAGCCCAATCGCGAACAAATATTTCCTTGTAATTTTTCCCTTCCTCCGAAATTTGGTATCGTGAAGTCGTGAAGCATGTTCGAAAAATTCCCAAGGAAAACTTGCTATCGTGAATGTAATTCCGATGGAAAAATTCAAACTTTTTTTCGCTTTGAATTCCATCAACAATTTGAAGAGGAAAAGATCAGTAATTTGAAATGTAAATTATATTTGTAACAAAATTTTCAATAAATTTGTTCTGCAAACATTTCTTTAATCATATTTGATGGAAATGTGTTTTTACACTGCATATTTTCTAGAATATGCTTAAAATTATAACACTCCAATAAATTGTTTGTGCTGCTGCACGAGAGTCAGAAGTGGCACAGGGGGCGGTCGAAACCGACAGCACATGGAGTTATATACCTAACTGTTCTGGAAAACGTACTGCAGAATTATGGCCGCATTATTTGTAGAGCCCGACCGAACCCGAAATTTTGGCCGAGACCGAGCGTTCGGCCTTTTTTTAGTGTTCGGCCGAGACCGAGACCGAACCTTACGAATACATATGCAAAAAAAGAAGAAGAATTTTAATGAAAAAAAATTTATAAATATTTAGGAAAAAATACATTTTATTATAAAAAACAATTCTTTTGAGGTATAAATACCTACATTATGCATCTGATGTATGAAAAATCAGTAAAAAGTATTATTAAAAAATTTAAATTTTGTTTAAAACTATACAATTTGTTCCTCAACTGTTCGGCTAAATACTCGGCCTTTTGTAGCCGAGACCGAACCGAGACCGAACCCGAACCTTTTGGCCGAACTGTTCGGTAACCGAGACCGAGACCGAGCGTTCGGTCGGGCTCTAATTATTTGTTCTATTTTCATTGAGTGTTGGCTTCGAAAATGAAATGGATTTGGCACTTTTTCAAGTGGAAATATTTTTCTATGGAAATTCACGATAGTAGGATTCCCTTCGTGGGAAGAGAAATATTTCCTTGGAAAAAATTTTCCCCCGGAATTGCCGATTAGCGGGATTAGAAGTTTTCGCTAATTCTAACGTCTCGAAAAACCAAGTGGTTCTAATTTGTGAGCATCTACTGTAATAAGAAAATTTAACTATTTTTTTTACCTCTGTATGAATAGATGATGCTATTGGTAACTAAACTAACATTATTTTTGGAAAATTTTTCCACGAAAATGTATATTCTCTGACGGGAAACAAAACATATAATAAAATTGGAAATTGTTGCATTTTTGCCCAAATTTCCAGGAAGTTTTGCATATTTTTTCAAGAGCTTCACGATAACTGAAGTAGCATTTGGTCTTTGCGGTAAATTTTAAATTTTTGTCAATGTATATATTCGTCTTATATATTTGCCTTTTAAAATATGATACCGATTCTCCGCATAGATGCATTTTTCGATGAAACAAATATTTTGCAAATCCTCAAATTTAAATTTTAAAGTACCAAATTCACAGAAAATGTTTTGGACAAGGAACAAAAAACATAAAGCTGGAAAAAGTACGAGAATTAAAAAAAAAATTCAAGCAGAAAGAAATAGCAAATTTGAATAATCATTGCAATATTCTTATTGTTCCATATGTGCGATAAATTTATACATGTATGTATATATTTACATCGATATTAATGTGTGCGTGTGTGAGCGCTGTATGTTTCATGGGTGTGAGCCTCCAAAGAGCAATGAAATCACCATTGTTTTGGTTAAATCGACTAACGCTAAATTTTGTTAGTAAATAAACTCTTCAGATGCAGTTGATGTATAGTTGAAGACAAGTAGACTTCGCAAAAGTCATCAGCCGAGGGTTTTGCAATTTAGAATTACATAAAAGAAAACTTAGTTAAATTAGTAATTTGCAACTGTTTGTGTTGCCATTATCATGGATGAGAATGATATTCAATTAGTGACAAATGTTAAGTGATTGGGCTTGGTAATTCGTTAAGTAAGCGACAAAATGCAAATACAATTCGTAATATAGAGAATAATTAATCTCTCATCCTTGATTGAATCATTTAGCATAACTCAACGAACAGAGTGAATGAAGATGCAATAACAGCCCCTTTTTATAAGCTTTATATTAGGTTCACATCCGGTATGTATGTCGTCAAATCTAGTAATCAATTTTTCACCCACTTCCCGACTACTTAGAGATCTGAAACTTTGCATACATGCCTAATCTAGAGCCCAATACATGAATCAATAAATTTTATGGGCGTAGGATAAGGGGCGTGGCACTTTTTTATAAACTCCAGATTTGTGTATAACTTTAGAACTACACATCACACATCAATGAAACTCGGTAGGAACTTACTACATATCCCTATCCTTCTACTGAGAAAATAAGGGGAGCACTGGATAAGGGGGCGTGGCACCCCCATACAAAAAAAATTTTTGATCTCGATTAGCTTTGGAACTAAATGTCGTGCAGCATTGAAATTTCGTATGCAGTCGCCTCTTGGATGTGTTGTCCCACTGGTAAAATTTTATGGGCGTAGGATGAAAGGGCGTGGCACCCCCCATACAAACAAAATTTTTGATCTCGATTAGCTTTGGAACTAAAGGTCGTGCAGCATTGAAATTTCGTATGCAGTCGCCTCTTGGATGTGTTGTCCCACTGGTAAAATTTTATGGGCGTAGGATGAGGGGGCGTGGCACCCCCCATACAAACAAAATTTTTGATCTCGATTAGCTTTGGAACTAAAGGTCGTGCAGCATTGAAATTTCGTATGCAGTCGCCTCTTGGATGTGTTGTCCCACTGGTAAAATTTTATGGGCGTAGGATGAAAGGGCGTGGCACCCCCCATACAAACAAAATTTTTGATCTCGATTAGCTTTGGAACTAAAGGTCGTGCAGCATTGAAATTTCGTATGCAGTCGCCTCTTGGATGTGTTGTCCCACTGGTAAAATTTTATGGGCGTAGGATGAAAGGGCGTGGCACCCCCCATACAAACAAAATTTTTGATCTCGATTAGCTTTGGAACTAAAGGTCGTGCAGCATTGAAATTTCGTATGCAGTCGCCTCTTGGATGTGTTGTCCCACTGGTAAAATTTTATGGGCGTAGGATGAGGGGGCGTGGCACCCCCCATACAAACAAAATTTTTGATCTCGATTAGCTTTGGAACTAAAGGTCGTGCAGCATTGAAATTTCGTATGCAGTCGCCTCTTGGATGTGTTGTCCCACTGGTAAAATTTTATGGGCGTAGGATGAAAGGGCGTGGCACCCCCCATACAAAGAAAATGTTTGATCTCGATTAGCTTTGGAACTAAAGGTCGTGTAGCATTGAAATTTCGTATGCAGTCGCCTCTTGGATGTGTTGTCCCACTGGTAAAATTTTATGGGCGTAGGATGAGGGGGCGTGGCACCCCCCATACAAACAAAATTTTTGATCTCGATTAGCTTTGGAACTAAAGGTCGTGCAGCATTGAAATTTCGTATGCAGTCGCCTCTTGGATGTGTTGTCCCACTGGTAAAATTTTATGGGCGTAGGATGAAAGGGCGTGGCACCCCCCATACAAACAAAATTTTTGATCTCGATTAGCTTTGGAACTAAAGGTCGTGCAGCATTGAAATTTCGTATGCAGTCGCCTCTTGGATGTGTTGTCCCACTGGTAAAATTTTATGGGCGTAGGATGAGGGGGCGTGGCACCCCCCATACAAACAAAATTTTTGATCTCGATTAGCTTTGGAACTAAAGGTCGTGCAGCATTGAAATTTCGTATGCAGTCGCCTCTTGGATGTGTTGTCCCACTGGTAAAATTTTATGGGCGTAGGATGAAAGGGCGTGGCACCCCCCATACAAACAAAATTTTTGATCTCGATTAGCTTTGGAACTAAAGGTCGTGCAGCATTGAAATTTCGTATGCAGTCGCCTCTTGGATGTGTTGTCCCACTGGTAAAATTTTATGGGCGTAGGATGAGGGGGCGTGGCACCCTCCATACAAACAAAATTTTTGATCTCGATTAGCTTTGGAACTAAAGGTCGTGCAGCATTGAAATTTCGTATGCAGTCGCCTCTTGGATGTGTTGTCCCACTGGTAAAATTTTATGGGCGTAGGATGAGGGGGCGTGGCACCCTCCATACAAACAAAATTTTTGATCTCGATTAGCTTTGGAACTAAAGGTCGTGCAGTATTGAAATTTCGTATGCAGTCGCCTCTTGGATGTGTTGTCCCACTGGTAAAATTGTATGGGCGTAGGATAAGGGGGCGTGGCACCCCCCATACAAACAAAATTTTTGATCTCGATTAGCTTTGGAACTAAAGGTCGTGCAGCATTGAAATTTCGTATGCAGTCGCCTCTTGGATGTGTTGTCCCACTGGTAAAATTTTATGGGCGTAGGATGAGGGGGCGTGGCACCCCCCATACAAACAAAATTTTTGATCTCGATTAGCTTTGGAACTAAAGGTCGTGCAGCATTGAAATTTCGTATGCAGTCGCCTCTTGGATGTGTCGTCCCACTGGTAAAATTTTATGGGCGTAGGATAAGGGGCGTGTGTATAACTTTAGAACTACAAATCACACATCAATGAAACTCGGTAGGAACTTACTACATATCCATATCCTTCTACTGAGAAAATAAGGCGGGCACTGGATAAGGGGGCGTGGCACCGCCCATACAAACAAAATCGTTTATATAGAATAGCTTTGGAACTAAAGGTCGTGCAGCATTGAAATTTCGTATGCAGTCGCCTCTTGGATGTGTCGTTCCACTGGAAAAATTTATGGGCGTAGGACAAGGGGCGTGGCACTTTTCAAGCAACTACACACTTGGGCTTCAGTTTATAATTATAGGTACACCACACATCAATGAAAAACGATAGGAACTTACTCGCCGCGCCATGCAAGCAAAACAACAACAACTCATCGCGCCACAAATATTCCACGAATATTAGGGTCGATCACAGCCGTATTATTTGTTAAATTGAGGATATGACGATAGGAGACACTGTGAATACCCTAAATATTGTGTACTGCTCTGCAAGTTTTAAATTCTTTTTGTGAAAAATTTCAGAGCTCTAAAATTGAATTTATGGAAGACTAAAAAGTAGAAAATAAAATTATATAAAAAAAAACTTTTTAAAAATAAGCTTTAATTTATTTAATGTACTAAAAAGTAGAAAATAAATGGTTTTTAAGTCACCTGTATCTTACTATCAATAAAAGCTTGTGCGCTCAATATCCATATTCAAAATATCTTTCATTACTAGAATCTATTTGCAAAAAATTATTTAAATAAAATATTGTGGTAACTGTTTGACAAATATTGAACACATGAGCGCCCCAAGCTTTTATGGATAGTAAGATACAGGTGACTTAAAAACCATTTATTTTCTACTTTTTAGTACATTAAATAAATTAAAGCTTATTTTTAAAAAGTTTTTTTTTATATAATTTTATTACCCTTTAGCATTGTTGTACATGTATTTGCATTACATTTTTAATCAAATACAAACTAAAAGAAATCGTTTCGAAGGATTGCGAATGTTTGAGTATAATATTTAGAAGGAGCGAAAGGATTTATAATCCATTCTCATTTTTGGCTGCTTTCTATATACATAGTTCGAGAGAAGTGTGCATACTTCCGAACTCTCTTTTTCAAGTTGAAACGAATCTAATGATGTTTGTATATTTTCGAAAATTTATAAAATTTGAGTGGCAATTCATTCTCGAAACGGTTTCCTCTACCATCATGTGAAATTGTGTATTTGCAATAAAAATGCATTTAAAAACAAACTACGCATGCGAATTAAAACGAAGCCAATGAAGCGACTTGTTCGGATTATGGAATTATCAAGTAAATACCTGCTTCCCGAGGTGCCGCCATATCGGTCACTTGATCGGTCGTCGCTGTCGTGGTGCGGTGCGGGCACTGGGCGCTGGCGTACTCCGCTCGAGCCGTAACCGCTGGTGCCACTGCTAGAGGGTGTGGCATATGTAGAGGAGGTACGCGACAAAGCGTCGTCGCGAGAATTGCGTCTTGCTTCGAGCCTATCCCGGTACGAGGACGAACCCGCCGAAACGGCGGAAGCAGTTGGCTTGGCTGCACTGGCAGCGGACGTTGCTTTCGGCTTCGAATCGACTTCATCCTCGGACTCCTCGGAAGATGTTTCCTCTTCACTGCTGGACTCGGACTCTGCCTTCTTCTTGTCAGCGGCAGTGGACGCGGTGGTGCTGTGCTGCGGCAAAAAGCGACTCACGAAGGGTTTCTTCTCGGCCGTCGCCGGAGCGGCGGCCGCAGCTGCCGACGTCGTCGAAGGGCGTGTGCGCGTTGGACTCTCGCGTGCCGTGTGCCGCGTGGTGGATGCTCTAGCTGAGGTGCTCGGCGCAGCAGCCGCTGCAGAACTAGCTGAGCTTTCGTTGGAGGCGGTGGAGTCGCTGCTGCCCGATCGGGTTGTTTTCTTAACTGCCGCCACTTGCGCTGAGACTGGTGGTTTCGACTGTTGAGTAGGAGGAGATGTGATATGTCCGTCAGATTCATCAGAGTCAGAATCGCTGCCAGGCTAGCGGTTTCATTCAATGGGTTGGGTGTTGGTGGTGGGGGAGAGCGAGCGTGATCGGTAGCGAAAATACACCAACAGAGAGAAATAGAGTATATTAGCGTTACGTATGCGACATCAAACATACAAGCCCTCTGTCTCTGAATACACGTACATACGTTTGCGTGTGTGTATGTATGTGCATACATACATATGTACATAAACACATAACTTTGTAATACAGAGGTCAGTGGCGGCCCCGAATCAATTGACGTACGGAGTACATTTTAAGCTGATTGAGGAAAAGCTGATGTGAAACAGCACAACATTTCATGGTTGAAGGACAATAATTTTGGACTAAGAAATATTTTTTCTAAAAACCCTCTCCAATTTCTTTCATTCGCTGTATATTTGATTGACTAAAGAAAAGGAGCGATTTTTTTTGCTTTTCACGATTTTTGCAATTTTTCACCCTTTAATTCGATTTTACAACACCGTCATATATCATCAATATACGTTATTCTTTTGACATGTGAGTCGGGAACGCTAGTGCTCTTATTTTACTATATTTTATACAAAGCATAAGGTCTTAAACTATACTACAGTTTATTTTAGATTTATATTTTTGAGTCGTACGCTTTTGTCGTTTTTAGGGTTCCGTTCCCCTAAAAGGGAAAAAACGGGAACACTTATAAGGTCACTTTTGTTTTGGGAGTGTGTATATAAAACGACCTTTTTTTAATCGTAGAAACCTGAAATTTGGCACGATGTTAAGTCTTAATAACCTAAACATATTTTCACTATAAAAAGTTAAGAAATATTTTTAGAAATATTTTTTTAGAATTTTTAAAGGTTTCGGGTCGGACAAAAAAAATAAAAATATTTTTAAATCGTATCGTGTGGGATATCGTTAGAAAGGGCTACATCCATAGATTATAAAATGTATTTTATTTTTATTTTATGTAAACGGGTTAGAAAGTTATAGTTAAAAAGGTGCAAAAAGCAGACCTGTCCCCACATGATCCCATCTGTACACACCATTTCAGAACCGAAAATTTTGATAAAATCAGGCTTACTAGGTATTTGATCACACATGACTGAATGTCTGCGGCTTTTTTCGAATTTTTAAGTTTTATATTTTTTTTTAATTTAAGATGACCCCCTCAGAAAAAAATTTTTGTTGTGTATATCGAATGGGGTATCAATAGAAAGGGCTACGTCCATGGATTCCAAAGATATTTTTTTTATAATTTTCTGTGAAGTGGTTTCGAAGATATAGCACAAAATGTCGAAAAAATGACCATACCCCCCTGGGTTTCTACATTTCTTAAGCTAAAATTTTGATAAAATCAGAGTTAGTAGGTCTTTAGTCATAGATTACTGGAAAACTGCAGCTTTTTTCGATTTATTTGTTTTTCTATTTTTTTTAATTTTATTTAAGATTACCATAGCAAAAAATTTTTTCAGCGAAAAATTTTTGTTGTTTACATATTGAGGGGTATCGTTAGGAAGGGCTACGTCCGTGGATTCCAAAAATGTTTTTTTTATAATTTTAGGTGAATTTGTTTCGAAAGTGTAGGTCAAAATGTCAAAAATTTTATGGCCAGACGGGCAAAGAGAAACTAAATTCTAACGCTAAAAAGGGTATTTCTGGTACGGAACCCTCAGTGAGCGAGCCCGACTCGCACTTGACTGCTTTTTTTTAGGGTTATACTTTCATGTCAAATTGCTTACACAATACGTAACCTCTTTTAACTAGTTGAAAATACCTAATTTGTGTTTGATAAAAATAAGTTTGGTAATGATAGGTTGTTGACGGCCGTCATTTATATCTTCATGCACATCTTCCTAACTTCCCCCACCCCGTACGTCACTTCTTTTTCCGGGTCCACCACTCGAATATGTTCTGTGATGTGCAGAAAATTTTTAAAGCAATGTGGTGAAAAATGTGCGAATTCAGGCGTGAATTAAATTTTCCTAAAATGATCTTATAACTGTAAATAATGAATTTATTCATGAATTTACGATAATTATGATGAGATATGAGAAATGACACAATACTTAAGTGGATTATAGTGCATGAGCTTTCCTGAATAATGTACATATACAAACATATGTAATTTTTAACAGTTAAGCTTCATTTTACAAAATTCTTCTCAACCGATGAAAAGTTTTAATGTAAATACACAAATGGTTAAGCGACAAATCGACGGACAGAAACAGATGAAAAGCTTGAAGACTGACAGAGAAGTTAGGCAGACATGTATTTAGTCTGAAAGACAAAAAGCATCCAGGGGTCCAACCAGTAATGGTTTATATAATAATTTCACATCGTAACAATTACTTTTTGATCGTTTTTTTTTGGCTAACAATTGGAATATGATGAAGTGATTTTGATTATTAAAGTAACAATTATTTTGGAACCCTGCAAAACATACTGTGCTCCCATTATCGCTCTGTTTTCTCTGATTTGACATGAGATTATAGCGAAAAGTTTCGTATTGATATTTAAAGGAAGATACATACGAATCTGCATACCTGTGTGAATTTTCATTAATTTTTATGCTTACAAAATATTGGATTCGGTGAGACAAGTATTTTAATATTTTCAATTGAATAAAAATAAAAATTAAGTTTTCTTTTTGATTGTGCATTTACAGCTCTATTCTGACGAGATAGATATTCACTCAATATTCTGCGTTAAATGATTTCTTTTCGATAACTACATTTTCTTCGTAATGATAATCAGGGAGAAGCTGTATGTACAAATTCCCGCCTTTGTATTGTGCGAACATTTCAATTCTATTTAATTTCCGAAATCCCATGAATTCTTTAGCTTAAAGCATACATAACTTTATATACACTTTGCTTGGGTTTGAATACTCGAGTCGATACAAAGGCAGCAGATAATGTGAGTGACAATCGTAGGAGCTACCAGCGAATATGAGAGAATAAAGCCAAGTTCATCTTCGAAATTCGTAGACGAAATATAATATGTATGTACATATGTAAATCGGCATGAGGACGTGCATTGGTGAATGCAATCAATTGCGATGCATGTATGCATACGGCTCCTGAACCGAATGATGCGCTGGTCGGTGCCGCGGGCACATTGGCCATGACCACGCTTGGCGATGATGTCGATGATGGCGAAAATGGATAGCGAAAGTGATGTTGCGGTTGATGAGTGCCCATAGCTGTGAGTTGGTTTACATTAAACTTCATGTTGGTGTTTTTTCGAACTGATTTACAAGCAGCTTTTCTACCGGACATCAGAAATTCTTTAGATTAGCGAAGCGTTTTAACTGATTAATAATAATAATTAATAATAATTGACTGGCGCAACAGCCCTTGTGGTCTTAGGCCTAGCTTTCTCCCATCAACTTGTGTGTGCTTGTCATATTTTTCACAAATTAACGGGACCTACATTAACCGAATCCGAACGGGTTTGAGAAGCTTTTCATGGCAAAGATTATTCTCGGAGAATTGCCAATTCATCGCGAGAAGTGGCGCCGCGCAAAGAAACAATTTTTCTTTTTATTAGATGGTATGTGTGCCGGGCTGAGAGTTGAACCCAGGCACTCCCGCATCAGCCACCGCGGCGCCACTTTAACTGATTAGTCAAGTTTAAAGAATGCATGCAAAATTGAGTTTCGAATTGATGTATGGAAATTTTATAGTTGTTAGTCGTGTGGGTAAGTAAATACTTTGTTTGAGGTTAAGCAAATTAACATCACTACCAAATCGTTTAATTTATAAATGTACAACAATTTACAGAAAGTTTCGGAATTATAACTACGCTCCATTAAATAAAACATGAAGTTTGCACTTTTTCTAAAAATTTATTCTTTTTTTAAATGAAGTACGTATGTCGTTTTTCTATACTGTTGTATACATATGTATGTATGTACAAAGAAAAATTTCATATTGGCAACGACAAGGTAAGAGATGTTAAATTTACAATATCATGTAAAGTGGGTAAATTTGTTATTTGTTGATCAGATGGGGCAAGTACAAAAGAACCATGTATTTGTAAATAGTTTAAATTTCTGATGTCCACTTTGAAATTTTATCTTAATTTTGCCTTTTGCAGCTGTGAACGCTCTTGAAAAAATTCACGTAGCCAGGATTTCTGCTACGGAGGTCTGCACTGATTTTATTTACAAAGCATTTGCTTGATTTTAATATCTTGGGCCATGAGAAAGTCCTGGTTACGTGCTTGGATAAAGCGACAGTACTTACATTCAATATTTCCGGATGGACTATCAACTAAACATCTACATATATAATTTATTGGAAGTATATGCTCCCGGTAATATATGTGCCTATGTACATACATATGTATGAAGGCAATGTACATTTCTCTTTAAAAAAATTTACAAATCACAAATTGAAATTTTTGCCATTTAAAATGTTTATATTTGTGGATGTTATGACAATGATATAGTTCAAAAATTTGAAAAAATTTGATTTATCAGCTTTTCCTTATTCTGATGAATTGTTCGCAAAATTGTGGGGCAAAAATTAATAAGTCATTGCATCTTTAAATACGGCTTGTTGACTTTACTCAAACCAGAAGTCTATCCGAAAATATTGAGGGACTGCCAAAGGGGGCATAACATATAAAAGGTTCTTACAAGATAAAATATATATATTCAAGTGAAGGAAAACAGACACATATAAAAATGTAAAAACATGTATAAAAATTTTAAGGAGAGGAAGGTGTGAACAGCAAACACGAAAGATGGACACAATAGAACAAGTAACATATGCAGTAACAATAAATAAGGAATGAGAGTGTAAAAGAGAGAGATAGAGATACATATGTATAGAAAAAGAATGAGGGAGTGTGTAGAGAAGTTAAACAAAAGGCTGACTTAAGCCACCACTTTCATAACTGTTTTTTGTTGGCTAAAGCTGGCAATAGATTCTCCTTGATCTACCCAGTACATTTTTTAAATTATCTCATTATCTTTCAAGCTTTATTTTTATCAGATTCACCATCAGTTTCCTCTTCAGTTTCTTCTTCTTCGGTTTCCTCTTCTCCGGTGTCGGTAGAATCTTCTTCCTCCTCTTCAGTGTCCTTATCCTTTTCATCTTCTTCTATGCTATTTCGACTGGTCGGTTCGGCTACAGCTATAGCCGAGCCGTTAGAGTCTTTTACAGATTCCAATCTATTACCATCTTCTGTTTTTATAACATTTGCATGGCTATCTTCCTGCTCTTCATCGTTTTCCTCTCCTACTTCTTCATCATTTTCCTCCTCTGCCTCAACATAGTTTTCCTCAGTTTCTTCACCATCTGTTTCTTCTCCATTCTCTACTTCTTCTCCCTGTTCCAGATCTTCTTCCACTTCCTCATATTCTTCTTCGTCCTCATCTTCTTCACTTTCACCACCCTCATCCCCATTCCCAAGCTGAACATCTTCTTCGTTTGCTTCATTCACACTTACCTCAGCCCTCGAAGCCGGTGGTGGCGTATTACGCACTGGAGAGGCGTGGTTGGAGCTATCGCTATCCTCGCTGGTAGCGCTGGCGGCTCCTGCCGTGTTGCGTTTCAGTGCTGCCACGCGATCGGCGGCCGGGCGCTCGGGCTCTGCTTGATGGGAGCCACCTGAAGTTGCCGAAGCAGTCGCATTGCTGGCTGCTATGTTGGCAGCAGCAGCTGTCGCCGTAGTCGACGATCCCGGAGCGTTCTTATTCTGGCGCTTGATGCGACCGATCTCGTCGTCTTCAGAAATTTGTCTTTGCGTCGCTGGCGGTTGTTGTTGGCCCGGCTTGGGACGCTGCATGGAAGCCTTCTGCGCTTGAATGGCCGCCTGTACGGCTGCTTGCGCCGCCGTATCCGTTTTATTCTCCTTCTTCTCCTTGCCTATGTCAGCCAGGCGCTGTACGACACGCGCACAGTCGCTCAGGCGAATAATGCCGCTGAGCTGCCCGCGGGAGACATCCTCGCCATTCAGCACTCGATCCTTCTTTTTCTCGAGCTCCTGGCGTTGCTGCTGCTGTTGCTCGCTATCCGAGTCGTCGTTTTGATGTGAGCGTACAAAGCGTGAACGAAAGCGTGACTTCGCCGAGCGTGTGGCCTGCTCACTGTCGTATTCGTTGTCATAGTCCAAATCCCGACCATAGCGACTTGAGGTGCTCGTGTCGCCGTAACGATCAGTGTTGCTGCGCACGGGGCGCTCGCCGAATTTGCGTCCACCCAGAACGGGCTCGTCGTTGTAGCCACCGCGTTCCTCTTGCTGCCGGAATTGTGTCGCTAAGCGGTGGTCGCTCTTCGAACGCATCAGACCCGGCTGCAGCGCGGTCGGTGGTGCTAAGTGCGTGCTACTCGCTGAGCCGCCCGGTGCCGAGTGCGGCATGATGTTCAGATCGCCAAAAGTGGCCAAGTTCATGACCAGTTGGTTGGGGTCTATTGACACCAAGAAGCGAACGCGTCTGCTGTAGTCTGCGTTCTCGTATTCGAAGTGGCGCAAGAATTCGACAGTCTTGAGAAATATCTCCTTCGTGTCCATGAGCTCGCAGTCATCCCATTCCACAGTTTCGTTCATATACTTGTCCACTATATCGCAGTTGCTCACTATGTTGTTAATCTCCAGGTCGAGATTCTCCTTGAGCGTCGTCAAATTCCTGAGTTCTACGGTGAGGTAGCGATCGATTTCACCCTTCAGCTGATCAGACCGATCCTTAATCGCTTTCGTGATGCGCCTATAGATCTCGTCGATTTCATCGGTAACGCTTATGCAGTTGGTTTCCAGACTAACGGTGTTCTTTTCGATGACGGCCAGCGAGTCCTGCAGGCGGTGCAAACTGCGACGTATCTAATATACAAAAAACACCGTTAGCCTCGTTCAACGTCAGGTATGAAGCGACAATTTCCTTACCTGCGAGTTGAATCGGGTTATCTCACGTCGCAGTATGTCCATGTGGGCACTCTTGCAGTCCTCGCAGATTTTCTTCTCGCAGTGGGCACAGTGCGAAAGATACGCCTTTTCCGAGCACACGCTGCAGCGCTCCATGATTTGCCCTGTAAACGAGATCGGTACACATATTTAACTGATAAAATCGAATTTTAGAAATTGTTTAGCTTAAATATTTTGTGGAGTCTACAGACAGCAGAAAATTCCCTTACATCTTCTTCCAAACATATTTAAATTGATTTGACATTTAAAAAAAATTACTTTATTTGAACATAAACTCGGTTATTTATTCATTTAAAATTCTTTTCGATATCCTCATTTTGCAATATATTGATCAATCAAGTTTCCACCGATATTGGAAGCGACTCAATGTGAATGGAAGCGAACGAAATTCATAACGAAATTAAAACGCCGCGCAATTTATGGAAAGGAAAAGCTTTTTCGGAGAATATATGCGCAGTTTATGGTTGATGTGTTTCTTTAGTTTAAGACGGTCTGTGTGTTTACTTGCACGGGTTAATTGTGAAATGGGCTCGACTTTATTCATCATTGATGGCTTATCATGAGACAATTACAGCGACTATAAATCCAACTTATATTAATTGGAATTTTCAGTAAAATTGTATGTCAAGTCAAATTTGATTGCACGTATACTTGAAACTTGAAACTGTTGCATTTCGATCATGAACCAAGATTTTTGCAATCGCATAAATAAAAGGTTTATTCGATTTTGGTTTATGGTTTTTAATAAAAATATGTATTAAACAAGAACAAAAAAATGAAATTATGACAGATTTATTGGGCATCCTAAACAGAACTCTAACTGGCATCGCTAAGGACCCATCAGAGTCCATTACGTGGCCTTTTTATGCAGCCAGCTTAACCTTACCTAACCTTGTCGGCATCCATAATACTCGTATAAAAAAGTGTATCATGGAAAACGTGGATTTATTATTGCACGTGAAATATATGTTTATTTACTATAGTCGTGGTGGATCATTTGCAAAATGTCAAACAAGTTCGATGCAACTACTGTGATTGATGTAGTGAATATATCATCGGTTAACAGCTGCTGTTGCTTATATTTCTCTGTCCTATATCCAACAAATGATTTTCCACCCTGTGCTCTACATATGCACTTGTACATGGACAATACGGAGGCACAGATAGCAGCGTGCACTGAAACTCCTTGTACTAACATTGCATTGTGATGATTGAAAGGGCATCATTTTAGAAATATTCTAAGATACTTTCAAGCAAGCGCCTGATATCGAATGACGAATAAAATAAATAAAGTGGAAAATTATGTGTAATGGAAAACACTTCGTCAAAATCGTTACAGAGCAATAAACGAATTTTTCATTGCAAATACAAATTGTATGCATTCAGAGCCTTTTGGTATGAATGTACCAATGATAAGGCTAGTTTTGAAAGAAGTTATTAATTAGGAACTAAGTAACATGGGAACTACAATCAGCTCAACATATTAAGTATCTACATGCCAAATGTGAGATCTACTAGTAATCTGAGCGACACAGATTATATTTGTCGTTTTATGTTTTAGATAACTCGCTCCGGCAGTTTGGAACCTGAATTTTAGTAAATGCATTACACATTTTTAGAAGATACTATCCCCAATTACGGCCTGACAGCACAAGCTTTGATGCACCTGAAGCACAGCGATTATGAAATTAAAGAGAAATTCCGAAGTGGCTCAGATTTTGTACATATATCGATATGTAAAAGCGCCGTTCATTTTGTCAATATCTGTCTTCAATTATTGAAGGGATATTTTTCTTGCTAACTTAGTACATGACCACTATAGCTACATGACTTATGTAAATGTAGACCATGCAAGTATTAAAAAATGAAGATTTATATTAAACTTGTTAGTCATTTCATAATGAAATTCTCTTAAGGAATAGTCAGAATCCAGCCTCATCCAAGCCAAATTATGTTCCAAAATATTTAATAATGTTTTGAACACACATAAACAAGAAATTAAGCATGAAATGAGTTAGTCCAATGAGATAATACTCCACACCAAGAAAATGAGTGGGGCGAGAAACAACTGGAAAAAAAGAAATTTCGGGTACCTATATTCAATCTACCGCCAATATAGTCGGCGCATCATGTCCATGTTTGTCTCTAGATCCTGGATTTTTTTCAACTTGCGAAAAAACATTAATCATCCCGAAGAATTGGGAACTGTGCGAGAGTGTTCTTTGCCAAGAGAAAATGCTTCTCAATCCCGTTCGGACATAGAATCAGCTCAATTTAATTAATGCGAGAAGCTCGGCCTTAGCCTACGTTACACGGGCTATTGTGCTAAATACATGCATATGTACTATATGAGCTGTTATATTTCAAAGTGGAATAAATCCACTTTCTGTTATTGCGAGATATTTCATTGTTTACATTTCACTCTCAATACTATTAATTGTAACGCATTGAAGGAGCCGTCCTTGGTATAGACATAAGTATATAGAAATGCTTAGAATGAATTTCTGTCTTTATTTCCGGTTGTCCGTCTGTCCGTCTGTGAGCACAGGAGAGAAAGAAGGAGTTTTCCGATTTGGACAAAATTTGGCGCTCAGTCGTAGTAAGCCTTAACTTAGATTAAGTTCCGAGATTAGCAAAATCGGTCGAAGGACACGCCCACAACGGGCCTATAAGTCCCACTACCTCAGGTTTTTTTCGATTAAATTGCTATAATTTGTCTAATTACTCATTAATATAAAAAGTATTAGGTATTCAAGTTTAGGAATCAGTCCTTTATGCCATAGGAAAAAATGGGAGTGGTCCGCCCACTATATAGGCGGAAAAAAATTTCTGGTAAAATGGCTCTCAATTTACTATTTATGAATTAAAACGAATGAAATTTGGTTTCCAAATGGAAATATAGGTCTTCCGTGCCATACAAGAAAATGGGCGTGGTCCGCCCACTATATAGGCGATAGACGAAAAATCCTCCTAACTTCCATAATATATGCACCAGAGCGTCCAGATTTGATCACTTTATTGCTGGTAAGAATACCTTTTAATTTTTCAGAAATGGGCGTGGTCCGCCCACCATGGGGGCAGTAAAATAAATATGTCGATCATTTCTGTTGTACTCCTGTCAGAGCATCAATATTTGGCATATATAGTCCCGTCAGGTATATCTTGAAGTCTATCAAAAATGGGCGTGGTCCGCCTACTATATAGGTTGTAAATTACATGCACCCACAATTTCATTTCTTTCAGTGGATTATTGCCCTACTCGGTTACTTGGTGTAGGGTATTACACTGTCGGTTAAACCCGACTGATGCTTCCTTACTTGTTTTTTTTATTAAATTGCTATAATTTGTCTAATTACTCATTAAAAAGAATAGTATTTGGTATTCAAGTTAAGGAATCTGTCCTCTATGCCATACGAAAATATGGGCATGGACCGCCCACCATGGGGGCGGTAAATTTAATACACCCACAATTTCATTTCATTCAGTGGATTATCACCCCACTCGGTAATTTTGTGTAGGGTATTACTCTGTCGGTGAAACCCGACTGATACTTCCTTACTTGTTTTTACTATAAATTGTTTACCCATAGAAAGATCATAAAAAGTTGTATCTATAACTGCCATTATCTACATTTTTGTAAAAAATGGACTTATTCCACTTTCAAAAATAACAGCTAATATATACATATGTATATATATACATATATGCTCGTTTATGTAGCGCTTGACGTGATACTTCATTACCTCCCCCTTTTTTGTACACTAAATAAAAATTGGATTCTAGTGTCTTTTATGGAACCTTTTTGTTTTTTTATAAATACATATCTCAAAACGTGACAAAAGTGCTAGCTTCCTTTTTATACCCACCACTATTGCTAACAGGGTATATGAGGTTTGTGCTAAATTGTAACGCTTTAAAGGAGGCGTCTTAGAATAGAAATACTGAGAAAACTTTTCCAAAGACATTTAAATCTACAAAAATGCGATAGTCTTATTTGAATATTCCCAAATCTACTGTTTCTTAAAATTGTTGGAAGTTATCATATGTATGGCAGGTGGGCGTGGCAATTCGTATACTTTCATAACAAGTCTATTATCAGTTTAAACCACTTTTTGTTGACCTCCGACAAGGCCTTACAATTTGCTGCTCACTATGTTTTCAACCAATGTGAGCCGGTAGCTCCTGCCATTGACTCATGTTACAGCTATCCTGCTCCTTTTTACAGAATCCGGAGGAGCATACCAAGTGCTCGGTGACACTTCATATGCCATTTATCGGGGCAAACGAACAAATCTACGCAAATTTGCTTAACTATTTCGCTGGAGTGCACTTACACAGCAAGTTTGTGTGTGCTCTTGTTTATGTGTTTTATTTCATCGATTATTGTGTGAGTGTGTGTGCATACATGTTTCTCCACTCCAGCTTCTACTAACCAAATTCTCGAACTTCTCTCCCTGCAGCAATAATTCTAACAAAGAAGCAGAGATGACATCCCGAGTGTATTCTTATTATTCGCTGGCAAACATGCGCCACCAAAGCGCCATGTCCCCTTTCACCAATCTCGGCAGTGGCTGCAGTCGAGCAGAGCATGCCTTTGCTGCGAAATCAGATGGAAAAGTGAATTCGTAAATATGTATAACGTTGCATAATGTCATCAGACACTTGGCGCGTGGAGCCCAACCAGGCACACGCACACATTTGCTATGCATAAATGCATAACTGCAAAACGTATGCATATGTCAGTGGCGTAGGTCGAATGGTGCCCAAGAGCGGGATATTTAAAATGTTTAAACTTTAAAGCAAATAAATTAAAAGAAAAAGTAAGATACAAGAACTTCAGAAGCTTTGTTGCTGAGACCGAGCCAAACGGAAATACAAAGCGTCGATATGTGATTCTGCTCGAAACAAAAAGCAATAAGTTGTAAGTTAAAAACCCGTCGAATTAATACTTTGAATATTTTCACCACATCCCCCTTCTCAAAATACTGACTATGCCACTGGTACGCTTGCAGCTATCTATACATAGTACATGTACATACGTACATATCTACCTATCTATGCATGGATGAGACTCCTTTGCCAAAAGTGCTTCTGCACTAGGAAACCACACACCAGGGAGCAGCCGGTGCAGCGCGGAAAATTACCTTCTTTACGGCTTTGTTTGATCAAGGAACACATTGATGGCACTATCGACTTGCTCTTTCTTTTGGTATGCAGCTTTTTTTGCATTCGCATGTTTGTATGGAAAAAATGCATCGAAGCTGCAACCGAATGCGGCATGAACCGCACTTGTGCCGTCCACCGCAATCCGCATTCCTCACACAATCATGATTAAAATCTAGACGCCAAAAGCTAGCGTAGACCTCAGCGTAACGGAGCAGTAGAAAGGAATTTTGATTAATCTTGAATACTATTAATTGATTTTCTTGATTGTTCTCGCGAGCTAGTAGGCAACACTCCGAGAGTATACTTTGCCATGTACATAAATAAAAGCTTCTCAATTCCCGCTCGGACACGGCTTCAGAATTAATGAGTAGGGCGCGTTATCTTGTGCTAAAAATAGAATGAGCATGGAGCTCTTAAAAAACGACCTATACAAAGCTTCGAACAAGTCGAAAAAGTGTTAAAAAATTTTACACTTACAAGAAATGAAGTACGAATATCTTAAGTAGAAGTGTTCTGACTATTAAAATCCATTTGGTTCTCATAAATTCTAAATATGAATTTCTTGGAAGAGCAATGACTAAGGGTCGATTTATTTTAATTGATGAAACCATTAATATAATTCACACTGTAAAGAGCAAAATAACCCAACAAATTCAAAGGAAATTATGTTCAATTGAATGCAAATTTATGCGAGAAATCCATTTCCGTTTTATTTTAGTTGCATACTTTGTGTGCATATTTTTGATTTTGTATGCACTCTAGCTATGAATATACTATAGAACTGATTCGGAACGAAATGGAATGTTCGTTTATCTGTCTGTCCGTTTGTTGCTCACTTTTCTGAAATAGTCTCAGCAACCAATAAAAATATTCCAACAACATTTGGAAAGAATATTTGATTTCCCAAATTAGCTAACAGTGCCATGATTTATTGATATCGGAATAAGGTTACGCTCCCAATTTATAATAATATGTATATTAAGAAATGGGCTTTCCGGTAAAAATAGCTCACAAAAAACTACCAGAAGCATTCAGCTTAAACTTAACAGATACCGCTATTCTTATGACTAGATATAATTTTTCAGACCAAATAAAAATCGGTTGACAAAGACACCTTTTGCAGTATATTTACGTGAATATTGAAAAGCTCTGCATTTAATAATTTCCGGTTTAATATTTTCAATGAGAACGTATAGCAGCAAGCATTTTTGTTCTTTGCTCTTGAATCCTTTGTGAAACAGAAACTAGTACAGTGCGACATATGTCTACACCATCTTTGGTCTGAAAAAGACTGTGTAGAACAAGTTCCTCGAGCTAAAACCAATGGCTCCTTCTTATATTGCACTTTTTTGTCTTTCCATAAAAGCAATTGACTCTAAGAAGCAGCTTCTCCTGCTTCTTGTTTTCTTGTCCCAAAACATTGCCACCAAGTCTTCACTATTTTAGGCGTCCTCACTGTTTCTATCTTCCTTATTTGAAGCATAGACATCATCGTATGTCATCACTTGGATATTGATCGAATAAAGAAATGTCAAGTTGCGTTTGTGTTTAAAAAAATCTAGTCTAGTCCATAGTGTAATAATATCAAGTGTGCCAGATAGCAATGACATTCTATTGTCATACCTGATAATTGTCAAAAATATTAATCCGTTTCCAGTTTGAGTTTGCGTTTGAAGGAAAAAGTAAAAAGGAAAAACATCAATGCCCAACTCTTGTGGTACTAATGAATACCTCCCTAAATTTACTGTATAAATATCTTCAAGAAAAGTTTGGAATGTCCTACCTTTTGACTAGTAGACTAAATCAAGACGTATTAGAAAATTTCTTTGGGGCAATGCGAAGTTCAGATGGTCTTAACGAGATAAAAACAAGTAAGGAAGCAATCAGTCGGGTTTCACCGACAGAGTAATACCCTACACCATGTTCCCAAGTGGGGTGATAATTCACTGAAATTGTGGGCGTATTTGATTTACAATCTACATAGTGAGCGGACCACGCCCATTTTTGGCAGACTACAAGATATACCTAATAGGACTATACATGCCAAATATTGATGCTCTGACAGGTGTACAACAGATGTTATCGGCATATTTATTTTACTGCACCCATGGTGGGCGGACCATGCCCATTTTTGGAGAATTAAAAGATATTCTTACCAGGAACGAAGTAACCAAATCTAGACGCTCTGGTGTATATATTATGGAAGTTAAGAGGATTTTTCGTTTATCGCCTATATAGTGGGCGGACCACGCCCATTTTCTTCTATGGCATCTAAGACCTATATATCAACTTGGGAACCGAATTTCATTCATTTATATTCGTAACTAGTCAATTGGGAGCCATTTTACCGGAAAAATTTTGCCGCCTATATAGTGGGCGGACCACGCCCATTTTTTCGTATAACATATATGACCGCCCCCTTAACTTGAATACCAAGTATTATTCTTTTCAATGAGTAATTAGACAAATTACAGCAATTTGATCGCAAAAAACCCGAGGTAGAGGGACTTATAGGTTCATTGGGGGCGTATCCTTCGACCGATTTGAATAATTTTAACACTTTACCTAACCCGAGGTTCACTGTGACTGTGTACCAAATTTGGTCCAAATCGGACAACTCCTTCTTTCTTTTTTTTGCGTACACGCAGACGAACGGACAGACAGACAGACGGACAGACGGACAACCGGAAATCAAAAGAGAAAGTGATTCTGATCATTTCTATATACTTATGTCTATACCTAGGACCGCTCCTTTAATGCGTTACAATTTTCGCACAAAGTTATTATACCCTATTACCATAGGTGTAGGGTATAACAAGTAAGGAAGTATCAGTCGGGTTTCACCGACAGAGTAATACCCTACACCATGTTCCCAAGTGGGGTGATAATTCACTGAAATTGTGGGTGCATTTGATTTACAACCTACATAGTGGGCGGACCACGCCCATTTTTGGCAGACTACAAGATATACCTAATAGGACTATACATGCCAAATATTGATGCTCTGGCGAGTGTACAACAGATGTTATCGGCATATTTATTTTACTGCCCCCATGGTGGGCGGACCACGCCCATTTCTGGAGAATTAAAAAATATTCCAAACAGGAACGAAGTAACCAAATCTGGACGCTCTGGTGTATATATTATGGAAGTTAAAAGGATTTTTCGTTTATCGCCTATATAGTGGGCGGACCACGCCCATTTTCTTCTATGGCATCTAAGACCTATATATCAACTTGGGAACCGAATTTCATTCATTTATATTCGTAACTAGTCAATTCGGAGCCATTTTACCGGAAAAATTTTGACGCCTATATAGCGGGCGGACCACGCCCATTTTTTCGTATGACATATATGACCGCCTCCTTAACTTGAATACCAAGTATTATTCTTTTCAATGATTAATTAGACAAATTACAGCAATTTGATCGCAAAAAACCCGAGGTAGAGGGACTTATAGGTCCATTGGGGGCGTATCCTTCGACCGATTTGAATAATTTTAACACTTTACCTAACCCGAAGTTCACTGTCACTGTGTACCAAATTTGGTCCAAATCGGGCAACTCCTTCTTTCTTTTTTTTGCGTACACGCAGACAGACAGACAGACGGACGGACAGACGGACAACCGGAAATGAAAAGAGAAAGTGTTTCTGATCATTATACCCTACACCTATGGTAATAGGGTATAATAACTTTGTGCCAAAATTGTAACGCATTAAAGGAGCCTTCCTAGGTATAGACATAAGTATATAGAAATGATCAGAAACACTTTCTCTTTTCATTTCCGGTTGTCCGTCTGTCCGTCTGTCCGTCTGTCCGTCTGTCCGTCTGCGTGTATGCAAAAAAAAGAAAGAAGGCGTTATCCGATTTGGACCAAATTTGGTACATAGTTACAGTGAACCTCGGGTTAGGTAAAGTGTTAAAATTAGTCAAATCGGTTAAAGGACACGCCCACAATGGGCCTGTAAGTCCCACTACCTCGGGTTTTTTTCGGTAAAATGGCTATAATTTGTGTAATTACTCATGGAAAAGATTAATACTTGGTATTCAAGTTAAGAGGTAGGTCTTCTATATCTCAGGAAAAAATGGGCGTGATCCGCCCACTATATAGCCGGCAAAATTTTTTCGGTAAAATGGTTACCAATTGACTAGTTACGAATATAAATGAATGAAATTCGGTTCCCAAGTTGATATATAGGTCTTAGATGCCATACAAGAAAATGGGCGTGGTCCGCCCACTATATAGGCGATAAACAAAAAATCTTCTTAACTTCCATAATATATACACCAGAGAGTCCAGATTTGGTTACTTCGTTCCTAGTAGGAATATCTTTTAATTCTCCAGAAATGGGCGTGGTCCTCCCACCATGGGGGCAGTAAAATAAATATGCCGATAACATCTGTTGTACACTCGCCAGAGCATCAATATTTGGCATGTATAGTCCTATTAGATATATCTTGTAGTCTGCCAAAAATGGGCGTGGTCCGCCCACTATATAGGCGATAAACAAAAAATCTTCTTAACTTCCATAATATATACACCAGAGAGTCCAGATTTGGTTACTTCGTTCCTGGTAGGAATATCTTTTAATTCTCCAGAAATGGGCGTGGTCCGCCCACCATGGGGGCAGTAAAATAAATATGCCGATAACATCTGTTGTACACTCGCCAGAGCATCAATATTTGGCATGTATAGTCCTATTAGGTATATCTTGTAGTCTGCCAAAAATGGGCGTGGTCCGCCCACTATGTAGGTTGTAAATCAAATGCACCCACAATTTCAGTGAATTATCACCCCACTTGGGAACATGGTGTAGGGTATTACTCTGTCGGTGAAACCCGACTGATACTTCCTTACTTGTTTCTATATACTTATGTCTATACCTAGGAAGGCTGCTTTAATGCGTTACAATTTTGGCACAAAGTTATTATACCCTATTACCATAGGTGTAGGGTATAAAAATATTAACAATTGGTTTATAAACGCTATTTGTTATAAAAAATGTAACACACGTGCTGGTTCATTACTGAAAATAAAAATTGTTTGGTACGTAAAAATGTTGAGTAACTTTTTTGTACTAATGTCTCGGATGGGTTAAGACATATAACGAAGAAGGAGAAAAGAAAAATCAAATAATTTTTTGACAAGCTGGGGTACGTCAAGCTATCTGGTACACTTGATATTATTCCACTATGGTCTAGTCTAGCACATAGTGTAATAAATATCAAGTGAACCAGATAGATTGTCATACCTTACAATTGTCAAAAAATATTTTGATTTTCTTTTCTCCTTCTTCGTTATATGTCTTAACCCATCCGAGACATTAGTACAAAAAAGTTACTCAACATTTTTACGTACCAAGCAATTTTTATTTTCCAGCACGTGTGTTACATTTTTTATAACAAATAGTGTTTATAAAACAATTTTTAATATTTTTTTATCACGTTTAAGTTTGTTATTAAGTTTATTTCGTTTGTGAATTCTGTTCAAATGTTTTATCCGAAAGTGCATGCGGCATGGAAAAAACAGTTTTTTGACATGCGCTGAGGAAGAAAAGGTGATATTGCAGGCTCTTGATCATTTTCGTCGCAAATCTTCATCGTTAGGCACAGAAAACATCGGCATCTCTTCATCGTAAGTGCCTTTGCACAAATAACAACAGTTGGGCATTTTTCTTTTTTTCTTTTTACTTTTTTCTTCAAACGCAAACTCAAACTCAAACTGAAAACGGGTTAATATATTTAATAGAATGTCATTGCTATCTGGTTCACTTGATATTTATTACACTATGGTCTAGCACACATTTTGTGTACATATGTATGTCAATTAGACAGTTAAATTATTGGGCAATTATTTTTACAGCCTAACAGCGACATCTAACGTATACAATTTTTATATTAACAAGAAATCCGCTAGTGATTTTTATGTTGCGCCAAAATCTTAAGTCGATTTGACCAAAAATGCTAAAGATATAGTAAGAAGCTATTTTCGAATTTTTTGTCAAATTGGCACAGCGACGCTGGAAGATTCAGACTCTTTGGGATCTGCATATTATATAGTGTGAGCGTAAGAGCGCTAACGTAAACTCACCTGAAGTAGGATCGGGCAGCTCGCCCGTTATTTCGATATGCAACTCCAGGAAACGCTGCAGCGTAACGTTTGTGGGAAAGGCTTGAACGCCATTGTAGGGTATGCGATGTTCGGCGCGGCACTCCGGACATTTCACCTGTGGCAAAAATGTAAAAAAATAGTAAAAATACAATTTCAAGCTTGCTGCCTTTCCAAAGGCGGGCATTTTGCTGGAGTCGCATGTGCGCACCTGTAAAAACCATTAGGCGTAATTAAAACCGGCACTTAATGGTATCTCGAGTGCGTGCTCGGAGCTCTACTTTTGGCCACAAAATTGCGTTGCAAATTACTTTTTGCACAGCGCACGTAATTTTCACTTGCACATGGCTCGCTTTAACACTTCTCCCGTAGGGGTGTGACCAACCAACCACCCGACCATGCCCCTGCCCCCTCCCAACCAAATATACTGCGCTTGTAGCGTCTGCCGTGTGCAGCGACAGAAATGAATTTAGACTATGTACTACTTTCGCCATAGCCCGCGTCCTCTTTTGGACATTGGCCAAATTTTGAACCATATTTTTAAATATTTTTGTTGCTTACAAGCTGCCAGCATTCGATCCTACGCGAAATACGCTTTTCGAACTTGTGTGGGTGGATTTTAATATCTTTAAACGTGCGTATTTTTCTCGTCTCCGCCATTTTTATATACTTTTTGGGTTCATTTAATTTATTATTGTTTTTATTGTTATGTTGGTACTTTTGAGAATTTCCAGATGACGTCGCCGCCATTCATAGCAAATCGCACGAAGAATCGAGCAAAATTTTGCATTTCCATAATAAAATATTTATTTGACACGCATTTACAGTCGCTTCTGCGGTTATGCATGCATGTGGCAATTTTACAAATATTCAGCAGGAAACGAAACCAAACTAAGTCGTTAAAAGGACTCTTTCACTTGGAATTAACTGGCCATTTTAACATGGCGATGGTCAAGGCCGAAGTCAATTGTATGCCTCTTGATATCTTTCTAACTGTTGCATATCCGATTATTCTCTAACCTATTGATAATTGGTGTAAAATGAACTACTATTCTTTTGCTTTTTTCCGACATCGGTTTCAGCTGGCATTGGCCGACAATTTTAGGTTTGTGTTCGGCCTGTCTTGAGAAACAGAAAAACATGTGTGGTTTGGGAACTTTTTTTAATCGACTCAAATTATAAAAATTAGTCATATACAAACCAGTTTTAATTATATAGGTGTATATAATTGCACATTTACAGCATTTAGCTATAGCTGATGTTCAATTTGTTTGTTTCAACTGCTTGGCTTCTGCATGACTTCTAACTCGCTTTAAAATCAACTGATTACTACCAACTTTACCGAACTATTTGAATTCATCGAGAATCCACTTCTGAATATTTACAGAAAAATGGTAATACCAAATCTAGCATATATAATTTTTGCGAAGATAAAGAAGTGAAGTTTTTAAAACAGTAATATTTATGTAGTATAAAAATAATTGAGGTCGGAAAAGGGTCGATCAGAACTTTTTATCGATTTCTCATATCAAAAATATTTTGTTTCCGCAAAAATTTTTATTTTCCCATGTAAAATTGCCGTACGAATCTCAAAATTATAAAGGAATGGAATAGTGGGAGAAACAATTTAGATCGACAAGTGAAAATTACAACTACATATTTGAAAAAATAAGTAAGAAATTTGCCTTAGATGATGGATGTGTCTTCTGTTACAATTTCTAATGTGAGGAGCAAAAGACTTAAGCTTACATTCTGTCACTGCCACTGAAAAATGCCAAAGACGCAGGCTAAGTTAATCTATCTAAATATTATCGGCTGTTTTTTTTTTTTTAAAACATGGAACGTTTTTACAATCAGTCTTTGATAAAGCATAGATATTCACATTATGTATGTACTATAAGTCACTTTCTAAATGATTGCATTCTTCAATGCAAGAAAATATCTAGTAAAAAATTTTTAGTGTGTATACTAGACGCCTATTATACTAATTTTTACCCCTTGCTGCCGAATCCATCGAATTTCTAATTTACAAAGATTGTAAATAAATTGCAAAGATCCAATAATATTTTGTATAATACGGACGAATACAGAAGTACAAATACATACTAACATATAAAACTTTTTGGTCACCCCATACGAAAGCAGAGTTGCTCTACATTAAAATTAAATATGTAGTATTCACGGAGAGAAAGAAGTTTTCCAGATATCTCACCTGTCGTCGCACGTAGTCTATCAAGCCCTCCATGCACGGCTCCATGCAGAAGGAGTGTTGACATGGCAGTAGCTTCGGTATGCGATAGCGATCCAGGCAAACGCAACAAGTTAGTAGTTGTTCAAATTGTTCCATTGTTTACTGTAAAGTTTAAAAAAGAAATATGCATCAATTTGAAGTGAAGACCAAGAAATAACGGTGGATACAAAATAAAGGATACCCCAATCGACATAATAAAATCTTATTTCATATGGAAGTAGCAGCTTTACAGATTTTTACGAACGAACTTAGGCAAGTTTTAACAAAATAAAACTGTTGCCGCAACAGAACGGGATTAAGAAGCTTTCATTTCATAGCGAAGAATTCTCTCGAGGAGTGGCCAATTCTTCGCGAGAGATACCTAATTAGTCTCCTGGACTATGAACCACTGAGCTCTCGCATCAGAGACTGAGCGCTCATCCACTGAGTCACTGCGGCGCCAGTCTGAGTATTAGCATGTTTGATTTATTAAAACTGTCAGCTATTCGCCAGGTTTGAAGCGGAAAAGTTTCTGTTGACCAGATCTACACACTACGTCAAATTCAGTACCAAATCGACACGCACCGACTCTTTGTCGATTATATCATTGGCACATAATGTTTTTCTATCGCCCCCCATGCACAATCTACAGCTTTCATCTATTTCCAATCCTGTCTTCCACAGATGTAAGTGACAGGGATCTAAGACTTTTCCGGTGTATACCTGAAGCATCTCGCTTGACCTTCCCTGCTGCCAAACATAGTCGAAAATATTTTGAAATTAATAAGAAATCAATAGTAGTGTCCCTAAGTCATATAGACTGGAAAAAGAACAGCTAATTTATTTTGAAGCTGTTCAATGTTAATTCAAATAGTTTAACGTATTTAATTTGAGTTTTTTGTATTAGATCTGATTTGAAATACGCGTATAAAATTAAATTTACTGTTTGAGTTGCATTCATTTCTGTGATTATTTTAATTGAAGATGGCTACGATTGATTTTACCATTTTTTTCCTCTGTGTATCTCTGTATCTGCTGCATATAGACATTTACACATCTTTAGGAAATGCGCTAGTATTTTCACTCTGTTTTTCCGCTCAAATTGACTTCTGGCAAACATGAAACGAATTTGAAATATGCTTTCTACTTGGCGATCCAATTAATATGCAGATTTGTCTGCCAATTTCGTATTCATGTCATTAAGAGTCCAAATAATGTTAAGTATGTACATGCATTCGAAGAGCACGCAAGTCAGCGGTCGTATCAATTACCTGGAAATCAGAATTTCTGAGGATTTCATTATTCGCATAGCAAACTGTTTTGATGCGAATGTCAACAGTGCAGATTGACCCCCCCTCCCCGTTGGGCTCAGTGGCAGGAATTGCGCGCTCGCTTCATTAAATGGGCATTTAACATACGAGGAATGCTTTGCTCCTGGTCATTAAGCCTCAATGTCCTCATCCTCTTCAAGGGCCATGGCGAAATATTGAAGAACAAAGACAATTTCAATTTAAAGATGCTTGAATACGTATACGCCTGGAGGGACATGACAGTGCTTTCGTAAGATTATTATTTATTGCCTTTTAACATATTTTTTAAATAATATATAAAAGAAGCTTCGCATCGATTTAGGTCTGGACTGGAACTGAACATGTGATAAATATAGGTAGTACATACATCAAAAAAGTTTGAGCGAAATCGGCATTGAATTTTTTGAAATAACTAGGGCGGAAATTCTTTCATAAAAATTTTTTTGCAAAACATATTTGACAAAAACGCGAATGAAATTTTAAGTTACTTTAGCTAACGTATGCTTTAAATACCCGCTTCGTTCTTTTCGAAAACTTTGAATATCGAAAAATTATTTAAGCAACATACTCCGGAGATGTTATCGAAGCAATTTAGAAAAGAAATCGCGTATTTTTAGACGTGTCACTCAAGACGACCTCTTTAAGCATTCAGATAGGAATAGTTGCCGAAATACTAGTCTCTTATTCCAATTTTACGGGTGTATTTCAACCCGTAAAAATCAGTGTGAGCAAATAAAAAGAAGAGTTGCCAAATCTTGGCAAAAGATGGCGATGCGCAAGAGCTTCTCTTTTTATGGTGTGAGTCCATCAGACATCGAACCAGCTGCCTCTCGCATTACATACCGAGCACACATCCACTGAGCCTCTGCAGCGCCTTTCCGTGCATGAAATATTTCATATACATTTATTTCTATGCATTTTGCAATCAAAAACTTTCTATGCTTATTTATTTATGATAAAAGGAATGTGTAATAAGCTATGTACATGAGCTGACGCCAAAATAAGACTGTTACTGCTAAGAAGTAACTTCCACCGTGTTAGACCCATAAGCCCATGATGGCGTATCGCAACCAACTGAAGGCTGTACCAAATACCCACAAAAGCGTATCTGCAAACACGCGCAGAGAATTTCATTTCTGTATTGATGTTGCATTTAACATAGTATATATGTACATATGTACATATCTGTATGATATATGGATATTACATTTGGATGTGGATTTGCTCTGCGGTAGCACTCACTGCGTTAAGCACGCCCTCTCCATGTCACCTGACTAAATTAATCCGCTTTCGTCTCAATTAAGCCGCTTTCGCATAAAAATATCCAATTCAATCATACGGATTTGTGACTTGTGCGTATACCTCTTTCGGTATTTGCCTAATGTAGTGTGTGTAATTTAAAGCGCCTTGTACGCCAGCACACGCACGCACACACGCACTCATCCTTCACTCACATGCCGATCGATATGTAGGCAAGCATGCGAGCTGTGCGCCGTGGTTGGATGCCGCCGCCGCTGCAGTCAAAAACCAAACGGCGTAAACGTGGCGTTTCTGAAATGCCCGGATTTAGTCGCTGCGACATGCCGCACACTCAAAATTGGTTTTAAATTTGATGTCCTATTGATGTGTGCGTTTAGGCTCATGGAACTTGTGACTGCTCCTGTGTTTGTCTGCACTCATATCCACCGCAAGTCCCAAGTTATGAACACAGGCGAATACACACCAACATTTCGTGTTAAATTAGCCGCAAAATCTCATTAACTCGACTTTTTGATTTTTGCCGCATACAAAAGGACCAGACTGATAACATGCATCCTCCTGGCGCGCTTCAGTTGTTGGGTTAGTTTTTCGAAGTTTTGATCTATATCTTCGAAACGAATTCACCTAAAATTTTGGAAAACAACATTTCGAAGAAACCTGCAGTTTTTAAGTATTGGCTGATCAAATACCTAGTAAATCTGAGTTTATGAAAATGTTAGCTCCAGAAATCAGAGGTATTTATTCTCCTATATGTATATTATTTGTCCTCTTCAAAGAAATTCCCATCAAATATTGTGAGGACCTAAACCATTTGAAAGTTTAGGCCCACACAAAATGAGATTCCAACGTGTATGTACATACTTGAATTATTGAATTTTGAAATTTTGAATTTGTAAATACTTATCTTATTAAAATATTATATTTCTATTACAATGTTAACACACATACATGCAACACTAATGGCTTTCATTCCAAGAAAACAATAGGAAGCAACGAAGAAGAACAAGCACTGCTTAGTATGAAACTGCAGCAGCCAAGCAGAAGACAAGCGAGAAGGAAGAAAAAGCACGGCCGAATAAATAGAGCAGCAACTGGCAGAAGAAATCACTTCTTTGCTGACTCCCGAGCAACGAAGTCATCCCAAGCAGGCGAGGAAGTTTTACTCCTCGCATAGTAGCCCCACTGTAGTCCCTGGACGAAAGTCTTACTTCGCCAGTCGTAGTTCTTTTCTTCTAATACGCTAAGCATATACACGACCGAACGTTTTACTTCGGTCGTACTAGTTAAATTTAAGCTACACGTCGTCGAGGAAGTTTTACTCCTCCGACTAGAACTCATAGTCGTGATTGTTACCACCTTTGTTTATTGAATAAAGATAAATATTTCAAAATTTTGAGAGACAGGACCCGGACAGCCGCTGAGGTTATACCCCAGCTATCCAACCCCGAGGAAAGGGTCATTACAATATAAAAAATTGGTTCAGCGCTGTTCCCAACCTTCAAAGCACTTATGGAACGCAATTTACGGCATGGTTTCTACCTCCTTCAGCTATTCTGTTCTCATTCTTTCAATAGGAATTTTTGTTGGCAATACATCGTCCTTTCGTGTTTCTTTTTACGTTCTAGAATAGGAACAAGACACTGGGGGCTACATCCAGCGAAAATGGGAACTGTGTCATTATAACGACATTTTTTTTGCCAAAATTTCATAAACAAGCAGTGCAGTGTGAGCAGCTGCATTGTAGTGTTGCAATTACCATGAACTGTTTCACCAAAAGTCCGGAAATTTCCTTCAGATTGCTTTACGCAAACAGCTCATAACTAATAGAGAGTAGGGCTTATTGAACGTAAAACCTGGAGAAAACTTCGTGTTGCTCTATGCCGTTCAAATCGAAAAACACAGTGAGCAGAACCTACCTACACTTCCTTGGCTTAACTGAGCCGCTCCTGGGCAATATATACTAACGCAACGAAACTTTTGGTTAAAAATCGCCTAGTATAACAAAGCATTTGTATCCTTTTCGACAGCCGACAGCAAATTATGCATTCAATGTGGCTACCAAAGTCCTGATTCGTTACGGACAAATAAACTAAAACAAAAATATAAAGAATTGAAAATTGAACTAAGCGCGCGAGTATAAAATGTCCACATATTTTTATCAAACACCGTATTGCTTTCTAACAATAATAAAGTATATTCGAAATGGAGATGTATTTTCGGTTCAAGTCTATGCTCCA
Organism: Neria commutata; assembly: GCA_963457695.1. Classification (NCBI taxonomy): domain Eukaryota; kingdom Metazoa; phylum Arthropoda; class Insecta; order Diptera; family Micropezidae; genus Neria; species Neria commutata. The sequence goes on along the minus strand of OY735247.1, from coordinate 22,117,719 downwards.
ACTTCAACCAAAAGATAAGATAACTAAAGTAATTTTTTAAATAATCTGAGTGCCCATGGCGAACTGCAGCCTATCTTCAACTGTTCGACAAAATTACTGCGGAATCCATCAATATTAATTTTTAGCTTAAAAGTTCTATTGCTATTAAGGTATATGTTTTTCAATTTATTGCCCCAACTGCAATATATCTGCTCTGGCTGCGATGTGGGAAACTAAGCCTTCGGGGCATTGCAAGTGTTGTAAATTTTCCGCCGCTGCACGCAACAATTTTTGCTGAAATGAAAACAGTTATCTACGCTTCCGCTCAAGCGAATGCTACTACACGTGTAGACACACACATATATGCATCAACATACACACGCACACACACACACATACGAGTTAAGCGGATTTGCGAAAGCACAGTACAAAAGGCTACAACCGCGTAAAACTAAACACGAGCAAACAAAATCGAAACAAAACTGTCAGAAATTGTTGACATGAAATGCGATTCCGGGAAATTCTATTCTCGTTGGTAGAACGTGCGTTCGGAGGCGTCACGAATTTGTGTGTTCGCATGGAAATGGCGAGAACTACATTTTAGCCTCAATTTACAATACAACAAGTGCGGCTGCGGTAGTGAGTGCGCACATACATACACATGCAAGTACATAGTACAATGACCACCAATCAACAACTACAGCACCAAAGGAGGCTAGTACATATTATAATGCCGCAACAACAATTGGAAAATGGGCGCGCGTGTAAGCCGCATTTTGTAGAAACACAGAAAAAACACAACAAATTCCGAATGAGGCAGTTTTAGGTTTCAACACACGGTACAAGCGCACACACATACAATACAAAATAGCAGCGCTTTCTAGGTCAGGGTTCCCCAGTTTGCCTATCCAATAAATTAATCTATCAATACTTCTTGAATTGAAATTTTCAAGTGCTTGTGTGAACATTTTTTATTTTTACGTCAATTTTCTACACACCGAAAGCGATGTTAGATTCTGCTCTGAGCCACTTCGTCCATATGCATAACATGTCCTAGCTAGTGTAGCCGGCAGGATTGACTTTTCATTATTGTTTATCCAGACATGTGTACATACATATGTATGTATATCTAATATCATATAAACGGTACAGTACGTGTACTAACAACAGAGAGGAGAGCGAAAGGAAAAAGAGAAAATTGATCAATTTGACGAATCGAATCTGAAATTCAAATATCATTAAAAAGCAGTTTGTTAGTTAATTTCGAAATACATATGTATGTACATATCGCCGCGTGATTCAATACTTGTCGTATGTCGATTTTTTCACATTTTGAGTTAAGGATGGCATTTGGCTATATCTTCCTAAATATCGAAAAGTCGATCTTTTGGAATAAACAGTATTAATAACAAGGTTTCACTCTATCAAATACTCGATTTTCAGACAAATCTACCGTGCCAAAAAAAAATGGGAGTACTTTAAACTTAAAACTGCAAAAAGTGAAAAGTCGACATACGACAAGTATTGAATCAAGCGGCGATATGTATGTATAATCGCCGGACGGAAATTTTAAAAATTGTTGCATACACAATTTCTGAAGGAAGTGAGGAGTTGACCTTCACGCTTACAATTAGATAAACTCAGATCAAAGCGTTAAAAAAGATATAACCGGTTGGTAGCCAAAAACTTTTTACAAGAGGCAACAGCGCGTAAGGTGGATGGTGTCAGCTAACACGCTTCGTTACGTTACCGGTCGAGTAATTCTACCATTATTTTTAGTTGCTCTCAATATTTTTTGGCAGAACAGAAACTCATAACTGGCTATTTTAACAACTAGAATTTGAAAACATGGTAAGCTAAGAGGGTATATAAAATTGGGATATGAATAATTGCAGCTCTGGAATATAATTCAAAACAAAATTAGTCAATCCATTAATATATGTATGTATGTATGTATTGTATATCGCATATGTATGTATGTATAATAGCGCAACAGGCCGTGTACCCGCGGTTTTGTCTAGCTTTCTCGCATCAGCTTTTGAGTGCTCCTTCTATTTTAGCAGAAGTTAACGGAATCTACAAATTTATTCTACAGCCGTACCCAAATGAAAATGAGAAGCCCTATTTTCATGACGAAGAATACTTTTGGAGAGTTTCCAGCTTTTCGCGAGAGATAGCACCGCGTTTTTTTCCACCAGGAAGTGGCGCAATATTGTTTGCATGTATGTATGTACATATGTATATATGAATACATTTTTTTTAAACCCCCACACTCACACACTCTCTGGATCAAATATTCAAATTTTTGATTTTTTTTTTGCCTTTCCAAATGGTTTCCTCCTGCCCACCCCACACTTTCGTCTGCTTTGGTTACGAATATTTGACCAACTTGTTAAAATACGCCCCGTCCGAAAATTTTTTTCGGGGACGCCCATGCAAAGGTATTGCGCAGAATGTGGTCTTCTCTGTTCATTCCAAAGATAAGGCGACATATGTATGAATAAAAGTTCGGTTCCTGCGAGCCAGTCAGCAGCAAAAAATAAAGCCGTCCACACACACAATTATACAAACTTAAAAATTTTGAAATAATTTCAGTCAAACGCATTTCGGCATGTCGACGAATTTAAGTTGATGCCCACATCAGGCGAGGTTGACAACCTTTCGAAACTGAATTCATGCATTTTTATTTCTCGTGTCCACAGCAAAATATTACATGTCCAATTTAAACACATTAAAAATGTTAACTTCCACTTCAGTAAAACGCACAGCACAAAAAATGCGGACATTAACATGAAATTGGAAAAAAAATAAACAAAAGGAAAATGAAATGTACATAAATATTATATTTTTTAAAATGCATTTAATGGGAAACAGACAGCGGAGAGCAGTTCGTACACCAAGCAACCAGGAAACCAATTGCCTGCCTCTCCCAGTCGCGACTATTTTTAAAACGATTTTGCACCTCGAAAATATGTCACGACGCATTTTGCAGCAGACCAACTTAAAGAGACGCCAGGATATTAAATTGAATTTCATATTTTCAAACTTTAATATACATTCGCAGGGAACGGTAGTGGCGCCGCAGTGGCTCAATAGATGAGCGCTCGGTCGCTGCTTGGACAGACACATGCCAACCAAAAAGAAAGAGCATATGTTTTTAAACGGTTTTGTATGTGCGGCGCCATCTCTCGCGAAGAACTGGCAACTTGTGCTAAAGTAGAACGAGCACACCCGCCTAGCATATTCATATGTACATATGTACATTGTACATACATATATAAAGAGATTTTATCTACAGTTAACGGGCGTGTTCACACACACGCACACAAGCCAGAGTAAATAAAATGAAATTAAATGAAAATGTTAAATAAAATGTTAAGTGCAAACAATGCTTATTAAATTGAGGCATTTGCTCTTTTTAGCTAAATGAGTTAGTTTGAGAAATAATTTACATACACATATGTATGTATAGCATATTTTGTTAATATATATTTCCTCCTTAAAAATTTAAATTATTAAATAATTTATCAAGTTATACACTTCAGCTATTTTTGAAAATTTTTTTGTTCTTACTTTGTCATAGAAAAACAACAACATCTATTCCTGTATGAAGCTAATCAGATTTGTATTTCGCATGGGCACACTCATATGACTATTTCCGTTTTTGTCGGAATATCTCTTCAGAGAATTCGCAATGTGTGTTTTAGTAATTTTTTACTATTGAATTAATTGTTGAAAGTAGAAGCATTTTGGTAAAGTTATTGATGCCAAAGGAGCAGGTGAAGAAAACTGTGAACTCGCATGTAAAATGCGCAACCCTCCATGGTGTAGTGGTTAGTAGCTCGCCTACCAAGCCATAAACTCAGTATTCGAATCCTGGCATTAGCAGTTGCATGTGTAAAAATCAAAACTAGAAAAGAGAGTTTTGCCTCATACGAAAAGATATATATCCCTTAAAAACGTTTCATATTTTTGCTTATAAATATGTTTATCTGATCGAAAATTTTCAATATAACCATAAATGCATTTTCCTTATTCTTCACACCTATATTATTTCTTAAACCTTTATAAATTTAAAGAAACCTTAGCCTTTCATACATATATATTTCAAAATCCAACACAAAAATATCTACTTCTCTTTATATTGTAACCAGTAGTATCGCGCCACTTCGTGGCGACTCCCCTACTTTTCCTTCGCCGATATGGAGAAGTCGTTTTAATTTTTTCGTAATTTTAAAACCAAAATTTTATAAATCCGTATTACTTAATATATTTTAAAATTTTAATAGTTTAACTCTACATCTGTTTCTCGAAATTAAGATGTTGGTCTTAATTGGTAAAAATACCCGAACGAACGTAAGTAAGCCGTCAGCTTTGCTGGCACCTTTAACCAAAACTTGAATTAAAGAAAATTTGCTCATTTTGCTGGTTGATAACGTAGTACATACTGCGCTACCTTATTCAATCCTGATAAATAATGAACGGAGGTAGTAGTGATTCGGGAGGGAATAAATAAAGGAGCAAATATATAATTGTTATTATCAGTATCACAAAATTCGGTGTTTATTGGAAAATAAGAAATAAAAATTGTGTGAGGCTAGGTTTCCAAAAAATTTTTAATTCTATCCCTTTCCGTCAAGATTTCTCTAAAGTTGCAATTTTCATGAAACATGTGTAATTCCTATACACATTCTTAGTATTCCACCTTCTAGAATAATTTCAACTTTTCCTCTGACCCACTGTGCGGCTAAATCAAGGATTCTAACTCTTCTTTTGTTTGCCTTATCTGTTCCTATACTATTTCTACAACGTCAGTCCCACCGACTCTTGCTGTATATAAATGAGGTAAGCTCGCGTATTTTTATTTTTTTGTAGTTCAGTCGGCTATGTGGGAATATATATGTGATTAACATTTTGTTTAATTCTCTATCCAAAGTTAGAAAGAAAAATTTATTTCACTAATAGACCAAATACCGAAAAAATAACTTAAACTGGACTTGTGAAAAAAAAACTTTCAGACTTAACCTACTCTACATTTACTTATATACAATACATAGATACATACATATGTATGCATCTACTCAAACTTTGACTTCAATTAAAAACTTGCTAAGATAATTGAACTTATTTTGATTTCACATCAAATCTAACCGGGCACTAAAAATATCTGTCCATTTATATAGTCTTATGTTCAGCAGCACGTCTGCTAATCACATCTGCAATTTTATTAGTTATGTTTTCTGCCACTATAATGTTATACATACATATTTTTACAATCTTCTCTTTCGCTGAAAAAATTAATAAATAGTCGACTAACCATTGCCATTACCGCAAGAGGTGTAAGCTGTAAGCCAAAATATGAAACCTTTTATGTACATGAAAGTGAAATGTAAAGCATTACTCTTGTTGTGCAGAAAAGAACACGACAACATTGCAAGTCTATGCTTACACATTCCCTCACTCTCATCAAATGTGGCCCAAAACAATGCTGTGCAAAAACAATGCTACATTCAATGTTAAATTAACAGAGTAACGGTAACTGAACCATAACATTGCGTGCGCAATAGCGTTTTATTTAATAGTATGATAGTAAGGGTTATTTATAAAAGAATATTTTTCATAAATTAACGAGACCTACTTTTCCGAATCCGAACGGGTTTGAGAAGCTTTTCATGGCAAAGATTATTCTCGGAGAATTGCCAATTCACCGCGAGAAGTGGCGCTGCGCAAAGAAACAATTTGAAGTATTGGGCTGAAATCAACCGGTTAACCGTACTCGAACTGAAAACACTATTTCTGTTTTGCTCATTTGCTGTTTTGCCTTGATTCCAAAAAGCTACAAACTGGCAGCCATACTGTAGGCAAACCGGATACACCGAACACTGTGAGTTTCCTAAAGACTACGGTAAAGAAAACGTGATGCATATGGCTCATCCTTTTACTATGATAGAATCATGCCTGATTCTGGTTCTTCAATAAGTAGGTAGACTACCCAAATGATGGACTGATATTTAGCTCCAAATATTTGCCACTGGAATGTACGTTAACAGGAGAAGAGTTAATGCAAATGGCTCACTATATCTTATGAAAGACTACCCCAAAGTCATTCGACGAGTGACACGACATCCTTGTGAAATTTGCTGAGTTGCCAAATTGAACAAAAACAAGGAAACGCGACTAGATTGAGCTGATGAGCAATGTCAAAAGTCATTTATTGCTTTTCTATGTGTGCGAACTCATGCCTATGTACGTATGTTATATGATGTGTGTGTATATATGTTAGCCACGTCTAAAATGTTGCACTTACCAACAAATGTTTTATCGAAATAGATAAAGAATTTGGAAGGCGTAAAGCAGCACATCAAATGCAGTCGGATTTTTATGAGCAACAAATCGTTAAAAGCGTTCAACTTTTTCTTAAATATTTTAATGTCTTCTTAAATTTTGTCACTTTTTTTGAAGAAATCTTATAGCAAGACTATTTCTTTATATTTAATGCATTCTCACAACACAAAATACAGGAAGTGCTCTTTTCCGCAGGTTTTTGTTAAGCTTTTTCTTTTCAATTTACATAAATCACTATTATGAATTTTTAAATACAAAATAATAAGGAACTCTTTGCATATGATCGCAAAACTAAACCATTTCTATTATTTTTCCAAATTTCTCTTTACCGCATGCACGTACTACTTGCAATAATTCGTATTTTTCGCTCGGCGAACAATTTTAAGTAAAAGTACCAAACTGACTGAAATGTAAATGTACAGAAAATGTTTCATTAACTTGCGCATGAAAAGCGGAAAATCTCAAAGAGAAAAAGAATATCCGAAAAATAAGCATGCTAAAAATACAGAAGATCCATCGAATTGATACGGAAAAAAGATGTTCTTGGCACGAACGCAAGAATAACAACAACAAAAACCAGCGCCAACGCAAACCCGAACGCAATCGCGAGCATGTTCGCAGAGAGAGCACAGAAAGCGATCTTGGCGTCACACGAACACGTCAGCTGTCGACGTTGTTGGAGTCGACGGAATCTCAAACGCATGTACATATGTACATGCATAGCATATGTATAGGTATGTACATATGTATGTATGTGCATATGTATGTATGTATTACATACAAACGAAAAAAGAAAATGAAAGCCGGCTCTACCGGCCTTTACTATGGAGCTACACTTCCCGTTCTCCTCAAATTAACAGTAGAATTGCCAAACAATGCTCTCAAAGAGAACGAAATACTGTAGAAAGTACGAGTATGTAGAAAACAAATACATAGCACAATCGAATGTGTGCTATATCTCTGATGCGAAAGGTCTCTGGCTTGATCCCTGGAAGCGTAGAAGTTTGCTGACTTCATCTTTCAACTTTTTACACAGAGAGAAGCTTCGTTACTTCTACTTGCATTCTCATTTAAAGGTTTTTCGAGTAGCTTTAACATGTAAATCTGAATAGTACGGGGACAGACTTATTGATTTTGCACAAAAGCCATTATAGTACCTATGTAAGTACATATGTATGTATATCTGAAAGTGCTACAAGTGAATTTTTTGATATATTGAGATTTTTAAGGGTTTGCGTTTGAATCAACTAAAAAATATTCGCAATCGTTAAACAATCTGAGCTATTTTTTAATAAATTTTACCATAATAAAAAACAGGTTATGAAAAATATGAATAAAAACAATATACAAGATTGCAATTTATTTGAAGCTGGCTTTTTTGAAATGTAAGTAAACCAACAATTGAGTTTTTCACATACTGAATTTCCGTGAAATGAGAGTTGGGGCCACTACTGCTTTTGACGAAAAAAATTTTTTAGGAACTCTTGCATAGTTTCAGGCTTACAGAAATACATTCAACTAATGAGAAGATATTTTACCCGTGACCGGGAGCGACCCATGACACCACGAATGCCGTCCTGCACGTTCTGCGCTACATCAGAAAGGAAAGGGCAAGGAATTTTAAACGTTGTTTGGTGGTTTTTTGCCGGTTTATGCTTTTGTCTCTGTTATGAATTGAGACAAATTCAATTAAAGATGGGTTATCAATAATTTAAAAATAGTTTCAATTATATTATAATTATTTATAAATAATATGATATGAAACGAAAAAAGCCTCGTTCAGATAATTAAATAACAGCTTTTTTTCGGAGGGAGAAAACATTCACAATTCAATCTTTATATAAATCAACACTTAAGGCAAAGAAACACAAAAATCAATTGTTACTAGAACGCCAGAAAGGGCGATTATAACAAAATTGTTCATGTTTCAAAATAATTTCTCGATTGAAATTAGCATAGTGAAAGTATATAGTCTACTGGTCACCACGGCATGAGATGCCTGTTTTGAGATATTTTCACGGCTTCAGTTAACAAGCTAGAGTTATATATTTTGTTTCAACAAATTTTCTCCTAAAATAGTTATCCGCTTTTAATAGTGTATCTATTTTTGTGTCCTTTAAATGGTTACAAACATCTGCCCAAATCGAATGTGCTCTCATATTGTGTAGCGCATGAAAAGCCACAAAAAGGAAATGACGAAGCTTCACATCAACATACTTATATACGTGTTAAGTACATACATATGTGTGCAACTAAATTTATATAGGAGAATGGGTTTGCGTGTCCCCAGAACAAAGAAAAAACTGCAGAGCAATCGGATTTACGCAGATACGCTTTTCTCTCGCAATTTCGTAGTTCCAAGCTCTAAAACTGAAGCGCAATTTTCATAAAACGGAAGTTTATGTGGGTATTTGTGAAAGTGTATTGAAATTTTCAACGCTTTTCTGAGTTTCTTAAGTCAAAAATACTCATCTCATATGCATACTTGTCTCTTAAATGTAACACTAATTTGTTTTTAGTATTGGAGAAAATTTCTCATATGCCGTCTTCCTTCGGAAGCTGCAATACTCCCACAAACTGTAGTGGGCGATCATTCGGTCGGTTAGAATTTGGCAATGGACGTATGCAGATAGAAGCTGTTGGTGGGCAGCAGCCCCCAGAGCTTTGGAATTTAAATTAATGCCGAAAGATTTTTACTAAACATGAGTTTTTCTTCACTATGGATGACGGAACAGTTTTAAATGAATGACCGGATTCGGAATCATCAGTTCACCCAATTTGCTAAAGAAATTCCATAATTTAGATGACTCAGTGGGTTAAGATCATAATAAATGTAGGACTTCACCATTGTGTATTAAGTACATTCTAACGGCCCTATTCTTGCATTCCGTCTCAATTGATTGTGACAGAATTGTGATCCGCTTTCTTGTGACGAGCTTTCTGCAACCCTATTCCTTGCCAACCGTATCACGAATAAAATTATATAAAAAAAAACTTTTTAAAAATAAGCTTTAATTTATTTAATGTACTAAAAAGTAGAAAATAAATGGTTTTTAAGTCACCTGTATCTTACTATCCATAAAAGCTTGGGGCGCTCATGTGTTCAATATTTGTCAAACAGTTACCACAATATTTTATTTAAATAATTTTTTGCAAATAGATTCTAGTAATGAAAGATATTTTGAATATGGATATTGAGCGCACAAGCTTTTATTGATAGTAAGATACAGGTGACTTAAAAACCATTTATTTTCTACTTTTTAGTACATTAAATAAATTAAAGCTTATTTTTAAAAAGTTTTTTTTTATATAATTTTATTTTCTACTTTTTAGTCTTCCATAAATTCAATTTTAGAGCTCTGAAATTTTTCACAAAAAGAATTTAAAACTTGCAGAGCAGTACACAATATTTAGGGTATTCACAGTGTCTCCTATCGTCATATCCTCAATTTAACAAATAATACGGCTGTGATCGACCCTAATATTCGTGGCATATTTGTGACGCGGTGAGTTGTTGCTATTTTGCCAGCAGGGCGCGGCAAGTAAGTTCCTATCGTTTTTCATTGATGTGTGGTGTACCTATAATTATAAACTGAAGCCCAAGTGTGTAGTTGCTTGAAAAGTGCCACGCCCCTTGTCCTACGCCCATAAATTTTTCCAGTGGAACGACACATCCAAGAGGCGACTGCATACGAAATTTCAATGCTGCACGACCTTTAGTTCCAAAGCTATTCTATATAAACGATTTTGTTTGTATGGGCGGTGCCACGCCCCCTTATCCAGTGCCCGCCTTATTTTCTCAGTAGAAGGATATGGATATGTAGTAAGTTCCTACCGAGTTTCATTGATGTGTGATTTGTAGTTCTAAAGTTATACACACGCCCCTTATCCTACGCCCATAAAATTTTACCAGTGGGACGACACATCCAAGAGGCGACTGCATACGAAATTTCAATGCTGCACGACCTTTAGTTCCAAAGCTAATCGAGATCAAAAATTTTGTTTGTATGGGGGGTGCCACGCCCCCTTATCCTACGCCCATAAAATTTTACCAGTGGGACAACACATTCAAGAGGCGACTGCATACGAAATTTCAATACTGCACGACCTTTAGTTCCAAAGCTAATCGAGATCAAAAATTTTGTTTGTATGGGGGGTGCCACGCCCCCTTATCCAGTGCCCCCTTATTTTCTCAGTAGAAGGATATGGATATGTAGTAAGTTCCTACCGAGTTTCATTGATGTGTGATTTGTAGTTCTAAAGTTATACACACGCCCCTTATCCTACGCCCATAAAATTTTACCAGTGGGACGACACATCCAAGAGGCGACTGCATACGAATTTTCAATGCTGCACGACCTTTAGTTCCAAAGCTAATCGAGATCAAAAATTTTGTTTGTATGGGGGGTGCCACGCCCCCTTATCCTACGCCCATAAAATTTTACCAGTGGGACAACACATCCAAGAGGCGACTGCATACGAAATTTCAATGCTGCACGACCTTTAGTTCCAAAGCTAATCGAGATCAAAAATTTTGTTTGTATGGGGGGTGCCACGCCCTTTCATCCTACGCCCATAAAATTTTACCAGTGGGACAAAACATCCAAGAGGCGACTGCATACGAAATTTCAATGCTGCACGACATTTAGTTCCAAAGCTAATCGAGATCAAAAATTTTGTTTGTATGGGGGGTGCCAAGCCCCCTTATCCAGTGCCCGCCTTATTTTCTCAGTAGAAGGATATGGATATGTAGTAAGTTCCTACCGAGTTTCATTGATGTGTGATTTGTAGTTCTAAAGTTATACACACGCCCCTTATCCTACGCCCATAAAATTTTACCAGTGGGACGACACATCCAAGAGGCGACTGCATACGAAATTCCAATGCTGCACGACCTTTAGTTCCAAAGCTAATCGAGATCAAAAATTTTTTTTGTATGGGGGGTGCCACGCCCCCTTATCCTACGCCCATAAAATTTTACCAGTGGGACAACACATCCAAGAGGCGACTGCATACGAAATTTCAATGCTGCACGACCTTTAGTTCCAAAGCTAATCGAGATCAAAAATTTTGTTTTTATGGGGGGTGCCACGCCCCTTATCCTACGCCCATAAAATTTTACCAGTGGGACAACACATTCAAGAGGCGACTGCATACGAAATTTCAATACTGCACGACCTTTAGTTCCAAAGCTAATCGAGATCAAAAATTTTGTTTGTATGGGGGGTGCCAAGCCCCCTTATCCAGTGCCCGCCTTATTTTCTCAGTAGAAGGATATGGATATGTAGTAAGTTCCTACCGAGTTTCATTGATGTGTGATTTGTAGTTCTAAAGTTATACACACGCCCCTTATCCTACGCCCATAAAATTTTACCAGTGGGACGACACATCCAAGAGGCGACTGCATACGAAATTCCAATGCTGCACGACCTTTAGTTCCAAAGCTAATCGAGATCAAAAATTTTTTTTGTATGGGGGGTGCCACGCCCCCTTATCCTACGCCCATAAAATTTTACCAGTGGGACAACACATCCAAGAGGCGACTGCATACGAAATTTCAATGCTGCACGACCTTTAGTTCCAAAGCTAATCGAGATCAAAAATTTTGTTTTTATGGGGGGTGCCACGCCCCCTTATCCTACGCCCATAAAATTTTACCAGTGGGACAACACATCCAAGAGGCGACTGCATACGAAATTTCAATACTGCACGACCTTTAGTTCCAAAGCTAATCGAGATCAAAAATTTTGTTTGTATGGGGGGTGCCACGCCCCCTTATCCAGTGCCCCCTTATTTTCTCAGTAGAAGGATATGGATATGTAGTAAGTTCCTACCGAGTTTCATTGATGTGTGATTTTTAGTTCTAAAGTTATACACAAATCTGGAGTTGATAAAAAAGTGCCACGCCCCTTATCCTACGCCCATAAAATTTTACCAGTGGGACAACACATCCAAGAGGCGACTGCATACGAAATTTCAATGCTGCACGACCTTTAGTTCCAAAGCTAATCGAGATCAAAAATTTTGTTTGTATGGGGGGTGCCACGCCCCCTCATCCTACGCCCATAAAATTTTACCAGTGGGACAACACATCCAAGAGGCGACTGCATACGAAATTTCAATGCTGCACGACCTTTAGTTCCAAAGCTAATCGAGATCAAAAATTTTGTTTGTATGGGGGTGCCACGCCCCCTCATCCTACGCCCATAAAATTTTACCAGTGGGACAATACATCCAAGAGGCGACTGCATACGAAATTTCAATGCTGCACGACATTTAGTTCCAAAGCTAATCGAGATCAAAAGTTTTGTTTGTATGGGGGGTGCCACGCCCCCTTATCCAGTGCTCCCCTTATTTTCTCAGTAGAAGGATAGGGATATGTAGTAAGTTCCTACCGAGTTTCATTGATGTGTGATGTGTAGTTCTAAAGTTATACACAAATCTGGAGTTTATAAAAAAGTGCCACGCCCCTTATCCTACGCCCATAAAATTTATTGATTCATGTATTGGGCTCTAGATTAGGCATGTATGCAAAGTTTCAGATCTCTAAGTAGTCGGGAAGTGGGTGAAAAATTGATTACTAGATTTGACGACATACATACCGGATGTGAACCTAATATAAAGCTTATAAAAAAGCTTTGCGAAGTTCTTTGCTGTAAAAACAGCTGTTTGTGCTTCCGCTTCTTCAAAAATAAACGAAAAATGGAAACAAAAAAAGCGGAAAGTGAGTATTTTTTGGAAATTTTCAATAATTTGGTGTTTTATCTTATTTCTTTTAATTTCTAGACATCGTATATTTAACAGGAGGACGTAGGAGCAGCTGCAGCATTTCATTCAAAGTTGCAAACAGCACCCAGAGCAGCAAGCCGGGAAAACAGCCCGCTAACGCTGCGAGCAGTGCAAAATTTGTGGGAGCAGTGGCAGAGGACCTCGAACTCCGGATATAAAGGAGTTTTAGCAGCAGGCCATAAATGTGTTGTGTTTTAAAAATTGTGTAACTTCCTTTAAATTGCTGCAATAAAAAAATTTTTGCTTTTTTGCTTCAAAATTCACGTTTTGCAACAGTTGTTTTCGCTTGTGACCTCCTAATTCGACCGTCACAATTTTTGTCACAATTGATACGTTTCGAGCTTTTGATTCCTGTTCCGAATAAGGAAAAGTAAAAATTGTGACGAAATGCTCTATTGTGACGAAATGAGTATTGTGACGGTCGCAGGAATAAAGCTGTAAAACTAGTGAATAAACTTCCGCAAGATGGTGAGAGTGAGATGAGAAAACCACCGGAATCAAATCCAAAGATGAAAATCCGAAATACCTTTTACGAGGACATTGCTCTTAAAATCCTTATACCTTAACACGTGCAAGATTTCACTGAAGCGACAGGACGAGGACCTCTTTAACATGCTGGAACCCTCATGGCAACCTGTGATTTCAATAAAATAATATAGAACATAAAAATGTTCCTACCAAATAAATTATTAATTTAACCTTTTATTAAAATGTTTCAAAAAATGTCATTTTTATTTATTTTATTCCTACTGACATTTTTGAGATCAAGGAGATAATAAAGATATTCTACGACCTCAAAAAATTCACTTTAGTTAAATTTTGTCCATCCATGTGCTTACTTTTCTGTATAGAAATGCAATATCTTTCAGTAATCCGAAATTGTTTCCCTAATAATGTATACAAAACGTGCAATTTACTCGCCCTGCAGAAAGCCATAATTCCGTCGCACCCTGTAAAACTATGCCAATATCAAAAAAAATTTCGATTAGAAGCTATGACTTTAGCGGTGAGAAAAGTAAAAAAACACTACGATGCTTTGTATGTATAAAATTACCCCCTAAATAATTACCCCCTGAATAAACTAGCATTTTTTTGGATCGAAACTATAATGCGGTCTCCCATTGGGCTCCATTAGGCACAACCTAAAACTCCAGCGAAAAGGAAAGCCACATATTACTGTATGGAAATGGAAGGTAACAAGCAGGCGAAAACATTTATGCCACAAGCTTCTCAAAAGATGGGCTAGTAAGGACTGGACTTCATTACCTAGGTAGTATATGTATATCTTCTACTTCAGGATATAACAGATAGATCCCCAAACGAAAATTGCTTAGTATCTCTTGTAGATGCGCAGCCATGAGGATCTATAAACAGATCCTTCCTCAAAATGCAATCTAATCTAGTCTAAAACTTACATTCAGCTATTTGCTACGTGAACCTTTGCGGCACTTCTCGGTTTTTTAGAATACTCAACATAAAATGTATTTCAATAAATCATTGTTAAAAATTTGTTTCCTATAAAATTAGTCATTACATTTTAGTGTTTTTAATGCTTTTTAAATCTTGTTTTAATTTTTACGAATTTCGAAGATATGTTCGTAAACATTCAAAACCGAAAATATCACTTTCGTAGCTTCCATCAGATCTATGATGGATTCAGTTATATGTAGGTGTTAGTATGATTTTTATGGATATACATTAAAGACAAATAATGGAATTCACGAAGATTTAAATGAAAAAAGATTAGTTCCAATATATTAATCGAATTTTTGATAGAAAAATAATTTACATGTAGAAATGTGTCAATCATTCATCGTGCTCGGTTCGAATCGAAATGGAAAGAACATCTCACCAGCACCAGAATAAAATTTCGATTGGAACTCAACCCAATGCAAACGGAGCGTGTGCAAAAACGCCGAGAGGCCTTCCATCACCACAAGTATGGCGACCGTGAGTGAAGCCCAGAACCAGAAGACGGCGTATAAGACAAAACTTTGGATCCAGCCATTCTTACCCTTAAGGCCCACCGCTAGCACCATATTCCAGAGCACCGTCGACAATTGATCGTGCGCCAGCGACAGCGCCCAGAGACGCAAATAGGATGCCGTGTGTGAAACAGAGCCCAACACACTCTCAATACAGTGAATACCTTGAAACGAGAGAATAGACAAGCAATAGAACCGTGATCGTGGCAGATCATCAGCTCCACATACCCTGATGTATCCATAGCTCTCCAATGTCCACAGGCTCCTCATCGTCATGAATCTGTATGACATGAGATGATTCCTCCACATAATCCGCACTGTACACGAGAGACTTTCGTACTCTACTAATTGTGTCGCGCCTAAAAGCATCCTTCTTTGAACGATCCTTTATGGCTTTGAGCTTCTTCTGCCGCCTCATGTAATGCAGTGGCTTTCCAACCAACAGCACTGGTATGCAAAGCAGCGCAATTATGAGCAGGGCGACCTGCACAGTAGATTGTGCTTCAAACATGGTTTTTGGGCATTCCGGTGGTAAGTC
Organism: Neria commutata; assembly: GCA_963457695.1. NCBI lineage: Eukaryota > Metazoa > Arthropoda > Insecta > Diptera > Micropezidae > Neria > Neria commutata. The sequence goes on along the minus strand of OY735247.1, from coordinate 22,102,083 downwards.
GGAAGAGCTCTTCATCAATATCATGTTAATGAAGGTGATGAGAATCGACGGGGCGCACGCCGAGTTAAACGGGAACGCATTGTGCCCGCCATAAAGCGACCACTTCAAGAAGATAAGAAGGACTAGGTAAAGGAAGAGGCACAGGATAAAGATGAGCTGAGGCAGAAACACAAAATAGAAGTCGACGTCACTGTTGAAGTACGTAAAGTTGACGGCTGACAAACTTAGGCCAAAAATCATCTGAGCAACTCCCAAAATAATTGCCAACTTCATTTTTATGGAATTTAACGTGATAATGGCATGTTCCCCAGATGCATCCCACACCGGATCGGTGCCAAAGAGGTACGGTGTGCCGAGATAGAATTCGGGCCGTGCCGGGTCCAACTGCAGTTCCTTAGTTCTATTTACCAAGCTCTCCGTGTAGTTGACGCGCCATCGCGAGCCGAATAAATTTAAGCCCTTGGAGAAAAAGTCGTTATAAATTAGGCCAGTATACATTGAGAAAAGGCCCATCATCATGATGATGTACCGCCCAGCGAAAAGCAGGTTCCATATTTCGTTGGATTTGGCTTGCAACTTGTTTTTGCGCTCCAGTTCTACCTCCATGGTGACCATCCAAATGCCGAAGACTGACATAAGTATGCCATGACCAAAGTCACCGAACATAACGGCAAACAAAAATGGAAAAGTGACAATAGTGTAGGGCGCCGGATTCAGTTCCTGGTAGAGCGCCACACCATATGCGTCAATCAGGTTCTGGAAGCCGCGCGTAAATCTATTCAAGCGGAAGAATGTGGGCGGCTCCATGTCATGGAGAATGCGCTTCGCCGTGAGTATGGGTGGGAATATCATGATGGTTTCGCCCTGCGAGGCATGCTTAGCTCCAAGCATTAGCGCTGTGCGCACCCGTGGTATATCCTTTGTGGGTATCCAGCATTCGGCTTGCAAGTACTTTTGATTGGGCAAATGACGCACCATGCCCAACTTGTTCAGTACGAAATAAACCATCAGAATCTTCTTGACCTTCGCCTTCCAAATGTAAAGATCCGCAGCGATGAATGAACAAATGCGGCGCTTCTCCCGCACTGTTTGCTCCAGAATCACCTTCAGGTCTTCCAGTGCATTCGCGGTGCGCAGGCTCGTCGAGAGGCGCTCATCGCGTGTCTCGGGGCACTCGAACAGACTGATCCGGAAGCCCTGACACACCTTCGCGATCTTATCACGCATTGCTTCGCCCAGAAAGAAAACCATAAAGCCGTATTTGCGAATTTTGTCTTTGGTAAGAGATTGGCGGTCCTCGAGCAGCACGGGAATCTCGGAGTGCTTCAAAAAATAGTTGCGGCGAAGCAAACGCCACAGCATCAACTCGAATGCGGAGAAGCGCTCAACCGGTATCGAGCCCGCAAAGAACCCCAAACGCACGTTGTGGTCTTCTCCCGCTCGACGTGATTCGTCACGCACTAAGTTCACGATTATGCTGTCGCTCCATGCCATTACGGCCTCTGTGTTGCGACAGCCGGAGAGGAACTCGTCTGCCTTGGTGAGCACATGCAGCTCCTCCAGCAGTATAGTGTCCTGATTCCGTAGCGCATCGTAGTGGCGCTCCACATCGATCAATTCCGTCTCGAATTTCTGCAGAACTAATTCTATGTCCTTCACGTCTCTGGCTTTTGGTTCCTCCTCAGTGTCCACATTAGGATAGTAGACAACCTTCAAGCCGCACTCTTCTATTGCCGTCTCAAGGTACTTGATGATGCGTTGCATTTCGCTGCAACGCTGCACTTCGCTGGTGTACTTCAAATTGGCCACTTGTTCCACGTCCATCGGGTTATTGAACTGCACCACGCCCATGTAGCCCAGCTGAATGAGGCAGTCGAATGCGGACTCCTGGTGCAATAGCATCTGACATAGGCTCATCTTCTCGCTGCGGAAAAAGGACATTTCGGTTTGCGGTACCCGGCGAAAGCCTGTCTGACTTCTCCTTGAATGTTATTGTTCCCTTTCAATTCGAAAGCTTTCAGAATAATTCAAAGCAATACAGAGGAGCAGTTTTTTAGTTTGAAGTAATGAAACATGCCTCCCAGTGAAATACGGAGAGCTTCCATGTTCGTATAAGAGGCGAGCGCATGCTAACGTATTTGTACGTTGATTATTTGCAAGAAGCATGTGCCCGATGATGTGGCACACCATGAGCACAGCATGGGGGTTTAAGCCCTTTCCCAAAAGTATTAGGCATGAGAAGCAAATTAAGGGAGTTTCGAAAAAAAATGTACAAAAGTGAAGCGGCAGTTTAGAAAGAGGAAATGATACTAGTAAGCAATGGAGAGCAACGCTGCCGTTGCTCTGTGTTCGGTCCCTGATGCATGGAGCCATTGGTTCAAGCCCCAGCTGCCTCATACCATCTAATGAAAAGAGCATGCTGAGAGCATGCTGCACCGTCTGTCCGAAAGTTTATTCTTTGCCATGAAAATAAAGCTTCGCAATCCTATTCGGACGCGGCTCTAGAACAAATTTGTAGGTCCCGTTTAATTGTGCTGAAACGAGTTAATGCGTTTATACGAGAAAGCTAGGCCTAAGCCTCGGTAACACGGGCTACTCAATTAATATCCATATCTTAATATATAAAAACGTTTGTGCGTATGTATGTTGCAGCATCACGGCTGAACCACAGAAGTGATCGACCTTATACTCACAACATATGTTCGTGTGGTGCTCTGAATGGTTTTTTTTTCATGTTAGACCTTCCTAAGGGCCAGTTTCACAGTGGATGTTTAAACTCTGATTGCAGTTTAAATAGGGAATTTCAGTTTCACAGTGGGAAGTTAAATACAATTTAAATGCCCGGTTGTGGGCATTTAAGTACGGCACAGAGTTGCAATCGAAAACAAATAAACAGCTGATTTCGGATGAGCAAGCAAGCTGCGTCGACAATATTGCAATTTATAAGCGGCCAAATTAAACATACAACTGCATGGTGTAGCACATATAAATGATCCCGTAGTATTATAAATAATATAAACTGTGGATTCTTTGAAGAATATCCAATAATTCACTTCTTTCGGCCGACGAAAAATTTTTAGCTCGCGCTGCCTCCATAATTGAACAATTGAACATATGTTTTTGGCAAGTTGTGCTGTGTTCAATTGTCAAATATTCGAAGTTGCCATTCATTATTCCTTATTTAAATAAATGCACTGTGAAACTCAAGAAAAGTTAAACTAGATTTAAACTCAATTCGCAAATTAGATTTAAACATCCACTGAGAAACTGGCCCTAAGTGGCGCTGAGGTGGCCTTTTTTTTGAAAATTCTTATTTATGGACGGATTTCTGGAGAATTGAAAGGTATTCCTACCAGGAACGAAGTAACCAAATCTGACCGCTCTGGTGTATATATTATGGAAGTTAAGAGGATTCTTCGTTCATCGCCTATATAGTGGGCGGACCACGCCCATTTTTTTTATGGCATCTAAGACCTATATATCAACTTGGGAACCGAATTTCATTCATTTCTATTCGTAACTAGTCAATTGGGTGCCATTTTACCCGAAAAATTTTGCCGCCTATATAGTGGGCGAACCACACCCATTTTTTTTGGATAACATACATGACCGATTCCTTAACTTGAATACCAATTTTTATTCTTTTCAATGAGTAATTAGACAAATTACAGCAATTTTAGCGCAAAAAACCCGAGGTAGTGGGACTTACATTCCCATAATGGGCGTATCTTTCGGCCGATTTGGCTAATCTCAGAACTTAAAGTAAGTTAAGGTTCACTCTAACTGTGTACCAAATTTGGTCCAAATCGGACAACTCTTTCTTTCTATCCTGAGCGGACAGATAGACGGACAACCGGAAATCAACACAGAAAGTGATTCTAAGCATTTCTATATACTTATGTCTATACCTAGGACGGCTCCTTTAATGTGTTACAATTTTCGCAAAAAGTTATTATACCCTATTACCATAGGTGTAGGCTATAAAAATTGTGAATTCCACCTAAATATTAAATACTAAATTTCATATAACTACTCCATTTAGACGAAAAAGGCGGGATAGTCGATACTGCTATGCTGCTGGTATATTATAAATTAATCAGCCAGCTGTGAAGAAGTTTCGAATTTTTATACAGGAAGACTAACTAAAAATCCAAAACTCTCCAAAATAAATAAATATGCATTATGCACTCACATGGTGAAGTGCATAAAAAATGGAGAGCGCATCAAAACGTCGCTTGGCTTCGTTGCACGCTCTTATAAATAAACAATTTTCAAGGTCAATTCCGAACTCCCCACATACTCGTAATATAGCCGTTATACGCACGGTGCGAAGACCCACTCACAGACGCTCGCGCAAATACGAAACTTTAGGAAGGGAAGAGCGAGAGAAGTGCAAAAACCCGGTGCCAAGACCCATGTCTCACACGGTGCATGTACATTCATCAATCTGAATTCTCTATTTTCGAAAACCAAAACACACAAAACAGAATTGAAGTATGTACTTATTTTTGGCAGCCGAAGTTCGTGCTGGTGGAACAGAATAAATATATACACACACACATATGTATGTATGTTAGGGAAAATACAATACAGTATGTATATGTACTTATGTCTGTTTCAATATGTTTGTATATATGTATGTTATATTTACACATGCAGTCGGGAACTTGTAGAATGTGTATAAAAGAATTTTCATGTTAAAATTTTCTATAATATAAAAATAGATTTGCAAATTGCGAAGATTTCAGGCAATCTCCATAAACAGCTACGCGTTTTCATGGAAGCGGTGATTTCCTATGAATTAAGTTGTAGACTGTAGAAAGATAGATAACACAGATCGACCTAAAGTTGTTTAATTGCTGCAGGCTATAAATTATACGCTTTATTTGTTAATTGGAACAGTTGATTATGAATATGCTTTGGTTTTTGCCAATCAGCAAAATTTTTCAGAAAACTGTAGCTTAATATCAAGAAAAAAAATTGCTATAATGTAGCTGGTTCGATTTCTGGCAGACTAACACCAATTAAAGAAGAAAATTCGTTTTCAAATTGTTTCTTTGCTCGGCGCCATCTCTCACGAAGAATCGGCAACTCTCCGAGAGAATGTTTTGCCATGAGAAAAGGCTTTTCAGTCCAGTTCGGGCATGGCTATAAAATCATTTTGTAGGTCCCGTGTTTGCGCACATATTTCAAAGTTGATACTTGGGCCTGGGTGCTAGCGTTCAAGGCAAAGTCGGTGATCGTTTCGGATAAAAGAACAGAGGCGATACACCATTTCAGACGCACAAAAAAAGAAGAGGAAATGCATGAGTGTGAGGAACTTAAATTGTGCCGCAATAAGAACTATGCTCAAAAATTCTACCAACTGGGTAAGCGTCTGCCCCAAGATTTCAAGCCCATAGCATCGTCTTGCAAGGGTGAAAATGGAGATCTGGTAATAGATACGTAGGACACGCTGAGGTTGTGGAGGGAACATTTCTCCAAATTACAGTCAGGTGACGACGGGAGTATCTCCACCTCTAAAGAAGAAATCCCGAAAACACAAATCAATGACGACGGTGTCGATAATTTACCGCCCGATAATGAGGAGGCAAACAAAAATTTTCAGCTGTTGAAAATAAACAAAGCTTCTGGCGCGGACGGACTTCTCTCTACTCTCTCTCTCTGTTCTATCGATTGTGAAAGGCCGAAGCCCCTTGCCAACAATCTTAATGGGCCTTATTGGCATGGCTTCAGCAATAGTAAGTCCACAATTGAGCAGATAATCACATTGCGGCAAATCATGGAATAGATCCATGAAGAACAGATCGACCCACACTACCTGCTGACTGCATTTGTTAGCCCGATACGAGATCACCTATACGCTACCATATCCCAGTTCGGTATATCTGCTAAGATGGTTTGGTTGTGCAGGATGACGTTGAGAAGCTTGAGTTGCTCCGTTAAAGTAAGGAAAGACCTCTTTGATCCGTTCGATATAAACGAGCATTCAGACAAATAAACGCTCTGTGGAGGTAACTTTTTCTACATCCTGATGCAGAAGATCTATAAGAATGCCATGCTGCTTGCGTATGCCAATGATATTGACATTTTCGGATGGAGCAAGCGCGTTATTACGCCAATCGGAAAGGAGTCAGCAAAAATGGGTCTGGCAGTGAACGAGAGCAAAAATGTACATATGTATGTGCTGGAAAAGGCGCGCGCTTGGCAGAGGCGTCTGGAGAGAAAACCTACATCAGACCGTTACCCGATAACGAGTTTCTATTGGCGATTTAAGCAACTAAGCAAATATGAATATATGAAGGTATTTAATTTAAAATGCCTTTTGAAAATGCTATTCGAAAGATATCTGAAGCCTCATTCAATGTTTATTTAATATAGTGCTATGTTTAATGATTTCCAGATTTCTTGGTTTGAGGCTGATGCATTGAAAATTACGATCGTATTACACAAATTCAGACGCAGACCACAAAAGTCACAATTTAATGTTTTGTATCATTTGATATTTTTTCTAATAAATTAATAATATTTCCATGTATGTAATTGATATTTTTTTTAATAATTAATTTGTTAGATTTGCCATTTTAAATTAAATTTGTACTTACCGTCTTTAAGTTCTGCTTGGTATGAGGGAGTGGTAAAAGTTTATCCGAGGCACCCGTTAGGGTCCTGACCCGCTGTTAACTGCTTATCCTGCAAAAAAGTAGAACCCAGTTAATATTTGCTTCGCAGCTATTCCATTTAAAGGGCATTTTAATTGTAATTATCTCATATTCGACGGCAGTGCTCTCTCTTCTATCGGAAAGTGATTAATGCCGCAATTATTTCAAAGACGCTTTCAACGAGCCGTTTGACAAAATGCCACGTCGCTGTACAATTTCCTAACAAAGTATTTCCTCTGTTGTTCTTCTTTCCCCTTTTCAAATTAACACTCGAGGTCAATGGCTGTCTGTCATTCGCACGGAAGTAAAATTGGCACAAATGCTGTCGCACTCGCGCTTTCGAACTACAACAAAGCAGAAAATGCTTTTTGAAAAAATGTGCGTACTTTAGTTGATTGCGCACTTGCCAAAGTGATTCCGGTTTCACAACCTATGGAAACCAGACGAATGCCATTTCCCTACTATATACAATATACAATGTATAGACAGATATGACAAACTCGAACATTATTTCAGATTTTGATTTATTAATTGATTTTTATACCTCACTTGTCAGTGAACTAAGCTCGGTTAATTCGTATGTTTATCTTTGCCTGAGTAATGGAAATAAGAATAGAATATAATGAAATGATTTAGGTAACAACAATAGAATAGTTATAGTAGTGTCTTTTATGATCAGCTGCTCAAAACAGGAAGCCGCCACGAGCTTCTGCGCTCACTAGCTATAGGCTATAGTAGAAAGAAATCCGGCGGACGTTCCGGGCTGCATGAAGAAACAGAAAACGAACTATGCGCCATTTTCAGAATGAATAAAGAAACCATATAGTATATTTCGGAAGATCGCAATAAATGAGCAAACAAAGGCTCTGTGTGGCTTTGTCCCTTGTCGCTCTGCTGTAGAAGGACAACGCTTCTAGAAATGCAGTAATCACGTCTGCATGCGCCGTCGCCATTAATTAAGTGTTTATCTTTAATTTCATTCCTTCAACAAGTAGGTAACTGTTTATCGCATGACTGCATCCATTTTCATTTTCATACGCCGCTTCCCGCATTCAACGCTTTCCCAACGCAGTGTAAATTTCAATTCATGCAAATGCAATTAAACTCGGATCCGTTGCCGGAACGCACAACAGCTTCATCATTATGTTGCATGGGGGAGGCATCATTGAAACAATTAAAATAACGGGAACAGCAACTGCTCCATTTTGCGCAAACGTTTAGCACTTCAAAATATGTCGCTTCTATTTTCGCACTGAGCGATTGCGTTTCCGTTTCCGATGCCGCTGCTGCTGCTGCTGTTTTCGCTCGTCGCTGTCTGCTAATTCAATTGTATAAAGATAGCAATTACGCGCTAAAGCAACCACTCTTCCTTGTACTTGCTGTCGTCGTCGCCAATCTGCCAACGCTTTACCATTGAACGTTTATAAAGGAACTCATTAAGCTGCACAATTTCTGTTGTTCTCAATAAAAACTAAAAAGTTTTTTAATTAATTAAACTAAAAGTGAAAGCATCCGCGCCCGCAACCGCATTCAGATAAGCATTCCTCCCCTGCAATTGCATAAATGTTAATTCGCCAATTATATTAAATGTCATCCCAGAGAGGAAGGGAATGTCGTTTTTACAATAAGGCTGAACATTGCGTCGACAATTAGAAGCTTTTTACCTGCTCTCTGCAATGAAAGTAATTGCGTTAAACCGACAGCAAACAATAGACTTGATGCTTGAAATTGTTTCGTCCTGAAAAGTGATGGCAGAAAATCCTTATTAATCGGTTAATTAATCATATGATTAAAAGAAGGACGCGATAATTAATTTTTATAATTGATTGCAGCAAAAGCGCCGATTAATCGATTTCATAATTTCAGCTAAAATTTTAAATTTTCATCATGAATAAGAAAATAAATACAAACATACTTATTTTATTCAATACGAAATACGAAATACGAAACTAATAATAAGCGTTTGATTTATTTATTTATTCAAAGAGATTTTCCTTAGTAGTTGCACCTGCTTTGGAAAAAGCCGTTCTGAAGGTGCGGAATTCCAATTAAGAAATGTATACCTTTGGGTACACGGATTTCATCACTTCCCCAGCGTCAATCACATTACTTTTCAACTCGAGGACCGGAGCATTGAGGAAGAAGCTAAGTTCAGCTTGAAGATATGTCAAGCCATTGTCCTTTCGTTTTCGTTTGTGGGTGAGCCCTTAAATCAAATTCATTATCACCAGTGAAAGACGTTTCACTTCCACTCCCAATGTTGTCGTCTGTACATATGTGCAATATTTATAAGGACAAGCCCCAGTAAAGAAAATACAATTTAATTATTGAATAAAATTATATAAAAAAAAAACTTTTTAAAAATAAGCCCTAATTTATTTAATGTACTAAAAAGTAGAAAATTTATTGTTTCCAAGTCACCAGTATCTTACTATTAATAAAAGCTTGGGGCGCTCATGTGTTCAATATTTGTCAACCAGTTACCACAATATTTTATTTAAATAATTTTTTTGCAAATAGATTCTAGTAATGAAAGATATTTTGAATATGGATATTGAGCGCACAAGCTTTTATTAATAGTAAGATACAGGTGACTTGGAAACAATTTATTTTCTACTTTTTAGTACATTAAATAAATTAAAGCTTATTTTTAAAAAGTTTTTTTTTTATATAATTTTATTTTCTACTTTTTAGTCTTACATAAATTCAATTTTAGAGCTCTGAAATTTTTCGCAAAAAGAATTTAAAACTTGCAGAGCAGTACACAATATTTAGGGAATTCACAGTGTTTCCTATCGTCATATCCTCAATTTAACAAATAATACGGCTGTGATCGACCCTAATATTCGTGGCATATTTGTGGCGCGATGAGTTGTTGTTGTTTTGCTTGCAAGGCGCGGCGAGTAAGTTTCTATCGTTTTTCATTGATGTGTGGTGTACCTATAATTTTAAACTAAACAAAGTGTGTAGTTGCTTGAAAAGTGCCACGCCCCCTTATCCAGTGCCCGCCTTTTTTTCTCAGTAGAAGGATAAAGGCTTAAAGTGCTCAGCGTTTGAAATTACTCTAAGACTTGCTGGAAGTGAATTCCATAGTCGTATGGCACTGACAAAAAACAACCGGCTCGAGTTTTGGAAGTTATGCTTCGGAATAGCCAGGGTCATGCTTCTGTTTGACCTACAGAACTTTACTTTTTCAAAAAGATATCTTGGGCAGCGCGAGTGGATGATCTTATGCAGGAAAATGCAATTTCTGGCTTCAAGGTGGCGGATCAAGTTTCTACCTAATAACTGCTTATTATAAGGTGTTATATGATCGTACCTCCGAAGACCGTAAACATAGCGGGTACAATTATTGAACGCAACTTGCAGTTTGTGCGTAGAGCTCGAGTCGAGCTTGCTATAGACGACTTCTGCATAAGATAGGATTGGCAGAACCAATTGTAAAACCAGCTTCTTTCTGGTCTCTACCGGTACGAAGGCTGCAGTCATCCGAAGATTTCTGAGAACATAGTAAGTTTTACTAACGCAAGAGTTTACATGATCCTCGCAGGACAAGGACGAGTTTATTTGGTAGCCGAGATTAGTGGTCTTACTCACAAATTTTAGCTCAGCGTCATTGAGGAAAATTGGGGGAACGTCGAGATCCCGATAAGGAGTTTTTGCAATAGGTAAGACGTATGATTTTAGAGGGTTCAGTTTCAGCATGTTTTCGTTTGCCCAGTTTGCCACTATATATAAATCCTCGTTAAGTCTCGCGCATAGATCTTCTGATAGACCAAAGGGTCTGGACATATACAACTGCAGGTCATCAGCATACGCATGCATGGTTACATGCTTGCATATACTAAAAATGTCATTTATAAACATAGTGAATAGAATTGGGCCTAGAACTGAGCCTTGCGGAACTCCACTTGTAGTACCCTTATAAGACGAGAGATTCTTCCCAACCCTCACTCTTTGAGACCGACCATATAAGTAGCTAAACATGAGACGAACTGACGCATTGGAAAAGCCGAAATTAGACAAGAGTTTCCTACACAGTAATGAATGGTCCACAGAATCAAACGCTTTTGAGAAGTCTAGCAGGCAGAGTAAGCTCAAATGGCCCAAATCATATGGCACTCTAATGTCATCCAGAATTTTTACCAGAGCAGAAGAACAACTATGTCCAGGTCGGAAGCCTGACTGAAAATTATGCATTAGATCGAAAATGTTTAAGTGCTGGACAATTTGTTCGGCCATGATGTGCTCACAAATTTTAGACAACGAGGACAGTAAGCTTATTGGGCGGAAATCGGACGGTTCGCACGCATTTGATTTTTTTGCGATGGGAATGACAGTTGCAACTTTCCATAGCTCAGGATATTTTGAAGTAGTGAAACAGTGGTTGATAATATGCGCAAGTGGGCTTAATACATACGGCAAAATACACTTAATAAACCTAATCGAAATGCCATCAACACCATTGGCATTTGATTTGATCTTTTTGATGCAACGTGCTACATCCTCTTCACTCACTGCGCAAAATTGAAACTCATTCGGACAAACAATCACAGGTTCATCCGAACATGGAGATGCAAAGGAGGTCATAGATGTCGAATTAGATGTAGAATTAGCAACAAAATAATCATTTAATTGGTTTGGATTGATTTGACACGTTTCGGTTTCTTTATTACATATACTGAAGCTTTTCAGGTTGTTCCATAGCTGCTTAGATGGTAAAGTTGGATTCAATTTTGATATGAAGAATAGCTTTTTGGAATACTTGATGGCATAATTAGCACTATTCCTGGCTTCTCTATATTTCTCCCAGTTTAGCGAATTAGGGTTTCTTTTCCATTTGCTGTACGCTCTATTCCGCTTTTTTAGTGCCAATTTGACAGACTGCGTAAACCATGGGCAATTATTATTGGTAACATTGCGTGTGCGCAAGAGAACATGCATATCAAACAAGCTTTTTATATTGCTTATGAAGAAAATCCAGTGCCCGCCTTATTTTCTCAGTAGAAGGATATGGATATGTAGTAAGTTCCTACCGAGTTTCATTGATGTGTGATGTGTAGTTCTAAAGTTATACACAAATCTTGAGTTGATCAAAAAATGCCACGCCCCATATCCTACGCCCATAAAATTGATTGATTCATGTATTGTGCTCCTGTTTACTCATGTATGCAAAGTTTCAGTTCTCTAAGTAGTCGGGAAGTGGGTGAAAAATTTATTACTAGATTTGACGACATACAAACCTGATGTGAATCCAATATAAAGCTTATAAAAATTATATAAAAAAAAACTTTTTAAAAATAAGCTTTAATGTACTAAAAAGTAGAAAATAAGTTGTTTCCAAGTCACCTGTATCTTACTATCCCTAAAAGCTTGGGGCGCTCATGTGTTCAATATTTGTCAAACAGTTACCACAATATTTTATTTAAATAATTTTTTGCAAATAGATTCTAGTAATGAAAGATATTTTGAATATGGATATTGAGCGCACAAGCTTTTATTAATAGTAAGATACAGGTGACTTGGAAACAACTTATTTTCTACTTTTTAGTACATTAAAGCTTATTTTTAAAAAGTTTTTTTTTTATATAATTTTATTTTCTACTTTTTAGTCTTCCATAAATTCAATTTTAGAGCTCTGAAATTTTTCGCAAAAAGAATTTTAAACTTGCAGAGCAGTACACAATATTTAGGGTATTCACAGTGTTTCCTATCGTCATATGTCATATCCTCAATTTAACAAATAATACGTGGCATATTTGTGACGCGGTGAGTTGTTGTTATTTTGCCAGCAGGGCGCGGCAAGTAAGTTCCTATCGTTTTTCATTCATGTGTGGTGTACCTATAATTATAAACTGAAGCCCAAGTGTGTAGTTGCTTGAAAAGTGCCACGCCCCTTATCCTACGCCCATAAAATTTTACCAGTGGGACGACACATCCAAGAGGCGACTGCATACGAAATTTCAATGCTGCACGACCTTTAGTTCCAAAGCAAATCGAGATCAAAAATTTTGTTTGTATGGGGGGTGCCACGTCCCCTTATCCTACGCCCATAAAATTTTACCAGTGGGACGACACATCCAAGAGGCGATTGCATACGAAATTTCAATGCTGCACGACCTTTAGTTCCAAAGCTAATCGAGATCAAAAATTTTGTTTGTATGGGGGGTGCCACGCCCCCTTATCCAGTGCCCCCCTTATTTTCTCAGTAGAAGGATATGGATATGTAGTAAGTTCCTACCGAGTTTCATTGATGTTTGATGTGTAGTTCTAAAGTTATACACAAATCTAGAGTTGATAAAAAAGTGCCATGCCCCTTATCCTACGCCCATAAAATTTATTGATTCATGCATTGTCATGGTGGTTACGCATGTATGCAAAGTTTCAGATCTCTAAGTAGTCGGGAAGTGGGTGAAAAATTGATTACTAGATTCCACTACATACCGGATGTGAAATTAATATAAAGCTTATAAAATAAGATATTAATATGATGATTTTTCTTTCGATTACTTTGGAATTAATCGTTAACCGAAAGAAAATAGCCAATTAATATAAATTTTCCGGTTAATCGGCCCATTGTACGGATAAGATATTCCCTTTTACTGAAATCTCTCTGATATTTTTGCAAAGCGGAGGATTTTCGATGAAGACAAGGAACATAAACTGTAGTCGGAACGTGGAAAAAGCGGGACACTGGCATATAAAGTGGGACCGCAATACCTTCTAACTTGTGTCGGATTTTTGACAGTTTAATACGCCATTTTCTACACATAAAAAATTGCATTTAGAAAACTCTTGAAGCTATTTAGAACATGTTAATATGTATGTAGATATATGAAATATTTGCCAAAAATTTCACGTAATGTTGCAATTTCCATAGGAAAAGTGTCGATTTTTTCAAAAATCTGTTATTGTTTTCGTTATAATTTTTGACACATTTTTTTAATTTATTACAAAAAAACTACATTTAGAGATTAATTTAAATTCAGGCCAGAAATATATTAAAGGGCCACAATATAACAATCTTTCGTTTATATCTTTATACAAAGTTTTCTAAAAATTATATTATACATTGTAAATGCTGTTCTACTTACATATCATATTCTACGATTTTCTGTGCATATGTGGAAAAGTCCTTAAATACGCGAAATAGACAACTCTGAAGACGACACGCTAAACTTAAAATCGACAAATGTACATACATATACGTACGTATACGCGACCAGTAGATCCCCGCCAGGCTGCAGCAGATGAGACTGCCACAACAAGCAGAAGCAAGGCTTAAAGCGGCCGGCCTGAACGAGCAATAAACGGAATATTGCAGCAGCATTTGCGTACTTCATATTTCCGCCGAGTGGAAAACAGCAGCTCGCCATTGAGCTTTTAATTAACAAATTTCATTTCCGCTATTTTCGTTTGGGCCGGGCCGCCACTGTAGCAACAGCAGCCGCGGGGCATGTGAGCAATGTACTTTGTGCTTTTGCGGAACGATGTTCGGGGGGCGCGGCGGCAGCGGTGCCTGGCCGCAACACTTTCGGGCAGGCGCGCTGCGTGGGTTCGCCTACATGAGAAGTGTTTTTCTTTTTCGCTCGACGCGAGCTGTTTTCGAATTTTTTCGAATTCACCCCTGCTCCCCTGTTCGGCATCATGGGTTTTAAAAATAGCTCGTGACACTTTTCGTTTCATTTCACGCAAGAGCTTTTTCGCTTTGCGTGCTCCACAGCCGAGGGCGTTGAAGCAATTGTAAAAACTTATATGAATATCATCGTACGCACAGCTACATTCAAACATGCACAGGTTTGTATTGACATGTACAGGGTGCGTGCAACTAAATGTTAGTCTATAAAGAATAATTTAAAATTTGTACTTTTGAAAATTTATCGAGACAACAACTACCATTAACGTTGATGGGGCCCCCGAATCGGCTAATATACGGAGCAGGGCTCTTATGCGAATTATCTTGAGTATAAACTCTTTTTCTCGAACTAAATCTCATCCGTACTTACTGATTTTCGATAGCAACTGGTAACACGCCAGTGAATCCTAACTCTTGATACCCTGACTCTCACTCTAGAGTCGATGCGATGATCTCCACTCGCTCTCAATGAAGTGATTAAATCTGCATATGAGCGTTTCTGTTTCCCAGAGCTTTGCATGGCAGAAACACAAACAGCAACATTACTCTCTCCGTCTCAATGGAGCAATTGCGATAGCAAAATACCCTAGATTTTCTATGTTTCATGGGACTTCGAACTGATTTATGCTATACATGAGGTAAGTACTCATAGTCCCATAAAATTGTTCGCTGCATATCTCAGATACAAAGCACATGCGGAAAGGAGTTGGATATTTCGAGTACTTGCCGATTTTTTATATTCTTGCCTGTAAAATATTTCTAGAGTATGAAATAAATAATATCATATTTACTACTGACAATCAAATGTAATAGATTTGAGACATTTCATAAATAAAGTGATACTTAAATTTCTTTTTAATACGTAAAATTGTTTTTAGTAAAACTGAATATAAACCTGGCAGATATTTCAATGCTAGTTAAGCACTTTTAATAAATCGATAATGTTTGCTGGCTCTCATTTTTCGGGTGAGCTTACAGTTTCCAAACTTGCATTCGGGTTGCTAGAAATTTGGCTTATAGTAAATAACTTGACATAACACGACCGATTTCAATATCTCAATATTTTTTCCCCCGTGAAAGTTAATTAGTTTGCAAATAAAAATGTGCTGAAGCTCCCGGTCTATAATCTTTGTGTGAGGACCTACTATTGAAGATTAAAATAGAATTGGGATTTTACGAGCATATCTCTATGAATAGGGAAGTGCATATTATTTACGATTTGGAGTGATCATATTCCTTAAGTGACACCAATATGCCGATAATATCAAAATAATTAATATTTTAAAAACTACCAATTCGACAAGCTGCAAGATTAGAAGCCCCTGAAATTCAATTACAATGTGTAACAGGATTAAGATTCTCTAATTTAATATAAACATTATAGTATATTATATTAAGTAGTAGTATTTGTAGTATTTAATATTAGCTTGTTCCAAAAATATTTCCCATTTAAAACGACTGCTCTATAATAAAATACCGTGATTGGCATTTATCTTTATTATTATGAACATGCGTTAAATAAATATTCTTTCCCACCGTGATACAAATTTTTTTATTCCGATTTTATAAAGTTCTAGGGTTCTGAACTCCAAAAATTTTTGGAAGGCGTTTCTTGCCGCATCTTGTGAGTTGAAGCAGTTTTCGAAATGGGTGAATATGGACCGTGAGGAAGAATTTCATAACCCAGTTCGATCGATTTCTGCAGGGTTGATACTTCGAAATGGACCCTTTCTATTGGTCAATGTCGCATGCAAGTGCCGCTTATGCATCTGTTTGATTTGTCGATAATATGTTAGAATACTTTATTACTTTATTGTTAAGTACTGAACGAAGCATATGCTTTTTTTTTAGTGAGATAATATATTTTCATTATATTCTCGACTGCCGAAACTGTGGATCGTTTCATCGTTTTCGGTTTAAAGATGCTTTTGGTTTCTTAAGTACATTATTAAGTTTCTTAAGGATATATTGGACGTGGTATAAAAGCGGTCCAACTGCATTTCTAATAAATAACGGAAGCACCTCATATATTTACGAAGTAATCATCTCGAAAATCGTGTTTTATTAATCAGACCAGAGTAGCTTACAAACCCGCGCAAAATGTGCTGGCAGAACAAGTGAACAGGACATTAACGATTCTGGGCAGAAGCAGAACTAACTGCTGTGGACAGGAGTCCATATAAATACTTAAAGGCAACACATAAATTAACATAAAGATATTTGGATGCTTGGCTATGGCACTCATCCCAAAGAATAAATCGCCAAAGTGTGTTTTTTTAAGCGAAAGGATATCGGATATTCGATTTAGGTCGAAAAGAAGTTATTACACGGAGAGGTGTAATTTTGAAAGAGAATATCAAAGGTTACACTTTAATTTCCTTACATTCTCTGAAGTCGAACATGATGTAAGTACATACATTGAAAACAGGTGATAACAAATCGAAATGAAGTTCATTATCATTTGGGTTTCTGGATGGAAATGACAATGAAGTGGGGAAAAAATCGAAGGTCAATAATATTATATGATGGAAAAAAGCTCGAGGACTGGATTTCACAATGTCATATGCAATGGCAAATCTAGTCAAGCAAATGATAGCAGGCTGTCAGCGCATTTAGATATGTTGACTTTTCGCACCACTTTTTGCCACGTCAAACTGCAGCGAAGTGGAAACATGCATTTCATTTCTAGGCTATGTAGCAGAATTAGCCAAAATGGCAACATGTTGGCAAATGGGGTCATATGACAACAGCTGATGTGCACCAAGAGACCAAAAGAGCAAATTAAATATTTTGCGAAATTCACAACACAATAGGAAATTTTCCTACCATTTCAGTTTAGAAAAAAAAAGACATGCAGGTAGGGTCGAGCGACTTCACACAGTGTATCGCCATATGGAATCGTAGACACACCCACAAATCGGATCTTGATCTGAAGCTGCAATGCAATTCAGCAAGTCACGACGCGTCGTGTTTCGAGTAGAACAAGCTAGCTGGACAAAATTATTTTACACTGGAAATGAATAGATAAGATTGAAATATAAATAAAATCGTTCTAGAGGTGGGATCGGAAATTAGCGGTTTCCAAGCTGTGAAGGGCTAAAGTTATTTTTAGACTTTTTTCATATAAGAGCCTATAACTTTTTCAATTGAAGAGGTATTATGATGAAAAAAGTGATGTTTTACAGAGGACAAAAGCAGCTTTCTAAGGAATATATTTGAAACGTAAAAGAATATTTTCTATAACAAAAGTTATAGAGCCTCGAAATCTTATTTTATGATTCTGAACTTAAATGTTATGTTTTTATCAGTTCCAAATATGTAAAACACTTTGTATTGATTGCACTCTTCAAAATAATATAAACTTGCGATATATGTGCTTTAGACGGAAAAATTAAGTTCATGTATTCGTCCATCCAATATAAATACAAATTAAAAACCTTTCATAAAATTAATTAATTAATTAATACAACCTTGTAACGTTGTTCTTTCTCGATAAAAATTTACACAAACCAAGCATATAAAATTTTATTTAATAGAATGTTATTTAATAGAATAACTTCATTTATTAAAGATAATAAAACTCAATTTCAATAAGAAAGCAAAGTGTAGTACATAAAAGTTTTTACAAATTAATTAAAACCTGTCCTATTAAATAAAATTTGTATATCAAATATGTATATCTTTTTAGCTTTAATAAAATGAAATAATGTATCAGAATCAGATTCAGAAGAATCTGAAGTAATATCTAAGTTATATGAATTCCTGACAATTGCTGTTTCTAAAGAAATTAGTGAATTTTCAAAAATCAAAAAAAAAATAGTTGAACACATTTTAACAGCCTAATATTTCTGGGATACGAAGGACACATTCACATCTGACGCAGAACAAAAATTCAGCCGAAATACATGAGGCACACGAAAGTTTCGATCCAACAAAGAAAAAAACGTTATTTTTTTACACCAAAAGTACCACATTTTTCAAAACAATTTACTATAATAACAAAACGTATATATTTGGAATTTTTGCTGAAATCAAAAAGTTTTGACCTTCAACTGTGAAATCCATTTGCACCTTTTAAATAATATATGCGTTTCACGATTGTACACGAATTTAACTTACACGTGCTCAATTCAAATTCCAAATGTAAAAAACACTTGTACACAACTTCTCTCTTTGATACCTCATTACTCAAAACTTACCGTTATGTTTCAACTAAAATTTATTATTTTCCTCTACCTAGTCATTTGTTTAAAAAATTGTGTTGTTGTTTTTGAAATTTGAGAGAATGACTTTTGTCCACCTAGCTTGTTCTACTCGAAACACTGTGCGACAGAGCGGATGGTACTATGCAATATTAATTTTTTTCCTATACACTTTCCAATTTTATGAATTGCATTACCAGCAATAATCTGACAATAAAGAAATATTCCTTACTTGACAACGTGATACAAACAGTGTTTCAATCAGCTGACACAAAAATTTGACGTCAGTCTCAAAACGCGGAGTTCCAATGATTATTCTTTTTCTTCTTAATTAGTCAATAACAACCCGTTACCGGGTTCTGACCTGATATATAGCTTCTCTACAGGCGTCCCTGCTAGGCGCGCCAATACCTCCTCAACTTGGACTTTCAATCGGAGAGAGGATGCTACTTCTCGATTGCTAACCGAGCTCGTTGGAGCACCTATTGGCTAGAGTTATTATCCACTCTGTCTAGAAACTGCCAGCGTTTTCGCTGCTAATGGCTGTGCCAGTATATGAAAACTTCTTAACATCTTCAATGGTGCAGTTTCCAGCAGCCCAATGGGAGTCACAAGAAACATTTCGGGCTTGCGGACCTAATTGGAACTGCTCACTTTCTCGCGATGAATTGGCAATTCTCCAAGAATATTCTTTGCCATGAAAAGCTTCTCAACCCGATCAGATTCGGTTAATGTAGGTCCCGTTAGCTTGTGCGAAACAAGTTAATGCGAGAAAGCTAGGCCTAAGCGCCAATCAATAATTATTTTTAATATTGAATATGACGGTGAAGTAGGTTAATTATCGTAGGTTTATTATCAGTTCGACCTTATATGCAAAATATTGAAAAACAATAATGAATTTCAAAAATCGCAAACCATTGAAAGTACATAATAACGAAAAATAAACACATGACGAATTTTTCTAAAATATAACCAAAAGTAAGAATTTTTATTTTTAAGTGATCATAATTTCATTCACTAGCTATGAATAGAATCAGGACTTAGTTTAATAAAAAAGCGCATATTTTTGTTTCGAACAACAAAAGGTTAGAGAAATGAAGCGATGTGGCACAATATAAATTAAAAAGTGGCATGAACATGAAAAACAGACAGAACCACGAGCGCAATATAAATACGAAATACACAAATAAATAAATGGGGGAAAAAATAAAAATAAATAAATTCGCAGTTTGGCAGAAAACTGCGCACGGCAACCACTTCCATAGTATGGAAGGCCAATTTTTTTCACACCTTCTGCTTATTATAGTATGTACGTATACACATCTTTTCCAAATATGCGCTAAGCGAGGAACACCATCTAACCAGGCTTCTATGTAAATGCCTTGTATTAGCCCAGGATTTGGAACAAAAACTCAGAGAATTATATGTACCTACTTGTGCACCCAATGAAGGGAAGGAATATTTTTTGGGTGCTGAAACATATCAAAAAAGGCTGAAAAATGCAATTTTATTAGATCGAGAAAACAGCTCCCAAAATAAATAAATAACACCCCTAAAAATGTTCCAAAACAGTTTGAAGAACTCTGACCATTAACTTTCGCACTCAAAATCAACTGAAATTAGTTGTTGGGAAAAATCGCCCATGGTACCATTTGTAACATTTGATAGCCTGCTCCTTTAGAAACCGTGTCCTCAAAGTACGTGATTGTATTTGGTTATTATATCCTTAAATAAATTACTAAACCCCTAATTCTAAGTCACCAACTTTTATTCCTATTCATTATATACATATGTATGTATGTATACAAGGCCTCTAAATTGTTGACTAAAACGTTGCCAAAATGCATACTGATAGCGTTAGAAAATACTAAAATTAATAATAGTTAAATCTATATTAAATTTCATATTTATGATATTGAATAGATAAGGCTTATTTTCTCGGCAAAGAATACTCTCGGAGAGTTGCCTTTCATCTTCGCTAGAAATGGCGCCGCACAAAGAAACAATTCGAAAAAAAACTCTTCTTCTTTTTTTAGATGGAATGCGTATGTTCTGGGAATTGTATCAATAGCACTTCATTCCAAACTTGCAATATTTTGGCAAGCCCTACGATCAAACCGCCCACCTACCACAATTTTATCTACAAAATCATTCAACGCGTTGTACCTAAGTGAGAAGGAAACTCACTTTGACTGCTCGAAATGCAATGCACACCTCGTCCGAACTCGCATTGTTTCTCGCATAATTTATTTTCAAAATATTTTCAGAGATCATTATAATAAACTCATCAACAAAAAACTGTTAGAGACCCGCCTTTAGAAAGATAGAGAAAGCGTTATGGACCTCTTCAGTTTCCTGGTGGACCCTGGTGGACTGTATCGAGCGCGGTTACGATACTCTTTCAAAATGCTCCCAAAATTCCAATTTGATTGAATAATGAAAATCTCTATCTCACTTCCGAGGAAATAAAAATGCTTATTCCTGAATACAAATCATTGCAATGAGTTTGAGAATGTTCTGAATTCCATTACTATGGAATCGTACGAAAATGAAGAGTCCCAATTTCCTTGGAATTGACATTGGAAGTTATTTGTACTGTGATTGAATTTGACCAGCGGTAGTTTAGTCCAAGCTTAGAATCATGCCAAAATGAATTTCTGCATATTGTTATTTATGAACTGCATTGATCATAGAATATACATATAAGTAAATATTTATAATATGAATGAGTTTTTGTAATAAATTGTAGAAATGCTGTGAAAAATGCACTCAAGGATGCAAGCTTTAAGTATTGAAAAGAGCGAAACAAACACACGCAGAGGAGAAAGTGTTTTTTTACACAGCATCTGCTTTCCGCTCTTACTCGGATCTTCAAGATACTAAAAATAAAACATTAGCAAACACAAAAGTGTAAAAAATGTGCGAATGAGCATTTTCATCTTTCTTTTTCGTGCTGAACAGTATTTGGGAATTGCAGAATGACTATTTTAAAGAGGAAACGCTCGAAAGTAAGAAAGCATGAGTCGGTTTAGCCCGATAGAATAGTACCCTACACCATATTATTAATACTCTGGCATGTGTACAACACAAAACATGGGTATATTCGATTTACCGCCTCCGTGGTGGGCGCACCACGCCCATTTTCGGAAAATTTTAAAGCAATGCGGTATCCATAAATGGATGCTCTAGTGAATATAAAACGGGTTTTATGAGCCTGTTTTATTCAGCAACTACATATACATATAGTAGGCGGGCCACTCCCATTTTTATGTATGACATGTAAGGCTAGCGCCTTAAATCGAATACGAAATTTAATTCGTTTAAATGTATAAGAAGTTGAACGAGAGCCATTTTACCGACAAAATTCCGAGATAAGTGTGTGTTCTGATAAATTCTTTATACTTATATCTATGCGTAGGATGCCTCCTTTGGGGCATTACCATTCTAGCACAAATTTTAAATACGCTGTTACCATAGGTGTAGGGTATAAATGATATGGCTAAAAATATTTTGAACTGCGGCTGTTGCTGAACACAAATAAAATCAACCGAATTCTCGCCAGTTTTGACAAGTTGACGCATTACAATACTTTTTTATGTCACCTTTTCCGCTACATCGCAACGCTTTTACGTCCAAACATTCATAAAATGTCTGCTTTTTACGATTTTTACAATTTACATAATCGCGTGGAAAATTTTGTCGCATTTTCAGGGAAACTCACCTGCTCTGCGCTTTCTCGAAATTAATCCCAGCTGTTTTACGCTTCAGGCTTCGATTCAATGCGAAACGCATCAAGAATGCGTTTCCTTGAATACTCAGAACTTCGCTAGAAAAATTTCGCTTTCACACACAAATTTACGATATTTCTTTTGTATCCTTTAGCATAAAATTAATTAAACTTCGAAGTTGACACGATCTTCGGCTGATGAACGCACACACACACGCACGCACTTCTTCATACGCGCACGTCACGTAACGCTGCACGCCGTAACGTAACGTTATTCACACGTTCGGTTCGTGTCTGCGTCTCAATGTCTAGTAGCGTTGCGAATTTAATGCGTCCACTCGCGAGCGTTGGTCGAACGAAAATGAATCTTGGCCTGCGCTCCGCACACCTTGGCCGAGCAGAATCCGCTGCATACAGTCTGAGGCAGCGGGCGTTCTCGCGATCATCGGTCGGCTTTATACTGGCTTTTCACGAAATATACCCAAAAGTTTATTAATAATCTCTGTCGGAGATCAGCGGGGAAATCAAAGCGCCGGGCCGCCCCTCCCTCCGTCACTATCGGCGACCAAAGTGTGCGGCGGGATATATTTTTGTATTTTCCGCTAGATATTTAAATAATTTCGCGGCACAAACATATATCCGTACGTGGGCTAACATACAGCCAGGTACATTTCTGTTTAATCACTTAATTCCATTTTAAATATGATCAAACCTTTGAGAGAAATTTCCTTTCTACTTGAAATACGTTGTTTGCAGTGTTTCTTAACCCACAGACGCCTTGGCTCGACCTTTAAAATGTATACATATTTCATTTGGTCAGCTTGGTTATGCCATAATTCTTTGACGCCCCTTAAGAGAACGTAAATTTTTGAGTATCAAATAAGTCACTTTCATTATTAAATAAATATTTGTTTATTAGTACGAATGTGACAGTATTTCAAATTGTAAGAAAAATGAACTTAAATTAAATAAATTTACAAATTATCTGCACGTCGAGCAGAGCTGGAATTTAGGGATAGAATATCGGTATATGTACGCCGCCGTGGCTCAGTGTATTTGAGCTCGTTCCCTAACGCGTGGAGTTATTGGAACAAATCCCAGCCGACTCATGCCGTCTAAAAAAGAGACTATTCGTGCGAGGGGGCTAAATAAAACAATGATTTTTTGGTACTTTACGGGGGCTAGTGATTTGTTCTATTAAAAATACAAAAATTAAAGCTTAGCTTAAAGTTTAGCATCGCGCTTCGAATGTCGACTTTCAAGTGGCAGTGTTGCCAGAATCGACTTAAAACTACATTTTACCATAAAAATAAAGCTTGTCAATCCTATTCGAAAACTGCTATATAATTAACTTCTAGGTACCAATAACTTGCCCTTTAACTGCCAAAATAGATTGAGCATGCACAAATTAATGGGAGAAACCTAAGCTTGAGTCTTGTTCTACGGGCTGTTACGCCAATTTTATACTACACCCGTGTCCGCAGAAAAGGCAGTTTACGAGTCACGCCCCTTCTTAATAATAAAGATTATTGCATGTTTAATTACTACATATTATGAGCTTTTACAACAACATTAATGCAACATTCAATATTAAGTTTTTATTTTTATTCCACTTACTCGAGAGAGCGTTCTCAATTGCAGGCAACTTTTGTGGAGAAGTGTTTCAAAGCGACTATGGGACGTGGCTTTATCGCTCTCTGCCACCTTATCAGAGTATTCATTTAATCATTTAACGCCAATTGTAAGCTTTTCACATGGCAAAGAATTTCCTCGGATAGCTGCCGTACTCTTCGCGAGAAATGGCGCCGTGAAAAGGAAAAATTATAAAACAACTTACCAACTTTTGGTTGGTATTTAGTATTTGCGGGAAGACCAAAAAGCAGCCTCTCGCATTAAAGACCGAGCACTTATCCACTGCGACGTATAAAACGTACGTAATAATGTCCTGCGCGAAATCGGAGCAACAGATTCGTCCGAACGCGGCGATATCAAGAATGGCATTGAATTTGTTACTTTCAATGCGTATCTTCAAGGTACAGAAACATCTGACCGTGATAACGAACGAAATAACGGCAATCGAAAGATCTCATTTCAAAATAAATTACTACATGAATATTTCAAAATCGTAGAAATGACGACATATGCGACATACATACATGACATGTAGACACTATCATCATTTAAAGTGTCAGCTCAATCTCTCTGGCAGTGAGGTAGGTGTTTATCGGAATGCAAATTCTTCAAAATGCACCCTAGCGAAAAAATTATAGGTGCAAAGCATTATATCGAAATTCAACGTACGTAAACATATTTTTTTAAATTTATATTTTATTTAAACAGTTGTGTGATATGGATTAAAAAAAACATATGCTTGTTTTATTCATTCCGCTCTTATAATAATAATAATTAATTAATTAATAAAGTAAAATAAACTTACTATACTCTGAAGGAAATATTTATATGTGCAAAAACAAATTAAATTCGTTAGGAATAAGAACAATACGTAACTAAACAGAAAATTCTATTTTAATATTTGGTGCGGCCCCCACCATTGTAAATATCTTGGCTTAACCGAAATGGCCGTGAACTAATCAACGATTGCAGCACATAATCATAAATTTTAGCCCCTTCTTTCTTGATCGCGCTTTTCACTTCTTCGAGGGTTTCATACTGTCGTCCATTTTTGTAAATTGTTGGAATAGAATGCTCCATATACTAGAATGCTCTAAAATATTTGTCCACTTATAAATATTTCGCGACAGCTAGTTTAGTTACTTAAGTTTCACATTTTGTTGCTGATAATTTCCAGGAGCTTATCACTGTATCTGCCACACCTCCTTCTGAGTCCAATATGTACCCGTGTTTTAACGGCGTAGTGCACAAACACAATTTTTTGTCTATTAAAGTTAATGGCAGATCAATCAAAAAAAATTCATGCGAACCTGCAGCCAATTGGAAAGACAAACGTTATTTATTTCTATATGAAGCAAAGAGATTTTAAAAGTAATTATTATTTCTAATAATTTTTCAAGCAACTAAATTATCGATACAAAAGAATTTCTGTTAAAGTTTGCAAACGCCAGGATTTTAACTCATGACTGGTAAGTAATTGTTTTAATTGGACCATTACTAGGCAAATTTAGCACTTAGGTGTGTATATTACGACTTTCACGCCAGAAAAGAATGTTAGCGAGATCAAACACTACCCCTTTCTTCCCAAACTCATGCAACGGGCAATTTATGCTGAAATTTATTTCTTTATGAATCCTCTGCAGGTGCTTCAAAGGCGCATGGGAAAGAAAAACAGAAAAAGTTTTCGTAGAGAATTTCATTAAAAAAGGGACCATTATCTACAAATTTAAACCTTTTTAAATAAACGGATAGCATTTCAATTAGGAACGCATCAGCAAATTTTAACACGCAAACGAAAAAACCGCGAACAGAAACATCAAAAGTCGAAATTGCAGGGAGCATAAAAGCAATGATGCCGAGGCACAGTGGTCGATCTCGCAACAGAACCACCATAAAAATTAGACTTTTGGAAAAGGGAACTTTTTCTTTACTCGCATTTTTAGGGTTCCATTCCCCAAAGGGGATAAAATGGGAATACTTATAAGGTCACTTCTGTTTTCGGAGATGTGTACATAAACAGATCTTTGTTTCAACGAAAAAAACTGAAATTTGGTATTCATTTTTTCACTAAAAAACTTAGGAAATAAGTTTTGAAATTTTTTTTTAAATTTTAAAGAGAGTTGGGTCGGCCAAAAGAATATATATTTTTATATAGTATCGCATCGTCTGGGGTATCATTAAAAAGGGCTATGTCCGCAGATTCCAAAAATAACTGTTCGGTGGGATCACTAATTTGTAGTACATTTTGTTCTTCTCTCTGCTTACTCTAACTGTTCTTTTCCAGTCTGTCGCTATATTTTCCTATTTCATACTCCCGCGCCACCTCTTTCTCTGTTGCTTTCTCGTTTTCTTCACCTTTTTATACACTTTTCCCCTGTCTAGTAAGCTAGTGTCGAAATATAGCAAATTTATACATATTACACCGTTTTCGTTAATTTTGAATGGTATACAAGCGGTTAAATATCTTTGTAAACTCTGGCGCCAAAGCCTTATCAGTTTCCAATATAATCCTTTTAGGCTACAAATTTAATACCGCCAATATGCAACATTCCGCCGACTGTGGAACGTTGCAATTGGTGCCGAGACAATGAAACACGCCGTCCATTGCATTCATATCACATCAGGGACACTATGCGGCCTTACTGCTGCTTCCGCCGTTTTCCTTCCTCTCGTACTTTTTCCTATTTTTGCAACGACTTTCATTCTTGATTCACCTTGATGAATTTGTGATGTGTGGCTTGTGCGTTCCGCTGACGCAGATCTAGCACGAAACATTGCCGTGGAATATGAAGCCCCAAATTTATGATACGACCAAACACTACTTCTGCTTCCGTGAGCGAGATGTCACGATGCAAATGTGACATATGTATGCCCCGGGGGTATTCATTCATGTGCATGTGTGTGTGTGTGTCGATGTGTGTAAGTGCAAGTGCGTAAGTGCGTTTAATGGGAATTTATTGGCTCCTCCACGAGTGTTGTTAACTGCACTCAAGGTTTCATTAAGTACAGAAGCATTTCTTGCCACACTTCCAGCATAGATAAATCCCCCTTATGCAGGGCTTTTCTATATTTATTCTCTCAGCTGAACTAACGCTTGCCAAGGAATAAGTAATGTGGTTTATTTCGTAGTTAGGCGCTCCAAGTTATGAGATTTGCGAACTTGCTTGAAAGTGCGACATCGGCGAGGGGAAACTAAATATTCCAAAAATGTTCTCTAGAAAATATTGTTAGTAGGTACAGCACAACGACTACAATCTTTTCAATAAATTCATTCAGCTTGACGGTGTAGGGCGCTGGGGGTTGGCAGAATGGGACCGATTTGTTTTTCCGCTGTCGGAGGAGTGGTTCCGTTGTGCACAAAAAAATTATACGGAGAATCCGAGAGTGTTTCATCAGCGTTAACTACACAATCCTTAATGTACAGTTTGGTGTGGAACTACAGCCAATAATTAGGTTCATATTCCTTCGAAGATGAAAATGATCATACACAAACCATCTCTGGGAAGGTATACCGGACCATGTCAGACAATTTTTTACGCCTGACAGCTCTGAGCAATCCTGGCATAAAATTTCAGCATGTTGAAGCTGAAAGCGAGAGCCGCAAGAGCGACTATGGCGAAAGAACGTTTCGATGCTTAAATGATTTCAAAAATTGATTGACACCCACTGTTTTTTTGCGTGGAGGGGGGAGGGCGTGTAAGGTTCTTGATATACGAGCCTACGTGAACACACCACATATCTCGCGAATAATTTGCAACTTTCCGAACCACAACAGCCTGGGCTAAATCTATTATGCACTCACCTGGTATGGTGCAAAAAAACAGTACCTATAATAAGGAAAAAAAACAACAATGCGTTTCATGATTAGAAAGAGGAAAGAGCAATAAACAGTCTCTCACAGCCATATTTATACAAAAAAATCAACCCTTCATCTCCACTCATGTTACGTTGATATTACATCATCCCATGAATTTCAACTTTTGGTTCCACACTGAGAAAATCTAATAATAATAAATTCGTTAAAACTTTTAAAACAAAAATTAATGTTTGATTAATATCACTCATACGACCGGTACTCCAGCAACGTCGGTAACATCTTGTGTTCGTGATTCGTGTTCATTGATCGGTGGACAGCCAAGTGGCGAACGGGCAGCGGTTGTAGACGTCTTCGATTCTCGCATAGAGCGCATCCTTTACGCAACGTCCTTCTCTTCTGTAGGGGCGTACTCGTAAATCAGGCTGATGTTGAAAAGATTCGCCTGTAAGTTTCGAATTGTAACTGTTTCGTTTGAAGGGGTGAACCGGGAAACAAGGTTGCGTAGCCTCTGACTGACCATGAGCAAACACCCGAATTCACGCCTCTCTATTTTAAGCGTTCCTGTCCTGTACATCGCATTTCCTGGATGGCGGGGATCCCAACATCACATTTTAAGAGGCCTTCCACCAGTTGAATAGAGGCACCTTCCCTTTTGGGGAACAGAGGAATCGTGGTACTTATAACGTTTGCAGAGTTCGATTCAGAGGCATCTAGTCTTGAGACATGGGCTTTGATCGCTCTGCCTATAAGAACTAATTCGTTCACGACAAATGAATCAACAGTAATCAGCGAAAAAATTTCTTTTCCTTTGTATGCGCTCTCAATATTTGCAAAACGTTGCTGAAAGTCGATACCATGCTCAGAGGAAAGAAATTTAAATGAGTTTGGGGGAAGTGGATTTTGAAGAATGAAATCCCCATCGCATGATAACAGCAATCATATCCTCAACAATTTCTTTTTTTTATAATTTCAGAATAATACTGGACTAGGTATTTAGCATAGTCCACCTCCTTTCAACCGAGTTTCGGTTCCGAGTCCAAAAATTCTCGGAACAGAATAGTTTTCGATTCCGGCTTCACTCTTCCTGACAATAAGCATTTTCAAATTCTAGCACAGATGCCTTCCAGAAGTACTTAAGAGCCCATGAAGCTGCCTAATGAGCGCCAAAGCATACAAAAGACCGCCCGTATGAGAAACGCCTACTTGAAATGCGGGAGCACATTAATTACTGTATCAATTCATATTGCTACAATGATTATGATTAATTACAATTGATTGATTGTTGCTTGCGGCGTTCGCCTACTGACGGCTGCCGGCTTGTGGCATAATTGTTTAATGATGTAGGCATATGCCGAGAGTGCAAAAACACAGAGCATGGCGAAAAAACGATGCCCGCGGCAGCTGCAGCAAATGCGCGCACAGAAGCACTGACAACTACAACTCAGGCGTCAATGAGAGCTCTCGAAGCACAAATCGCCCAAGATGTTTGCAGTTGCCATGCATACGAGAACACTCACACAAACACGCACACGCACACTCATTAAAATCCGCTCGGGTCCATTTCTGGGCCATGGTTAATAAATCGTTTCCGGCTAGAGACATCTGCAACGCAACATGAGTGCCAACACAAGTATGTGTGTGTGTGTGTGTGTGTGTGTGTGTGTGTGTGTGTGTGTGTGTGTGTGTGTGGAACACATATGCAGCGGTAGGCAATTTGGCTCCTAATACGGCATAATTACAAGCGGAAATCCTTCGATGCCGAAAATTTCCTTCCGTTGATATAATTAAGAAGCCGGCGCCGAGAAGTAGCATATTCTCGGGCGCGGGGCACATATGCCAATAGTTTTGCTGCTAAAAAGCTGAGAAACAACACGCGCGCACACACACAAGCACACACTCCAAAAGGATGAACATAATTAATTGAGTTTTGTGGGTGTTACGAGTACCAAAGATTTCGTTCGGCTGTCAAGGGTTGCCGGCCGCCCCACGGCTGAGTGCCCGTCCAAATGTTGCACCATTAAGTGAATTCCTTGCAAGAACTGCTTCAACCTGCTTCTGATGAAACGAAACGAAGAGAAACGCCATGAGAGCGGCAAGCAAAATTGATTGCTTTCATTAACCAAAATGCATGGTTCACTCATACATTCTCAAAAATCCTCAAAGGAGTACATGCAGCAGCCAGCATTGGGAATGTTTCCGCACTTTTAGTCAAAGGACAAACTGTTTAGCGTTGAAGAAAGAAAGCCAACAATGATTCAACTGCAATACGTGTATCCGCATTTTGTTGCAAAGCGGCGAAACTAGCGGCAGCAATCAGGACCTTTCCTTAAGATATGCTTGCAACAATTGCATCATGTACGAATGGCTATTTCCAAAAAAACAGCAATCTCCTCAGAGTGAGCGAATCCAGCCTTTAAGTATTATCATCATACTATTAAGTAAAACGCTATTGCGCACGTCCTCATGTCACATTTACCGTTACTATGCACTATAGGTAATCTGACCCATTTTTGAGGCCAAAATTAATAACTGAAAGAAGTTTTGGTTAAAAAATTTGGGTTTTATAAAAAATATAGGGGGTCGAAAATTTGGGAGCAGAAATTGTTTAAACATTAACCTTTGTCTGTCCCGGGTCTTAAGTGGAACTTTTCACATACATTTTTTTAAATTTTTTAACAAGAGATTTATAAAATTGTTGTTTATAATTCATTATCTAATCTGATTTGACTTAATTCGCATTCATACGCGTAGCTTAACAATGTGTCCAAGCGATCTTCATATTCATTGGCACTCTCGTTCGAATTTTTAGATAATTCTGGAGTACAGAGCATGTCAAGAACTTCTCGTGGAAGTTGTATGCGTTTTCTTCCTTCTACTCGTCTCTTCAAACATATTGATGACATGAGCGGATCGGACATGTCCAAAGCCTTGTTAAAACGTCCAAAAGATTATTTTTCCGGCTGTTTTTCCGTGCATGATGCAGTCTATCAGAGTTCTATAGTTTGTAGCGAGACTCAGCAGCGTCTTCTCCAAAACAGCCTACCGGCAGTATTGTATGCTCAATGATTTCTTATGAGTGAGCTACAGACGTTTTAATTGCCAAAATAAATTCAGCATTTAGCCAGAGTACGTTTTTCTTCTGGAAGACGGCTATCTTCCTATGAGAGCTCTCCCATCTAACTGATGCATTTTTACAAAAAGTTCGCAATTTCTCCTTCAACGAGGCTGATTGCTCATTCAAAACACTGCGGCATTCAACTTGACCAATGATAAAATTGTAAACAGCAGAATTTTTCTCCTCTTTCTTATGTTAATCGACCCAAACTTTTGTAAGTTCGGTATATTTGAAGCTGAGGTTGCCAACGAAAAAATGGTATCATATCATATCATACTTCATACTATCATATCATATCATATCATACTATTAAATAAAACGCTATTGCGTGCGCAATGTTATGGTTCAGTTACCGTTACTCTGTTAATTTAACATTGAATGTAGCATTGTTTTTGCACAGTATTGTTTTGGGCAACATTTGATGAGAGTGAGAGAGTATGTTAGCATAGACTTGCAATGTTGTCGTGTTGTTCTCTGTACAGCAACAGTAATGCCTTTCATTCCACTTTCATGAAAAAAATGTTACATTTTGACTTACAGCTAACACTTCTTGCCGTATGGCCTCGGTTTTTGGACTATTTAGTCATTTTTCCACCGAAAGAGAAGTTTATAAAAAATTTAAGATTACAGGGGTAACAAAACAAAACTAATAAAAATAGCCACATTGGCAGATGTGAATAGAAGCCGTGCTACTGATTATTAGACAATGTAAATGACGGCAGATTTTTAGTGTTCGGTTAGATTTCATGGGAAATCAAAATAAGTTCAATTATCTAAGCAAGTTTTTAATTGAAGTCAAAATTTGAGTAGCTGCATACATATGTATGTATGTATATAAGTAAATGTAGACACTCTTTTCAAGAGTAGGCTACTTTTTATAAGCTTTATATTAGGTTCACATCCGGTATGTTTGTATGTATGTCGTCAAATCTAGTAATCAATTTTTCACCCACTTTCCGACTACTTATAGATCTGAAACTTTGCATACATGCCTAAACACGAGCCCAATACATGAATCAAAAATTTTATGGGCGTAGGATAAGGGGCGTGGCACTTTTTTATAAACTCCAGATTTGTGTATAACTTTAGAACTACACATCACACATCAATGAAACTCGGTAGGAACTTACTACATATCCATATCCTTCTACTGAGAAAATAAGGGGGCACTGGATAAAGGGGCGTGGCATCCCCCATACAAACAAAA
Organism: Neria commutata; assembly: GCA_963457695.1. NCBI lineage: Eukaryota > Metazoa > Arthropoda > Insecta > Diptera > Micropezidae > Neria > Neria commutata. Next base: position 22,070,085 of record OY735247.1, on the reverse strand, counting down.
TATTTGATCTCGATTAGCTTTGGAACTAAAGGTCGTGCAGCATTGAAATTTCGTATGCAGTCGCCTCTTGGATGTGTCGTCCCACTGGTAAAATTTTATGGGCGTAGGATAAAGGGCGTGGCACTTTTTTACCAACTCCAGATTTGTGTATAACTTTAGAACTACACATCACACATCAATGAAACTCGGTAGGAACTTACTACATATGCATATCCTTCTACTGAGAAAATAAGAGGGCACTGGATAAGGGGGCGTGGCACCCCCCATACAAACAAAATTTTTGATCTCGATTAGCTTTGGAACTAAAGGTCGTGCAGCATTGAAATTTCGTATGCGGTCGCCTCTTGGATGTGTCGTCCCACTGGTAAAATTTTATGGGCGTAGGATAAAGGGCGTGGCACTTTTTTACCAACTCCAGATTTGTGTATAACTTTAGAACTACACATCACACATCAATGAAACTCGGTAGGAACTTACTACATATGCATATCCTTCTACTGAGAAAATAAGGGGGCACTGGATAAGGGGGCGTGGCACCCCCCATACAAACAAAATTTTTGATCTCGATTAGCTTTGGAACTAAAGGTCGTGCAGCATTGAAATTTCGTATGCAGTCGCCTCTTGGATGTGTCGTCCCACTGGTAAAATTTTATGGGCGTAGGATAAGGGGCGTGGCACTTTTTTATAAACTCCAGATTTGTGTATAACTTTAGAACTACACATCACACATCAATGAAACTCGGTAGGAACTTACTACATATCCATATCCTTCTACTGAGAAAATAAGGGGGCTCTGGATAAGGGGCGTGGCACCCCCCATACAAACAAAATTTTTGATCTCGATTAGCTTTGGAGCTAAAGGTCGTGCAGCATTGAAATTTCGTATGCAGTCGCCTCTTGGATGTGTCGTCCCAGTGGTAAAATGTTATGGGCGTAGGATAAGGGGGCGTGGCACCCCCCATACAAACAAAATTTTTGATCTCGATTAGCTTTGGAACTAAAGGTCGTGCAGCATTGAAATTTCTTATGCAGTCGCCTCTTGGATGTGTCGTCCCACTGGTAAAAGTTTATGGGCGTAGGATAAGGGGGCGTGGCACCCCCATACAAACAAAATTTTTGATCTCGATTAGCTTTGGAACTAAAGGTCGTGCAGCATTGAAATTTCGTATGCAGTCGCCTCTTGGATGTGTCGTCCCACTGGTAAAATTTTATGGGCGTAGGATAAGGGGCGTGGCACTTTTTTTATCAACTCCAGATTCGTGTATAACTTTAGAACTACACATCACACATCAATGAAACTCGGTAGGAACTTACTACATATCCATATCCTTCTACTGAGAAAATAAGGCGGGCACTGGATAAGGGGGCGTGGCACCCCCCATACAAACAAAATTTTTGATCTCGATTAGCTTTGGAACTAAAGGTCGTGCAGCATTGAAATTTCGTATGCAGTCGCCTCTTGGATGTGTCGTCCCACTGGTAAAATTGTATGGGCGTAGGATAAGGGGCGTGGCACTTTTTTATCAACTCCAGATTCGTGTATAACTTTAGAACTACACATCACACATCAATGAAACTCGGTAGGAACTTCTACATATCCATATCCTTCTACTGAGAAAATAAGGCGTGCACTGGATAAATATTGTGTACTGCTCTGCAAGTTTAAAATTCTTTTTGCGAAAAATTTCAGAGCTCTAAAATTGAATTTATGGAAGACTAAAAAGTAGAAAATAAAATTATATAAAAAAAACTTTTTAAAAATAAGCTTTAATGTACTAAAAAGTAGAAAATAAGTTGTTTCCAAGTCACCTGTATCTTACTATTAATAAAAGCTTGTGCGCTCAATATCCATATTCAAAATATCTTTCATTACTAGAATCTATTTGCAAAAAATTATTTAAATAAAATATTGTGGTAACTGTTTGACAAATATTGAACACATGAGCGCCCCAAGCTTTTAGGGATAGTAAGATACAGGTGACTTGGAAACAACTTATTTTCTACTTTTTAGTACATTAAAGCTTATTTTTAAAAAGTTTTTATACCCTACACCTATGGTAATAGGGTATAATAACTTTGTGCCAAAATTGTAACGCATTAAAGGAGCCTTCCTAGGTATAGACATAAGTATATAGAAATGATCAGAAACACTTTCTCTTTTCATTTCCGGTTGTCCGTCTGTCCGTCTGTCCGTCTGTCTGCGTGTATGCAAAAAAAGAAAGAAGGAGTTGTTCGATTTGGACCAAATTTGGTATACAGTTACAGTGAACCTCGGGTTAGGTAAAGTGTTAAAATTATACAAATTACCCAAAGGACACGCCCACAACGGGTCTGTAAGTCCCACTACCTCGGATTTTTTTCGGTAAAATGGCTATAATTTGTGTAATTACTCATGGAAAAGATTAATACTTGGTATTCAAGTTAAGAGGTAGGTCTTCTATATCTCAGGAAAAAATGGGCGTGATCCGCCCACTATATAGCCGGCAAAATTTTTTCGGTAAAATGGTTACCAATTGACTAGTTACGAATATAAATGAATGAAATTCGGTTCCCAAGTTGATATATAGGTCTTAGATGCCATACAAGAAAATGGGCGTGGTCCGCCCACTATATAGGCGATAAACAAAAAATCTTCTTAACTTCCATAATATATACACCAGAGAGTCCAGATTTGGTTACTTCGTTCCTGGTAGGAATATCTTTTAATTATCCAGAAATGGGCGTGGTCCGCCCACCATGGGGGCAGTAAAATAAATATGCCGATAACATCTGTTGTACACTCGCCAGAGCATCAATATTTGGCATGTATAGTCCTATTAGGTATATCTTGTAGTCTGCCAAAAATGGGCGTGGTCCGCCCACTATGTAGGTTGTAAATCAAATGCACCCACAATTTCAGTGAATTATCACCCCACTTGGGAACATGGTGTAGGGTATTACTCTGTCGGTGAAACCCGACTGATACTTCCTTACTTGTTTTTATATAATTTTATTTTCTCACAAGACGAGTTTAAGTTATATTTTTGGTATTTGGTCTGTTAGTGAAATAAATTTTTCTTTCTAACTTTGGATTGGGAATCAAACAAAATGTTAATGACATATATGTACATATATTCCCACATAGGTGACTTAACTACAAAGGAATAAAAATACGCCTCATTTTTATATATGTACATATGTAGCAAGAGTAGGTGGGACTGACGTTGTATTAATAATTTTAGAAAGATATTGTAAAAGGGTAATAATAAAGGGCAGAATAAAAACAGATAAATCATAGAGAGGAAGAGTAGGACACCTTGATTTAGCCGCACAGTGGGTCAGAGGAAAAGTTGAAATTCCAGAAGGTGGAATACTAAGAATATGTATGTATACGAATTACACATGTTTCATGAAAATTGCAACTTTAGAAAAATCTGGAGGGAAATAGATTGGATTAAAATCTTTTTGGAAAACCAGCCTCAAACAATTTTTACTTATTATTTTCCACTAAACACCGAATTTTGTTATACTGATAGTAACAATTATATATTTGCTCCTTTATTTATTGCCTCCCGGATCACTAATACTACCTCCTTTAATTACTTATCCGGATTGAATAAGTTAACGCAATCTGTACGTTATCAACCAGCAAAATGAGCTTACTTCCTTTAATTAAAGTTTTGGTTAAAGGTGACAGCAGAGCTGACGGCTTTGTTACGTTCGTTCGGGTAACCAACATTTCTCTGTTGCTCTTAATTTCGAGGATACAGAGTTAAAATATTAACATTTTAAAATATAGTAGGTAATACGGATTTATAAAATTTTGGTTTTAAAATTACAAAAAAACAAGTAAGGAAGTATCAGTCGGGTTTCACCGACAGAGTAATACCCTACACCATGTTCCCAAGGGGGGTGATAATTTACTGAAATTGTGGGTGCATTTGATTTACAACCTACATAGTGGGCGGACCACGCCCATTTCTGGAGAATTAAAAGATATTCCTACCAGGAACGAAGTAACCAAATCTGGACGCTCTGGTGTATATATTATGGAAGTTAAAAGGATTTTTCGTTTATCGCCTATATAGTGGGCGGACCACGCCCATTTTCTTCTATGGCATCTAAGACCTATATATCAACTTGGGAACCGAATTTCATTCATTTATATTCGTAACTAGTCAATTGGGAGCCATTTTACCGGAAAAATTTTGACGCCTATATAGCGGGCGGACCACGCCCATTTTTTCGTATGACATATATGACCGCCCCCTTAACTTGAATACCAAGTATTATTCTTTTCAATGATTAATTAGACAAATTACAGCAATTTGATCGCAAAAAACCCGAGGTAGAGGGACTTATAGGTCCATTGGGGGCGTATCCTTCCACCGATTTGAATAATTTTAACACTTTACCTAACCCGAAGTTCACTGTCACTGTGTACCAAATTTGGTCCAAATCGGGCAACTCCTTCTTTCTTTTTTTTGCGTACACGCAGACAGACAGACAGACAGACAGACGGACGGACAGACGGACAGACGGACAGACGGACAACCGGAAATGAAAAGAGAAAGTGTTTCTGATCATTTCTATATACTTATGTCTATACCTAGGAAGGCTGCTTTAATGCGTTACAATTTTGGCACAAAGTTATTATACCCTATTACCATAGGTGTAGGGTATAATTAAGACGACCTCCATATCGGCGAAGGAAAAGTAGGAGAGTCGCCACGAAGTGGCGCGATACTGCTGGTGATATGATATGATATGATATGATATGATATGATATGATATGATATGATATGATATGATATGATATGATATGATATGATATGATATGATATGATATGATATGATATGATATGATATGATATGATATGATATGATATGATATATGATATGATATGATATGATATGATATGATATGATATGATATGATATGATATGATATGATATGATATGATATGATATGATATGATATGATATGATATGATATGATATGATATGATATGATATGATATGATATGATATGATATGATATGATATGATATGATATGATATGATATGATATGATATGATATATGATATGATATGATATGATATGATATGATATGATATGATATGATATGATATGATATGATATGATATGATATGATATGATATGATATGATATGATATGATATGATATGATATGATATGATATGATATGATATGATATGATATGATATGATATGATATGATATGATATGATATGATATGATATGATATGATATGATATGATATGATATGATATGATATGATATGATATGATATGATATGATATGATATGATAGATTCGGACACGCTGAACACGATGGCATACAATTTTTCCCTTATTAGGCCATTATGGCTTGTGGCCACTGATATATGCCATTAACATCTTTTAGCAAAAATTTCCTATAATAGTAAAAACTATTAATGGAAAATTGCAACTTTAGAAAAAATTTTCGGAACATGGAATTTTGATATAAAGAAGGTAACATATAATTTGTGGATAACATGACAAATTCTAGTTCAAACAGAGCTAGGAAGTCTTAAAAAACTCAATTTATATACACTTTTGTAGTTCTTTAAGAAATAAATTTTAATACCATCGAAGCAAGGCGCACAACTTACCCAAAGATGGACGACAGAAGACACCAAATGACTCGTAGCATGTGGCGCCCGCCTCCGAAAATGAAACGGCAGAGGCCGTCGTCGAAGGCGACATAATGCAGAACATGGCCAGCAAATAAAGTACAACTGCTGCAGTAGCCACAGCCCCAGCTGTGGCAAACTAATTCCGCATAGATAGTTTGCCCTGCTGCCGCTGGCGGTGATGGCGGTTGCGGTTGCGGTGGCGTTAGTGATGTGCGGCTTGGCCAAACTGTCATTAGCAGAATTTACAGCTGCTGTCTGTCAGTTGCTTATTGCTGCCTTACGGACGCGTGTCTTTCTTAGAGCCAAAACAAGTTAATATGTATTCATCTATTTCCGGAGTTTCCTTTACAAAATGTTTCTTTTAAAATAATCGAATTCGTTCAAATTTTTCAATTTTCATAGGTCATTTTACCCAAACGTTTTTTTTTTTATTTGAGCATGAAGTGAATACAACAAAGCAAGCAAATATCAGCCTGGATTTTATGTTCAGTCGCTTACCATAAATCGGGGAACTGTCAAACATTTTGCTTCAAAATAAGTTTGAAAATAAAATTGGAATGTAATTAGTCGTGATCATAACTTAACCATGTTTATTTTAAAAGAAAATTGTAATTTAGAATGATTAAATCTTCTCATAAAAAAAGGTTAGGAAAGTCTCCTGTACGGATACAGCTGTAGAATAATTGCATAGGTCCCGTTAGCTTGTGCCTAAAATAGAACGAGTACACTTCTACTTTTAATATAAGCATAATCCTGAATATGTGCAGCCATTTTTTCAGAATTATACTTTTCAGTCGCATCTCATTTTTGACGGGATATAGCTAGTTTCTTCAAAATTTCAATAAACATTAAACAAAAACTTCCAAGTTGACGAACATCTTATTTCGCGCGTGTTGTCTTTACTGTGTATGTTGTTTTTGTAGCTATTAAACAAACACCATGTTTTAGTGCATGGCGCTCATTTATAAATCCTTAAAAGTCGTTACAAGACTTATGGTTGCCAATTCTTCCAGTTTGTAAGCATTGAGGTAGGCTCCCCTTCAAGTTGGAAGGGCGGATATGTGCGACGTAGGCTACCAGCTCTCAAGCTCAAACCTGACATATAAATCTAAAGCACTATATAGTGTTCTCAAATGCTCATCAAATGTCAAAATTGGAAGGTGTATTCATGAAACACCCGTCGCAAAATGGTCCATTTGCACAAATAGGAAACCTGCGCGATTAAATGAATATCCTTACTGTATTGAATATACCACCGCTTTGATAACGAGGTAACGATTTTCCCTGGCAAAAGTTTGTGTAGAATGCAACAAATTCTAACTACAGTATAAACTCCCTCGAGTTAAATAGAAATATATAACTGATGTCAGTTCAAAAACTCGAAATAAATTGAACAGCCTATTTTTTCGAATATCGTAAAATAAAGTTTTCTTGGTATTCCGAACAATTCTTGGCTATGACTTTGTCGCAAAATTAACGCAGTGCAGTTTTTTATAAACGTTTAACAATTATGAGAGCTTTAATAATCAAGGTTTTTTTTGACGTGATAGAGCTTCTTCACATGTTCGCATTCAGCTATAAGAAAGTAGAGACCATGATTATTACTTGCAAACACAAGCTAACTGGAGAAAGCTTGATCTAAGCGCTTCCCAGTCTACTGCATTCAACATGTATGAATTCATAAAAAATATCTCCGTTATGTATTAACATCCATACGTAGTATCTAAGATATTATGGCAACTCTTTTCTTTTCGTTTAGAAGACCGTTTGCATTCACATTTATTACCCTTTAATGTGTACCATCTGACCTCGAGTCAATGCAAAGCTCCACATCGTTCCATCTTCTGTTTATATATTTGGCATTTGTATCTGTGTTGTTTTATTTCCAACAGTAACAACTTGTGGGCAACATGTACCATTACTACAGATGCTGCACAATTCGGCGTCAAAGTGGCACAGAGCGGCCCAGCCCGGCAATGGAAACTGCACGAGGACTCGCTGCACAAGTATGAACGGCTGCCAGAAGTAAAGATTTATGAGGCATTTTTGGCTTTGTATTTGGGTAAAAAGGTTTATGAAAATAATAAACAGACAATAATTGTAACTTAATATCGCAGCAAACAAAAAAAATTGCCAAGGGAAGTTAATTGAATGTAAATAGAACCAGAAGTCCCAATAAAATGCAAAAAATCAGTGAATCGGATAAAAGGTTCCAGACCTGCCTACTCCATGGAGGGCAAATATAACAAAGTAAAAGATAATACTAAAAATGCAAGATATGCGCATAATACGTCGGTGTAATCTGGCTTCTGTTACCGTGTTATGCCCTACACCTATGGAGCCGTTCCGGGTATGCTTGTCCGCCTGCCTGCCTGTCTAGCTCTGGTTGCCAGCGAGTAAGAAGTAGTTGTTCAATTTGAAACGAATTTGGTGCACAGTGGCTCTGAATCTTAACTTAGTTTAAGTGACGAAATTGTCTAAATCAGTTAGAGAAATCGCCTGCAATGGGCCTATAAGTAAACCTACCTAGGAATTTTTTCGGCAAAAAGGTTTTAATTTGTCCAATTGCATATTTCAATGAAAAAAAATTGGTATTCTAGTTAGAGTATCAACCCTCCATGCCATAAGGAAAAATGAGCATCGTCCCCCAACTATCAAGGCTGTAAAACTTTTTTGGTATAATTGCTCTCATTTTACTAATTATTTACTCAAACTAATAAAATTTGGTTCTTTTTGTTCCGTCCATTATGTAGGCGGTAACCGGCAAATCGTTATAACATTTTCGATATAACCTCAGAGTGTCCATATTTGGTCACTTTATTGCTATCATTACTATTTGGTATATATAATCCAATTAGGATTTGTTTTAAATTTTCTAAAAATGGGCGTGATCCACCCACTATATTGGCGGTAGGTTGAATATGCCCATAATTTAATTTCTCTCAGATTGATTATCGCCCCACTCGGTTACTTAGTACAGACTATTATTCTGTCGGACTAGCCAGGCTGCTGCTACCGTTTTTATTACGCACAAACGCAAGAACTATTACAATTTTCCTATAATAACTGATTAAATTAATTATTACCTTAGGACACACTCAAAATAAAACACACGCAAGCTCTAACCAAATTGGATTTCGTAGACTTTGTTGAGAATGTAATATTCTTCGAAAACTTAGCATACCTAAGTAAAAAAAATTTTTTCGGTTAGTACATGTAATTAATTTAAAAAAAATAGTTTCAAACCATTACTGTTGAACACTCAATGATAAACTTCTAAGTAGACAGTCAGGCAGCTATCAAGGCAATAACATCCCATAGGCTATCATCCAAAAATGTCCTGCAATGCCGGGTGGCACTAGAAAGGTTAGCCGCGAATCGCAGGTTACACATCTACTGGGTACCAGTGCATAAAGGCATAGAGGGAAATGAGGAAGTGGATGTTATTGCCCAACAGGGTGTCTGCCTTTCAGATGAGCATATCAGCAGCATACTGATGCCTCTGCAAGTGCTCTACAGCCAAATAGAGGAATGCATGAAAAGGAAAACGAGGGCCAGGTGGAATAACCTCAGCACCTGCGCGACCTCCATAGCCATGTTCAAGTCCTATGACGAAAAGTATACTAGGTTTATACTGACTCTCCCAAGAATAGAATGTAGAGCTATCACAGGTGCACTAACAGGACACTGCCTTGTAGCAGCGCATGCACATAGGATCGGTATAACGAACGACGAAAGCTGCAGGAAATGCAAAGAAGCGGGTAGCAGGGAGACCTTAGAACACATACTATGCTCCTGCCCCGCCATCGCTAGAACTCGCCTGACATGTCTAGGAGCGCCGTTCTTTGCAGGGCTCGAACAGATCTCGGAACAAGGTATCAAGGCTCTTTGGAAATTTGTGAAACGCACCCAAATTCTGACATATCACTACTTTGAGAACTCATAAAACGGAACCCTAACTGGTATCGCTAAGGACCCAACAGGGTCTATGCGTGGCCTTTCTTGGGCAGTCAGATAAACCTAACCTAACCTAATATTGTTGAATAATGCGGTTGAAAGGTAAATCATTAACCCATTTAATTGACAATTTACTATTTTATTCACAATTTCATTTCTTTTTTACAGCCCTCTAAATTATCCTGCGCGATAGATTCTCTCGTTAAAGTTTTTCTATAAAATATTAGCTGAGTAATACATTTTTCAAGTTACGCTATTTAAATAGGATTTTTATGAGTTTCTGTCTGTGAACTTGAAGCCCTATTAAAGCTTCATTAAATCCATGGCTGCAATTTTTAGGTTGCTACTCATCGGCATACGCCGACAGACAGCGGCGCCACCAGCTGTGAGCCGTCATTCAAACAGAAGCCAACGGCGAAGGTGTCGTAACCAAAAGCCGCCTGCTCCGGAATGTAATAGCTCGCAATATGATATCAGCGTACATCACGCGACAAGGACGCAGCAGGGGCAGAGCAAAGCCGTTCGCGCTTATCACTCACTTGCGATACAGTTATATCCACACCCACACCGAAATACTCGTACATATGTAGTATGCCTCTGCTTGTAGGCAGCACAAGGGTAAACGAGCGTGGCCCATAAATCAAAAGGGTTTTGCACCTGCACCGAAGCAGGCGCAGCCAAAGCAAGTTGTTGGTAACACACGAAGATCTTTTCATGCAAGTGCTCGTTGAAACATGGCAACATTTGGAGAAATGCAATTATATATCTCATTTATTTACACACACCCACGCACACACATCTGTCCGTTCATGCTCTATGCACAGTGAGCTGATTTTGCCGCTTGTACGCGCCTGAGGAGGCGCCATTAAGGCAGCCATAAACAAAAATATGGATAAGTACAGAAGTCATTTGGTTAAACGTTGGCGGTTTTTGCGAGGCACTTCCGCCATTATGGCCATAATTTTTCAAGCCATGTTCGTGGCTGGTGCGGTGCGCTTTAACGCGATTTTGATTAATAATGAGCAATATTTAATCGAGTCCACTCGCGTAGCATGTTTCACACAACGAAAGTTACGTTGGCTCACCTGCTTCTGCACCATCAAACAAAGGCAGCAGGGAAATTGTAATGTTCTGCTGTTGTCATTAGTTTATCCTTCTTAATTGCTTAGTTGGTCAATAAAAATCCGTTGCCGGGTTACGACCTGCCGTAGCTCTTCTCTTCAGGTGTGCGTGTTACGAGTGCTCCCGGTCCAGTTGGAAATGTCGCCAGTACCTTCTCTACTTGGTCTTTTCATCGTTGGAACGGCCCCCGCGCCGTCTCCATCCTCCAACTGCCGCCTAAAATACCTTCTTCGCTGGAGTTCCTTCCTCCATACGCATGGTATGACCTAGCCAGCGAAAAGGTGATGCCACTGACCATGTCAATATCGGCGTAGAGCTCGTCACCAACGTGAATCTGGCGGATTACTTTTCTCTCGAATACTCAAAGAGAGGCTACATTAGTCTGCAAAATCATCAACCCGTTATACGTGTAAAGCTATACGGGGATGATGAGCATTTTGTAGAGTGTTAGTTTTGTCAGGCGTAAAAGGAAACTAATTCTCAATTGCTTACCGATTCCATAGTAGCCCCTCTTGGCCAAAAAATATTCCCCGCTTTATCTCCAATATATCGATTGTGATGATAACGGTGCTGCCAAGATATGTGAACTCACCATTTAGAGCTGTCAAATGGAAGTGAATACAGTCAGACACAACAATTTTTCATTGCAATACTGTCCTCGGTAAAAACATGCTAATTTAAAGCTTTTAAAAATTTTGCAATTGTTTGACCAATCAATGTTAAATCAAAACAAACGAAAAATACGTCCAAAAACAGGAGGAAAACAAAAGCACGGTTGTATGTACATGTGAGCTATCTAAATTTTTAGTGAGAACTTCAACTCTTTGGATATATGAATATGGAATATGAAAAGAGAAAATTATAATGTAGGCATAGCAATCATTTATTATGTGGCAATACTGCGCTAAAGCTCCAATATTTTAGAATATGCCTCAATCTGGAACTTTTGCGCGGCATCAAACTCTTTTTCACGACATCCAATCATACTCCTCAAGAATCACCCGCTTACCATTGCAATAATAAGCAATTTTCATCACAAGCTTTTGCATGCTGGCTCCCAGGCACTTTTGACTTCGCTTAGACTTCGTGACTTCGCCGATTGGTGGAAGGAAAGTCGTCGCCAGCGTCATCAACATATGTGTTCGCTGCTTTCGAGCCAAGCCCATGGAAGTTCAGCACATCATGCGGAGTCTTCCCGGGGATAGAGTGCAGCCTGGTAGAGCATTCCTCGTGACAAGTAGGTATTGATTTCTGCTGACCATTTCTCTATCAGTCGGAAGTCCGAAACAGGCCACTAATCAAATGTTACATATGCGTGTTCATATGCTTCGCTACTAAGGCAACTCACCCGGAACTGGTGAAGGATTTATCTAGTCCATCCTTTCTAGCAGCTTTAAGGCCATTCATAAGCATTGAAAAATTAATTGGCGGATTTAAAGCGGCTGTTTCAGGACCAAGCTCATCTAAAGGCAGTTCAGCAGCAATGTCTGGGTGATGGAATAGACTGGAAGTTCATTCCGACACGCGGTCCGCCCACTGTATAGGCGGCAACAATTTTCCAGTAAAATGGCTCTCGACTACTTATGCATTTAAACCAGTGATGCTCAAAAGTTCCTTATGGAAGAGTGAACACCAATACATACAAACTTAGTTATTATAAAAAAGAAGAAACAAAATTTCCTCAATATGTACACTGTAAAAAAAGGAATTTCAGATTCTGCTTAGTTATATGTAATGAAAAACAAACCAACTTAATAACTCAAAAGTCATATAAATCTCCCATGATCCTTTCAATAAATGATGCAAATCATTTTCCCAGTCAAAAAAATCAATTTCCCACTACTCTTTTGAAGAGATATGATCTTCATTTTCCGAAGTTGGAAGCATTTTATAAGCTTTATATTAACATCACTTTGGTATGTCAGCGGTATGTCAGTGGTAAGGGCCAGTTTCACAGTGGATGTTTAAACTCTGATTGCAGTTTAAATAGGGAATTTCAGTTTCACAGTGGGAAGTTAAATACAATTTAAATGCCCGGTTGTGGGCATTTAAGTACGGCACAGAGTTGCAATCGAAAACAAATAAACAGCTGATTTCGGATGAGCAAGCAAGCTGCGTCGACAATATTGCAATTTATAAGAGATCAAATTAAACATAAAACTGCATGGTATAGCACATATAAATGATCCCGTAGTATTATAAATAATATAAACTGTGGATTCTTTGAAGAATATCCAATAATTCACTTCTTTCGGCCGACGAAAAATTTTTAGCTCGCGCTGCCTCCATAATTGAACAATTGAACATATGTTTTTGGCAAGTTGTGCTGTGTTCAATTGTCAAATATTCGAAGTTGCCATTCATTATTCCGTATTTAAATAAATGCACTGTGAAACTCAAGAAAAGTTAAACTAGATTTAAACTCAATTCGCAAATTAGATTTAAACATCCACTGAGAAACTGGCCCTTAGAGATCTGAAACTTTGCATACATGCCTAAACTAGAGCCCAATACATGAATCAATAAATTTTATGGGCGTAAGATAAGGGGCGTCGCACTTTTTTATAAACTCCAGATTTGTGTATAACTTTAGAACTACACATCACACATCAATGAAACTCGGTAGGGACTTACTACATATCCATATCCTTCTACTGAGAAAGTAAGGGGGCACTGGATAAGGGGGCGTGGCACCCCCCATACAAACAAAATTTTTGATCTCGATTAGCTTTGAAACTAAAGGTCGTGCAGCATTGAAATTTCGTATGCAGTCGCCTCTTGGATGTGTCGTCCCACTGGTAAAATTTTATGGGCGTAGGATAAGGGGGCGTGGCACCCCCATACAAACAAAATTTTTGATCTCGATTAGCTTTGGAACTAAAGGTCGTGCAGCATTGAAATTTCGTATGCAGTCGCCTCTTGGATGTGTCGTCCCACTGGTAAAATTTTATGGGCGTAGGATAAGGGGCGTGGCATCCCCACACAAACAAAATTTTTGATCTCGATTAGCTTTGGAACTAAAGGTCGTGCAGCATTGAAATTTCGTATGCAGTCGCCTCATGGATGTGTAGTCCCACTGGTAAAATTGTATGGGCGTAGGATAAGGGGGCGTGGCACCCCCATACAAATATAATTTTTGATCTCGATTAGCTTTGGAACTAAAGGTCGTGCAGCATTGAAATTTCGTATGCAGTCGCCTCATGGATGTGTAGTCCCACTGGTAAAATTTTATGGGCGTAGGATAAGGGGCGTGGCACTTTTTTATCAACTCCAGATTTGTGTATAACTTTAGAACTACAAATCACACATCAATGAAACTCGGTAGGAACTTACTACATATCCATATCCTTCTACTGGGAAAATAAGACGGGCAGTGGACAAGTGGGCGTCGCACCGCCCATACAAACAAAATCGTTTATATAGAATAGCTTTAGAACTAAAGGTCGTGCAGCATTGAAATTTCGTATGCAGTCGCCTCTTGGATGTTTCGTCCCACTGGTAAAATTTTATGGGCGTAGGACAAGGGGCGTGGCACTTTTGAAGCAACTACAAACTTGGGCTTCACTTTATAACTATAGGTACATAACACATCAATGAAAAACGAAAAAAAAAAATAGCAACAACTCACCGCGTCACAAATATGCCACGAATATTAGGGTCGATCACAGCCGTATTATTTGTTAAATTGAGGGTATGACATATGACGATAGGAAACACTGTGAATACCCTAAATATTGTGTACTGCTCTGCAAGTTTTAAATTCTTTTTGCGAAAAATTTTAGAGCTCTAAAATTGAATTTATGGAAGACTGAAAAGTAGAAAATAAAATTTTATAAAAAAAAACTTTTTAAAAATAACCTTTAATTTATTTAATGTACTAAAAAGTAGAAAATAATTTGTTTCCAAGTCACCTGTATCTTACTATTAATAAAAGCTTGTGCGCTCAAAATCTATATTCACACTTATCTTTCATTACTAGAATCTAATTACAAAGAATAAATTGAATAAAATATTGTATCAATTGGTTGACAAATTTTGAACACATGAGCGCCCAAAGCTTTTATAGATAGTAAGATACTGGTGACTTCGAAACAATATATTTTCTACTTTTTAGTACATTAAATAAATTAAAGCTTATTTTTAAAAAGCTTTTTTTATATAATATTTTACAAAAACAAATGAGCATCGGGAGTATAGACCTTGAGCACCACTGATTTAAACGAATGAAATTAGGTTCCCAAGTTAAGATATAGGTCCTACATGCCATATAAGAAAATGGGCGTGGTCCGCCCCACTATATAGGCGGTAAGCTTAAAATCCTCATAACTTCTGTAATACACACACCAGAGCATCCATATTTGGTTTATATTCTCCAAAAATGGGCTTGGTCCGCCCACCATGGGCGGTAAATATAATATACCGATCATTTCTGTTGTACACCTGTCAGAACATCAATATTTGGAATATATAGACTTATTAGGAATATCTTGTAGTTTGTCAATAATGGGCGTGGTCCGCCCACTATATAGGTGGTACATTTAAAATATCCACAGTTTCATTTCTTTCAGAGCGCCCAGCGTCCCACGCCTTACTAGGTGTAAGGTACTATTCTGTCGGGCTAACCCAACTGATGCTTCCTTACTTGTTTTTTATTATTAAATTAGCGAGAACTGACCGGGGTGTCAGTTCCGCGAGTCGGGTGCCGAAGAGGCCTGGGGTGTTCTGGGTAAGCAGGAAGGAGCTGAAACGTTAAGAGTGTGGACGGGAAAAATCAAACACAAGGTTTGCGGGGTATTTCGATATAGTTTTCTTTATTTTCAATATTCTTCAGCACTTACACTTCTATGCACGAGATACAGCAGCTTCGGGGGTCAAACGGCAATTGATTCTGTGACTCGCCACAAAAGGCAGTGTAGGGCAAAGTTCGCGCCGCAGTAAAGCCGAATCATGGCATGGGTTGCCAGCTGCATTTAAGTGAATTGCAGCTGGGCAGTGGCTGAGGGGTTTTGGCATAAACAATAATAAAACCAGCTGTCCCGGCAAACATGGTTCTGCCTAAAATAATTATTCTATTCCAGGATTTGTTTTGAAATGTATATCAATTATGGTAGGAAATTTTTTTTTTAATATGAAAATTATGTATGTACATTATGTCGACGACTTTCTGTCAACTTTAGTATTATATGGTGTGAATTTAAGCCAAATCGGTCCATAAATAAGAATTTTCGAAAAACCGCCACCGTGGCAACACTTAGGAAGGTCTAACATGAAAAAAAACCATTCAGAGCACCTCACGAACATATGTATGTATGTATGTTGTGAGTATAAGGTCGATCGCTTCTGTGGTTCAGCCGTGATGCTGCAACATACATACGCAACAACGTTTTTATATATTATGATGCTTTTTTTTCTAAAAATTTATGATTTTTTTTACATTAAACAAACATTTCATGTATTTCTAAAGGTTCGGTCTCGGCCGAGCATTAAAATAGAGGCCGAAGTTCGTTTTCGGTCTCGGCCAAAATTGCAGGTTCGGTCGGGCTCTAATAGCAAGTGTTCACAATCAAATTCGAACTTGGTAAAAGCTCCATACCACGCAGCAGTGAGAGCTAGTCTTCACGCTTTTAAAAGTTCGCCAATAAAAAACTTTTTGGCAGAAAGTGAGACGGAAAGCATAGAAAACACTTGCTCAGCCTCAGACATCGACTGGCCTACAAAACTCTATGCCCATCTAGCAGCCTACACTATACATACAATCTCACAGTCTCAGCTAAACACAGGAAACGCACTCAAGAATTCCATCTGCATCTACAATTTCGAAAAGCTTTTTGTTCAGCCGTAATATCTCGACCTACAGCATCGAAAAGCATCCATCGTGGAGCCTGAAGCCTGACTAATTGACTAATAATATTAGAGTACACAGACAGAGTAGTAGGGAGAGGGGGGTACCTTCGTCCTTGGGGCACATTCGTCAAAGGCGATTTCGGTATGAAGGAGTCATCGGACATAACTGTTTATTAGTTAAAACTAACCCATAGCTAGTATAAATATCCCTCACAAAGTTTGCCATCTCTATCTGAACTGCTGATAAAGTTACATTTGATTTTGTGTTTTCGCGCTTCGTTGCCGAATATTCAGGTCGGTAACGCAAGAAGTTTGTGCTGTATTTATACCATTATTTCGAACAAAATTGTATTAGTATTACTTTAATACTAATTATTTTGTAAATAAAAGTGTATTATGTGAAAATAAAGCACTGAAATTAAAAGTAAAATAATAAAAAGAAAAAAAAGTGACACCAGGGTGGACTCGTCTTTTTTTCATGGGGCACATTCGTCAATATAACTTCACAGGTACTAAAAATCGAAATCGAGTTGAAGCTTCCAAGACCCTCGAACCTGGCTTAAACCTCCCGTAACCACACAAAATTAATATTAGGGTCGATCTCTGCACTTTTAACATTATATATAATAAATAATTTAAAAAAATTATTTGACAATAACTACATTATATTGAAGCTCATAAATATGATTTTTTTTAGTTTTTTAATGCAAAATATAATAAAAACGTGTCATGTAACCAAAAACATGTCTTATCTAGTCTAAACAAGATTTTGTATCACCATGTGGTACTTTAAAGTGTGAATGCCGAAAGTGCCCCGCCAAATGCCGAAGCTACCCTGGCATGGGGGCACATTCAGCGAAATTACTTTTTTTACTAATCATGAAAAAAATAATACAAACGGAACTTTTTAAAGAAATTTTAGTATAACATTTTATTGTTAAATAATGGGGTATTGTAACAGTCTAATCGATTTTTAAATATATTGATTACCTTCTGAAATATAGGCCTTCAAAAAAAAAGAGACGAAGGTACCCCCCTCTCCCCTACACCCCGATCCACATACTATATTCAATTATTCAACAAAGCTACGCATCCATATATTCAGAGCCGTACTCAGGAAGAATGGTTTCGGGTTCAATCTTACCCGGAATGTTTTTTGTACAAAATATTTTCAATTTATTCTAACTAAACGCATGTAAATTTACTTTCTTTCTGCTCGTATATGTACATATATACATACATACATACTACTTGTACTTTATACTTTATATAAGAGCTAGCAGTGTTGAGTAAAAGAAAGTCAATATATCTCTTGCCACTATTTGCCGGATAGAAATTCATTTCAGGGCGTTCTATTGAGTACATAAATTTGCAACACGCTAGAAGCACTGACTCCCCACTAATCTGCGTAGGCACTTGGCCTTCCCAAGAGGCGTGCCAGCAAAAAATAATTCACAGCGCATTTCAGCTCTGAAGAAGTATTAATGTATGAATGCTACAAGCATTGAAGGCGAACCACTGCGAGCATGTCCTGTTCAGAGCGCACCAACGCAAATAACTGGCATTGAATCATATGACGCGCCCAGAGCGAAAACGACTTTTATACCTGCACAGCGCATGTGCGCAATGAGGCGAAAATTGACACTCGAAGCGTTTTTGCTCTGTGCGCATCATATCATACTCATACTAAAGAGTTTTTCAATTCGGACGACATACAAATTTTGTCTTTAAATAAAACACAAAGCAATCGATTATTTGAAGCCAATTTTCCACCACTCTTCCAGACATATCGTCTGGAACATTGGCAATGTCGCATTCAATGTTGCTGCTGAGCTCCTCTAACGTTGTTGGCTTTGAACTCCCCGCGCTCTTAAAGTTGCGACCACCAATGTAGAATTTCGGTAGTAGTTTTTGATAATTTCCAAACGGTGCTCCTTCGTGATGACGTATCGTATTAATTCGTATCGTAAATGTCTGAAAGAGACCTATTTCTATTAGAATTTCTGCGTTACGATCCGAATAAATACGTCAAGAGCGAACGCATGTATAGAGCTCGGGTAAAACAAGTTTTGTCTGCGATACGAATAAATACGATACGTCATCACTAACTGAGCCTTCAGTTAGTTTAGACGTAACGTAATTTTTCGTGTCTGCTGATACAACCAACTTTACCCGAGCTCTATACATATACATAGTTAGGTCATAAAGTTTGCTATAAGTGTGTTATTTTCGTAGTCGACTACCGAAAAGTCAACTATAAGTGTGTTATCTTCGTAGTCGACTATTGAATTGCTTATAGGGAAGTTTCAAACTTTCACTGCAGTATATGTAAAAGCGTTTAGATTTATGATGGATAATTGTCGTCCTAAAAAAGATACAAACATGAAAATTTGATAGCATATAGATTTGGACAAGCTGAACGTGATGGCATTAACTGAAGTTTGTCCTCACTCGAGTTAAGCTGTTATGGCTTGTGACCACAGATATAAGTTTATTAGGCAAAAAAGCCACTGCTAACAAAATAGCCACAATGGCAGATGTGATAAACCATTCTCCGGAAAATTAGACAATATAAATGACCGAAGTTTTTTAGTGTTCGGTTGAATGTCGTTTGAAATTAAAATAAGTTCAATTAAGTTCAATTAAGTACAATTAAGTACAATAAATCAATAACTGGCCCGCGAACGAAGCTTAGGCCTAGCTTTCTTGTATTAGCTCGATCTGTTTTCAGCACAATCCTATGGGACATAACCATTTATTCTACAGCCACATCTGAACGGGATTGAGAAGTCTAATTTGTCATAGCAAAGTTTACTCTCGGAGAGCTACAAATTCTTCGCGAGAGATAGCGTCGCTTGAAGAATCAATTCGAAAGCAATTTTTATCTATTTTGGATGGAACGCATCAGGGACTTAGTAGGTACTTATGTGCTTGGGAATTTGAAATACAACAATATACATGTAAAATATATCTAATATATAAAAAAAAGTGGTAAAGCTCTTTAGCCTTCTCACTCGATAACCGCTAGGCCAATTTTCAAGATTCTTTTTTTGTTTTGTTCGAATTGCTGTATTTTAGGTTTATGCAGGAAAAAAATTCTGGAAAATCTGGCGGGAAAGTCAGGAAATCCGATAAATCGATTTATTCGCATTTTACGATAGGTGGCGGTATTGGAGCGATGACAATTGTGTACCAACGTTGCAATGCGTTCAAATTCAAAGGCGAAACTCACGTCCTTTGCTGTGCGAGTGGCAAAATGGAAATGGTTCCCTTAGATGCAGCTCCGGAGCCATTGAAACCGTTGTTTGAATCGGATGATTTTCTCAAGAACATTCGACAGTACAAATGTTTTATTCAAGAAACTGGTTTCATGCCGGCTTGCAAGGTAAAAGAAATGAGCATTAACACATCATGGCGATCACAGATTTGTCTTCAAACCTGATGGCGCTTCAGCCGGAGAACTCTCACGACGATACAATGCTTCAACTTCTGCAGACATTTGTGCATTGGTTGTTGGAGATCAAGCACACGGTCGAGACATTGTCCTTCAGCGAAGAACCGTTGGACCGTTGCAAAGAATATCCGAAACGCATAGATCACAATATTATCATATTATGAGAGATTGTCAGAACCCAGATGGTGCATGGACCGTGTGGTGCATTGAATCCAAAATCACCATGCATGGTTGATGGAAAATGCAGAAAAATGTCCATGGTCCTATGGTCATTAGTAGCTGAAACAGTAACGGGGTCAGATGGATATTCAGTTTATCGACGACGTTCAAAGGACAATAATGGCCGAACAATCGTAGTGAAAGTGACATTTCATCGTCACGAGTCGAGAGATTGAGATCGGAAACGAATTCGTTGTTAAATATTTGTTCAAAGTGAGGTGGCTGTGTTTGGAGTTTTTTGAGATTTTCAAAATTACAATATTAAATGTGGTTAGTATCGTTCCTTCAGGCAACCATTGTCAGTGATTCTCCGTGGGACTGCTGCAGATTAGCTCAATGTTGCGGGCAAAACGGAGTTATGCCGGGTCGAGCTAGTATATGTATATAAAATATGCCAGGCAAAAAATATTTTACCACAATTCCAAACAATGCATAAAGCAACTTTTCTGGAGTCACCAAGCTGAATTCCTACTATATATTTATAAATTAATATCTTAACACTCGAGCTATACCTAGTTATGAACTATTTTAGTATGATTTATGACGTATGGACAGTTGTTGTCCTTGCTTACGAAATAATTCCAGTTTACGAATAGTTAACTATCGTTTCACTTGAAAAATTACTCGTGTAATCAGGTTTTGTCTTTAGGCAAAAACCGTCCGTCATTAGACTCCCTATTGCTTACGTTGGCGTCTTAAAATGTGCTCAGGATGGCGAATTAAAACATAGGGTGTGAACCATAGTGCTGAAGTGTAATTCCGAAGCGGCACAAACTTTCTCAAAAAAATAAAATACAAGTTTCGCACGACATCACTCCATGTTCTTCATACTAAAGGCTTTTTACGGAAAGTGTGCGGCAAAGGCACATTCCGCACCGGAAGTGCACCAGCCAGCGGGATCAGCAAATCGCAATCGCAAATCCTTATGCGAAAGAAAATACGCCACTGCCGCGGCTTCAACAGCTTCCACCGACGCGAAAATGCTTGAGAACTGAATTGCAGTGCAACTGATGCCTGACAGTCTGACGCGTCAGGACACAGTTTGCCACGCAATCTACCAGCTAAACGTTCTTGAGCATGCACTTTGAATTTGCATCTGAAAGTCAAATATAACTTTTCATCTCTACGCATACTGATTTGACATTCAAGGGAGAAAGTCAATGGAAACTAGTAAGGAAGAATCAGTCGGGCTTCACCGACAGAGTAATACCGTACACCAAGTTCCCAAGTGGGGTGATAATCCACAGAAATTGTGGGTGCATTTAATTTACCGCCTACATAGTGGGCGGACCACGGTCATTTTTAGCCGACTCCACGGCCGCCGGACCACGCCCATTTTTTCGTGGGACATAAAAAACCAAGCCCTTAACTTGAATACCAAGTACAATTCTTTTCCATGAGTAATTAGACAAAATATAGCTATTTTACCGAAAAAAATCCGGGGTATTGGGACTTACAGGCCTATAGTGGGCGTGTTCTTCAACCC
This sequence comes from Neria commutata, assembly GCA_963457695.1. NCBI lineage: Eukaryota > Metazoa > Arthropoda > Insecta > Diptera > Micropezidae > Neria > Neria commutata. The sequence goes on along the minus strand of OY735247.1, from coordinate 22,048,345 downwards.
ATTTGGCTAATCTCGGAACTTGAAGTAGTGGAAGGTTCACTGCGACTGTGTGCCAAATTTGGTATAAATCGGACAACTCCTTCTTTCTCTCCTGTGCGCACGGACAGCAAGACAGACAGACAGACAGACGGACGGACATACGGACAACCGGAAATCAACACAGAAAGTGATTCTGATCATTTCTATATACTTATGTCTATACCTAGGACGGCTCCTTTAATGCGTTACAATTTTCGCACTAAGTTATTATACTATTACCATAGGTGTAGGGTATAAAAAGCGTGCTCTCGAATGTGGCGTGTTTCAGCGTCAAAAGTCTACGAGTATATGGAATTGGCGTTTCTCAAATGGGCGGATGCTTCCGAGATTTCGTTTTAATTTCGCAAAAGTTTGAGCCTGTACAACTTGCTGGTGTTTAAGGAGGGTCTCAGCAGAAGCACCCCAAGAACTTGACTTGTAATTAGATATATTAGATTATGTTAAATTCATAGAAAATTATTAGCAAGTGTTTATGTTACAAAAAGAGAAAGATTTCGTTACTATGTTTAGATTTTAGCTTTGACGAACTAATGACTTAAAGAATTTTGACAAGAAGAATGAAGAAATAAAATATATTTGACTTACGACTTTTGGTTAAATGAAACTTTTAAATGAAACTGTAAACAGTGTGTTTAGTTAGAAAGAATAGTTTTTATTCGGACTTACTTGCCAAAGAGAAATGACAATACTTAGTTGTCTATTTCTGTTCTGAAACAAAGCAATTTTAAGTGTACAACAACAAAGAATTAGAATTATTGCTCACATGGGCAGGTCATATAGCTATTTCGGTTTTTGCCAGAAAACCTCATCAGTGACTTTTAATGTGAATTCTAATAATTTCTAAACGACTAATTACTCGAAATAGAAGCATTAATGGTAAAGTCTGTGAAACGTAGGAGTTGAACCATGAACCTATGACGTAGTAAGCGAATGCGCTAACCATCACACCATCGGACTGGACGACTCTGCGCTGGCAAACATCCCAGTTACCTGCTGTCTATATCAAACGCATAGTGTTTGTTGCTATTGTACACTGTCTAATGCAATTGTTTTTGCCTTACTTGAGAGCTCCATCGGAGCACATACTTGAGGCAAATGAATGTATCAGTTTTTGTTTCTGTAAGAACATTTCTTCGTTTTTACATTATGTTTACTTTCTGATTTGGGTGTGTCCTCCCTATCATATTATACGAGTTTATGTTTATTCGGCAGCTTGAATGTTAGAAAGAATAGTTTTTATTCGGACTTACTTGCCAAAGAGAAATGACAATACTTAGTTGTCTATTTCTGTTCTGAAACAAAGCAATTTTAAGTGTACAACAACAAAGAATTAGAATTATTGCTCACATGGGCAGGTCATATAGCTATTTCGGTTTTTGCCAGAAAACCTCATCAGTGACTTTTAATGTGAATTCTAATAATTTCTAAACGACTAATTACTCGAAATAGAAGCATTAATGGTAAAGTCTGTGAAACGTAGGAGTTGAACCATGAACCTATGACGTAGTAAGCGAATGCGCTAACCATCACACCATCGGACTGGACGACTCTGCGCTGGCAAACATCCCAGTTACCTGCTGTCTATATCAAACGCATAGTGTTTGTTGCTATTGTACACTGTCTAATGCAATTGTTTTTGCCTTACTTGAGAGCTCCATCGGAGCACATACTTGAGGCAAATGAATGTATCAGTTTTTGTTTCTGTAAGAACATTTCTTCGTTTTTACATTATGTTTACTTTCTGATTTGGGTGTGTCCTCCCTATCATATTATACGAGTTTATGTTTATTCGGCAGCTTGAATGTTAGAAAGAATAGTTTTTATTCGGACTTACTTGCCAAAGAGAAATGACAATACTTAGTTGTCTATTTCTGTTCTGAAACAAAGCAATTTTAAGTGTACAACAACAAAGAATTAGAATTATTGCTCACATGGGCAGGTCATATAGCTATTTCGGTTTTTGCCAGAAAACCTCATCAGTGACTTTTAATGTGAATTCTAATAATTTCTAAACGACTAATTACTCGAAATAGAAGCATTAATGGTAAAGTCTGTGAAACGTAGGAGTTGAACCATGAACCTATGACGTAGTAAGCGAATGCGCTAACCATCACACCATCGGACTGGACGACTCTGCGCTGGCAAACATCCCAGTTACCTGCTGTCTATATCAAACGCATAGTGTTTGTTGCTATTGTACACTGTCTAATGCAATTGTTTTTGCCTTACTTGAGAGCTCCATCGGAGCACATACTTGAGGCAAATGAATGTATCAGTTTTTGTTTCTGTAAGAACATTTCTTCGTTTTTACATTATGTTTACTTTCTGATTTGGGTGTGTCCTCCCTATCATATTATACGAGTTTATGTTTATTCGGCAGCTTGAATGTTAGAAAGAATAGTTTTTATTCGGACTTACTTGCCAAAGAGAAATGACAATACTTAGTTGTCTATTTCTGTTCTGAAACAAAGCAATTTTAAGTGTACAACAACAAAGAATTAGAATTATTGCTCACATGGGCAGGTCATATAGCTATTTCGGTTTTTGCCAGAAAACCTCATCAGTGACTTTTAATGTGAATTCTAATAATTTCTAAACGACTAATTACTCGAAATAGAAGCATTAATGGTAAAGTCTGTGAAACGTAGGAGTTGAACCATGAACCTATGACGTAGTAAGCGAATGCGCTAACCATCACACCATCGGACTGGACGACTCTGCGCTGGCAAACATCCCAGTTACCTGCTGTCTATATCAAACGCATAGTGTTTGTTGCTATTGTACACTGTCTAATGCAATTGTTTTTGCCTTACTTGAGAGCTCCATCGGAGCACATACTTGAGGCAAATGAATGTATCAGTTTTTGTTTCTGTAAGAACATTTCTTCGTTTTTACATTATGTTTACTTTCTGATTTGGGTGTGTCCTCCCTATCATATTATACGAGTTTATGTTTATTCGGCAGCTTGAATGTTAGAAAGAATAGTTTTTATTCGGACTTACTTGCCAAAGAGAAATGACAATACTTAGTTGTCTATTTCTGTTCTGAAACAAAGCAATTTTAAGTGTACAACAACAAAGAATTAGAATTATTGCTCACATGGGGGCAGGTCATATAGCTATTTCGGTTTTTGCCAGAAAACCTCATCAGTGACTTTTAATGTGAATTCTAATAATTTCTAAACGACTAATTACTCGAAATAGAAGCATTAATGGTAAAGTCTGTGAAACGTAGGAGTTGAACCATGAACCTATGACGTAGTAAGCGAATGCGCTAACCATCACACCATCGGACTGGACGACTCTGCGCTGGCAAACATCCCAGTTACCTGCTGTCTATATCAAACGCATAGTGTTTGTTGCTATTGTACACTGTCTAATGCAATTGTTTTTGCCTTACTTGAGAGCTCCATCGGAGCACATACTTGAGGCAAATGAATGTATCAGTTTTTGTTTCTGTAAGAACATTTCTTCGTTTTTACATTATGTTTACTTTCTGATTTGGGTGTGTCCTCCCTATCATATTATACGAGTTTATGTTTATTCGGCAGCTTGAATGTTAGAAAGAATAGTTTTTATTCGGACTTACTTGCCAAAGAGAAATGACAATACTTAGTTGTCTATTTCTGTTCTGAAACAAAGCAATTTTAAGTGTACAACAACAAAGAATTAGAATTATTGCTCACATGGGCAGGTCATATAGCTATTTCGGTTTTTGCCAGAAAACCTCATCAGTGACTTTTAATGTGAATTCTAATAATTTCTAAACGACTAATTACTCGAAATAGAAGCATTAATGGTAAAGTCTGTGAAACGTAGGAGTTGAACCATGAACCTATGACGTAGTAAGCGAATGCGCTAACCATCACACCATCGGACTGGACGACTCTGCGCTGGCAAACATCCCAGTTACCTGCTGTCTATATCAAACGCATAGTGTTTGTTGCTATTGTACACTGTCTAATGCAATTGTTTTTGCCTTACTTGAGAGCTCCATCGGAGCACATACTTGAGGCAAATGAATGTATCAGTTTTTGTTTCTGTAAGAACATTTCTTCGTTTTTACATTATGTTTACTTTCTGATTTGGGTGTGTCCTCCCTATCATATTATACGAGTTTATGTTTATTCGGCAGCTTGAATGTTAGAAAGAATAGTTTTTATTCGGACTTACTTGCCAAAGAGAAATGACAATACTTAGTTGTCTATTTCTGTTCTGAAACAAAGCAATTTTAAGTGTACAACAACAAAGAATTAGAATTATTGCTCACATGGGCAGGTCATATAGCTATTTCGGTTTTTGCCAGAAAACCTCATCAGTGACTTTTAATGTGAATTCTAATAATTTCTAAACGACTAATTACTCGAAATAGAAGCATTAATGGTAAAGTCTGTGAAACGTAGGAGTTGAACCATGAACCTATGACGTAGTAAGCGAATGCGCTAACCATCACACCATCGGACTGGACGACTCTGCGCTGGCAAACATCCCAGTTACCTGCTGTCTATATCAAACGCATAGTGTTTGTTGCTATTGTACACTGTCTAATGCAATTGTTTTTGCCTTACTTGAGAGCTCCATCGGAGCACATACTTGAGGCAAATGAATGTATCAGTTTTTGTTTCTGTAAGAACATTTCTTCGTTTTTACATTATGTTTACTTTCTGATTTGGGTGTGTCCTCCCTATCATATTATACGAGTTTATGTTTATTCGGCAGCTTGAATGTTAGAAAGAATAGTTTTTATTCGGACTTACTTGCCAAAGAGAAATGACAATACTTAGTTGTCTATTTCTGTTCTGAAACAAAGCAATTTTAAGTGTACAACAACAAAGAATTAGAATTATTGCTCACATGGGCAGGTCATATAGCTATTTCGGTTTTTGCCAGAAAACCTCATCAGTGACTTTTAATGTGAATTCTAATAATTTCTAAACGACTAATTACTCGAAATAGAAGCATTAATGGTAAAGTCTGTGAAACGTAGGAGTTGAACCATGAACCTATGACGTAGTAAGCGAATGCGCTAACCATCACACCATCGGACTGGACGACTCTGCGCTGGCAAACATCCCAGTTACCTGCTGTCTATATCAAACGCATAGTGTTTGTTGCTAGTGTGTTTAGTTTTAAATAGTTTATGATCTTTCCAATATTGTGGATTTTATTGTCTAGGAGTATATTAACACGATCGTTATTACCAAAGATAAGAATGCGAGTATTATGAAAATGATTAAAATCTGACAGCAGAGTTGTAAACAGTCCAATCAGATTTATTTTGAAACAGTGATTTCACCCTACTTGATTCAAAAGCTGATTCTACAATCAAGCATAGCAAATCGATTCATCTTTTTATAAGCTTTATATTAGGTTCACATCAGTTTTGTATGTCGTCAAATCTAGTAATCAATTTTTCACCCACTTCCCGACTACTTAGAGATCTGAGACTTTGCATGCATGCGTAAACACCAAGACAATGCATGAATCAATAAATTTTATGGGCGTAGGATAAGGGGCGTGGCACTTTTTTATGAACTCCAGATTTGTGTATAACTTTAGAACTACACATTACACATCAATGAAACTCGGTAGGAACTTACTACATATCCATATCCTTCTACTGGGAAAATAAGACGGGCGGTGGACAAGTGGGCGTGGCACCGCCCATACAAACAAAATCGTTTATATAGAATAGCTTTGGAACTAAAAGTCGTGCAGCATTGAAATTTCGTATTCAGTCGCCTCTTGGATGCGTCGTCCCACTGGTAAAATTTCATGGGCGTAGGATAAGGGGCGTGGCACTTTTTTATCAACTCCAGATTTGTGTATAACTTTAGAACTACACATCACACATCAATGAAACTCGGTAGGAACTTACTACACATCCATACCCTTCTACTGGGAAAATAAGACGGGCAGTGAACAAGAGGGCGTGGCACCTCCCATACAAACCAAATTGTTTACATCGAATAGCTTTGGAACTAAAATTCACGCAGCATTGAAATTTCGTATGCAGCCGCCTCTTGGATGCGTCGTCCCACTTTAATGAGCGTAGGACAAGGAGCGTGTCACTTTTCAATTAACTACTCATTTTCGTATAGCTTGAGAACTATACATCACACAGCAATGAAACTCGGTAAAAGCCTACACCATAGCTGTATCCTCCAACAATTACTACTTGGTTATGCCTTTCTATTGGAGAACTGGTCACTGGATAAGGGGCGTGGCACCGCCCATACAAACCAAATGTTCAATTCGAATAGTTTTGAAATTATAAGTCGCATAGCATCAGAATTCGATATTGGGCTGAAATTTAGACGTCCCGTTCCACTGGTAAAATTTCATGGGCGTTTGACAAGAAGCGTGGTACTTCTTAGTTGTTCAAATCTTATAATTTTTGAAGTATAAGTCAAACATCATTGAAACTCGATATGGAGTCACTACTGGCTAATGTCTTTCTACTACACCTCCCATACAAGTCAAATTTTTAACATCAAGTAGCTTTGAAAATATTGTGGTAGATGTTGCTGTCGGGATATCGGAAGAGAAAAAGCAAAGGCCTGACAATTCCTGACAAGTCCCTATGTTTGGCTTTTATCGCGTGCCACCGCGAGAGTAGTGATAATGGCAAATAGTGCCGCAGTTTTAAGACTTGAAAAGAAACAAGGCAAGAGTTGCCGTTTTGAGTTGTCAATTCAATCTTGATTTTATTCCACAAGTTCGGGGTTTTTATACAGAATATACAAGTGTTATATCAACTGTTATATTTGACTTAATTCTATATCTACCCTACTTACTCTATCGATAATGTTCAATATACATTCCCTCATTCATTCCCTCACATGGCTCACATGCCTGCAATTATGCTGAGTTGCATAATTGGGTCAGCGAATAGCCGATAGGCAGCTTATTGATGCATTGAGTGACTTTGTTATTGTCCACTCAATGCATTGATAAGTGCAATGCGCTATACGCTGGCCTTGAGTGCAAGACTGCTGTGTATGCATTTCTCGGTTACCCGATCCGTGCATGCAGGCCTGGCCTTGCACTTGGCATACTTCTGTTTGAGGGTGACCATGCGTACTCTTATGGTTAGAGTGACCATGGGTACACTACAATATAAGTCATACAAAAATATTTTGAATATTGTGAAGTTTTCAAAAAAAGTTCGGCAGATTTGAGTGGTTGTGAAAAAAATTCCCTGTCGTTTTGAAGGGTTAGTTACAATGCCGATAATAAGAGGTATCATAGGTTGTCGAAGTCAGACAAATGCGCGGCGAGCTACATCACGTTTAAACCGCACTGATACCCAGCAAGCTACAGATAATAGAAATGGGTGTTGATATAAAGTACGTTCGTAAATGCAGTAAATTCGTGTAGTGACAGTAGCAGTGCAGCCAACTTTAGTTGCCACTGCCCGATCAGCTGATTTCGTTTGCAGGATGGCTGCAGAAACTTTTGTTGCATTAACGAACGCGATTCAGGATGGAAATTTTGGTTAAGGCATTAATGGATAATTGCGAAACTCAAAGTGACAGTCTTTTAATGAATTCCAATAAATAAAGAGTAAAACGAGTGAAAAAAAGATATGTATGTCGTGGTAAAAACCTTGTTGAAAAAGAAAATAAAAACTATCCCGAAAGTAAATAATTACTTTAAAACAATAAAAACCTATCCAGATGATGTATTCTAAGGTACGTTCGTAAATGCAACCCAGCGGTTGCACTGCAAAATAAACGCGTTCGTAAAAGCAAAATGGCGCAATACTACTGCGTGCAACGCGTTCGTTAATGCAATGGCTTGGCACCGCAGTGACAAATTTCTGCAGTTTTCGCAGTCATTATCCTAATGTTGCCGTTTGCAAAACACGAAATGGAAACGTAGAAAATTTATTATAAATGGATCAAAATTTGTTTTATCATGTATAAAGATGGAATACATCATCTGGATACGTTTTTATTGTTTTAAAGTAATTATTTACTTTCGGGATGGATCTAATTCTCTTTTTCAACAAGGTTTTTAGCACGACACATCTCTCTTTCACTCGTTTTACCCTTTCTTTATTGAAATTCATTAAAAGACTCTGACTTCGAGTTTCGCAATTATCCATTAATGCCTTAACCTAAACTTTCATCCTGAATCGCGTTCGTTAATGCAACAAAAGTTTCTGCAACCAACCTGCAAACGAAATCAGCTGATCGGGCAGTGACAACTGAAGTTGGCTGCACTGCTACTGTCACTGCACGAATTTACTGCATTTACGAACGTACCTCTATCTTTATACAAGATAACAAACAAATTTTTATCCATTTATAATACATTTTCTACGTTTCCATTTCTTGTTCTGTAACCGGCAACAGTAGGATAATTACTGCGAAAACTGCAGAAATTTGTCACTGCGGTGCCAAGTCGTTGCATTAACGAACGCGTTGCACGCGGCAGTATTGCGCCATTTTGCTTTTACGAACGCGTTGCTTTGCAGTGAAACCGCTGGGTTGCATTTACGAACGTACCTATAAACTATTTGGTTGGTTGGTTGGTTAGTTGGTGCACAGGATGGCACTTTTACTAAAACCACTACTATTTGCCGGCAGAGGCGCTGAAGCTTGTCGGAATCCAATAAGAATCCAATACGAAAATTCCGTTTGACAAAATTTAGGCCCACCCTCCGCAAAGAAGTTTTACTTCAATAAAATTTTTTTAAAAGCTATAATTTTATTAAAAATTAACATTTCGGTTATATCTTCGATCAGTTACTAGGTAACACCTTTTTAATTATTCAGTCCGGAGATATTGTGGTCAGCGTAAGAGCCTTTTATTAGAGGGGCTCTCGGAGATCGGCTATAGCACCTATAAAAGTCTGAATGCAATGCGCTCAAAAATTCTTACATTAATACATCGAAACATCTTCCCAGGAAAAATCATTGAATAATCGCTGTTTTCGGCCTTCTAACTGTGTACAAAATTAAATTAAAAAACAACAAAAAATGTTATTTTATATTTTTCTTATATTTTTTCCTTCTATATAAAAAAAAACTCAACATTCATTATTCTAGCTCATTAATAGCCATTTTCAGGGGTCAATACCCCACTGTGCTTCGGTTCAAAGACCAAAAGGCTTGTTCTAACCTAACAAGGTTGCGGTAAGCGTTGTGGCAACGAAGAGGACGGTACTCTGCGGACTAAGAAGAAATCGGAACAAATTTCTTGGAGCTTATTACACAGGCCTACTACAGACCTTTCATAAAAGAATAATTATTCCCTCTCGCGTGACCTTGATCTCAGGGACTCACCTTGGATCCAGCAACAGTCTTTACAGCAAAACAAAATAAAATTCGAAACCACTTGTCGAGTTCGGCGAAAGAAACAATAATAATAAATAGGTGGCGCAACAGCCCGTGTAACAGAGCTTTAGGCCTAGCTTTCCCCTTAACTTGTATGCGCTCGTTCCAATTAAAGCACATATTAATGGAACCTGCACATTTTATCTGTAGACGTGGCCGAGCGGGAAGCTATATTAACCTCTTTGTGAGAAACTTTTTTACTCCTCGTCAATAGCTTTAACATTTTTGGTCTGACTATGTCTATTACCCAGAAAGTAAATGGATGAATGACTAAAATGTTTTAAAGTGATAAATTTTTACTAAATAATGGTGTAATTGATTTTATGTAATACAAAACCTAAAACATTTTGGGGTTTTTTTATATGTGGATGGTTTAAATAACCATCCAACCACATGAATGCACAAGCGAAGTGGATCTACACATTTATTTTATATCCATTTATTTTATATGCCTCAATAAAAAGCATTTTATTAGATTAAATACTGAAAAAAATTGTACAGCTCTTTTATCAAGGCAAAGTATAATCTGGGAGAGGTACCAACTTCGTCGCGAGAGATGGCGCCGCGCGGAAAGAAACGAATTTCATTTCCTAGAGATTGTATAAGACGGCTGCAATTCGATCCGACTCCGCGCGTCAGAGTCCTGCACCCCTGCACCTATCAACTGAGCCACAGCGGCACGGCTCAGAAATCGAAGCAACTGTAGTTTTCTTCAAAAACATATTTTGGATATTTCACATTGTTTGTTTTTGTGTTGGTTTTACTGGTTGCTTTTGTGTTTTTGCCTGAAATCAAAAAATAACATATGTAGATTGAAACACGAAAATTTATACATATATGAAAACATACATACCAAACTCCATTTTTGTATGTAGATTTCACTTTGATTTGCTGAATTTGTTGGGATTTCGATGAATGCATGTTGTCGCCGTCCGTATACAACTTATCTGGAATTTCGCATATCATTTTTGCGGATATTATGGTGTATTCGTTCTCATTTTCCTTTGTAGTGCGAACTTCTTCTCGCATTTCAGCTTGGTCCTTCATAGTTTGCAGCAATTTCTTTTCCAGCTCATAAATTTTGTTCTGCTGCGCTATTATTATCTGTTGGTACTCCGTTAGAACTTCCGGTTGTGGCGTGAATACAGCTTCGCTCTGCTGGATGTTCATATTAGCACATTTCCGTTGATCTATACGGATAAACTCTTTGGAATCTTGCAGTGTTATGTCACCGCATATCGGATCCGCGCAATTAACTGGCTCCATGACAATCCTCTCTGAGCATGTGGATATCGGAACGAATTCCATGGTAATGTCCATCGCGTTCTGCTGGATGTTCGTATTAGCACATTTCCGTTGATCTATACGGCTAAACTCTTCGGAATCTTGCAGTATGTCGCCGCATATCGGATCCGCGCAATTAACTGGCTCCTTTACAATCCACTCTGAGCATGAAGATCTCGGAACGAATTCCTGGGTAATTTCCATCGCGTCGTCCTTTGGAAGCAACCTATCTGGCATAGCACCTTTGAGTAGTCTTTGCTTACCCACAAACTTGCTCGAGAAGTGCTTTTCACATATATAAATATATTTATATTGCAAGTCGTTTTCATTAAGACTGCAGGCTACTGCCCAACTTAATCTAGTGGACTTATCTCTAGGAAATTTAAATAACTTCAATCTACTCTCTGGTGTGCAAGTTTTTATACAGCACTGCCGATATCCTCCAGTGAGCTTCCGAACAAGGTGGACAAATCCATTATTTGAATCTATTTAGAAGCAATTATTATAAAAGAAAAACATTTATCACTATGAAATCTTTATTTAAAAGGCCAAAAATAAAATTCTTTTAAAACAAATGTGCAGCTATGTGAAATGCAGATAAAAAAGAAATTTCCATAAAAATTCACAAAAAATGTAGCTGCAGCATTAACTTATGTACATATCGCTGGCAAAATCCGCAAAGGGCCCTAACCAAAATTTTTTACGATACACGTTTTTTCAGTTTTTGATAGCCTATATTCAAAAACACCTCCTTACAAAAAAATAGTGTCAATGCGAAAAGTGATGATTTTATAGCTATTACAAAAAAGTCCTATCTATGTATGTATGTATATGCTATGAAATTTTATATGTTTTTTTTTAATGTTTTTTCTCCTATAAAATTTCAGAAATGTTGGTTAGGGACTTTGTACATTTAGCCAGCGATATGCTCTGAAGTGCGAGACAGCTAAGCGAATTCTTCTGTATTAAATTATCCGAAATTTTAACATTCTGTCAGTAAAAAACATAATTTTATAGCGTTTGCTAAGTAAAAACGCTAACGAAATATTCCGCCAGTACAAGCAGAGAAAACTGCTCTTAAAAATGCTATAAATTTATATGACAGGGCCAGTTTTACTGTGAATCTAATTTCCAAATTTAGCTTAAATCTAATTTAACTTTTCTTGGGTTTCACAGTGCATTTATTTAAATACGGAATAATGAATGGCAACTTCGAATATTTGACAATTGAAGGTTGGCACAACTTGCCAAAAACTTATGTTCAATTGTGGAGGCAGCGCGAACTAAAAATTTTTCCTCGGCAGAAATAAGTGAATTATTGGATATTGTGCAAAATATGCATGTTAATATGTTTCATTAATTTGAATCTTATAAATTGCAATACTGGCCACGCAGCTTACGTGCACATCCCAAAGCAACTGTTTGTTTATTTTTTAAACACAACCCTGTTCCGTACTTAAATACTCACAATCGTCCATTTATATTGTATTTAACTACCAACTGTGAAAATGAAATTCCTTATTTGCCGCTATGAAACTGGCCCTTACTTATAAGCGCAGTTGCTCCTTTTGTATATGAAACATACACTATATGCACAAGCATTCATTTATACAAGCATCTGCAACAACATTAACACACACATGCATAGGCACTGCACTGCACTTACCTTGTTCCAGTATTGGCAAAGCACCATGTCTTAGCCGGTTCCCTAGAACATCGCTAGGACGGAAATGACGGCTGCATATTCTGGATGTTTTCTTGATAACTGTGTCCAAAGGCAGACCAAGGCTTTGCTTCCATTTGGACAACAGTTCCTCATTGCAGGGGATATTGAAGGTGCTAATAGAGTCATTTGGGTGCTTCCTTCCCACACAGTTTTTTATTATGCACGAACCGTATATTATAGAGCAAGGATCAATGGCCATCTTTTTGTACTTGTTTTTAGAAATGTTGTGGCACGCAACAATTTTCTTAATCGAGCAGAAATAAACTTTGCGCTTGCTAAGAAAAGGTAGAAGTGACAACTAGTGTTGCCACCTTAGCCGCCCAACATTATGGCCGAGTTCTAATGGTGCGTGCGTGCGCCGAATTGCGCCACATTGCGCTGACAGCTAAGTTGAACTAGTGCAAACATATGAAGAGAGTGTTGAAAGTTGACCAACTTTCAACTTTTGCTGCACTCTTTTGCGCTGACAGCTCATCTACAGCTCACATACACACTTTGTGGTTGCCATCAGTGTGAAATAAAAGTGTGGTAGCTGAATATATTTATATGTTATACTTATTTCAATCAATATTAGGCTTAGACGATATATACACAATATTATAAGTTAATATAGCTATAAACTTGGGACGAAATATGTTCTGTAAACTATTTAAGAATGTTTACTGCTCAAGTTGTAAATTGCCGAAATGGGGTGACTCTTTTTGGAGCGCACGCATTCCGTGCATTGGAACAGCTCAAGTGCGCTTCAAATTTTTTCGCTCACGCACTGGCGCAATGTGGCGCACGCACGCACCATTAGAACTCGGCCATTATACATAAATTGAATCACGCAAAATTAGACATACATACAAATTTTTAAAATAAAGGATACACAGTTTTTCCAAGGCTTCATTTATTAAAATGTATTTAGCCAGTTTTAACAATAAAAATAATATAAGAGAACATAAAAGACTTCTTTAAAGCTCACATCCGAAATTAAGAAAAAAAATTTAATAACAACATTTGAAACATAACATAAACTTTTTTAAACAGTTTTGGTACTTAAATTTAAACTTAAAATTAATAAAAATTATATTGTGCTTTACTTTTTATACCCTACACCTATGGTAATAGGGTATAATAATTTTGTGCGAAAATTGTAACGCACTAATGCGGCCTTTACACGGTCAGTAATTCTGTCAGGCTTGTGTACGTGCAAACTGATGCCTACCCCTTACACTCAACAGTCATTGCCATTAAATCTTCATAATTTCTGATTCTTTGTGGTGTGCAGACAACAGATGACTACCAGATATCCAACTCGCACACAAGCGCTAAAATATCACCAACACAATCACAAAAAACACGATAGACTTTTTCCATATTTGGTTACGGGTAGCCAGGTATTCGGTTTTTCTGATATCGGTATTCTATTTGTATTCGAGCGAACTTATATTATTGTAACAATTTGATTGTTATTTCAGTTTGAATATATGTATGTGCTGATATTTTTTGTGTACATTAAATATTTTATTTTGTTGCTTTTGTCGCGTGGGAACCGAGTACTCGAAGGCATCTGTATTCGATCGCCGTGTCGTGCAATTTATTTGTATGCCCTATCAACTGTAAGATAGGAGCATCAGTTCGCCGCTTGATTCAATACTTGTCGTATGTCGACTTTTTCACTTTTTGGGAAATGCAGTTTTAAGTTTAAAGTACTCCCATTTTTTTTTGGCATGGTAGATTTTTCTGAAAATCGAGTATTTTGTAGAGTGAAAGCTTGTTATTAATACTGTTTATTCCAAAAGATCGACTTTTCGATATTTAGGAAAATAAAGCCAAATGAATTCAGTATTATATTGTCGTATCTACCATTCTGAACAAATTAGTTTGCCTACCATACAAAATGTGTCGTATGTATTCTAGGAAAAATTTTTTTTAAAACTTTTTTTTTAAAATCAGCAAATATAATATACAATGCAATGTTTCTGCCAAATATAGCTATAGTAACTTTTTAATTAGTTTGTCCAATCCGAAGGCAGAAATTTTTATAGTACAAAGTTGAAGCGCTATTTCTTATTAAGGTGCTTATTTTGTAAATCCCAACGCCTCACTTCACTCTGCGTTCACTAATTTGGTACATATTGTGTAAAACGCATCACCTCACTCAGTAACCGCGTGTGTTCTCTTACGTAGTTTCATATGAAAATCGGTGTCGCATAAAACGCAACGCTGCGCATTCACTCATATGAACTGTCAAATCGTTCACTTGGGTTTGAGCTCGCGTTCAGTTTTTTAAACGCAAAATTTTTGGTAATTTTGAGTGAAAATTGATCGGCCGGTAGCCGAGGCGCAGGCAGGCGCGCTCCAGGGCGGGGACACTCTGTTCTGTTGCACCTTCGGGCTCTTCGGCGGTGCCGCTGAGGCCTGGCCCGGCGCTGGCCCGCACAAGGCTAGTGGGTCCGGCGGTTCTTCGACGACCGGTACGGGTTCCGTGGCGTCGGTCCGGAACCGGTCGTATATGATCCGTTCCGTGTGGATGGACATTTGCAGCTGGACGTGACGCACGCCAAGGTATCTGTGTACCTCGACCCAGACGCGGGGAGGGCCGGAGGTGTAGTACCCCTCGGGTCGCGAGCGTTTGAGGTGTCGAGGACCTCCTCGTACTCGCCGGCCAGCCTCTGTGTTCGCGGCTGCTTCCGCATTATCTCGTCTAAGCTCACGCGATACTTCCGTTTGCTCGCTCGGAAGCGTTCTTCCTCCATACTGCTTGTTTTGTTTTTTCGCTGGTTGTCTGTTCTCTTGTCGATGTTGCTCATTCGAGCATAGAATTTTCCCAGCTCGCTGAGATGGGCGATTTTTGTGCGCGTTCCCTCCGACGCCTGAAGCTTCACGATAACTGGCGATGTGTAGGTTATGATGCGCCATGTTACTGAAAATGAAAATTAGCAATATTGTTTATGCGAATCGTGGAAGATCTGCAGTCTGGGAATTTACATCTTACATGCAAAATCCTTAGTTAAGATATGAACATCAACTAAAAGACATCCCCGAATTTGGGTAATCGATCTGTTAACTTCATCGCTGGGGCTCACTAAGTCACCTATCCTTAACCGATTTTCGCTCCCTAAGTTATTTATTAAAATAATACATTAATCATCAATGTAGAAAACTACAAGAAATATAATAACAGCTCAAAAGGTGAAATATAATTCGATGCTAAGCAATATCTTAGAAATATTTCTAATAACCAATATTTGGTGTTCACATAAGCGAATAAGATCAACGGCGGATTAACAAGAGAAATAAATAAATAAAAAAATAAACGTTTAGTATTAACTAAATATAGTCAAATTCCCTATGATTTTTTTTAATAGATCTTATTTATTTCGTCATTTGCCGGAGGTCAAATTCTTAGAAGACTGAAGTCTTAGATCTGCACTGAGGGTGCTTCTGTACCAGATAGAGAATAAAATTATATAAAAAAAACTTTTTAAACATAAGCTTTATTTTATTTAATGTACTAAAAGTAGAAAATAAATTGTTTCCAAGTCACCTGTATCTTACTATTAATAAAAGCTTGGGGCGCTCATGTGTTCAATATTTGTCAACCAGTTACCACAATATTTTATTTAAATAATTTGTTTGCAAATAGATTCTAGTAATTATAGATATTTTGAATATGGATATTGAGCGCACCAGCTTTTATTAATAGTAAGATACAGGTGACTTGGAAATAATTCATTTTCTACTTTTTAATACATTAAATAAATTAAAGCTTATTTTTAAAAAGTTTTTTTTATATAATTTTATTTTCTACTTTTTAGTCTTCCATAAATTCAATTTTAGAGCTCTGAAATTTTTCACAAAAAGAATTTAAAACTTGCAGAGCAGTACACAATATTTAGGGTATTCACAGTGTTTCCTATCGTCATATGTCATATCCTCAATTTAACAAATAATACGGCAGTGATCGACCCCAATATTCGTGGCATATTTGTGGCGCGATGAGTTGTTGGTGTTTTGCTTGCAAGACGCGGTGAGTAAGTTCCTATCGTTTTTATACGAAATTTCAATGCTGCACGAGCTTTAGTTCCAAAGCTAATCGAGATCAAAAATTTGGTTTGTATGGGGGGTGCCACGCCTCCTTATCCAGTGCCCGCCTTATTTTCTCAGTAGAAGGATATGGATATGTAGTAAGTTCCTACCGAGTTTCATTGATGTGTGATGTGTAGTTCTAAAGTTATACACAAATCTGGAGTTTATAAAAAAGTGCCACGCCCCTTATCCTACGCCCATACAGTTTTACCAGTGGGACGACACATCCAAGAGGCGACTGCATACGAAATTTCAATGCTGCACGACCTTTAGTTCCAAAGCTAATCGAGATCAAAAATTTTGTTTGTATGGGGGGTGCCACGCCCCCTTATCCAGTGCCCGCCTTATTTTCTCAGTAGAAGGATATGGATATGTAGTAAGTTCCTACCGAGTTTCATTGATGTGTGATGTGTAGTTCTAAAGTTATACACGAATCTAGAGTTGATAAAAAAAGTGCCACGCCCCTTATCCTACGCCCATAAAATTTTACCAGTGGGACGACACATCCAAGAGGCGACTGCATACGAAATTTCAATGCTGCACGACCTTTAGTTCCAAAGCAAATCGAGATCAAAAATTTTGTTTGTATGGGGGGTGCCACGTCCCCTTATCCAGTGCACGCCTTATTTTCTCAGTAGAAGGATATGGATATGTAGTAAGTTCCTACCGAGTTTCATTAATGTGTGATGTGTAGTTCTAAAGTTATACACGAATCTAGAGTTCATAAAAAAGTGCCACGCCCCTTATCCTACGCCCATACAATTTTACCAGTGGGACGACACATCCAAGAGGCGACTGCATACGAAATTTCAATGCTGCACGACCTTTAGTTCCAAAGCTAATCGAGATCAAAAATTTTTTTTGTATGGGGGGTGCCACGCCCCCTTATCCAGTGCCCGCCTTATTTTCTCAGTAGAAGGATATGGATATGTAGTAAGTTCCTACCGAGTTTCATTGATGTGTGATGTGTAGTTCTAAAGTTATACACGAATCTAGAGTTGATAAAAAAGTGCCACGCCCCTTATCCTACGCCCATAAAATTTTACCAGTGGGACGACACATCCAAGAGGCGATTGCATACGAAATTTCAATGCTGCACGACCTTTAGTTCCAAAGCTAATCGAGATCAAAAATTTTGTTTGTATGGGGGGTGCCACGCCCCCTTATCCAGTGCCCGCATTATTTTCTCAGTAGAAGGATATGGATATGTAGTAAGTTCCTACCGAGTTTCATTGATGTGTGATGTGTAGTTCTAAAGTTATACACGAATCTGGAGTTGATAAAAAAGTGCCACGCCCCTTATCCTACGCCCATACAATTTTACCAGTGGGACGACACATCCAAAAGGCGACTGCATACGAAATTTCAATGCTGCACGACCTTTAGTTCCAAAGCTAATCGAGATCAAAAATTTTGTTTGTATGGGGGGTGCCACGCCCCCTTATCCAGTGCCCGCCTTATTTTCTCAGTAGAAGGATATGGATATGTAGTAAGTTCCTACCGAGTTTAATTGATGTGTGATGTGTAGTTCTAAAGTTATACACGAATCTAGAGTTGATAAAAAAGTGCCACGCCCCTTATCCTACGCCCATAAAATTTTACCAGTGGGACGACACATCCAAGAGGCGATTGCATACGAAATTTCAATGCTGCACGACCTTTAGTTCCAAAGCTAATCGAGATCAAAAATTTTGTTTGTATGGGGGTGCCACGCCCGCTTATCCAGTGCCCGCCTTATTTTCTCAGTAGAAGGATATGGATATGTAGTAAGTTCCTACCGAGTTTCATTGATGTGTGATGTGTAGTTCTAAAGTTATACACAAATCTAGAGTTGATAAAAAAGTGCCACGCCCCTTATCCTATGCCCATAAAATTTATTGATTCATGCATTGTCATGGTGGTTACGCATGTATGCAAAGTTTCAGATCTCTAAGTAATCGGGAAGTGGGTGAAAAATTGATTACTAGATTCCACTACATACATACAAACATATGTACATACCGGATGTGAAGTTAATATAAAGCTTATAAAATGGATTGCCGTTCGTTAGTTTGGCGAAAACACGAAAACGGCTGAACCGATTTTGATGAAATTTAGTGAGTGTGCTTGAGTGGGTTCAGGGTTGCTTCTGATCTATAATTGGACCCGATTGGACAAGGGGGCGTGGCACCGCCCATACAAACCAAATTGTTTACATCGAATATCATTGGAACTAAAAGCCGTGCAGCATTGAAATTCCGTATGCAGTCGCCTCTTGGATGCGTCGTCCCGCTGGTAAAATTTTATGGGCGTAGGATAAGGGGCGTGGCACTTTTTTATCAACTCTAGATTTGTGTATAACTTTAGAACTACACATCAATGAAACTCGGTAGGAACTTACTACACTACCATACCCTTCTACTTAGAAAATGAGAAGGGGATAGGACAAGGGGGCGCGGCACCCCCCAAACAAACCAAATTTTTGATCTCGAACAGCTTTGGAACTAAAAGTCGTGCAGCATTGAAATTTCGTATGTAGCGCCTCTTGGATGGGCGTTTGACAAGGGGCGTGGAACTTCTTAGTTGTTCAAATCTTATAATTTTTTAAGTATAAGTCAAACATCATTGAAACTCGATATGGAGTCACTACTTGCTAATGTCTTGGTGAATGTTCGTGGTCCGACGTCGTTTCAACAACTGAAACCCATTTGTGTGAGGCTTACATCAAATTCGAACATTCTTTGCGATTATCATATCCACATGTGAAGACACTCTGATTGACAACTAACATGCGAGTGTTTTTGCAACAAGATCGAAATACCGATGTTTTTTCAAAGCAATTGCTGGACATTGGTAATGGGAAAGTCGCAGTTGATATCTCGACCGGATTCATCACATTGCCCACTGATTTCTGTCAGTTGACCGAGTCGAAGGAGGAGCTCATAGGGCGTGTTTTCCCCAACGTAGCGCAGAACTTCAATAACCATAGTTGGTTCAGCGAACGGGCCATATTGGCGGCTAAAATCAAAGATGTCGATGATCTCAATGCGACCATTCAAAATTTCATTCCGGAACAGTTGACCAGAAAGCTTTGTCTTGAATGTTAACTGCATTTATCTTTCATCATGTTAATAAAAGATATTAATATTACAAATGATTTTTATTCAATAACCAAACGAAACTCAAACCGTATACGATGCGATCTACTTCAATAAATTGGAGTTGGAGGGTTGATTACAATTAATAAACGCTTATGAAGAGTTACAATCAAATCAAGTTTAGGTGATACGAAGTTCACCGGGTCATCTAGTTAATTATAAAATTGAGCAAAGGGAGGCGAAATTTAATCGCGTCTTAAAAGTTTCAGTGCAGCCGAAAAAACATAACCTAACTAATCACAAAGCATCAACAAAATTTGTGATGAGCAGTTTGCGCATTTGATGTCTACCGACAACTTGATGCCTGCGTTTAGGTACAGGGTGCACGTGCACACTTTATTTGTTTACGTTTAGGAACATGCTGCTTTGTACTTATCCAGCGCAACTGACGTTTAGGAATACAGCCATATTTATTTTTGTTTCGTCACTCCAGGGAATGTTGCGCCATTTTTTGTCCCTGCGATCCACACCAGATTTGATGAACTAATTTTTCCTCATCCTGAAATTTGCAGATCTAAACAGAGGAACTTTTGAGCATAGCTTTTAGATAATCATTAGCAATTCGATAATTTTCTTTAAAGTGTGATTATAATCGTTATCGTTGATTACGATTACAAATAATCAAAATAAAATCACTATTACTTGGGATTACTAAAAAGTATCAAAAAGAATCAAAAGTAAGCAAAAAATAATCGACTCTTTATGAAGGATTACTTTTGATTATTTTTTCCCAATTTCAGCCGCAATTGTGTCCTCAGCGCCAGTTGAAAGACTATTTTCTTTTGGTGGTATAGTAAATAATTAAAAAGAATCAAAAGTAATCTTTATAAGTATTCGATTATTTTTTGCTTACTTTTGATTTTTTTTAGTAATCTCAAGTAATCCTGATTATATTTTGATTATTTGTAATCGCAATCAATTACTGATCAAAAATTTATCGATCGATGATTATATAATCATTCTAATTCTTTTTTAAAGTAATGTAAATGATTACTAATCGTAATCGCAATTTAACAGCTATGCTTTTGAGCAATCCTATCGGCCAGATTTGTGTTTACTTATCATCGTTGAACAGCTCGTGATGATAAAACATTCCCGATTTCGCCTGCAATCGTTCTGGATGACTTGAACAGGTCGCGTTTAGCTAATGTAAGGATATGATTGTCGGTCACTTATGAAGGTTTTTAGGTGATCCACGCGTTTCAATAAATTTTTCTGGTTTCAGAGCATCTATAATGAAATTTTCAGTCCGTCCCATTGATATGGCAAAGATTTTGTATAGTTTTCCTTTATCTCGGAGCTGACGAACAAGTCTTTTCTCCTCTGCCCTACAGTGAACTCCATTACCCATCTAATATTAATGCTGCCCGGAAGAATCGAAAAAGTCATCAAGAATATAATGGTGGATATACAGGGTATTAAATGCGTTCTAACTAATTTGTTAAAAAAAGGGCCATTGGTGTGCCCTATTATTCTGCCCAATAAAAAATTTGAGTAGTTTTATTTATTTAATATTTTTAAGCTCTTTTTTAGAGTATATAAAGACTTTTATTTTTTGTTATAACGCTGAAGTACGTTTTTTTTGAAAACTAACTTATTATTTTAGGGATAATAAAAAAATGAATGAAAGCCAAACTCTTTCGTAAAAACAATGCTCACATCTATTATTTTGTCCAACTGTTTAAATAAAATCCCAGATGACCAAATTGTTAAGGAAGGTTTTGTAGAAATTTAAAAACTTACCAAATTTCCAAATTTATAAAAGACAAAGTGACGTAATTCTTCTAACATTTGATTCGTATTACTTGCCTGACCAAATTCACATTTCGTGAAACTGGGTCTTTGTGCGAAAGTACATACCGGACATGGCTGTAAATCGGCCAGGCCATACCGGTAAACACTGCAAAAACATTTTTCCATGTGTCATCTGCAACCTTCCTCCGCTTTCTCCCATTGACTGCTCTCAAATTTACTGCCCTAACTGTGCTGAAAATAATCCTGCCTCTTCCAATGAGTCTATAAAATTTATTCAGCAAAGAGAAATATTACGAATAAAAACACAAAAGAAATGTACCTACACTGCGTGAAGCTAAAGAGATCCACAGAGCTCAGCCCAGAGCACACTCGCCAAGCATAAGCTACTCCACAATCGCTTCACAAAGTAACAATACAGAAAAGGACAAAGAACGGCCTCTCTCACTAAGCCACCAACCTCAATATCAAAGAACAAAAACTATCAAGACCAGCATTCCAATAGAAAAAATCTCTCTCCCCACAAAAACAAAACAAGAAATACAATAACAACACTCAAAAATAAATAATATTTAACATCAAATTCGGTTAAAAGATACCCACGAACAAATTTGCAAAATACGTCCCACATCTAAATTTCTCTCTCCAACCCACATAATTTACTAATTAATCAAAGTATTCTACACCAAAAGAAAATGATGAAGTGATGTTGCGCCAGTTATTCATTAATTATTTTATGATTCGGCTGGGATTTGATCCAGCGACTCCGCGCATCAGAGACCGAGCACACCTATCCACTGAGCCATAGCGGCGCCGAAACTTTTGAGACTCGAAAATCGAAGCAACTTTAGTTTTCTTAAGAAATATATTTTAAATATTTCACATTGTTTGTTTTTGTTTTGGTTTTACTGGTTGATTTTGTGTTTTTGCCTGAAATCAAAAAATAACATTTGTAAATTCAAACATGAAAATTAAAATTTTAAAACATATGTACATACCAAACTCCTTTTTGTATATAGTTTTCGTTTTGATTTGCTGAATTTGTTGGGATTTCGATGAATGCATGTTGTCGCCGTCCGTATACAACTTATCTGGAATTTCGCATATCATCTTTGCGGATATTATGGTGTATTCGCTGGCATTTTCCTTTGTAGTGCGAACTTCTTCTCGCATTTCAGCTTTGTCCTTAGTTTGCAGCAATTTCTTTTCCA
The DNA here is from genome assembly GCA_963457695.1 of Neria commutata. Classification (NCBI taxonomy): domain Eukaryota; kingdom Metazoa; phylum Arthropoda; class Insecta; order Diptera; family Micropezidae; genus Neria; species Neria commutata. Next base: position 22,025,776 of record OY735247.1, on the reverse strand, counting down.
GCTCATAAATTTTGTTCTGCTGCGCTATTATTATCTGATGGTACTCCGTTAGAACTTCCGGTTGTGGCGTGAATACAGCTTCGCTCTGCTGGATGTTCATATTAGCACATTTCCGTTGATCTATACGGATAAACTCTTTGAAATCTTGCAGTGTTATGTCACCGCATATCGGATCCGCGCAATTAACTGGCTCCATGACAATCCTCTCTGAGCATGTAGATATCGGAACGAATTCCACGGTTATGTCCATCGCGTTTTGCTGGATGTTCGTATTAGCACAATTCCGTTGATCTATACGGCTAAACTCTTTGGAATCTTGCAGTATGTCACCGCATATCGGATCCGCGCAATTAACTGGCTCCTTTACAATCCACTCTGAGCATGAAGATCTCGGAACGAATTCCTGGGTAATTTCCATCGCGTCGTCCTTTGGAAGCAACCTATCTGGCATAGCACCTTTGAGTAATTTTTGCTTACCCACAAACTTGCTCGAGAAGTGCTTTTCACATATATAAATACATTTATATTGCAAGTCGTTTTCATTAAGACTGCAGGCTACTGCCCAACTTAATCTAGTGGACTTATCTCTAGGAAATTTAAATAACTTCAATCTACTCTCTGGTGTGCAAGTTTTTATACAGCACTGCGGCCATCTTCCAGTGGGCTTCCCAACAAGGTGGACAAATCCATTATTTGAATCTATTTAGTAGCAATTATTATAAAAGAAAAACATTTATCACTATGAAATCTTTATTTAAAAGGCCAAAAATAAAATTCTTTTAAAACGAATGTGCAGCTATGTGAAATGCAGATAAAAAAGAAATTTCCATAAAAATTCACAAAAAATTTAGCTGCAGCATTTTTTGTGCACGTAACTTACATATCGCTGGAAAAATGCACAAAGGGCCCTAACCAAAATTTTTTACGATACACGTTTTTTCAGTTTCTGATAGCACATATTAAAAATCACCTCCTTACAAAAAAATAGTGTCAATGCGAAAACTGATGATTTTATAGCTATTACAAAAAAGTCCTATCTATGTATGTATGTATATGCTATGAAATTTTGTAGGGGTATTCCTTATCCGGAGCGAATGCTAAAGCAAAATTTTGCATTTGCATTTTTATAATCGGGAACGACCGATTGCGAAATCCATGCAAATGCTTTTGTCAAATAGCTGTTTTAATTGAGAGTTTAAAAAATGACACGAAACAGCGAAAAACAACAATTTTGCGACTTCTTAATTGAAAATGCAGCAAATGAAATCACGGGTAAACATTTAAGACACTATTTTTTGAAATAAAAAGTGAAATAAAAATCAAAATGATCAGCTGGTCGCTGTTAATACTCGTTGTTGGCAGCTTAGATCACCGATATGTGCGACTTTTCAAGCTGGCAACTATGCTCATATTTTGCATCAAATATTTTCCACTAAACGCAATGGATTTTGGTCTAGGAAAATTGTGACTAATGCAAAAGCAAACCAGTGTATTTTGTTGTTGTGCATGCAAAGGTGGAAAAATATTTTGCATTTGCTCTTTTGCAGGACCAATTGCACCGGATAGGGAATACCCCTTATATGTTTTTTTTAATGTTTTTTTGCTTCTCCTATAAAATTTCAGAAATGTTGGTTAGGGACTTTGTACATTTAGCCAGCGATATGCTCTGAAGTGCGAGGCAGCTAAGTGAATTCTTCTGTATTAAATTATCCGAAATTTTAACATTCTGTCAATAAACAACATAATTTTATAGCGTTTGCTAAGTAAAAACGCTAACGAAATATTCCGCCAGTACAAGCAGAGAAAACTGCTCTTAAAAATGCTATAAATTTATATGACAGGGTCTGTTTTACTGTGAATCTAATTTCCAAATTTAGTTTAAATCTAATTTAACTTTTCTTGGGTTTCAGGGCCAGTTTCTCAGTGGATGTTTAAATCTAATTTGCGAATTGAGTTTAAATCTAGTTTAACTTTTCTTGAGTTTCACAGTGCATTTATTTAAATACGGAATAATGAATGGCAACTTCGAATATTTGACAATTGAAGGTTGACACAACTTGCCAAAAACATATGTTCAATTGTTCAATTATGGAGGCAGCGCGAGCTAAAAATTTTTCGTCGGCCGAAAGAAGTGAATTATTGGATATTCTTCAAAGAATCCACAGTTTATATTATTTATAATACTACGGGATCATTTATATGTGCTACACCATGCAGTTGTATGTTTAATTTGGCCGCTTATAAATTGCAATATTGTCGACGCAGCTTGCCTGCACATCCGAAATCAGCTGTTTATTTATTTTCGATTGCAACTCTGTGCCGTACTTAAATGCCCACAACCGGGCATTTAAATTGTATTTAACTTCCCACTGTGAAACTGAAATTCACTATTTAAACTGCAATCAGAGTTTAAACATCCACTGTGAAACTGGCCCTAACAGTGCATTTATTTAAATAGGGAATAACATGTGGCAACTTCGAATATTTTACAATTGAAGGTTGACACGATTTGCCAAAAACATATGTTCAATTGTTCAATTATGGAGGCAACGCGAACTAAAAATTTTTCGTCGGCCGAAATAAGTGAATTATTGGATATTGTTCAAAGTATGCAGAGTTTATATTATTCATGTACTACGGTGCTATTTATGTATGTATATCTGCTGCGCCATGCAGTTTTATGCTTAATTTGAATCTTATAAATTGCAATACTGGCCACGCAGCTTACTTGCACATCCCAAACCAACTGTTTATTTATTTTTTAAACACAACCCTGTTCCGTACTTAAATACTCACAATCGTCCATTTATATTGTATTTAACTACCAACTGTGAAAATGAAATTCCTTATTTGCCGCTATGAAACTGGCCCTTACTTATAAGCGCAGTTGCTCCTTTTGTATATGAAACATACACTATATGCACAAGCATTCATTTATACAAGCATCTGGAACAACATTAACACACACATGCATAGGCACTGCACTGCACTTACCTTGTTCCAATATTGGCAAAGCACCTCGTCTTAGCCGGTTTCCTATAATATCTTGCGGACGGAAATGACGGCTGCATATTCTGGATGTTTTCTTGATAACTGTGTCCAAAGGCAGACCAAGGCTTTGCTTCCATTTGGACAACAGTTCCTCATTGCAGGGCATTTTGAAGGTGATAATGGAGTCATTTGGGTGCTTCCTTCCCACACAGTTTTTTAATATGCACGAACCGTATATTGCAGAGCAAGGATTAATGGCCATCTTTTTGTACTTGTTTTTAGATGTTTTTGTAGATATAAATAGTGTTGCACGCACAATTTTCTAATTTTCTCAATCGAGTAAAAATAAACTTTGCGCCACAGACTACTATTAGTGTTGTTCCGATACTAATGAGTACGAGTAAGTACTCGAGTACTCCTCTCGTTCCTTGTGTACTTTTTGTACTCGATGCTTTTATTTAAGTACGAGTACTGGTATCGAGTATTTTAGGTAGGTATCGGATCGGAGTATGCATTGACGAAACTTTTTTGCAAAAGCGTTACAATGTTGCCTTCCAAAATTTTTTTTTACTTACCTAAAGTTTTACCTCCCATTTATTACTAAAAAATTGAGTTTGGCAGCTCTTAACTATTAAAGAAAAATTGTGCAAGGTTGCCAATCATGTACATATTTTTGATTGCTAGGCATTTTCATTAAAGTGAAATTAAAAGTCGATTAAAGCGGCAGCTATAGTTTCCCAACAAGAAAAATCGTCTTTCACCGGCTCATATCGACAAACATCTCTTCTTGCGTGGTATTTCAGAAACTGAATTTTTCAATTAAAGGCTCTGTTTTTTGTATTCTACATGGATCTTTGTATTTATTCATATAAATAAAAAATAAATAAATTGTTCTGTTTAATAAAATTCCATATGTTTTAATGAGTACGATACGAGTAAGTATCGAGTACTTGAGCTCGATATTTTCTTGGTATCGATACTTTTTAACGATACTTTTTTTGAGTACTGGAATCGAGTACTAGGCGGTATCGGAACAACACTAACTATTATCTGTGCTTTGCGCTCGCTAAGAAAATGGCAGAAGTGACCACCAGTGTTGCCACTTATTTGTTAAAACACAATACCGATATCGACGACGGTCGCAGTCCGATGCAATTTTTCGGGCTGCCGCTTGGGGCGCTTATGTGTTCAAAATTTGTCAACCAATTAATAGAATAAATTTTTTGCAAATAGATTTCAGTAATGAAAGATAAGTGTGAATATAGGTTTTGAGCGCCCAAGCTTTTATTATAAGCTTTATTGATAGTAAGATACAGGTGGCTTGGAAACAATTTATTTTCTATTTTTTAGTACATTAAGTGAATTAAGCGTTATTTTTCAAAAGTTTTTTTTTATATAATATTATTTTCTACTTTTTAGTCTCCCATAAATTAAATTTTAGAGCTCTGAAATTTTAAATCAAAATTCTCAAAAGTAAGACCTCCAATGCATCGCCAGATAGTAGAATCATTGCGCCACCAAAACATCTTGAGTAATTGTGCAGATCTTTCATAGTTCGATTGAGTGCTTTCAATAAGCATTTGTGCGCTATTGAGCATTCATCCCATATGGTGATTTTATTTGCTACCAAAACTTTGGCCTTTGCTGAGTGTTTCGCAATGTTGCATGTCGGTTTTTCAGTCGTTTGAATGTTTAACGGAAATTTCAACGCAACGTGACAGCTATCACAGAAAACACAACTGTTACAGCAATTTCCAATCACGCACGAACAGTGGCCAAAATCAATGACATGAGGAATGTCTTCCCAGTTCCACCGGGCGCGTTGAGAAAAAAGAAGGCTCCATTTCCATCAGCAATGGTATTCACTTCCTTCTGTTGGGGGTTCAGCAGTGGTACATTCGTTAAAACTAACTGGTTCAATGCATCTCGATCGTATTCACGTTCACTTTTCAATTCTCGGTTGAAACCGCCGTTCATTCCACGACATGGTGTTGGCATTCCTAACTTGATTACTGGTACACATGAGGTAACACATATCTTCGAGCAAAAACAAAGCCTGATTATCTATCTCCTCATTCACCTCGAAATCGGGATTCCATAATTGACCTGTGTTCGATTTGTCAGTCTTGTACCACAGTTCACATTGATTCTATGGGAAGCATGCACATTTGCATAATGACAGCATATCTCAATGAGTATCAGATGTTTGAAAAGCGCCACGCCCCTTATCCTACGCCCATAAAATTTTACCAGTGGGACGACACATCCCAGAGGTGACTGAAGACGAAATTTCAATGCTGCACGACTTTTAGTTCCGAAGCTAATCGATATAAACAATTTGGTTTGTATGGGCGGTGCCACGCCCTCTTGTCCAATCCGATGTTTTATGATTAATTCATGTATTGTGCTCCTGTTTACGCATGTATGCAAAGTTTCAGATATCTATGTAGTCGGGAAGTGGCTGAAAAATTTATTACTAGATTTGACGACATACATACAAACATACCTGAAGTGAAGTTAATATAAAGCTTATAAAATTGCAAGAGATTTGAGCTGAAAAGATTTCGCAATGTGTGGATCCAAATATGTATACTGTAATATGTAAGGTAGCCCTTAACCTGTAATATGTATGGCAACCTTATAACTCAGAACTGTAAAAAATGTAAACCTGGAGTAAGAGAGGAAAAGATGGTGATCTGGCAACGCCAGACCGGAAAGAAGAAAAGTGTCATCATTAATAAAGAGAAAAGAAAAGTAAACACACGCGGAATTTTTCATCGGTCCAAATCGGACCCATTATTGACGTTAAAGTTTAAATAAACATCAAGATAACAATACTATATATTTTTTATTATTTTGTTATATATTTTCATGGAATAAACCAATTTTTCTGTACTATTCATAAATTGTCCGAACGACAAATTATACATAGCCCGATTTTACACGAGGCGACTCGGCCCTTGCGACACGGCAATATGTAGGAAAGATGTGAGAAACGACAGGGGAACATGCAAAATCGCTCGGGCAGCATTGTGGTTCGATTTTTTTACGTTCCTCTTTATTCGCTTTCGTTACTTCGTGTGTCAATTGAAACTTGAAATCAAGTGAATATTGCAAATAAAGATACAATTTACAGAATTTCATTATTAAACTTATTGGATCTAAGTAAATATAAAGAAGAAAATGGGAGAATTCGGGTTTCGCAACTATCAATAAATGCGTTCACTAAAATTTCCATCTTGAATCGCGTTCGTTAATGCAAAATAAGTTTCTGCATTCAACATGCAGAAGAAGAGCACTTGAATCAGCTGATCGAGCAGCGGCAACTTAAGATGGCTGCACTGCAGATGCCGCTGCACGAATTTGCCGCATTTACTAACGTACCTATATTCTTCACAATGATGATGCTAGTCGAATCCAATAACAACCAAACTACGAACAGATGGTGTTGATATAAGCTATTTGGTTGGTTGGTGCATAGGATGCAACTTGTACTATATTCACTACAATATGCCGGTAGAGACGCTGTTTCACGATGATGCTGGTCGAATCCAATACGAAAATTAGTACTTCCGTTTGACAAAATTTTGGTTTAGCCTCCGTAAAGAAGTTTTACTTCAAAATACATTTTTTCACGTATCAGTGATGTGCCTTTTTGTGGTTTTTACAATCTTAATACATAAAAGACAAGCGTCAAGCGTCACGTTCCTGCCGCAGCCATGATGCAGCTGAGGAAAGAATGTTAAGAAGAGCAAATGCTGAATGCGATCGAAGTCTTATGAAAGAGCTTAGCACATTTATGGCGGAAAATAATCCCTTTGCTGATGCGTTCAAAATGCTATACGAAGTGGAGAACGCGGGTGTCTCAATTACAATTCTATGGTTATTATTATTATTATTTATTTGTAATTGAGTAATTGAGCCATAGCTGCTACGACTTTCAGCTCTTAATAACTTTAATTAAATAGTTAAGTTATAAAATAAATACTATAAAAAAAGATTGTATGTATTTCTGTATTTAAGTTGCTCGGAAGGCTTGTGGGCATGAAAGATAGTATGTCTATTTTTCTAAATTTATCAGCCAAATACAAAACACATAAAATTGGCAGCGTCCATTGCATACCTTCCATAGCCTAGTGGTTAAAGCATTTGACTAGCACGCAAGAGGTTGTCAGTTCAATCCTCAACCGCGATAATTTTCTTTTTTTTTTTTTTGTGATTTCGACCCTCAACCGCAGTGCTAGTATTTTCATTTTTTGTACTTTTTTCTTTAGTATTTGTCTTTAAAAAGTAATACAATACTTATTATTTGCTTCTACAGATTACCACAAATCAATTTTCAGTCGAAATTACCAAAAATTTTGCGTTTAAAAAACTGAACGCGAGCTCAAACCCAAGTGAACGATTTGACAGTTCATGTGAGTGAATGCGCCGCGTTGCGTTTTATGCGATACCGATTTTCATATGAAACTACGTAAGGCAACGCGAGCAGTCACTGAGTGAGGTGATGCGTTTTACACAATACCAAATTAGTGAACGCAGGGTGAAGTGAGGCGTAGGGATTTACAAAATAAGCATGATAAACAGTATCGAACGCTTTGATGGCGATAAGCGCAACTTGGCTTTCTACATCACTAGTGTGGAAGCTGTAATACCAACTATAGCCACATTGCCAGCAAACGAGAAGCAACTTTATTTTATGGCAATTCTAAGGACAGTTACCGGAGAAGCAGCGCAAGCAGTACGGCGCGAGCAACCAGCAGATTGAACGCAATTGAAGACACTATTAATAGACGAATTCGGGGAGACAACGCCAACACCGATGCTAATTCTAAACATAAATAGCATCAAAGGTAAGAACGGGGTTAAAAATTTATGTGACACCATAAACAGTGAAATTTGTAGGATTAAGGACAAGCTTAAATTAAGTAACGACAATACCTCAGAGAAAAGGTTACTCGAACAGACCTTAGAGAAAACCTGTCTAGACGTACTATCTGCACTACGCGTATTGCGCAACAATGGCGCATATGACATCCATACCAATAACGAAGTTAGATATAGAAATGCTTTTGCTAATAATGAGTTTAGGGAATTCACACGGCCTAACAGGAATTTCCAGCAATTCAGAAATTTCCAAAACCAATTGGACATCCAAAATCAATCAAATTTCTCCAATCGAACCAATTTCCAAAATCAATCAAATTTCCCCAACCGAACCAATTTCCAAAATCATCCAAATTTTTTCAATCGAACAAATTTTCATAATCAGCCAAATTCCTTCAACCAAACAAATTTCCAGAAGGAAAATACTGATAACAGGAATTTTTATCCGCATGCCCAGACTCAAAATTTCAACAACGCTCCAAGACAAAACCAGAATTTTAAAAGGCAACGAAGTTATGATTCAAACCAGAGTAGATTACGTAGGTTTGGGGTTCCGCAGCCAATGGACTTGGATGAAAATTTTCATCTAATTGCCTCGGACCCTCACACTTACCAATCCTTGAATTAAACACTGAAGTCGGTCAACTAAAATTTTTAATTGATTCCGGATCTTCTGTAAGTTTGATAAACCCCAATATTTTCCCAACTACAGTAAGGAAGGCAGATACAAAAATAATTAGCACAATAAAGGGCACCGTTGAGTTAAATTTAGTAAACTGTTAAACTTACCACAATTCGTTGAAGGTAACTTAAAATTTTATATTTTTCCTTTTTTGAAAAGATATGACGCACTCTTGGGAAGCGATATTCTAAAAGTCCTTAAAGCAAAATTAGACTTTAGCAACAACACTGTAACTCTTAACAATAAGATATATGAAATATCAATTAACAACAAAGTGAACGACTACAATTACGTAATAGAACAGGAAGATTTTGAGCTAGGAAAGGAAGAAAATAAGTTTAGAATTGACCACTTAAATCACGAAGAAAAAAAAGAACTAAACAAAATTCTAGGAAAATACAGCAAATTATTTTATAAAAAAGGAGACGTTCTCAGTTTTACCAACAAATTTAAACATAAAATAAAGACCAGTCACGAAGATCCAATTTATGTAAAATCATACAGATACCCGGAAATACACAAAGTAGAAGTTGACAAACAAATTAACGAAATGTTAGAGCAACAAATCATTTGCCATAGTAATTCCCCATACTCTGCACCAATTTGGGTAGTACCAAAGAAAAAGGATGCCTCTGGTAAAGATAAATGGAGAATAGTGGTTGATTACCGAAAGCTTAACAACATCACTGTAGACGACAGGTATCCTATTCCGAATATGGATGATATCCTCGACAAGCTAGGTCGATGTATGTATTTCACGACTATCGATTTGGCACAGGGATTCCACCAAATTGAAGTGGATCCCGCTGATATGCAAAAAACGGCATTTTCAACTCAAAACGGCCACTTTGAATTTTTAAGAATGCCTTTTGGGCTTAAAAATTCTCCAGCCACTTTTCAAAGGCTGATGAATACGGTGTTAAGCTGATTAATCGGACAAGACTGCATGGTGTATTTAGATGATATAGTTGTTTTTAGCACTTCTTTGCAGGAGCATATCGAATCGCTCGATAGAGTTCTCCAACGATTAGCAGACGCGAATCTTAAAATTCAGTCAGATAAAACGGAGTTCCTGAAAAGAGAAACCGAATTTCTCGGACACGTTATCACTCTAGAAGGGGTAAAAGCAAACCCAAACAAAATTAAAGCTATATTAGATTATCCAGTCCCCAAAACAGAGAAGGAAATCAAGCAATTTTTAGGTTTAGCAGGCTTCTACCGAAAATTCATTAAAGATTTTTCTAAAATAACCAAGCCAATGACAGAGTGCTTAAAAAAGGGTAATAAAATAAATCCTTTAGACAAGGAATACCTTAAAGCCATAGACACAATTAAAATCTTAGTAACAAAAGATCCGATTTTGGCATACCCGAATTACGAGAAACCATTTATTCTGACCACTGATGCCTCCAATGTAGCATTAGAAGCTGTATTGAGCCAACAAGGGCATCCGATTTGTTTTGCAAGCCGTACGTTGAATGAGCATGAACTTCACTACTCTACGACAGAAAAAGAGTTGTTGGCAATGGTGTGGGCCACAAAATATTTCAGGCCATATTTGTACGGCAGAAAGTTCGTCATAAATAGTAACCACAGACCATTGCAGTGGCTTCATAATCTCAAAGAGCCAAATGCTAAACTCCAAAGGTGGAAAATTAGACTCAACGAGTACGATTTTGACGTAAAATATATTCCCGGCAGAGAAAACCACGTAGCGGATGCTCTGTCGCGAATTAGAATTGAAGAATGCAACGTCAACGACGAAATCGCATCAGATATGGCCACAATTCATTCAGCCGACGAAGATTGTGACGATTTTATTAGAATAACAGAACGACCCCTTAATTTGTTCGAAAATCAATTTAAAATAATAAGAGGCGAAGAGAACAACTCCCACTTACATAAAATTTTGAATAAAAATATTATGACAATCACGTATAACGATTTGAATACCGAACTTATAAAAGATATAATTAAAACACACTTGTTAAATAAGGTTGGGGCAATATTTATGCCTATAGATGAAGATTTCATTGCTTTTCAAAATATCTATTCTAAATTGATCAAAACCGGGAAAAATAAAATAGTGCGAGCGACTAACATTCTAGAAAATATCGAAAGCTATCCTGACCTTAAAACGAAAATCTTAGAAATACATTTGGAAGGACTACACCAGGGAATCGAAAAGGTAGTCAAAATATTCAAAAAGAAATTCTACTACCCCAATTACGTCAAGGAAATAACGAACGTTATCAACGAATGCGAATTGTGTAATAGATGCAAAACGGACCACATACCGTATAAAATTCCTTTTAAAATTACTAAAACTTTGAAAATCGATCAGGACCAAGGCATGAATAATATTAATATAAAAAACTGGTGTGACCAACTTAACATAAACCTTGAAATAACAACTGGGAAAACAGGTATAGCAGACATAGAGCGACTTCATAAAACTTTTAATGAAAAATTAAGAATTATCAACACTTCAGGCGACAAAGAATTAGATTACTTGAAAATTGAACAAACCCTCTTCACGTACAATCACTCAATAGTTCATTCTACTACCGGAGAAACACCGTATAATATTTTTTTTAATAAAAGAAATCCTCAAACGAATCCTCAAACTGTCAAAGAAACACGCATAAATAATATTAACAAGTACAGAGAGGATAACTTACCCGACACCAGATTTATTTCTGCGGAAAACTCCAGGAAAAGTCTTGAAAAAACGAGTAACCCATACAAGAGAGCTGAAGTAGTACAGACAGACCAGGATAACGAACATTATATTGTAAAGTTTAGAGACAGAAAAGTAAGGAAATATAAAAGCCAATTTAAAAGAAAGAAAAAACAGATTAATAACAGCGCTAACTCTTCCAGACACAGTACGGAACCTTAACGCTTGGATATTTATCCTCATCATTTTTCTAAAGTTTCACACCGTATCAAGTCAGTCTGTCCAAGTAACGGAAATCGTTAGCAACCATGGATACCTTATCATCGACCAGGGCAAATTCGACAAACCAATGGCCTTTAAAAATCACATCCTTCAAATAAATACAACGGAACTGGAACTGGCGTTCAACAACCTAATAAACCAAGTAAACAACAACGACTTTTTGAAAACAAATTTAGTTTTAAAATATATTAAAATAGCCGAAAAAGAGAAGCAGCTTTTTATAAAAAGACACAGACGGGGCCTTATTAATGCTTTAGGTACAGGATTTAAATTCTTGTTTGGAACACTGGACGAAGAAGATCGACTTACAATAGAGAAATCTTTACAGGATGTTAAAGAGAAAATTGCTAATAATGACATAAACGAAATGAATATAATAAACCACGTTAACCGCGAAAACGAAGCTATAGACGAATTGAAAAACTCCACAAATATTTTACAAAATAGGTTCATTCACAAAATTGCCTCGGACATTTTCTTAGATAATGTTAAGACATACTTACAACATATTCAAGATATCCAACTAGGAATCCAACTTGCAAAGTTAGGCATAATAAACCCAAACCTTATAGACCTGGACACAATATCACATTTGGACACAGAGCAATTTTAGCATATTAAGACTTCGATTTGGACCAAAAACAACTTAATTTATTTCATTTTAACTATACCCACTAAATTTGAATCGTACGACAAGTTAAAGATTTTGGCAATACCCGACGATAATCAACAAGAACTAGACATTAAGGAAATTAAAGATTTTATAAGAATAAATCATACTATATTTGAACTGAAAAATAAAAAGATCTTCCCCATTGAAGAAAAATGTTTGGGTAATTTACTGAATAACAAAAAAGTAAACTGTACAACATTGAAAAACACTGAAGAGAGTATAAACTTCTTCCCCCCAAATGTCATAGTAACCAAAAATCTCAAAGAAACTTACCTCGATCAAAATTGTAATCAACTTAAAATAAAAAATAAAGGAAATAATGTTATCAATTTTAATAAGTGTAAAATTAAGATAAATGCTTTCGAAATTTCAATCATGGAAGATTACATTAACCCTAATATTGTACCATTTATAAAAGATTTAGAAAACTTAGTTAAAACCAACAAAAATTTGGTTACACTCCCAGAACTCAAGCAACACTTCGTAACAATTCAAGATAATAAAAAACATTTGAGCTTAGGATTCACAACAATCTTATTAATCATTACTATTGTATTTACCATCTTAGTGTTAAAATAAAATTATATAAAAAAAAACTTTTTAAAAATAAGCTTTAATGTACTAAAAAGTAGAAAATAAATTGTTTCCAAGTCACCTGTATCTTACTATCAATAAAAGCTTGGGGCGCTCATGTGTTCAATATTTGTCAAACAGTTACCACAATATTTTATTTAAATAATTTTTTGCAAATAGATTCTAGAAATGAAAGATATTTTGAATATGGATATTGAGCGCACAAGCTTTTATTAATAGTAAGATACAGGTGACTTGGAAACAACTTATTTTCTACTTTTTAGTACATTAAAGCTTATTTTTAAAAAGTTTTTTTTTATATAATTTTATTTTCTACTTTTTAGTCTTCCATAAATTCAATTTTAGAGCTCTGAAATTTTTCGCAAAAAGAATTTTAAACTTGCAGAGCAGTACACAATATTTAGGGTATTCACAGTGTTTCCTATCGTCATATGTCATATCCTCAATTTAACAAATAATACGGCAGTGATCGACCCTAATATTCGTGGCATATTTGTGACGCAGTGAGTTGTTGCTATTTTGCCAGCAGGGCGCGGCAAGTAAGTTCCTATCGTTTTTCATTCATGTGTGGTGTACCTATAATTATAAACTGAAGCCCAAGTGTGTAGTTGCTTGAAAAGTGCCACGCCCCTTGTCCTACGCCCATAAAATTTTACCAGTGGGACGACACATCCAAGAGGCGACTGCATACGAAATTTCAATGCTGCACGACCTTTAGTTCCAAAGCTAATCGAGATCAAAAATTTGGTTTGTATGGGGGGTGCCACGCCCCCTTATCCAGTGCACGCCTTATTTTCTCAGTAGAAGGATATGGATATGTAGTAAGTTCCTACCGAGTTTCATTGATGTGTGATGTGTAGTTCTAAAGTTGTTGAAAAAAAAGTGCCACGCCCCTTATCCTACGCCCATACAATTTTACCAGTGGGACGACACATCCAAGAGGCGACTGCATTCGAAATTTCAATGCTGCACGACCTTTAGTTCCAAAGCTAATCGAGATCAAAAATTTGGTTTGTATGGGGGGTGCCACGCCCCCTTATCCAGTGCACGCCTTATTTTCTCAGTAGAAGGATATGGATATGTAGTAAGTTCCTACCGAGTTTCATTGATGTGTGATGTGTAGTTCTAAAGTTATACACGAATCTGGAGTTGATAAAAAAGTGCCACGCCCCTTATCCTACGCCCATACAATTTTACCAGTGGGACGACACATCCAAGAGGCGACTGCATACGAAATTTCAATGCTGCACGACCTTTAGTTCCAAAGCTAATCGAGATCAAAAATTTTGTTTGTATGGGGGGTGCCACGCCCCCTTATCCAGTGCCCGCCTTATTTTCTCAGTAGAAGGATATCGATATGTAGTAAGTTCCTACCGAGTTTCATTGATGTGTGATGTGTAGTTCTAAAGTTATACACAAATCTGGAGTTTATAAAAAATTGCCACGCCCCTTATCCTACGCCCATACAATTTTACCAGTGGGACGACACATCCAAGAGGCGACTGCATACGAAATTTCAATGCTGCACGACCTTTAGTTCCAAAGCTAATCGAGATCAAAAATTTTGTTTGTATGGGGGGTGCCACGCCCCCTTATCCAGTGCCCGCCTTATTTTCTCAGTAGAAGGATATCGATATGTAGTAAGTTCTTACCGAGTTTCATTGATGTGTGATGTGTAGTTCTAAAGTTATACACAAATCTGGAGTTTATAAAAAAGTGCCACGCCCCTTATCCTATGCCCATACAATTTTACCAGTGGGACGACACATCCAAGAGGCGACTGCATACGAAATTTCAATGCTGCACGACCTTTAGTTCCAAAGCTAATCGAGATCAAAAATTTTGTTTGTATGGGGGGTGCCACGCCCCCTTATCCAGTGCCCGCCTTATTTTCTCAGTAGAAGGATATCGATATGTAGTAAGTTCCTACCGAGTTTCATTGATGTGTGATGTGTAGTTCTAAAGTTATACACAAATCTGGAGTTTATAAAAAAGTGCCACGCCCCTTATCCTACGCCCATACAATTTTACCAGTGGGACGACACATCCAAGAGGCGACTGCATACGAAATTTCAATGCTGCACGACCTTTAGTTCCAAAGCTAATCGAGATCAAAAATTTTGTTTGTATGGGGGGTGCCACGCCCCCTTATCCAGTGCCCGCCTTATTTTCTCAGTAGAAGGATATCGATATGTAGTAAGTTCCTACCGAGTTTCATTGATGTGTGATGTGTAGTTCTAAAGTTATACACAAATCTGGAGTTTATAAAAAATTGCCACGCCCCTTATCCTACGCCCATACAATTTTACCAGTGGGACGACACATCCAAGAGGCGACTGCATACGAAATTTCAATGCTGCACGACCTTTAGTTCCAAAGCTAATCGAGATCAAAAATTTTGTTTGTATGGGGGGTGCCACGCCCCCTTATCCAGTGCCCGCCTTATTTTCTCAGTAGAAGGATATCGATATGTAGTAAGTTCCTACCGAGTTTCATTGATGTGTGATGTGTAGTTCTAAAGTTATACACAAATCTGGAGTTTATAAAAAAGTGCCACGCCCCTTATCCTACGCCCATACAATTTTACCAGTGGGACGACACATCCAAGAGGCGACTGCATACGAAATTTCAATGCTGCACGACCTTTAGTTCCAAAGCTAATCGAGATCAAAAATTTTGTTTGTGTGGGGGGTGCCACGCCCCCTTATCCAGTGCCCGCCTTATTTTCTCAGTAGAAGGATATCGATATGTAGTAAGTTCCTACCGAGTTTCATTGATGTGTGATGTGTAGTTCTAAAGTTATACACAAATCTGGAGTTTATAAAAAATTGCCACGCCCCTTATCCTACGCCCATACAATTTTACCAGTGGGACGACACATCCAAGAGGCGACTGCATACGAAATTTCAATGCTGCACGACCTTTAGTTCCAAAGCTAATCGAGATCAAAAATGTTGTTTGTATGGGGGGTGCCACGCCCCCTTATCCAGTGCCCGCCTTATTTTCTCAGTAGAAGGATATCGATATGTAGTAAGTTCCTACCGAGTTTCATTGATGTGTGATGTGTAGTTCTAAAGTTATACACAAATCTGGAGTTTATAAAAAAGTGCCACGCCCCTTATCCTACGCCCATAAAATTTATTGATTCGTGTATTGGGCTCTAGATTAGGCATGTATGCAAAGTTTCAGATCTCTAAGTAGTCGGGAAGTGGGTGAAAAATTGATTACTAGATTTGACGACATACTGACATACCGCGGACATACCGACAGAAAGTGAAGTTAATATAAAGCTTATAAAAAAACATCTTAAATGTCAACAAAAAATTGTAAAAAACGTTGGAGAAATTTCTGGAGATGGGAGGAGTAACGTAGACTTAAGCAATGTAAGCAATATTATAAATATACCTTGAAATTCCGTTCCCACCGAAACTGCTGACGCAGTCTAGACTACGCGCACCTTACGATTACAAAAAACGATAGCAGTAGGAACATAACTGCAGCAACGGTTTCGCCGGGAACGACTCAAATTGATAAAATCAGAATAAACCCAACTTTCAACAAAGAAAGACCTGTGTATTTCTCATTTACATATATCCATATCTGTGGTCACTAGTTCAAGTCGTTCATAGTGTTCCAGCTAAACAAGGTAGTGTGGAACGCTCATTTTCTGCACTCAGACTGGTTTTAAGCGACCTCAGATGTAATTTGGCGTCGTAAACTTATGTTTTTAAAAATGAATTGATATTTTTACGTAGTTTACGTTTAGGTACTTTGGTTCAAACTAATGGATTGTGCCAAGTCAAGAAAAATGCACAAAAAGCACAATGCTTGTAACGGTTTTATTTATTAAATAAACAGATTTACTATTCTAATTACTTTGTTACAATTTTTCGCGCTATTTAGCAGCTTACAGCTTTGCATTCCGCTTCCATTTCAAAGCCGCAGGAAATATAAATCAAAAGTTGAGTTTTTCGATTGCGCAGAAAAATAAAAATCAGAAAATAACTTTAATTCGTGAGCAGAAAAATAAAACTCAACACATAACGATAATTTTTTTAAGAAATAAAAATCTTTAGTGGGTCCGATAAAGCATGCAACCAGTAACATATTGGTATACTTCATTCTGCTCTGCGGCATTTAGAACATGTTGATTTTTTTCATTGAATTTTAAAAAATAATCGTTATTTTCGGTCCCTGATTTAAGGATGTATTGCAGGAATTTATTGAAAGGAAAATTGCATGAGGTATATGTACATATTTCTTCAATTTACTATCGAATAAAGCGCAATGCTCTTGCCGTTTTTCCAATTAGAATTTATGTGAAAAAAAGGATGGCTATGTACGTACATACATACATAAAGCTGTTAAATATATACATACATACACACATACATTCGACGACGATGAGGCCAAGGACGCAATCCTGCGGCTCAAGAATAATAAAACGATGGGTGCTGACCGGCCTGCCTGCAGAGTTGTTCAAGGCTGGCGGTGATGAGCTGGTAGGGCGCATGCACCAGCTTCTCTGCAGAATATGGCAAGATAAAAGTACGCTTAGCGATTGGAATTTTGGTGTGCTCTGTCCTGTGCTAAAGAAAGGCGACCCGACGATCTGCGCAAACTACCGAGGTATTCGCTTTATTGCCATCGCACACAAGGTCCTGTCGAGTGTACTGTGTGAAAGACCGAAACCATTTGCCAAAGCGCTGATTGGACCTTATCAGTGCGGCTTTAGACCTGGCGGCTTTAGATCGATGGTGGGCTTCATCGATCAGATCTACACACTACGCCAAACCCTGGAGAAGACCCACGAACATCAAATTGACACCCACCATCTCTTCGTCGATTATAAGGCCGCCTTCGATAGTCCGATACGGGATTGTCTGTACGCCGAAATGTCTGAGCTCGGTATCTCTGCTAAGCTGGTGAGGATGACGTTAAGTAACACAGAAAGCGTCGTCAAGATAGGAAAGGACTTTTCCGATCTTTACGATACCGTGAGAGGCTTTAGAGGCCTCCGACAAGATGATGCTATGGAAAGCCGGTGTGCATCGCAACAGCACTATTTTCTACAAAAGTGTCCAGCTCCTGGCGTACACCGATGTTATTGATATCGTCGGTTTTACCAAGCGACATATTTCCGTTACTTTCTCGGCTATCGAAATAGAATCAGCCAAAGTGGGTATGTCGGTCAACGATAGCAACACGAAGTATGTATGTATATGATTTCTACAAGCAGGGAGACTCTACAAGAGCTGTGACTGCCATTTGGCAACTAGAAACAATACCTTCGAAGCTGTCAAGGAGTTTATATATCTTGGCACCGCCCACCAATAATGAAGATAGCTTGGAGATAAAGCGGAGAATAACTCTTGCCAATAGGCGCTACTACGGACTCGGTAAGTAATTGAAAAGTAGAGTCCTCTCTCGACTAACAATACTGATACTCTACAAGACGCTGATCATACCCGTATTACTTTATGACGCAGAAGCATGGGTGATTCAAGATCTTTGACTCGATCCGCGCTGGCGACGACTACCGCATCTGAACGAACCACAAATTGTATGAGCTCTACGCTGATATCGACATAGTCAGTCGGTGAGTTGCATCACAACTCAGCGGCTTCACTGGCTCCGTCATGAAGGATCTCCAGCGAAGACGGTATTTGAGGCAGCAGTTAGAGAACGGAGACGGCGCGGGAGGCCATGCCCCCGACGGAAAGACTAAGTAGAGGAGGCACTGGCAAAGCTGGGAATTTCCAACTGGAAAAGGCGCGCGCGTAGCAGGGGCGCCTGGAGAGAGGCCGTAGGTCGGGCTGTAAGCCGGTAACGGGTCCTTCTGACCATCTAAGTAATAAAGTTCAAAACTGATGCTTTTTTTTAGATGTTTTATTGTAACTGCAGTGTTGCTTTTGAAATGACACGACTTTTGTTGGGACTTGACATTAAACAAATCACTGTGGGCCGGATTAAATTATGTATCAACAATAATAATTCGAGAATGAAACACACTTTTGCCACGTTCTTACATTTATTTCATTATGAATGGTGGAAATATGTAGTGTGTATTTTGTGTGTGTATAGTATAATATTATGGTTTGAAGGTATTTAGCAATTCCCATGTTCAATGTACGTAAACACTTTAGCGAAACTTAATTTACGTAATAACATGGATCAAGTTTATGGAATATATATTTATTGTATACATTTAAAATTTACATAAGCCCAAAAGTCTAAGCAGGCAAATAAACGGAAAACTTATAATAAACGCTAAAAACTTATTCTGTCCTGGTTTTCCTTTTGCAAAATATAACTTAAGTGGATTTGTATTTATTTAAATAGAGTAATTTTTAATTTGTACAAATCTGATCATTAGCACTGGCCTCAGTCATATGTATGTACAATCAAGAGATTGAATCTGAAGTTGCCAATTAGAAAACATGAAACAACGAGAAAAAATGTCAATTTTAGTTTGAATAGTAGAAAAACATTTGAATAATTGAAATGCATATATGTTATACAACCCCCTTCTGATACACGACCACATGCAGAAAAAATCGTCTGTATTCATATCCCCTCTATTTAAACTATTGGCCGAGCTTACAAAGTCAAATGGCAAAATCTCGATATTCGAACAATGAATGTCCTTCAAATTAGCATTGAAATCTGCCCACAAGGAAATATACCGACGCATGTTGGAAGCATCAAGGAGACGTATGAAGATATAAGACTTTCGAACATAATTGAGATAAATTTAACTTTCATATGAAAAGTTATAATTTCTTAATTTCTGACACTGTGGAATATTATTCGTCAATATTATCACTACCTGTTCTCTTAATGCATTATTTGAAAGTATAATTTTAAAACTCGCTAAAATCATGGTTTAAAAAGAATTGTTAACAAGCAAAACTGGGGGTATTGCAATATATTTTCCAATACGAATATCTGCGTCATCATTTCAATATGTTTGAATCAGTTATATTGGTATTTATAACTTTTTGGTATTTGAAAAATGTATTGATACATTTTACTGGTTCAAAAAATATATTGCAATATTTTATTCATCCTAAATAACATCCGGGATAGCATTCTAATAATTTATTCCTTTGCTTTAACATTGCAATACTTCGTATTGGTCTGTGAATAGCATTGAAATAACTTTTTGGCATGTAAATAACATTGCGATAATTTTTTTGGTTAATTTTATTTTGCATTTTGAATTACAGTACTTTAAGCATATAACGAACTTTAAGGAACTGGGCAAAAAGGTTCGTCTTAAATGAAGTTCGCTTTAAATGAAGTCGTTCCTTTGATAGTTTTCCCGCGCGTACTTTTGAAATTGGTTTGTTTTAGGCGATACGGGTTTTTAATAAACGAAAAGTACTGTAGTTGGTAAATACTATTCCAACACTTAATTATTTCGCTAATTTCAATGTTTGAATGTTTAAAAATGTTCAATATAAAATCGGATATTTGTATTTGCTTCGTATTTTTTACTGAAGCTTTATACATTTTCTGAAAAAAAAATTCATTTTCAATTAAAAAATTAGAATCTATTACGAGGCAGCTCCGATAGTACATTTGAATAACATATTGTAATTTTTTTTACAGACCAATACGAAATAATAAAGTACCTATTATATGAATGTTATTTAGGACCAATTAAATTCTGCAACATAAACTTTGAATCAAAGAAATATCACAATATAATTTTAGAACCAATACTGAAATACATTTTACTACACCTTACCGGTTCAGATATTCCAAATGCAATTTGAGATTTAATTGTAATATTTATGAAGAATGTATTAATAATAATATATTGGTGCAACAGCCTGTGTGAGCTGAGGCCTAGCTTTCTCGCATTAACTTGTGTGTGCTTGTCATATTTTTTCACTAATTCAGTACGTCCCGTACTTTACCGAATCCGAACGGGTGGGTTTGAGAAGCTTTTCATGGCAAAGATTATTCTCGGAGAATTGCCAATTCATTGCAAGAAGTGGCGCCGCGCAAAAAACAATTCGAAAACAAATTTTCTTTTTTATTAGATGTTACCGGACCGGGAGATGAACCAGGGTCCTCCGCGGCAGCGACCAAGCACTTAGCTCACTGAGCCACGGCGGCGCTGACGAATGTATTGGTATTGGAAAATATTTTGCTATATATTAAAGATATTGGAACTAAAGAAGTATGTATTGCAATACCCCCAGTATTCGGTTTACTCGCGAAACTTCTTAAGACTTTTATAATTTTATAGTTTTGCGTTATTCAATCGATTTGTGTTTCAACTCTTTCAATTATAGCTACAATTCATAATGTATGTGTGTGAAAGAGTCTAGGAAATGTTTAGTTCATATGGGAACAACAGACGCCTCTATCATGATACAAAAAACAACAATAGAAATTTCTTAAAATTACATTTAAATCAAGCATTACAGATTGTTATATTCACTATCAAGATCATTACCATCCAGAGCAGATCTGCCAGCCTCGTCGTCCTCATCAGAGTAAATTGGCTCCATAGCCAATAGCGCAGCAGAGTCATCATTGCGGAAATTCGCCAGCGCGATTGCTGCCGCTGCAATGTCCTCGTTGTCGACGCCCGATTGCGTCGCAGCTGCTAATGGTTTCGTTGTGGCAGCTGGTGCCGTTGCTACTGCTGGTGAAAAACAGTTTGTATTCGGTGTGCCTCTGAGAGACCACTGCTCCGTGGTAGACTGCACGTCATGTCGGCTTGTGCCAAGAATATCCTCTATGGCTAACTCCAGATTGAACAAGCTGGAATTGCTCTCCTCGCCGGCACTGGTAGTAGAGTGAGAGGATGTTGTTGTTGTTGATGATGCGGAGGACGAGCATGACGATGTGCTGCTCGCGGCTGATGATGCCGATGAGTCGCTAGATGACGTTTGTGTGATAATGGAATGCAGCGATGCGCGAATAGGTGCAGTTGCTTCAGCAGTGTTTGCGTCTTGGCCCAACGATGAGGTTGTGCTTTCGTTCTGCACTGCGTCCTCCTCACACACATTTGACTGTTGTTCCTCTTTGATGGGCTTGCTTTTGGAATTGTGCTGTATCGCTGCGTTGCCCTGCGGCACATCTCGCTGCCAATCATCATTGCCGTTACTGCAGCTAGAATCATCGTGCTCCACTTGTGCCCGGGAGGTTGAGGGCTTTTCATCTGCCTCCACACTATGCCTGGTTGGTATAGTTACATGTTCGACTCGCCCGACAAGCCACTGTTCCTGCCCCGCGGTAAGGCGTGTCTTCAGCACTTTCAAATTTAGACCGTCGTCTTCTTCCTCCTCGCTCGTGTACTCATTCTCATGCGTTTCAACTTTACAGCGCTTGCGTCTTTTACTAATGCTCTCACAATTTTTTCTTTTGATACTGCAGATCTCTTGAGTTGCGTTTCTTGTGTGACGCGTGACGACAGGCTTGTTCGTTGTAGGAACTCGGCGCTTGTTGGCTTTTATGCGCTTGGGTTTTTGTCCGTGTTTCGACTGTTTCTGTCCTGCTTCTTCTTCGTCGCTCTGACTTGAGCTTACGGCGGAGTATGAATCTCCGGACGCAAAATCGTTGTGTGTGCCACCGCATCGTACGCTTGCATTGCTGTCTTTATGGCTGCGCAAGCTGCGCCGTCTGCGCAGCTGTTGCTTGCGCTGGCTGCGATCGCGCGTCTCGTCTAATAAAATCTGTCTGCGTTCGCGCTCACGCTCTCGTCCGCTGGAGCGTAGGCCCGTGGAAGTGCTGGCTCCTAAATTAAAGAATTCACGCTCGTGTTTAACCAACGCCGCGCGAGACTTTCTGCTTGCACTACCAGCAGCTACTGCCGATGCTGTTCCGGCTCCATCAGCAGCCGCTGTTTCCTCGTCCTCGCTGCTACTGAAGGTGCTTTTACGCAAGGGCAACGACAGCGGCTTCGATTCCTCCACAAACACGACATCCGAGTCGCTTTCGGAATTAAGCGTCACCATTTCCGGCGTACGTAAGTGTGGAGGTTTGCGTTCTAAAACGAACTCACACTCATCACTGCTGCTGGAGTTGAGCTCGATATTATCAGAAAGCGCAGCAGGGGCAGCTTGCGCTGCAACATTTGCTGATGCAGATGTGGAAGCGCTTGTTGCATTCGCGACACCGCTATTGCTGATCGTCACGTCCAATTCAGGGTCATCCAAATCGATGACGTCGCTGGCTCGATTATGAGTAGTCAAGTTAATGGCAGTCGACTGTGTACCACGTCCATTCACTGCCACTGAGACGCCAGGCGCCTCCGTGCCTTCCGAGGTGGTGCTTACGGTAAAGGAGAGCAAATTAACCAAAGGTGATTGGCCAGGCGCCGAACTGGTGGCTCGCGAATGTACACGATAATCGCCACTTATGTTGCTGTGGCTACGCGCTCGCTCCGGCATGTTGTCGATAGCGTTGTTGTTGCCGGTACCACTGCTGTCAATAACATCCACGTTGTCCTCATCAGAGGAGCCAGACGAGGAAAACTCTATTACAATTTCTTCGGCGCCTTGCATAGAGTATTGTACTACACGGTCGTAGCCGATCATGTCGTAAGGGGATCGAGCGAAATTATTTAGCTCGTGTATGAAGTGCGCCGTGCGAGTACCGAGTACCGGCTGCAACCGACGCCGAAAGGCAGGCGAAAGTATATTCACCAAAGACAGACTCGTCTTGACCGATTCAAGCACTGTTGTAACATCGTATTCAGTGTTGCGCAGCAGAACAATAATGTCGCGATTGATCCATGGCATCAGGCGATGTATCTGGGCGGGATTGTCTCTATAAATATAAAAATCAGCGTCAAACAAAATACATATGTATGTATGTATATGTATAGTAATATCAGATTTGACGAAATCGCCTGAAAACTTCAATGATTACCTGTAAAAGCGTGCATTGCTATCGCGGAAGCGCCCTGTTATGTCACACACTGGCATCGCATACAGTTTGCGATCGTACACGTAGCGACGCCACTGTTGGCTCAAAGTGCCACCAGTTGCAATGTCTTCTGGATGCTCCTGTCGATACATGTCTAGGAGTGCACTTCGGCGTAGCAGCTGATTTTGTGTGCTACCAGCTAAGACACGACTGCTAGTGCTGCCGCTGCCATTGGAATTGGCTCCAGTAGCCCCAGTTCCTGCCAAGGCTGATAAAATGTTGCGGTCAGCGCGAACAAGCCGTCTACATGGTAATGCAGAAAATACAGACAATTTCACAAAATATAGAAACAACCGAAGAGAAGGCAACCAGCACTCTCTTATACTACATTAAGCGCCTAAGAGAACTCTCAGTATAAGTACATACCCATGAACATCCACAAAGAATGGCACCGGTCGATAAGTTACCTCTATAGGCCGGTGTGGAATCTGAACTGTGGGTTGCTGAACGTGGTACCGCTCGAACTGGCTCATGGATTTCACATTGTGTATGATCGATTTGAACGTTTGTTTGCACAATGGACACTCCGGTTTCACCTACAATAAATTAGTTTGTTTCATATTCTTAAGTCGTACAATGGCCAATCGCAATTTACCTTGCTCCATTCGCACAAACATTTGAAGCAAAACTGATGAAAGCAGGAGTCGGTGAAACATTTATTCTTGCAACGCCCCAGACAGATGGCGCAGTTGGGCGGTGGTGAGGCAGCGCGACCGTCGGATTCCGCGATGGCGTTGCTTGCGCTCGCACCATCCGTGCGAGATTCATACTCATCGCCCTCGCTATCGCTGCTGCTTGATGACAGGTCAGGGAGCTTAAACTGCAACTGCGGCACAGTTATGCCCACGCCGCCTGCGCCGTGGCCGGAATTTCCAATGGATGAATTTTCATTCATGGTGGCTAAAGCACCCGCCGCAACTGCTCTTAAGCTTCTAACAGGCGAGGGAGGTGGTGCGTCCGCTTCGGCCATGCTTTATTACGGGTGCTGTGCAAACACAATTTTCAAACGCACTTGTGTATATGTATATTCACTATTGTTTATTCCGCAATTTCAATTTTCAAGGAGGGAATATGTAGATTGCATTAATTCCTTCAATTCCAGTAATTTCTCTCGCGAGTTCAAGTCCTTGCTTTTTAATAACTTGTATTTCTCTTAGTCTAATTCCCTTTCATCTCTTTTTATTCTATTCGCTATTTTTCAGTTTTGACACAAGTACCGCTTTTGTTTACATCAGTAATTTCGTCTATACAGTGGCAAATTGCTCGGCGTCAAAAGTTGTAGGTACAGCGGCTAAGGCTGACCCAGCTCATCCGACGAGAATTTTTAATCATTAATTCCACAAACAAATCCTTTAAATCCATGCAAGTTTTCATTGTTCACTTATTACACCACATTCTAATTACAGTTTTAAATACACTTTGATTGTTTTATCACAAAAATGACTGCGATTTTAAGTTTTCCAATCAGTAGTCTCGGCATCGCAGGGCCAGGTGACCAATTCGTGTTGTATTCACCTCAATCTGTTATTATTTCTGTTGCCAAAACACCACGCTCAACATATGTTGCCATGTTGCCAGAAGCGAGCTTGGGCCATTGGTGAACGGTTGCAGTTTTTCGCACTAAAAAAACTACTGTTCCCCATATTAGTACATACTGTTCCCCATATTAGTACATACTATTAAATAGTATTATTAGTACAAATTTTTACATATAGGTTGATACATGTGCTAAAAGCTAAGTTACAACAGGAACCAAAATTGGTATTTGGTTGTTGCAGTTGATACATGTGCTAAAAGCTAAGTTACAACAGGAACCAAAATTGGTATTTGGTTGTTGCAGTTGATACATGTGCTAAAAGCTAAGTTCCAACAGTATACATTTGTGATTGTTTCTATGTACCCTACCGGCAACTCAACTAACTTTTAATACACTATAAGTTAACAAGTACTTCGCAGCCATTAATATTTAATATTTAAATTTATTTATTCTAAGGTGTTAACATTTAAGACATTCGTCTTTTGCATGTCGCATAAATACGATAGATAATCAACTAATAGTTGACTATTCGTCGACTATTTTCAATGGAGGCAACTGACGTTTTTAACATGGCGATGTCCAAGGCAGTAGTCAGTCCCGACTCTGCATGACTTTTCAAGTCGGTTACTTTGAAGTTAGCTTGAGGGTTTTGGGTAAATAGACGTGTGACACCTCCGATACAATTAGAATTGTTTATATAATATGTGGAGCTGCTTATCGCACCACACTGAAATTTAGTAAGGGTATTCATTTAAGCAGATAAATTTGCACATTGCTCAAATTTATCAATTTATCAAGTGTGTTAAATGAACGCGCTTGGCAAAGTGTTTGTGCAAATGGTGTTTGGCTGTCAAAAAGAAAAAACTAAAATGCCGAGAATCAGTGAAAAAGTTAAGACTAATGTTGGAACTGTTTGGAAAAAATTACTGTTACCCTTTTGCGTTTATTTTGATTGTTCAATACTAAACTTTTATCATAATGTTAAAGATCATAGCAAAGCAGGGTTGCATTCGTTGCCGTCTAAGTTTACAAACATCGTTTGCACAGCGAAATCATTGAGCAAATTTATCACATTTGTGCAAATGAGCTTTCATAAAAAATTTGACAGTTTGTTTATCAGGTGATAAATTTAAATGAATAACCCTAGTATGTGAGGTAAAGTATGCTTTGACAATTAATTTTTACCAATTTAATATTCGCCGCACGGTGCTCAGTGGACAAGTGCTTGGTCGCTGGTACGAGGGGCCCGGGTTCAGGACCGGTCTCAGACCATCTAATACAAAGAAAATTGGTTTTTCAAATTGTTTCTTAGCGCGGCGCCACTTCTCGCGATGAATTGGAAATTCTCCGAGAAGATTCTTAGCCATGAAAAGCTTCTCAGCCCGTTCGGGTTCGGTTATATGTAGGTCCCATTAATTTGTGCAAAAATATAACAAGCACACACAAGTTAATGTGAGAAAGCTAGGCCTAACTCCACATTTTTACAAATAATGTATTTTTTTAATTCATTGGTTTTCACTACTTTGGCAATTATAAAATAAATATCTTTTGAAAAGAATAGTTTTTATTCGGACTGACTTGCCAAAGAGAATCAGTCCGAATAAAAACTATTCTTTCTAACATTCAAGCTGCCGAATAAACATAAACTCGTATAATAAATATCTTTTGTAAAAGTGTGATAAATCTCGCGGGCCGCGAAAATGTTCAAGACGGGCTGCGGGTTGGCTTCCTCTGGGGTAGATAGTACACTAATTGAATGTCACTTTTCAGAATTAACGCACCCATTTAATGCAATGCGTACACATTTTTTGTGCGATTAAACCAAAATTCGCCGTCTCCTCATAAGAATGAATGCTATGTATATTTCGAAGCATCGCTCGTTGCCCATCCGGTGTGGCCGTGGCCTCAATCTCCAAAGAGTTTGGCGACTTACTAATGACAAAGGCTGCTATCGTCCGCAAACAAATGCATAAGATTGATGACGACATGGAAATGTGTGGGTACCAGGACCAAACCCCCTGTTATACCTTCATTTAAATGGAACTTTTTAGAGACGACTGCCTATGTTCCGTTTAAACTACAAACTTGTGTTTCGTAGGTATGAAAGGGTAAAGTGTACAAAAAACCCCAATAATGAAGGACCACTCACCCTAGCAATGAATCAAAGTATAATAGAAAACCTGGGCTACGAAAAAAAATTCCTTGAGCACTTTTCTTCGACAGTCAAAACTAGTAGAAAATCTTCTAAAAACCCACGATGGACACAGTGTTCAGTGATGGCACTTTACAAATTTCGAGCTTATGTTCATATCCGTTAGAGCTAAATCATAGCACTTTCGTTGGTTCTACGAAATTCGAGCCTACCATGCATTCAGTGATAGTAGTAAATAACCACCGAAATAAAAAAAAATTATTAACAAGTTATCTTCTTTAAAAATATTTTTTTATTGATGATTTTCTTACTTTAACTTAAGCAGCTATTATATTGATCTGCCATTAATTGCACTAAATTTGATTTACATTTCGTCGGTTTCATTCTAAATAGGGCTAAGTCCTGGATTTCATTTTTCCAGCACAAGTACTTAAAAACTAGTGATATCTTTACTGTAAGAATACTGAATAATCTTGTTGAAAACACGAATACAGCTTTAAATGGTTACGAGCAAAGGAGTCCATCTATATACGACTCTTTTGTGAAGAAGCAGAATTATGTAAAAAATGCAAAATCAGTCTATATGCATTTATGCTATTTTAGAATGCAGCTATCGACTTGTAGAGAGCGACGCAGTCAAATGCTTTTCCCCTATATCACATCCTTACAGTAGTGTTGCCCAAAGTTTTTTGTATGCCGTATATTATGCTAAAAAAACGAAATTTAAATTCGATGAAGAACACGCAAATTTGAAGAATTTCACTTACCCGACCAGGATAAAGCAAATCACGAACAGGCCTACACTTATAAAGTTATAAACTCCAGGATACGAGTCCAATGTGGCATCATACACCGCCGTGTACAGCGGGGCTGAAGCGAAAGGCGCAAGCGTACCCAACGCAGTTGTCAAGGCGAAAATCTTGCCTAAAAGTAGAATTTGTTGTTATTTTGTAAAGCATATGTACATATGTATGTACATTTCACTGCAAGGATTTACAGCGCGTCGATTTTACACTACTTAGGCCCAATTTCGCAGTGTAAAGCTAATACAATTTTGCGCCTCATTCATGTGTTCAACATACATACGTCATTTGAATATAACTAAATATTTTACTGTGAATTTCAATTTCAGAAATTAAACATCAACTACAACGAATCTTGTATAATACAAACGTTCAACATTAGAAGAAGCAATCAGAGCAGAAATATATTGACTATCGTTAACATATCTTGTTATATAAAGTTCGTCCGTATTACGAATTGGTTCCACAATCCGGTAAGGTACAGAGTTAAATTAAAATAAACTGTAATTTTCAATAGTTTCTTTTGGTTTTGTTAATACTTTACATACATTTATACAAGAGCTTTGTAATAACATATGGGAATTATGCAATATGTCAAATATATAACATATGGAAATAATTTCGTTATATTTTTGCATAAAAAGCATTTCTATCTTTGTCCAAAGTTATTCCTAACTTCAGGTAAAAAATGCATTTGCATAAATATCCGATGTCTACTACTAAAATAAAATTATATAAAAAAAAACTTATTAAACTATTAATAAAAGCTTGGGGCGCTCATGTGTTCAAAATTTGTGAACCAATTGATACAATATTTAATTTAATTTATTCTTTGTAATTAGATTCTAGTAATGAAAGATAAGTGCGAATATAGATTTTGAGCGCACAAGCTTTTATTAATAGTAAGATACAGGTGACTTGGAAACAATTTATTTTCTACTTTTTAGTACATTAAATAAATTAAAGCTTATTTTTAAAAAGTTTTTTTTTATATAATTATAAGCTTTCTATTAACTTCACTTTGCGCGGTATGTCAGTGGTATGTCGTCAAATCTAGTAATCAATTTTTCACCCACTTCCCGACTACATAGAGATCTGAAACTTTGCATACATGCCTAAACCCGAGCCCAATACATGAGTCAATAAATTTTATGGGCGTAGTTCCAAAGCTAATCGAGATCAATATAAAGCTTATCCAATTTTGTTTTATGGGCGGTGCCACGCCCTCTTATCCAATCCGATATTTTATGATTAATTCATGTATTGTCTTGGTGTTTACGCATGTATGCAAAGTTTCAGATCTCTAGGTAGTCGGGAAGTGGGTGAAAAATTGATTACTAGATTTGACGACATACATACATAGATACATAGATACCTGAAGTGAAGTTAATATAAAGCTTATAATTATAAAATGCCTTTGTTTCTATCGTCTTCTCCCTCCCTCTTGCGTGGCAATGCCTACGTACACAATTCATTCATTCAGAACACACCATGCTCTTATGAGATTCGCGGATCTTATTGAGAGCGATCACAGATCATCGCATCGACTCTAGAGCGAGATCTGGGTATTAACCACACTTCAAAAATTAAAACTCACTGGCATAGCATCAGTTATGCTTTAATTTCAATGAGTATGAGTGAGTAGTAGCGCAAGAAAAAGTGAGTACGCATATACACGATTCCCTCTACTTATGACTACGCACTGCAGATCTCTGTTTTACGGGCTTATATAGCACACTTACCGACTTCCGTTTTTGGCGTCACATGTGACAGAATGGTTATTGAGACTGAACTTGGCACCCCACTCATAAAGCCCAAGCCCACTCCCAGGTACATTTCCCATGAATATGCCGCAACTGCGCGCACGAGACTCTCCGCAACGGAGCTCACGTATGAGATCATTGTAATAAAAACGAGTGACCATTTAAATACCTGCAAAAAATTTAATTTAAAACTCACTAATCTCTCTCTCTCACTCGAAATGATTACCTTTCTCACGAAAACTACTCCGAATACACCTCCCACAACGAGTGCAACACTCCTCACAGTGCGGAATAAATTGTAATTCTGCACGGTCCAACTGAATTGCTTGGTAACCACAAGGTATATAATATTATTTTCGCCATCTATAAGAAAGCAAAAAAGTGTATGATATTTTTGTGTGTGTACCAATAATCGAGTAATACAAAGCAGAGTTTCAACCAATTAGGACTTTAACAATAAAATTCACGTGGTATCAATATTTTGTTAATCGCCTTTTTGAGCAAACATTAAAATCGTTCAATTATCACTTTTTTAATTAAAAATAAAAATTAATCATTTATAACTTTTTGTTTACAAAAAAAAAATATTAATCATTGTTGGTTTTTCTTTTTGGAAAAGAAAATAAAAATCAATTGATCCTTATTTTTCGATCGAGAACATAAATCACCAATCCCAAATTCATTTCTTATTTCGAAAACGACTAAAAAAGAATTGTTATAAAGTGATTAAATCGTGAAACAAGCCAGATTTTTACTACCAACTTATAAGCATCGTATAACTGTTACAAGAACTATTTAAGCTTGATATTTTAGCCAAAAAATAAAGAAAACGACAATTTGGATCCTTGATACAAATATTAAACAGACCTGTGACGAATCTTGTTATAGTCAAGGACACAATAGTCAACCAAATAATTGCACGTTTAAATTCGGGACGCTCTTTGAAGCTAGTGCGTAGCAGATCCATAACCAGTTCAAAATGAAAGAAGGCACGTAATTTGGACTGTAAGTAGTATAAAATAAAATGTAATCAAATAAAATCAAAACAAACTTGTAAAATAATTATTGAATACCCCTGATTTCAGCTGCTCGTCCTTCAGACTCTCAGGCACAATGAAGTAAATATAAATTGTAGCTACGGCCATAACTATCAGCGATATTCCGAAAATTGCGATAAAGCTGGTCGCTGCCAAGATGTAAGAGCTTGAAAGACCGCCGGCCATCATACCGAAACCGAAGAAAGCCTCCACTATAAGCATTCTATGGTATAAAAAATCAACGTTGTTCAATATATTAAATTTGCTGTTTTTGCTGTTTGTATTTGAAGCCAAAATGTTGCCAACATATCCTGCCAGAACTTTCGAAAGGAATTAAATTCTAATATTATTTAAGGATTAAATAAAAAGTCTATATTGTAATGCCGAAATTAGGAAGAAGTAAATAGAGCGTACTTCAGACAGTTTCTGGAATTAACAAGAACATTGGGGTCTGAGTCGAATCCTGCAGGAATCATTCAGGGCATTTAGCTATAGCAAAATAAGCATTTCGGCAGACAGGCATGGGTTTCGGAAGTGCAGGGGAAAGTTTGTAAGCGCCACTCCAATCGATGGGGACTTTACATTTCGCTTAGCACTACAGTATAAACGTACATATCAAAATCCAGCAATTCCCTGATTTATTAGAGTTCCGTTCCCCTAAAAGGGAAAAAAGGGGACCACTTATAAGGTCACTTTTGTTTTGGGAGTGTGTATATAAAACGACCTTTTTTGCATCGTAGAGACCTGAAATTTTGCACGATGTTAGGTCTTAATAACCTGAACACATTTTCACTATAAAAAGTTAAGAAATAGACAAAAATAACCTGAACACATTTTCACTATAAAAAGTTAAGAAATAGACAAAAAAAAAATTATATAAAAAAAACTTTTTAAAAATAAGCTTTAATTTATTTAATATACTAAAAAGTAGAAAATAAATTGTTTCCAAGTCACCAGTATCTCACTATCCATAAAAGCTTGTGCGCTCAATATCCATATTCAAAATAGACAATAGAAATAGAAATAGACAAAAAAAAAATTATATAAAAATAACTTTTTAAAAATAAGCTTTAATTTATTTAATATACTAAAAAGTAGAAAATAAATTGTTTCCAAGTCACCAGTATCTTACTATCCATAAAAGCTTGTGCGCTCAATATCCATATTCAAAATATCTTTCATTACTAGAATCTATTTGCCGAAAATTATTTAAATAATAATATAATAATATTTAATACGTCCGTGGATTACAAACATATTTTTTTTATAATTTTAAATGAATTTGTTTCGAAGATATAGGTCAAAATGTCAAAAATTTTATGGCCAGACGGGCAAAGAGAAACTAAATTCTAACGCTAAAAAGGGTATTTCTGGTACGGAACCCTCAGTGAGCGAGCCCGACTCGCACTTGACTGCTTTTTTTTTATGTAAATGTTTAACTTCACTGGAATATATTATATGCAAGTCTCTACTTGCTGAGAAAAGTAAGTTAGCTGATACTTATCAGTGGTCATCACGAAGCCGGAACATATCGGTCTATATAGATATTGTATACATTCTCACCGAATTGCTTTATTTTTTTCCTCAGACACATCAGATATGTACGAGTAAATTGTGGTGATAGCAGCACAACTGCCGCCGCATAATACTGAAAACATGGAGGAGAGCAGATACAGCCAAGGACTCATGTCAGTATGTGCAGATATTGAAGCTAGTGTTGTTAGTATTGTGTAGTCCAATACATAAGCTGTTGAGGAAATTCAGAATTTGATGATTTTGTGAAGCTTAATCCATTGAAGTTTTTGTTACCTGCCACGATGGTCAGAATGACTGGTCGACGGCCAAACCGGTCTGACCATGGTCCAATGAATAAGCTTAGCAATGCTGGTATCACGCTCTTAATAACGGAATTCACCATTATTATGTTGGAAACATAAAGCTGCACCTGTGTTTCAATACTCTGGAAAGTGTATTAAAACAGATAAATAAATAAATGCATAAGTATAAGAAAATAGAAACTAATGATAGTATGGCAAGAGAAGGTAAAAGGCAAATTTGGACAAATTGGAATAAAACGGTAACAAAATTAAAAAGCTACACATGTTAAACAGTAAATAAAGAAAAGTTTGAATTTTTGGGATGTTTTGAAAGTCACGCACACTTCAATGGCACTAGCACCGTGCAGAAACCAGTCAAAATAACTCTACAGCTCTTACTCAGTCCATATGACGAGGCACAAATTAATCGGATTTTTAAGAAAAATTTAGTTATATTGATCGCGTTATAGAAGGTTTGACTGAACATATGTATATAAATATATTTACGAACCCGTCTTGTTTTTCTTGGTGTTACACTTGGTGTTACACTTAAACAGAATTGATTTACATAGGTTAACATCTATCAGCGCGTTCCAGAATAAAAATCGCACATGAATTTTTTGCTGCACAGGTAACCCTCCTACAACGCGGGAGATAGGTTCCTAAAAAATACCGCGTTGTAAGAAATCGCGTTGTAGGAGATATGAACTCCATACAAAAATTAGAGTTTGGTTCCAAACTCAAAAATTTAATTTTGTATAGTACATATATGTATGTAGATATATATACTTAATATATTTTTGTGCATTTATTTTTTGAGTCATAACAACATATTTTTAAATTATATAACACTTCATTTATTCAAACCAATACAAAACAAAAAAAAAATTTCAATTCTACTTAGCATATTCAAGTTGAAAAATATAATAAATTAAAACCATAACAGAACCAGATATTGCTTTCTACTCCTCCCCATCACTTAGTATGATTTGTATTGAACGTTTTGTTCGACTAGTTCGAAATCTGAGCTTGATCCACTATCAGATTCGGGCATTCTTTCGATGATTATTGGTTCATTGGTTATTGGTAGTTCAACTAGATTTAATTTTAATTTTGTCATTGTGGGACATCATTTTGACAGCTTTTAAGATGTGGGACAAGAGAATACATACATAAAAAAAATTGGTATCAAAGTACATATGTATGTATGTACATATTTAGGGAATAAAACCTTTTAAAATTAATACATATAGTAAATATTTGAAAAAATTTCCGTTACATAGAAAATTTTTTCAAAATTCGCGTTGTAGGAGGCGCGTTGTAGGAAAAATTCCGCATTTTGGGAACCGCGTTGTAGCGAAAACGCGTTATAGGAATCCGCGTTGTAGGAGGGTTACCTGTATATATTTTATCGAAACCCTTTTTATGTCCGCCTTGCTAGCCCAACCAGTAGCCAACCCGATGTCAACTGTATTGCTGGGACCGTCTTCTCTGTTCAGAAGTTATGATTTTTGGAGCGACGGTTGAGCGAGTGGCCAGGTTCGGTTTACTTAAGAGGTGAGTGTGCCCAAATAAACGCTTTGACAAGCTTTCAATAAAAGCTCAAATCACTTATTATACTCAAATTATTACACGTATTTTTAAAAATCTGTGGCGTTTGAAAAACACGCCCTTTTTCAAATTGTTTACTACTCCGATTTATTTAATTCACGATAGCAAAATATTTGAACTATGTATGTCTCTCTTTGAGTTTGTTGTATGTAATTGTATACACAATTTCAGCAAACATTTTTCTTCTTATCTACTTCATTCCATTATATTGGTTGCGTAACAATGAGATTAAGGGGAATATATCCACACCTCATTTTGTAAAGGATTCATCGAGTTTCATTAAAAATAAAATTTCTATATATTCTATTTACTATGATGTTTTAAGTATTTGAGGCGGCAGTTGGAGAAGGGATACGACAGTGGAGGCCGTGCCTCTGGAAAAATACCAAGTAGAGGGGGCGTTGCAAACGCTTTACATTACAAAATGGAGAAAATGCGTGCGTAACAGGAGCTCCTGAATAGAGGGCCCAAGTCTAACAAGAGCAAAATCATTCGTCAAGTCATTCCGACAATAATTTAAAAAGATTGTATTCATCTTGCAAAAGTGTATCATTGGTTACAAAAAGATTGTTTCAAAGTTGTGGAAAAAATTATTCTAAACAAACAGAATATTCTTTCATGATTGTTTTTTTTAAATAATACACACATAATCTAGTGTTTTCTATGGCAATAGTGTGATGAATTGTTTCATAGTTTGAGGTTTATACATTTTGCCTACTCATAGATCATACATCATCAACAAAGGTCTGAAACAACACAAAAGTTTGTTCATGCTTTTTAAACTTGTTCGTCGTTTCTGACAGACAAAAGTTAGTTCTTTAATATTTTTTTTAGAAAATGAAGACATTATTTATATATTCACAAGAGTAATCTTACGAAAAAGAAAAAATATGTGTGCCTTGCATCTTAAAGAAATGCTATTGACATCTTAATATAATCTTTTAAGCATTTTAAATGAGCTTCCTAACAACCTTAACGAAATTAAATTATGAGTTGAAACAACGTGGCTGCAAATTTGTAACAAACTTTTGAGAAACAAGAAAACACTCTTATAAGATTACTGAAAGTAATGCTACATAGAATCTTATGTGATAAGAAACTATGTATATCGTATTAGACTGATTTAGACCAAACGCATAGGGGTTAAGAGCAATTTGCAAATACATACCTATAGTATGTTCAAGCGTTGGCAGCGCTTCGCTACTCGTCAGTCCCGTAAACGGACAGCGTGCTTTTTTGCTCTGCTCTTTGATAGAGATCAACTGCATCGCAGGCAGCAACCACAACGCTATATATTCAGTAAGCCTGCAATATTGTACAAAAAACCCCCTGCATTATATGAGAAAAATATGCTACCTCCTTTGTCATTCTCCTTTTCGGCTCGGAATCCCCACTAACCAGAGAAACCCGAGGTACATATTAACATGAACCACCAAGCTTACGAGCCTTCCAAGCTCTTTTATGAGGCTCTCCATATACTTTGAAAGAAGCATTTAAGACACGCACGTACACTCGTATTCTGATGATAGTCACAAAAGTCACAAATCAATATTTTGTATTAATTGCAAGATTTTGCTATTAATATATATTTCTTTCGTATTATATGAAGAATTAACAGGGTAGCATTAAAATCGTTAAAGAATTAAATACCTTACTATATTTTACCATAAACACCCCTTTCCCCCGCTACGCCACTGCTTTACATAGAAGCAAATTTGTTAAACAAAGAGATTACTGGAAGTAGAGATAACGCATGTAGGCAGTCAGTTTGTCGAATGTTTTAGTAATACGGGTGCGTATAAAATTCAGTAACGGTGATTCATTGGGTTGGTGTTTTCGGAGCGCAGCATAAGTCAAAATTCGCTATCAGCTTAGATATCGATGGGAAATAGGTTTTGTTTCAAAGCCTTATCACGCTTGAATGATTAGACTGACGATTTGGCAAACGCAGTGAGTCAGTTCAATACACTGGCAAGTGCAGTGCACACACACACACACACACACGCACAGTTGGGAGTAATAAGGGCGCTAATGCGATCTCTTAATATGCGTATTTGAAATTAAATTGGAAGGCATTGGTCTATCGGGTTAACCAACTGATGCTTCCTTACTTGTTTTTTTGCTTTACTTGATGAAAGCCATCATTATTTCTGCGAAGTTCTCTATCGGCTCATACTGCAGCTAACATTTCACCATTTACATCTAGAGCGAATGCACACACGCCGTGTCAGGGTTACCGTTTTGTGCGACTTTTTCAAACTTGTCTAATTTTGAAACTTTTTCCATTTTCTAAAACAGAGTGAGATTATACTAGTTTTATAAGATGCCAACTACTTTTTTCATTTTTGCGTAATTATTTTCTGGGGACAAGCAGTAGGTACTTTGAAAAAGTATGCTCAATATTAAACCCCATATCTCCAAAATGGTTGCAAATATTTGTCTAAAAACTTGGCTTATTTAATATTACATGATAGTGTAGTAGTGTCCTATGTGGTGAGCTTTCTACGACTAATTGGAAAAAAATTATGGCACTTTGAAAATTTATCACGTTTTTGCCATATAAAAATATGCCTTTTCTCATATAAAACTTTAGGTCGTTACCGCTTCTATCAAATATCAAATTTAGGCTGTGAGCTACTTTCATGCATAGTAAAGGGGAGACCTACAGCGCTCGGCGAATATCTAACTTTAGAAAATAAGGACATCCCTAGTGTTTACGTCCCCATCTAGGTGGCAACGCTGGCATATTTTATGCTGAGTAAGGTGTAGGTTTTTGGTAGTTTATAATATGGCGATAGTCTCATATGGACTAGGCAGCCGATTGGAGGTAAGAACCCAAACTCTTGCAATAGAGCGCTTTTTTATAAATATGCCACTGAAATTTGGCATTTCATTCCATACACCCGTACACTTGGTTTGCCGGAGGAAATATCCATCTATCTTCCCATCGGCCACATACATTTTTACCTAGTATACAAACACATTACTAAAAATTAAATGTTAAATTAATACACAAATGTTCTATATAAACAAATTTTTAATGAATTATTTTAAAGCTATTTATATCGTTTGAATTGTTAATTCCTTTTTGTTTTGTTAGTTGTATTTTAGTTTAGTAAAAAAGTGTGCCAGTTTTATTTGAAAACACGACTTTTTTGTGCGACTTGGCTTGGTGGCTTTCTTATTGACGAAATCCACCGCCGCATGTAATTGCAAATGAACGCCATCATTTAAACAATTTAAACATTTGCAGCCAAATTTTTGGACTTATACAGAAAACGCAGGGAAGAGGAAGAAAATTTGCACATTAGCTAAAAATTATACTATGGTCTGTAGATGAAACTAATGATCAAGGGGCCTATGTAAACATTCCAGAAATTGTAGGCACAAAACTGAAATAATTTTTAAATACTTTAAATATTAACCCTTATAAGGACGACAAGGTACCCGGATACCTTTTCGTGCTGTTTCAAATTGTTTTTCCTCAATGCAAAAATTATATAACTTAATGAATCCATGCAAGGAATTTGTAGGTACTCTGGTTCCTTTGTCATCCCGAAGAGGGTTTTTTTGTAATCCAGAGAACGGTTGAATACTCGCAAAAGGAGTAGAATTGGCTCTGATGCCTTTTATACTATCTCTGGCATCCGAATTTCATTGGACAAAATCATTAAACCTAACCCCCTCCAAAAAAATTGTTTCCTGATACGCCGCTGGACGCAGCAACTGATTTATGACCATACAGCTGACGGGCTCACCTGGGTTTCGTTCGTCTTCGGGCTCACACCTATCAGCGGCTCACAAACGGTTTCATTGTTGTGGAACACTGCGACGCAGGTCTGGTAGAGAATCTGATTTTGGAACACCGACTCTAAGACAACGAAAATTTCTCTTTTCAATTGAATGTTTCTTGCCCCGGGTATTATGGCTTCTTACGCACCTGACAAGGAGACGGCGAAAAAGATGAGGAAAACGGCAGGCTCTAAGAGCAGGCGCCACCTGCGATACTCTTTCGGCGCGCTGAGCAGAATCGCCGTGTCATTGGAGCTTATGCTGCCCAGTATCTCTTCGTCCCCTGAATCGGGCGCAGCGCTCCCAGAAGCAGCCCCATCGTCGCTCAGTCTATCTTCGTTCGAGTACATTTCACTAGATGAGCATGCGATTGTGGCTCTAGCTCTAGCTCTGGCCTTTGATGTAGGGGTGTGTGTGTTTTACTTTGTTTATGTTTGCGGATTTGCGTCGCTTTGTTTGGTTTCACTGCGTCGTTGTGTTGTTGTATCGTTGCGTTGTTTATAGCCCCTCATTCAGCCCCAAAGTTGCGCGCTAATGCTCTCTTATCATTTTGCGTCGATGTGCCTCGCGTGAATATTCCGTTTTGTGTCCGCACGAACGTTACTCCACAAATTCGAATTCAAACTGAGCGCTTCGGCGCTGTCCAATCTCTTTTATACATTCAGTGTGCAGCAGTGTGGTACCCAGTAGGAACTACAAATGCTCTGTGTCTGTTAGGGAGTCCAGTCCCCGGAGGCTTTTGCGATCTCGGGATTCACGGCATGAAAAATCTCAATTCCGGGATTTTTTGAAATATTAATAAAAAAATATAGAGGAATATAATTTAAAAGGGAAACTCGGCTTACGGATAGCGTAGCTAACCCTTGTGAAAATATAACTAGACGTAATATTCTTCTCGTTTTTTTAATTTGAAATATTTCCTGCAGGATTCTAAAAATCTTTAGCCGCTAAGCTGAAATCTCGAATAATAAAATAGAAATAGAGGGTTATTATTTCAAATATTGAACTGACTGCTTTGAGCTTAGTGTTATTTTTAATTTGTAATCATTTATACTACAAAGCTCGACGTAATAGACTCCAATAGTGCTAATGATATATGAATGTACTTCAATACTATAAAAAAATGCGTGGCTCGAAAACTGCCTTTTTTTGTTATCGCGCGTATAGTGCTTTGGCAATTTGAAGTCGGTTAAATCGACTA
This sequence comes from Neria commutata, assembly GCA_963457695.1. NCBI lineage: Eukaryota > Metazoa > Arthropoda > Insecta > Diptera > Micropezidae > Neria > Neria commutata. The sequence goes on along the minus strand of OY735247.1, from coordinate 21,986,324 downwards.
TGATTTCGAACAGCCGGAATCGTGTCGACTAGCTTTCTCTACCACGTGTCTTTTTTTGCGAGAAGTAAAATTTATTCCACTCCATATTTGAAATTACGAATCACTGTAAAAATGTTCATAAATATGTTTTTAAAATACATACGAGGGAATTGTGCTTTCGTGGTTCGTAAAATTATTTCGCGAAAAAGGAGTAGGTATGTATTGAAATAGTATGTATATTTTATAGTTGGAGAATAACAATTATTGTGAATATTACCGAAACTATTACATACCTGCAGTTGACAACCGTTTTGAAAAGGTGCAACCTAAAAGCGTACATTTCAATATTTGAAAACTTTTTGACATTTATAATTGTTGCAAAGTGAAAGATCCGGCTTTCCGATCAAATTTTCTCACTCCTAAAATCTCGAGATTTCATGGGATTGAAATTACATGCGATTCCGGGATTGAGCTCCATAGCTTGAAATGCTCAAATTTCTTTTGAAAAAGCAAAGACAATTCAGCGTAGCCACTTGAGAGTGAGCGAATGCAAAAGTGACGTGATTTTGTGTGCTAAATTATCGCACGAGTGTATGTATGTATGTATGTACCTATAAACTTTTAAAAGGTATTCGTGTTTAGACCAATTCGGTTTATATGTGCTTTTGAGTGGTCACCTTCAGAGCAGGCACGTATAAACCTGCAAAGGCGATCCACCGTGTTGGCGACTAAGTTGAGATAGTCAATTGAATACATACTTTGAGCCGCTTTGTGCTTTTAACAAAGCTTTTAATCGCGCCTGCATCGACTTCATACTAGTACATACATATGTACATATTTGCTTTAATGTTTGCGTATTAACAAATACATATTCATTCCCATTGCAAATATGGGTTGCATCTTTGCTTGTGCGGTTGTTATTTAATCATTCTTTCAAGCAACCACTTGCTCCAAAGAGCTTTAATTCTCTTTGCTAGCTCCCACAAACATTTGCTGCTATGAGAACGTGGAATATGTTCATGTACATATGTATGCACGCTGCTAGGGAACGGAGCGGTAGTGGAATTGACTGATCTTCCATAGGTTGCATTCCCAGCTGGTGGATAAGGACACGGCCAATGTATTTACGCGCTAATCGACAATGATCCTAATATTAAATAAATGTTGAAAAATTATTTATATGAGCGCCAGAGCCTGCGAACAAGACTAAGGCCCAGCTTCCTTGCATTACTTGAGTGTGCTTGTTCTATTTTAAGCACCAACTAACTGAACGTACAAATTTATTCTATAGCCGTGTGCGAACAAGAAGCTTTATCGCGTTTCTTTGTGAGAAGCTTTTTATCATTGCAAAGTATAGTCTCGGAGAGTTGCTAATTAGCTTGCGAAAGACGGTTCGACATGCAAAGAAACGAAGTTCATAAGATATTATGAGGTCGGTTGGGATGTGAACCAGCGACTCAACGCATAAGCAATCGAGCACTTATCTATTAAGCCACGGTGGCGCCAATATATATTTCTATATACATTTGTACATACATACTTATCACTATCTATATATACAACGATTTTACGCTAAAAGCGAGTTGTAGGCATCCATTTTCGACTTTACGCACTGGCGTAGTCACAACTTTAATTCGCAGAGGCTGCTGAAAATTAGATCTTTATAAGATTTCATCAAAACTAGCAAAAATAATAATGCAAAAATATAGTAAAAAGTTCCTTTGAAGAAATAACTTATGTCTAAAATATAAGGAGGAAATTCGCATTTTTCATTCCGAACCAAATTAAAGTATTTCTAAAAAAATCATTTTTTAATATACATTTTTTGGCGAAAGTTACTTGTTCATAGGTTCTGAGCTCCAGTAAAGAAGATCATTGTGGCGGCAGTTGGAGAACGAAGACCTCGGGAGGCCGTGCCTCCGATGGAAAGCCAAGGTGCACTCGTAGCAGGAGCGCCTGGAGAGAAGCACAAGAAGAAGAATAAGAACTTTGTAAAAACTTCTGCTAACTTTTGGAAGATCTTTAAAACCATTTATCTACGTCATCCTCTTTGAATTATATTTCTGACTAAACCGCTTCATCAGAACCATTTACACGTTTAATAACATTTCGCACCTCGGAGTTATTTTGCTGCTTTTACGAGTGAAAGAGAGAAAGCAACAGCGACATTTCTTTTGTGATTTTTGAAAAAATCTCTTCTGCTGACACAGACTGTATTCCTAAATTTCCCCACATCCCTAGCACACATATTTGAAACAGCTTCATTCAAGTTTAAGTTTTTTCAAACCTTCTACAGTCTTCAAGCTTTATTAAATATAAAATGTTCTATAAATTACAAACTTTATGTGCAAATGTATAAAAAGTACATTTAGTCTTTTACTTTGATCTTATGCTATATAAGGTGGATTCCCAACATGGAATGCATTTCACATTAGAGGGAATTCGTTTCATTCGTGCTTCTTTGGAATTTTTCCGTTCTTTGAGGAACATGTTTTATTCGTGCTGCTTTGGTTTTTTCCGTTAAAATGGATCGATGCCAAGTCGATATTTTTCTAAACTGAAAATAGTGCTGCGACGAGATTTCAGTTGAAGTTAGATACATAATCAATGTTGACTCAGTGTGTGCATGGAAATACTTACGAGACTAGACCCAAGCAAATCAAATACAATCCCATGCTAATGAAATTGTAGGCGCCTGGATAAGTACTCAGCGAAGCGGCATACACCGCGGTATATAGGGGGGCTGCGCCAAGAGGGGCGAGTGTTTCCAAAGCGGTAGTCACAGCAAATACTTTCGCTAAAAATTTCCAGAAAAGAATGAAGAAAAGTGCATTTTTGTTGTCAAAGATCTGCAGAGAGTGGCCATAAGTAGAGTGTACTCGAGACTCGAGTGTATACTCATTTTTCCCGAAATGGATCCACTGAAATGTTAGTGGTACTGGCAGCACGCCAGTGAATCTTATTTTTTTTAGTATGCTTCAAATGCTAACTCTTGCACTAGAAGAGAAGCTAATCTGTGGTTTTCTTTATTGTGAGAGCGCTGCAAAAAAGTAGTGGTGGTAGATTCACTCGGAGTACTGTCTTGCACTTTCACTAACTGTTTTGCGTGAGGGACTAAGTCGCAAAAGCACTCGCTGCAGACCTTTCATGGTAGTGTGGTGAGAACTGGTGTGACTTACCTGTTTCCGTAGGCGGAGTAGAGTGTGATAAAATAGCTAGTGACATGGAGCTAGGTATGCCGCTCATGAAACCCAGAATCACGCCCAAGTACATTTCCCATGTGTATGCCGCAACAGAGCGCACCAAACTTTCCACGGCGCCACCTGCATAGGCTATCATGACAAGAATGATGATGGGACAATTGAATACCTAAAAATTCAGACATGACAGTTTGGCCACTTAAATGTGTAAAAAGAAGAGGAATTAGTACCTTTCTCATTACAATCACACCGATAACGCCGCCAAATATAAGTACAAGACTATTTACTGTGGTGAATAAATTGTAGTTCTGCAAGGTCCAGCCGAACTTCTTGGTCACAAAAAGGTACATCACATTCGATTCTCCATCTACAAAATTCCATGTTAATATTATAAGTTGTGTAAATAATCAGGGAGTGTACTATTTAATTCTCAAAGATTATCTTCCAGAAAATATATACCGCTAATGAATCTTGCAGTTGCCATGGATCCAATGGTTAGCCAAATAATGGCTCGTTTGAATTCGGCGCGTTTTTTGATAGTAGTTCGAACCAGATCCATAACCAATTCCAAATGGAAGAATGCTTTTATTTTGGACTGTGCATCAAAGAGAAAGGGGGATATGAAATCTCAGAGCATGCAAAAAGGAGTATCGTTACATACACCTGGTTGTAGTTGGTCCGGTCTTAGGCTCTCCACCACAAAAAAGTAGCAGTAGATAGCCGTTATAATCATGATTACAAGTGAAATACAGAAGACCGTGGCGAAATTTGTGCCCGCTAAAATATAGCCACTGCAGAGATTTCCAAGTATGAGTCCACCGCTGAGGAACGCTTCCATGATGAGCATGCTAAAATTGGACGGAGTCGAGAAACATAGCACATCAAATATATTCCAAAGAACTGAATTATATACAGAGCTGGGTAAATTCAATTACATTGCCTTATAATTATGATTACACTAAAAATTTAAATTCCATAGCAATTCCAAGAAATTTGTGATTTGTATTCCTCGGTAATCAGTTTGAAAATTTGTTACCTAAAGGAATAAGTTCTACAGAAGAAATCATTTCCTTTCGTGTGAAAAATTTCATTTTGATGGATTAAAGAGTAATTACCCTACCGGCAACTCAACTAACTTTTAGTGCACTATAAGCTAACTACTTCGCAACCATAGTTGACTATTCGTCGACTACTTTCAATCTAGACGACTGACTTTTTTAACATTGTGATGTCCTATGCAGTAGTCAGTCCCGATGACCCCTGGATTACTTTTCAACTAACTTAAAGTCGGTTACTTTGAAGTTAGCTAAAAGTTAGTTGTTAAGAAGTTAGCTAAAAGTTAGCTAATTTTTTTAGTTATAGTTAACTAATTACATATGAAGCTATTCAACTAAACTATTTGTTGATAAGCTAATAATACGCTTTATTAAAATATGCTGTAAAATCGTTGCCTGTTCAACATAATATAACATCATATTTCCATAATTTGGCACAAATATTTAGTTTTTGATAAATCTTTGCATTTCCTTCTGAGCAACTGATTTAAATTTTCCAATACAAAAGTTTTTTGACATATTAAAACAAAAAAGAAAGAAAACAAACAGCTCGCTTTGATTTTTCAATTTCAATTTCACAATGAACATAAATAAATGAAAAATATTCATAAAAAGCAAATAGCAAAAAAGAAGAAAGCAAACAGCTCGCTTTGATTTTGGGGCAGTTCTGCACTAAAACATTGTAGTTAGCTTATAGTTAGGTCATAAAAGTTAGCTATAAGTGTGTTATTTTCGTAGTCGACTACTGAATTGCCTCTAGGGTATATATTCTTTCTCGGATTACCGGGTGTATGATCGTTCCATTTCTGGCATAGATTAATGGGACCTACAAAATTATTTCATAGCCCTTTTCGAAAAAGATTGCGAAGCATTTTCTAAGCCAAATAACACTATGTGAAAGGTTTTAATTCTTCGCAAGAGATAGAGCCGCGTTAAAAATAATACGGTGTGAGTCTTCTAGGGATCGAACTAGCGACCTCTTGCATCAGAGACCGGACACACTTACATTGAGCAACTGAATTTTACTGGATTCAAAATAGTAACCAATTAAAATTTTTTGGAATTGGAGTGGAGGTTGAGTTCCATTCCTAATGCATTGATTTCTACCCAGCTCTGGCTGCATATTACCTTATGCCTCTAGCTCTGCCCACGGACGTATCTGCCACATAGGCATAAATAATCGTGACTAATGCGCAGTTCCCGCCACACACCGACGATGGTATAGAACCGATTAAATATAGCCATGGACTGACATCATTTTGATTGGAAGAAACTAATGCTATGATGCTCAGGATAAAGGCGTCCAAAATGTAAGCTATTCGGGAGAGTGCACAATTTTAATTTCATATGCATGATTAAATGTACATACGTATGTAAATATGAAAGAGAGTACATATATGTATATTACCAAAAGCCAGTGTCAATATGACGGGCCGCCGCCCAAATTTGTCTGACCAAGGCCCAATGAACAGACTCAGAATTGCCGGAATGATGCTTTTAATTAAGGAATTCGTCAAAATAATATTGGATACGTAAAGTTGCACCTGGTTTTCAACACTCTGTGAATGAATAGAAAAAAGGGGCCTTAATAAAACATTTTCAGACATAAAAATAAACAGTTTATAATATAAACGAAAGTATATATAAATTTTAAATGGCTGCTGTGGCACGTTCGAAGTAATGCTGCCAATAATTCGGCCCAAGCCTTGAGCGAATTACGTAGAACGACCTTTTTTCTACATGGGTAAAATTTTACACAGAGAACTCTTGAAACCATGTAAATAGTATGTGTTTTACATTGTCATTGTATTTCATATTTTGTACCGGTTTCTACAGTTCTACACGCGTATGTAGAAAACATAAATAAATACCTAAAATACATGAAACTCTCCAATAGTTTTGCTGGAATATTGGGATGGTTTGAGGAATATATAGAAATTAATTTAATTTCTTTGTAAACAGATTTAAATGCGCTGAAATTGAAACTGATTCATTGGCTTGTCGGCTGTTACGCGCGCTCCACTGCCAGATTAAAGTCATTGCCAGCGTTTATTGATAAGCAAATAAATGCACGTTCGCGATTAATTAATGTGTTCTATTAATTAATTTGAAAATGAATCATATGAAAATAAATGTGGTCAAACACTCAGTTATGTAAAATGTATAGATTCGTGGGTCTATAACTACATGCATAACTACATTCGGATGTCGATTCATATATGTAATGTAAAATAAAATTATATAAAAAAAAACTTTTTAAAAATAAGCTTTAATTTATTTAATGTACTAAAAAGTAGAAAATAAATTGTTTCCAAGTCACCTGTATCTTACTATTAATAAAAGCTTGGGGCGCTCATGTGTTCAATATTTGTCAACCAGTTACCACAATATTTTATTTAAATAATTTTTTGCAAATAGATTCTAGTAATGAAAGATTTTTTGAATACGCTATTGAGCGCACAAGCTTTTATTAATAGTAAGATACAGGTGACTTGGAAACAATTTATTTTCTACTTTTTAGTACATTAAATAAATTAAAGCTTATTTTTAAAAAGTTTTTTTTATATAATTTTATTTTCTACTTTTTAGTCTTCCATAAATTCAATTTTAGAGCTCTGAAATTTTTCGCAAAAAGAATTTAAAACTTGCAGAGCAGTACACAATATTTAGGGTATTCACAGTGTTTCCTATCGTCATATCTCATATCCTCAATTTAACAAATAATACGGCTGTGATCGACCCTAATATTCGTGGCATATTTGTGGCGCGATGAGTTGTTGTTGTTTTGCTTGCAAGGCGCGGCGAGTAAGTTCCTATCGTTTTTCATTGATGTGTGGTGTACCTATAATTATAAATTGAAGCCCAAGTGTCTAGTTGCTTGAAAAGTGCCACGCCCCCTGTCCTACGCCCATAAAATTTTACCAGTGGGACGAAGCATCCAAGAGGGGCCTGTATACGGAATTTCAATGCTGCACGACCTTTAGTTTCAAAGCTATTCTATATAAACGATTTTGTTTGTATGGGCGGTGCCACGCCCACTTGTCCACCGCCCGTCTTATTTTCCCAGTAGAAGGATATGGATATGTAGTAAGTTCCTACCGAGTTTCATTGATGTGTGATGTGTAGTTCTAAAGTTATACACAAATCTGGAGCTGATAAAAAAGTGCCACGCCCCTTATCCTACGTCCATAAGATTCATGCATTGTCTTGGTGTTTACGCATGTATGCAAAGTTTCAGATCTCTAAGTAGTCGGGAAGTGGGTGAAAAATTGATTACTAGATTTGACGACATACAAACATACAACAAACATACCTGATGTGAACCTAATATCTGTGGTCATATGCAATAACGACTTAAGTCGAAAACAACTGTTTCGAGAAAATGCAATTCGAAATTTGAAATGCACATAAGTGCATGTGTTTTTTTTAAATAACTTTTATTCTGAGATGGGTACAGATACCGGGGTTTGAACAAAATATGCGCATCAACGTCAGGAATACAGTGGTAACGTCAACTCAATTTCGTCTTAAGTCGACTTAAGTCGTTATTGCATATGACCACAGATATAAAGCTTATAAAAAGGTTGCGATTTTGCGAAAGCGTCCATAATAGTTTTATCAGTTGGTATAAAATGACAATATTACATGACACGTATTTTCAGAACTGATTGCGAGTGTGCGTGTGTGTAATTGAATAACAGAAATATTGCTTTGTAATTTGTGTAAATGGAGGTGGGGAGGGGGTTTTTTATAAAGGGTGATTGATTATTCAAAGCATTAAATAGGTGTTTTCAAGGTCTTTATACCTCTACTGTTATTCGCCCAAATGTAAAAGATTTACGAAATGCTTTTATTTCATTTCTTTTGAGTACTTTTTGAGATTTTTATAGTTTTAATTTTGTGTACTTTGTAAACATTTTTCTTTGCAAATTTAAAACATTGTCATGCAGACAATTTCTCTATGTAAATTGCAATAATTTCGTCAATATTTTGTATATTTTACATTTTCTACACAGTCTACGTTTTCTGCATGCTTTCACGATATTTTTACGTTAATTAAATGGTGTATCTTACATATGTAAACAAATCGACACAATTAATCTAAGTGCATGCCACTCATACAACCAGTAAACGCTTGAATCACACACACACACACACGAGTACAAACACACGTATTAGCGAAGTCGATATGAAGTTGGCGCACACATCTATATACATGCCTGGCGATTCAATTAATATGCTTTGCTTTGAATAACTATTTTTCCCTATGAGAATACAATAACAGAAGAAGCAAATTACTTGTGGCTGTAACTTCAGAACGCCAGTATAGGGATTAAGCGACGGCTTTAAATCCTAATCTGCGAAACTTCAGAAAATAAATGGTTCGTAAGAAAAGATACATAGGACCACCGGAATCGAGAATGAAATAGTTCAAGCGATGGGGTTACTGAAATTACACAGTAATCAGACTCACCGCACTTTCCTCCGTTTTGTCGTTTACGCCTATTAGGGGCTCACAAGTGCTTTCGCTGTAATGGAAGACCACAATACAGCTTTGATAAAGCACCTGATTTTGAGTTACTGCGCCTAAAAGTTGCAAATAAGCAATAATAATATATATAAAACTGTGATCTCTTTGTAACCGAATTACGCACTGGATAGATTTGTGGCGAAGAAGAATAGAAACACGGCGAGCTCTAACATTAGGCGGCGCTTAGGCGGCTGCTCAGGTTCTGCGGGCTGTATTTCAGCGATGGTGCTTGAATTATTGGCCGACTCCTCGTCGATCGGTTTATAGGAGTCAACTTCACCATCTGTCCTATCGATATCGAGATCCTGCTTGTATCCATCGGAACTCATCTTATTCGCAAAACTGAAGCTTGAGGTCGTAAATTCGGAGTATTCGTCTATAATAATTATATTTTTATAGAAATCGAATGTAAATTTCGGTTTTATTTTCGTAAATTATTTTTTTCGTATATTCTTTTTAATTTCATGATCGCACACAATTGATAGAAGAATATGTACGCGCCACTTCTTGAAGTGTTTTCCTACCCGAACTCACAGCCGAACTGAACGCGCGGGCACTGATAAACGGACCTCTTATAATGGCGCTTGCAAATTATGTCTTTTAATGTATTTAATATCGACGTGCAGACAAAGCTCACTCTCTCGCTGGTTCGGGCAATGCATTTGACTCAGTACTTCCCCAATCGCAAGTATGGATACATTTCACAGCAGTTATCAGTGAGAGTGCTGCATTCAAGAAGTGGAGAAATGGAAAATCGGAGTATTTCGTTTAGGTCGCCTATAAAATTTGTTGTATTAAAAAGGTTCCATGTGCTCAGTGATTCAATTTAATGACTCATTTACGCAGTGGAATCTGGGGACACCTAATGCACTCCTTCATGTCCAATATTAATGTCATCAGGGAAGGATGGTTCATATACTTGTGCACATACATGCATATACATATATTAGAACTAGCTGTCCCGGCAAACGTTGTTCTGCCTAAAATAATTATTTTATTCCAAGATTTGTTTTTAAATGTATTTCAATTATGGTAGGAATTTTTTTGATAATATGAAAACTATGTACAGGAAGAATATATTTTCGTGAATATTTCCACCCCGACAATAGCTATCGGGTTCAAATTTTGTCGACGACTTTCTGTCAACTTTAGTATTATATGATGTGAGCCAAATCGGTCCATAAATAAGAATTTTCGAAAAACCGCCACCGTGGCAACACTTAGGAAGGTCTAACATGGAAAAAAACCATTCAGAGCACCTCACGAACATATGTATGTATGTATGTTGTGAGTATAAGGTCGATCGCTTCTGTGGTTCAGCCGTGATGCTGCAACATACATACGCACAAACGTTTTTATATATTAAGATATATCCGGCGTGCGTTGTCACGCTCCTATTACAAAATTTCCAGAAAACTAAGTTTTTTCATTCGGTGCGAAAAAAATTCATGAGTTTTGAGAATTTCGTGATTTTTATTACAAATATTTACATTCTGATAGCATCAAAGGACGGTACTAAACAGACGTTCTACAAGCTGGTTACACAGAAATGAGCAAATGTTTAAAAATTTTACAATTATGTACATATAATGTCGATTTGATTTGTGTTTTATATTGCTGAACATTATTGCCAAAACCTTCAATCGAGCCTCTGAGTAAGTACGCGGTCGCAATCTCGCATAGGTACTACATAATATATAGTTATTTTCTAAAAATTCAAAACGTTTTAGACGCTAATAGGTTTTCTGTGCACACAATACGGGGAATTTTGCCTCGTGTTTCCTATTTATATCTTTCCATTTCGTTTCTTCTGCTGGTTGAGTTTTCGGGTTTAACATTTAAGCAAATCGCCACTGCTGGCGTGCATAGAGCGGTCGCCATGTTGGCGCCATTTGCGACGAGGACTTCATGAAATGTCAGAGCCTCGACACCGCGAAATAGACGCAATTTTCTAGTACTAAACAGAATTTTGCGTCGGACAGGCAGGCACTAGCCAAACCTAAACATACTAAGGGTATTCATTTAGGCGTATAAGTTTGAACATTGCACAAATTTATCAATTTATCAAGTGTGTTAAATGAACGCGCTTGGCAAAGTGTTTGTGCAAATGTTGTTTGGCTGTCAAAAAGAAAAAACTAAATGTTGGAGCTGTTTGGAAAAAATTACTGTAACCATTTTGCGTTAATTTTAATTGTTCAATACTAAACTTATATCATAATGTTATAGATCATAGCTAAGCAAGGTTGCATTCGTTGCCGTCTAAGTTTACAAACATCGTTTGCACAGCGAAATCATCGGGCAAATTTATCACATTTGTGCAAATGAACTTTCATACAAAATTTGACAGTTCGTTTATCAGGTGATAAATTTGTAAAGTTTGTCACGTTTGTCAGGCTTTTGCGAGTTTAAAAGAATACCCCTACTATGTAACCGAAATTTTATGGGAAATTTATATTGGTTTACTCCATGATTATGTAGAGAAAGCGCCCGTTCTTGTCAATGCTTCTGCTGGCGTTCAGTTAGAAACAGAAGCATATAAAACGATCACTATTGTATGAATCTTCATTTTATAAACTGACATTCAACAATTGCATCAATGCGAACGCGTTCATATCTAATATACATAAGTATGTACATATTATCAGACAGTCAAGCGGCTCTCAAAGCCCTGAACGGTATAACAATCGTCTCTAGACTAGTCGATAATTGCCTTGGACTTCTAAATGAACTGGGACAAAAACACTTTGACACTGGGCTGGTTCCCAGGACATGAAGGTCACGAAGGCCACGAAAGGGCTGACTGCCTAACCTAAAGGGAAGCATTAAGCCCCTTTATTGGTACCGAACCCTCCTGCAGATTGTCGAAGGGGCATACAGCAGATGTGATAAGGAAATGGGAGGGATCCAAGTTTAATGCCTACTGGACAACTTAGCACAAAGGCAAGCAAAAAGGCTCCTAACCCCAACGAAGGCCATATCACAAAGACTTATCAGGTTGAATAGGGAGGACCTCCGTATCTTCACAGGGTATCTTACATGCCACTGCGGCCTTCGATATCACCTGATGAAGATGGGACTACCCGACTCGGATACGTGCCGCCTATGCGAGACAGGGACTGAAACGTCCGAGTACATTTTGTGCGACTGTCCCGCAATCAGTAGACTAAGAAACATCCATCTAGGAAGCTAATCGGTACCCCCACAGAAGATATGGAACACAAAACCCAGTAAAGTGCTACATATTATTAAGAGCCTAAAGCTTTAGACACAATCAAATCGCGAGGCGAATTCTACGCGGCGAACGCGTAAAAATTAAAACACACAGCAGTGCATGTGATTGCCCACAATGACGACGCTAGCGTAGTTCGCCTCTCGACGTTTCGCCTTGCGATAGAACAAATTCTAATTTTGTCGCTGCCGCCTCAGCTGTCAGTGGTGAAAAATAAATAAATTGAAGTAAGGAAATTGTAAATTTTTGTGCGGAAACTATTTTTATAGTTTTACAACTCGGAAAATTCGTGAATTCGTGGTTTCCGTGGTTTTTTTTTAATTCTGTGCTTGTGTGGGGATGATTTTTTCCGAATCAACTGATGCGAATTTCGCTCTGATTCTGTTTCACTGGGCGAAATTCCACGACGACTGCCGTGAAGCCGCCATTGTTCGCCGCGTAAAATCCGCCTCGCGTTTTGATTGTGCTTAAAGCATAACACAACTGGATTAAATACAGGGCAGCACAAAGGATCCATTCTGCGGTCGCGGTGCGCAAAAAAGGCCTTCAAACAAAACATTACCAATATCCAATGAATATTTAATACAAAAGCCTAAAACGCTTATGAATTCGTACTGAGTTATTTGCGATGTCGCCCTTTGTGTGTCCAATTGGGACGCTAAGCAGAACATAGTCTCCGACCTTAAGGTCGCCTCTGTTCAGCGTTTCATAAGGTAAGAAGTCAAACTATATTTTGCTGATAAAAACTACCCAAAGATATTACATACTTCTCACTACACCAACCTTAAAAACCCAACCATAATATGAACTGTTATTTTTGACAGTGGAATACATAAGTCCACTTTCTGTTATTGCGAGATATTTCATTGTTTACATTTCACTCTCAGTGTCAATACTATTAAGAGGTAAAACTTCCATCTCCCAAATACTAGAATCAAAAATTTTGTTTACTATAAATTGTTTACCCATAGAAAGATCATAAAAAGTATGTAGACTTTAGCTAGCTTCAGCTGGCTTACACATGGGTACGACTTTAAGCAAATCATACGGGCTAGCCGGCTAGCCATCAACACTGTAAGGCGAATGCGAAAAAACCAATCTTATAATATATGTATCCATCACTTTCTTCTCTTTTCATTTTCCGTTTATTGAAACACGGAAAAATTGCAAAATCTGTGTTGGCAAGTTACCTCTTATGAATCGAGTAAAATCAAAACATAGGTTAGGTTAGGTTAATCTGGCTGCCTAAGAAGAAGGCCACGCATAGACCCTGTTGGGTCCCTAGCGATACCAGTTGGAGTTCCGTTTAGGAGTTGTCAAAGTAGTGATCTGTCAGAATTTTGATGTTTTTCACAAATTTCCAAAGAGGCTTGATGCCCAGTTTCGAGATCTGTTCGAGCCCTGAGAAGAATGGTGCTCCTAAACAAGTCAGACTAGTTCTAGCGACGGCGGGGCAGGAGCACAGTATATGTTCCAAGGTTTCCCTGCTGCCAGCTTCTTTGCATTTCCTGCAGCTTTCGTTGTTCGTTATACCTATCCTATGTGCATGCGCTGCTACAAGGCAGTGTCCTGTTAGTGCACCTGTGATAGCTCTACATTCTATTCTTGGGAGAGTCAGTATAAACCTAGTATAATTTTCGTCATAGGACTTGAGCATGATTTTGGAGGTCGCACAGGTGCCTTTAGTGCATATTCGCTACAATAATTCGAACTTAGCCCTTTTCTTGATTATATTTCTTCAGAAAACATGTTTAAAATATAAATCTAGTTTGCAGTAGCTTTTCTTGAATGCGTTTTATGCAAACATTTCGATAGTTGTCTTTTTTGCATGCAATTTTTAAAAAAGAACAAAAAATAGTTTCATATAAACTTTTTTTAGATAGAAATTGTTTTCGTAGCATATATGGCATCTTGATATGCCCTTTGCTTGTGGCGGAACGGTTTTTGATCTTTTTGATGGGATATGGCTTGTAGCATTTGATAGTAAAGATGCTGTAGATTCCGATCCAGGCATACCAGATCTGGCTGCCATATACGGGTATAACATGTGGTCGACCACGCACTCAACCAAAACATTATGCCCTATTTTTCATGCTTTTATGGTATATACTGGCGGAATATGCGTCTTCCTCGAAAACTGAGTGGTAATGCATTCATGTGAGTTATAAAATTTCACCAGTAAACTAGACCACTTATCATATTTCTCACGAATCGGAGCATACTTTTCTGATGATTTTTGCTGCCTTCTATTCATTGCATCATGAAATCGTATAACTTGATTCATATATGACATTATTGCTTTGAAAATTGGGCGGCCGTGTTCGGTTCGTGTAGTTTCGTTAAGATCTAATATTATATGCATGAGGTACTCAACTACTACACGAATTTCGAAACCATTGCTCTAAAAACTGGCCTATATACACCAGCTAAAATTAAGACACCAATAAGTTTTAGGCAACCTTTTTGTAGCCCTCACCATGTTTTGCAATGACAAAGACATTTGAATACGTTATAAATAATTTTTCAATGTTCGGCGGGAAGAAAAGTAAAAAAGCATATCCTATGCCATTAACGCACATTTATAAATGTATTTCACAACTTTGTTTTTATTCACTGATTTATATTTACGCGCAGAAAAAACAGAATTTTTTCCCGCCAAAACCTCACGAACATATGTTAACTTCATATGTGTAGAAATCTACACAAGGGACAACATTGTAAGTTTTCTTATAAAGGCTCCAACAAATTTCCGTTTATGATAAAAATGCAATTTTAGCTGTAAATCGATGCTGTTGATAAAGTCATAAAATTTGGAAAAATTTCATTAAGCCGTTTTGGAGAAAATTCCAAAAGTGTATGCTCGATGTGTAGTTTCCTACACCAGGGGCAGATGAAGGTTAACATCTACCGCCATGTAGTGAGTGGCAAATGCCAGCTGGTTTTTTCACTTCAATGTTTTGGAATTTACTTTTTTGTTTTTGTTGACAAATGAAAGTAAGCAGTGGTGCCACCCATATTGAATAATGTTTCCTTTGTGCACCAAAAATATCTAAACCACTTTGATATTTGGTCAAGCATTGTCTGTGTTACCATAATACATACAAATATTCTCTAACACATGCTCACGTTTGACTCAAACCATTTGACCGGCCCCGACACATGCTCATTTCGATGTTTACACGTACACATGCTTGACTCAAGCATGGTCGGACCGGCCCCGACACGGTCAAATTGTTTGAGTCAAGCATGTGTACGTGTAAACATCGAAATGAGCATGTGTTGCTTGACCAAATATCAAAGTGGTTTAGATATTTTTTGATGCACTGCAGGGGCTAAAAAAACGCAGGGTAGCACTCCTCAGCAAGCTAATTTTTTGTGTGGGTACTTTGCTGTTATGACATTTCATTTAAAATATGGCGTCAAGCAAGGTGTGCTACATTCACACACTAGAAAACTTTAAAAATTTGATTATTTATCAAATTAGTTGCATCTGTAGTTCTAAAGACACCCTGTAATGTTGACCGCTACTATCCTCCTCTCAGGCAGTGTCTGAGTTGTGGTCGAATTGGCCATACACTCAAAGGCTGCAGATCTGCAGAAAGATGCATTCGTTGTTCCATGGTGTTTGCGGCGTCAAGTTCAGCAAAGCAATGTGTGACGCGACTGACCATTCGACGATCGGACAAAATGCAAGGTACGAGAACGAGAAAAATAAAATTAGAACAACTAACAAAACTCCCGCGAAAGTGATTCCTTCCTTCTCGATTGGATTCTGGCTGATCTCGACCAACACTTTCCCCTACTGAATTATAGCATCCTTCAACCAATAATAAGGACCAAGACAATCAAATCCTCACCATTCTCAAGATAGAAACCTCTTCCGACTATTTAAGCCACTAGGCAGCAATTTTTTTACAATAACAACAAATATAATGAAACATACATAGCCCTTGCTTCGCCAGGCGCGGAGGTACTTTTCTAACTAATTAAATTAGTAAGAATAGCCTAGTTTTCTTGTATTAAGATTTATAGATTTTTTATTGTGTAAGTCGAGCCAAGTTAAGTTAGCCAAGTGCTTAGTCTTATGCGGCCCCGAGACGGTCAAATGGTTTGAGTCAAATGTGAGCATGTGTTGGAGAATATTTGTATGTATGTCCGCTTTTACACGATGCGACTCGGCCCCGGCGATTTTTTCGCATTCCGCTTTGAAATCGCGCATAGCTTTTACACGATGCGACTCGCTCCACTTCACATATTGACACAGAGTTTGCAGCTGGTTTTATTTGTGTAATTTGTAAACATTTAAAGCACTTATTCCACTCTTTGCTCATTTTCTTCTTTATATTTACTTTTTTGCGTAAAATTCTGTTCTGTTTCAGTTTATTTGCAATACGTATTCACTCGATTTCAAGTTTTAATTTACAGTCGACAGCGCGAAGCGCGAAAACGAATAAAGAGGAACGTCAGAAAATCAGAAAATCGCAGCACAATCGCTGCCCGAGCGATTTTGCGCGTTCCCCTGTCGTTTCACCCCTCTTTCCTACATTCTTCCGTGTCTCCGGGGCCGAGTCGCATCGTGTAAAAGCGGACTTAGGTAACACAGACAATGTTTGACCAAATATCAAAGTGGTTTAGATATTTGTTATGCACTGCAGGGGCCAAAGCAAAATTGCCATTTCGTTTTGTTCGTCGTGATGTTAACATCGTGCGCATGTCGGCAAACCAAACAAGCGACGCGGAAAAACAATTTTTGTCGCGAAATTTATGCGATAACTGACTTCTTTTTCTTAAGCACTGTTTAATCCGAGTGCTCTTCTCTTTATTTTTTCACTTTTTAACACACTTTGCCAGTGCAAAATATGCGATACAATCGTCCGTGTCATTCATAGTATGTCTGCACACCACAAAGAGTCGGAAATTATGAAGATTTGATGGCAATGTTTGTTTTGTGTAAGGGATAAACATCAGTTTACACGGACACATGTTTGACTCAAACCATTTGACCGTCTCGGGGCCGCATTAATTGACCACACCACTGTATATACAATTACAGAAGACCAGACACACTATGCTAAATTTCACTTTCTAAATTTTGCTTTCCTTGAGATTGCAATGTGTGGCAACTCATTGTACGTGGGCATTCTGTGACTGAAATTTTAAATTGAAAAACAGGTAAAAACAGCATGGTTCGCTGTATTAGGCAGGAAATTGTATACGAAACCTAAAAAATAATTTGGACGAAATTTTTCTGAAAAACATTTCGTGAGAATGAAGAAAATTATCTGATGCAATAAATTTCAAAAGATTACATAATATATCGCAAAGAGAAATTGTGCGTGGAAGCGCTGCTTGGCTTCTATGATTACGCTTATTTATGTACATCATAAGTTTAGGGGAAGTTCAATCTGCCAACACTAGCGCGTCTATCCAACCTTGGCATATTACCAAGTTTCCCTAGAGCGAAAGAAAAGCGGACTGTTTGACAGTGAATTCTGTTTACAGAAAAACATTTTTACTTTGAATAACCAACTAAGCTTTACAATTATTTCTCAGATCCGAAATATTGAAATATCTTACCTGTTCACAAAGTAAAAAGAGAAAAGTTGCGAGTTAAAAGAAAAAGTAATTGCCAAAAATTGGGTCCGAAAGTATAACAGAGCAGCAGCAGCAGAAGATGGACCGGCGGAAAAAGAGAACTTCGACGAATCAGTACCAGATGTACATAGAGTTAATGGAGAAGGATTCAATTTTCGCAACCGGCCGGGTGCCGCGCGACGGCGATATAAATTACCTGCAGAACAAGTGGAAGGAGCTATCGGACAAGTTAAACGAATGCGGCAATGGACCAAAGCTGACGGCGGAAGAATGGCGAAAGGTTAGATACGTGTATTGCGAAAACTTATATGATTAGCTAATTGATGCCCTTAACTCACTAGCGTCTTAATGACTGGAAAAACACAACCCGCTGCAAATACAGACGCAGCCTTTCCGGGGAGAAAGACGTCGCTATGACATCGCTGGAGATGAAGGCGCTGGATCTGTTCGGAAAGGTACCCAATGTAAATGTAGCGGTAGAGCAGCTATCCATACACTTGAAATCGGAGAAACCGGATAACGATGATGAGTTGGAGCAGCAACGCACTTCAGAGTCCTTTCAGAAGGAGTTGCAAGCTGCTGTTGAGGAAGCCATCAGCGGAGGTGATGATGAGGATGACGGACTGGCGGATGAGCATGAAGAACACGAGGAAATACTCTCGGACCCCATTCCGACATCAAGACAAGGTGCCGCTGGTAGCGCGGCCGGATCTGGCGGCGGCACCACAACCTATCGCACAATCGTGGTGGAGAATGCGCAATTTGCTGATGACGACAACAATGAAGAAACTTTGGAATTCATTACCCATCGGCGCCCAACTCATGGACCTGCTTCATCTGCATCGTCAGTGGGCACTGTGGCCACAGGCGTCCAGACAGTTGTTACTACTACGACGCCCACGGCCACAGTCACAAAACTGATTAATGGCGAAATACCATTAAAAAGGCTACGAACACAAGCGCCGGAACAGATTATCTATGAAGGTAAGAGTGCACTCAACAAATAGTGATTCCACCTGCTAAAGCATTTTGTGAACGACTGTTTCAACTGTTTTATAGTCAAGAAGGCTCCGGTCTCGCAACAGCACAGCCATCGAAATATCACAATACACAACAGTGCCGCATCAATTATTACCAACCCACTTCAACATCATCACCAGCTGCAACAGCCACTGCCAGTGGAAACGAGCAGCGCCTACACTGGAGTTACATCGCAGGATGCGAGGGAGCTAACGCGACAACTCAAACGCTTAGCGGATATAAAATCTGAGAAGCTAAAATTCGAAATAGCACGTTTCAAGTTTAATAATCCGGGCTTTAGTTACAATTATCCATCGTAGTAATATAATTACTAGCTAAGTTCACAGGTGTGAATAACTTCTCAATCCAAATTTCCAGTTTCTGTCATCCTCATTATTTTAGCTGCTTCGATTAGTTGAAGGTATTGTAACGTAGAATATATATTATTTCCGAACTTCTATGTGCTCTATTCAGAAGTAGGGGGGCGTAAATACGGCAAATAAGCAAAGATCTAGCAGAATAAGAATTATATCTATAGAGCCTGCCAGATTTAGTGCCACCACTGGTGTAAGAATTCAGAGCCCTGCTGTGCGTTATTTTCACCTTTTATCTGCATATTAGATTGTAATAATTTCGGTTGTAGCTATAACTCATATTTTATTGCAAAAGGGATTCCCAATTAATTGCAAAATTATTTTTGCTTGCAGTTCACAATTTTGAAAAGAATTTTTGATTCTTTGAGCTCTGTTAATAGAACCAAAACTGTACTACTACATACTAGAAATCTGTACAACCTTCGCAAAATAATGTGCGTGCACTTTCAATTTTATAAATGCATTGTAATTAGTATAATATAAATATTTCTTATTAATTTTTTTTATATTTACGGATTTTATTTAAAAAAGTTTGTCTCATTTTCAATGTAATCCATCAATACATTTATCATTTATAGTAAGTTTTAAAATATATGTTCTTGAAAAAGTTAACCTGAGTTGCAAATTTATACATATGTCCAATGTTATTTAAAATTTCTATGTAGTATGTATATGCCTGCCACCGGTGGCAAGGCATGTCACCGTACATAGGGAATTGTAAATTACGAACATATTTTAGGGTACGCTATAAAGCGATTTTATAATTTTGAAATTGCCGTGTTACTTTTGTTTTTGTTGTAGAGTACTAAAGAAGAGATCAATTCCCAAACGGAGCTTGATGACTAGCTGTTAGCCAAGAGTAGTCTGGAAGTTACATTGCTGCTTGAGTCGGAGCAGGATAAGCAAATAATTGCGCTCATGAAGTTGCACAGCCACAGCTACGCCCATAAAATTTTAACAGTGGGGCGACACATCCAAGAGGCGACTGCATACGAAATTTCAATGCTGCACGACCTTTAGTTCCAAAGCAAATCGAGATCAAAAATTTTGTTTGTATGGGGGTGCCACGCCCCCTTATCATACGCCCATAAAATTTTACCAGTGGGACAACACATCCAAGAGGCGACTGCATACGAAATTTCAATGCTGCACGACCTTTAGTTCCAAAGCTAATCGAGATCAAAAATTTTGTTTGTATGGGGGGTGCCACGCCCCCTTATCCAGTGCCCCCTTATTTTCGCAGTAGAAGGATATGGATATGTAGTAAGTTCCTACCGAGTTTCATTGATGTGTGATGTGTAGTTCTAAAGTTATACACAAATCTGGAGTTTATAAGAAAGTGCCACGCCCCTTATCCTACGCCCATAAAATTTATTGATTCATGTATTGGGCTCTATATTAGGCATGTATGCAAAGTTTCAGATCTCTAAGTAGTCGGGAAGTGGGTGAAAAATTGATTACTAGATTTTACGACATACATACATACAAACATACATACCTGATTTGAACCTAATATAAAGCTTATAAAAAGAAAGCTTCAGAACGCGGAAAAAATGTGGAAAGTGCAAAAAGAAGAGATTTATGTGATTAATAATCTTTGACAAATGTCACACTTTTCAAACAGCTTCAGTCGATTCACTTCAAAGGTTAAGGTATAAACATCTGGCTCGAAAGCGTATTGAGTCAAACCGAAACGACTGGGGCTGCCGTATTAACATGGTAACAGTTTTTTAAAATCAAATATGAAATTTTTTTCTCCCAAATTTCGTTTTTTGCTGTGTTTGAAAAATCAGTTAACTTTGACTAGCTCTACAGACCAAACTGCTTATGCAAATAAGTTGAAATTTTGACTTCCTTAAGGTGCATTCAATTCCCTTTCAACTTACATATAAAAGTTTAGCTAAATATTTCTAAAAAAAATTGCTTTTTGGTATTTTTGAAATTTTTTTGGCCAAACGAGCCACTGTGCGGCGCAGGAACACGTTAGGTCGTGCGATGACGGCAGAGGCGTAGCGCATGGGGGACATAGGAAACACAGCGTAGCATATGTGGGCGAACCCCGCGGTGCAAGAAAAGTACGGCGGTAGTGTAGGACGGTAGAGCCCAGCTCGGCCTATAAAAGCCGGAGCAAAATTTGACTCTGGACAGTTTTCGTCATAGAGTAGAATAGAGGCCCAACTATAATTGTTCATGCCAAACGTTAATTGGTTCGGTAACAGGTGGCAAGTTGATGCCAAGTGTCGCCTGCGCCCGAATGTTGTAAGCCGGTGGCGGCAAACTGCGTTCGGGCACTTGCGAATCAACCTCCAAACCGAAAGGGTAAGCCACTCTCCTCCATATGAGGATATATGTACATATTACATAACATTACACATACAGCCCACTAATCTTAACACTCATTCTATTCCTATTAATAATAAACATATTTTATTATACGTTTTATAACGTTCACTGAACTTTGCCTTCTTTTTCTATATTTTTTTCCCGTGCACGCTAAACCGCTGCTACGACGCCGGGCCACGGACTTGCCCTCTTTTATATTGCGTTTGCGGACATATTCCACAAACCCCTGCGCCTACGGCGACAATAATTTTAAATAAAATAACAAGCTTAAATACGATAGTACTACCATTTAAATCACATTTTCATTTTGTTTTAGACATTTAATTTATTCTTTGAAATCTGAAATTTTAAAAAAACTGTAATTTGTACTAGGAGGTAATTTTAAAAACTGTAATCTTGTCTAAAAAACTGTAATTTACAGTTAAAACTGTGAATTTGGCAACATTGCACATACCATAACATTATGCAGCTCTTTTCTGAGCGTAAAAACATATCTGTGGTGAAATTCAATAAAATGAACCTGAACGGGGGGAACTTTTCTTACGCTCTTTCTTCGTCTGAGGTAGAAAACTCTCTTTAGGGAGATGCCAACATTTAAGGTGCCGTCAGACGGTGCAATGCAAGTGCTTGCAGAAAGCGATTTTTTGATTCCAGCAAGTAGAATTGCATGCAATCTCTTTTCGGGTATTCAGACGATGCAATCTGCAAGCGCTTGCTGCAATTGATTTGCTACGAACAATTTGTGACTGTGTGTTGACGGGAAATAAGTGCAAAATGGAAAACGAAGAATTTTGTGAAGAATTTTGTGGTGATAACATTATATTTCAAGAAGAAGCCGATCTGTTGGAATCGCAGCAATTGGTTATTGTAGAGATCATTCTACGGATACTGCAGCACTCGAAGGAACAAGAAGTTTCCAATCGAAAAGCAATTTGGGTGCGACCATTTTGGGAACGCGGCGCAAAAAATCCCTATTACGCAACACTGCTGACAGATTTGCGGGCAGAAGGAGACGAGTTTTTCCGTAATTTCGCTCGTGTTTCGGAAGAAGAATTTAATTTCTTTGTGAGAAAGTACGACCGTTTGTCGAAAAACATGACACAAACATGCGTGTGGCCATCAGCGTAGAGGAAAGAGTAGCGTTGACGCTGAAACATCTTTCAAGTGGAGAAAATTACAATACACTATCTCTAATGTTTCAAATTTCACGGCCATCAATTACAACAATCGTTCCGGAAGTTTGTAGCGCTTTATATAAAACATTGGCACCGGAATATTTAAAAGTGAGTGTTAAGTGGGATCACTGATTTCGACATTTGGTTTCCTCTCTTCTCGTCCTAACTGTCCTTTTCCAGGCTGTCGCTTTGTTTTCATAGTTTCATACTCCCACGCCACTTCTTTCTCTGTCGCTCTCTCGTTTTCTCCACTCCTTCTCTACACTTTGCCCTCTTTAGACTAAGATTGAATTTTGAATTATATTAGGCCAAGTTTGATGAATAAAGAACACTTGTATGTGAGCATTCCAACGAACATCACGCGTTTCTTTTAAGTGAAACTGGCAAAACCCCCGCTCCTCCGCGCTATAGCCAAACCTTTATAAAAACTGAAAGCCTTTTTTCTTTTCTCATGCGGCTTTGATTCTGAAAACCATCACAAATTTTCAGTGAGTATGTATTTATTATTAGTAAGTAGTAAACAGTTTTAGCAGCAGTGAACAATGTGTATGAAGAATTATGAAAAATTATAACAAAAAACGTATTAAATCAATAAAATATTCTGAGAATAATTCTTGGGTCTGTCGATTATTCTCCTCGGTTTTGGTAAGAGGCGTTGTTGTGCTGAAATGGCGCTCACTCTCAGCCAAGTCTTGTTTGGCTGAGCCATTACCTCAGCCAAAATTAGTCGCATGCGCGCTTTTGTGCATTTTACAAGATTTTGATCACCAATATTGTTGAGCACGCTGGCGACCTCCATCGCGAATTTCTTGTTCGGGCCTTTTGCTTTTTCGATTTTTGCTCGCGATTTAGAGAGCTCTTCATAGAGAGGATTCAGTGCCAGTGTCAGGTCCTCGACGTCACGTTTACGTTTTGAAGTCGATTTCGGCAGGCACGGGCTCTTCATAACGGAATCACTAGATGTTGACAGGTTTGCTTCCGACTCATTCGAATTCTCTCCGACATCGCCTTCCAAAATAGCATCAAAGCATAACTGAAATCATACTATTATATAAAACGCTATTGCGTGCGCAGTTTTGTTTGAGTTACCGTTACTCTGTTTACATTGAATGTAGCATTGTTTTTGCTCTTTTCTCTGCACAGGAACAGTAATGCCTTTCATTTTACTTTCATGTAAAAGGTGTTACATTTTGGTGGCTTACCGCTAAAACTTCTTGCCGTATGGCCATAGTTATTGGACTATTAACTAATTTTTCCATCGAGAGAGAAGTTTGTGAAAAATATAAGATTACAGGGCTAAAAAACAAAACTAATAAAAATAGCCACATTGGCAGATGTGAATGATAGCCGTACCTCTGAACCAGGGATGAAAAAGTAGGTACAATTGTACCTTTTTCCGACGTTTTCGACCTTAAAGGTACATTCGGTACAATTGCTTTATTTTAGGTACATTCCCCCTTTGGTCGAACGAATTTCGGGCTAAGTTACCAAAACAATATTTTTTGTTCTTAAACTAACAACTACTAGTTACTTTAAGACCAAAAAATATCTTATGGCAACTCTATTATGTTTTCAATTCGACACTATTGTGAATAGCACATTTAAAAAGAAGAAAAAATAAGCTTGCAGAACACTTCATTTGCGCGTTTTTTCTTTGGCGGCTTTTAAAATTACAGCAATGGATAAGTAAGTTGATCAATTAACTTCTTAAAATATAAGGTTCTTATTATATTTACTTCTTTTAGGTGGATCACCCGCAAATCTAATGAAAATCGCGACGAAGAAGATCAAAATATTAAACAGGGTAAAAAGTGTTTGATTTGTAGTGTACCCATTTATGGCAATCTAAGCCACATTGTCCGCCATGCAAATTCAGATTTGCATAAGAAAAAAGCCGATATTGCGAAATCAACGCTTAAAATTACCAACTACTACTTAAATATATAAAATGCATATTTAATTTGATTTTAATAAAACTTTATGTATAAAAACTAAAAATCAATGGTGAATAATTTTAGGTACATTCGTGACCAAAAAGGTACATATTTTGTGTGAAATTAGGTACATTTTAAAATTTTCATTTTTCATCCCTGCTCTGAACATTAAACAATGTAAATGGCCGGAGATTTTCAGTGTTCGGTTAGATTTGGTTGAAATTAAAAGAAGTTCAATTATCGAAGCAAGTTTTTAATTGAAGTCAAAAGATGAGTAACTTCCATAAATATTAAATATCGAAGGGTCATATTTTCATTTATTTTTCTTTTTTACTTTGGGGTAGGGATTGGGGATAGACCAAAGAGAAGAAAAATTCAATAATGGAATTTTCCGGAGAACTTAGAAGTAGACCAGAAGAAAAGTTGATATTATTCGTTGAGCTAAGCTTGAACTGAAAGCCCGGCAATGAAATCTAGTTTTACCAGTTTTTTGTAATTTTTGATGTAATATATTACTTTTAGTGTGCTAATTTCCTTTACTTTATTCATTTCGAACGATATTTTTTTTTTTATTTACTCTCATCACTCGGTATAGTCCGTTGAGTGTTAAACTGTCTGTGAAATTTCCACCATTCTTCGAGAAATCGTAACTTTAGAGAAACGGGCCGGAAAAATGCATGGATTAAAATATTCTTAGAAAAAAACTCGTACGCGATTTTCCCTGATTCTTTCAAATTAAACGTAAAATTAAGTAAAAAAATTTCTGTATTTTTATAAGCAACATTTCGAATTCCACCTTAATGCTGAATGCTAGGGGAAAAAGTGGGAGAGTCGCCGCAAAGCGGCGCGATTCTGCGCGAATTGCTGCGATTCCAACAGATCGGCTTATAAAAATGTCATTGTTTTTCAGAATGCGAAATGCCGCTATCGCCAAGAACCGAACAAGCATTACTATAAGTACTCTGAGTTTTACTTATATACTTATTGATACTCATACTTGGTATACTTACTCTACTTACTTTATAAGTTTGATAAAACTGAGTGTCACTTGCATTTAAGTATAAGTAAAAACGGCACGCGTTTTCTTTAGAGTAACGAAAATGGCACTCGTTGCAGTTCTCTGGTATGCACACATGTATGTATAACGGCTTGCACGTGGCGATCTTTATCAAGTAGATATATACATAAGTATGTCTATTTCCAAGTTGAATTTCATATCACATATATTTATAGGGAACATTATAGTGAAGATTACCGGAATGTCAAACACAAGGAGGACATCTGGGCGAAGCACTGCCGGCAGGCAGGTGCGCGAAGAGCTCTTACGTGCTCCAGTAGAGGAGGATATTGTACTACCACCGCAAAATCACGGCAAACGTCGCCGTCAGCAGGAAGACCTGCGTGAAGATCTTACGGATCGAACGGTACGATCTGCTCCTATAATTGACTCGACGTTGGAGGCGCAGTAGTCGAACACATCCGGGCTGCGTATTGACACTTATGTATATCGCAAGTCAGCAGATTCAGCGTCAAAGAGATTGGCTGGATTCGGCCGATTCGGTGAGTGTAGAGCTGGAACTACTCCATACGCGCTTGGAGATCGTAGGTAAAGCGTGCGATAAATTTGAAACAAAGATAAATCTATTGCAACGCGAAGAACGTGACGTAACACTACAAGCAGACGACTTGTCCTTTCGGGAGAGGACAGAAACTTTCTATATACAGACTCGGACAGAAATACGCCGCCGGATAACAGCGTTGAAGCAATCATCGATGCCATCAGTAAGCCAAACATCGAATGTGGACATCACGCGACCACATTTTGCAGACTTACCGCTCGAAGACCGCTTGCCAATATTTCACGGCAGCCATAGAGAATGGATATCTTTCCGAGACGTTTTCTCTGCGGAGGTTATCCGTAACCCTTATCTGACAGAGTTACAACGGCTTAGGCGCTTGCAAAGTTGCGTTAAGGATGATGCTGCCCGTGTATTGGGATTCTGGCCTCAACGTGCATACAGTTTTTCTTAGGCATGGAATACACTGTGCCTAGCTTATGACAATGAATATTTGACATTAACAGCTCGTGTTTCATCGATTTTGGAGCTTCCAATTTGGTCAAGAGCACATTACAATTATGTCCGAAAGTTGCTTGACACGACCCGCAGCAGCATGCGGTTACTGGCACAACAGTTAAGTGCGGAGGATTAGCGCAATTTAATATTACTGAATTTTTTAGAATCTCGCCTTGACAATACTTCTCGAGTTCAATGGGAGATGGTACGTCCTACGGATCGGGTACCGACCCTGCAAGGGGACTTCTTCACTTGGCTTGAACGTTGCGCGAGTGGCTTGCTTGCAAGAAGTCCAGCTAACTCGGTTACGGTCGCATCTGATAGCAAGCGGAACGAATTCGGAGCAAATGGACGTCCATGAATGTCGTTCAAAGGTGGTCCATCATCAAATCAACCAAATTGTAAGAGTTGTTTAGGAAATCATTCATTATACCGGTGCCCATAAATCCTATCCATGAGTCGCAATGATAGAGTCCGCCGAGTTGATGATCTCGGCTTGTGTCAGAATTGCTTGCGTTCCGGGAATGCAACCCGAAATTGCTTATCACGGCGGTGTCCGCGATGCCAAGAACTGCACAACAGCATAATATGCCCGAAGGCGCCATTGGTCAACGTGATTATCAACGATGAACAACCTCCCCAGGAAATGGGAAATGTACTATTAAAAATAATAAAATTTTTACTTTAAACAAAGTTATTAGCGAAACTGAGTGCCAATCAGAGCACAGACAGAAGAAGAAGCACGTAGGGACAGACGGGCCAGGAGCTGTTTAATCGCATTTTATATAATCTTGCCGTATTTATAAAATACGAAATGTGTAATGACCTAGATTTATACCTGATTTAGGCCCCTACAAATAATATTATATATATAGATCATTAAATCACATCAAATACATCAACAAAAATTCTTGGGACAGACGGGCAAGGTGCTGTTTAAACGCAATTTATGTATGTATGTATATAATCTTGCCGTATTTATAGAATACGAAATGTGTAATGACCTAGAATTACACCTGATTTAGGCCCCTACCAATATATATGCATCACAACCAATATTATATAGATATAACATAAAATCTCATCAAATACATGAAGAAATGTTCCGGGAACAGACGGGCAAGGAGGAGCGCTGCTATTCAACCAAAAACCAAGAACAGACCAGACGGGCAAGGAAAAGTACACCTATTAAATTAAATAGAATTAATTTCAGCAACAGCCAATCAGAGCACAACAGGGAAGAAGAAGCACTGCTGTATATAAGGAGCAGCTGTAGCAAAAGCGGACAGAACTGTACGAGCTGCCAAGCAAAGAGTTTATCTGATTTTTACTCTTCGTTGTTTCTTTTGGTTGAATTCTAACCTCTAAAAGGGTATTTCTGGTACGGAACCCTTAAGCCTCGTTCACATTCGACTTTTGCTTCGCTTTGCTTCAGAATTTCGCGTTGACAGATAAGTTCAATACATGCTTTTATATGAGGCTTGCTAAATAGAACGCGAGAAAAGCAATGCGAAGCAAAATGTTGGGCAACTCTCAACTTTTTTGCGCTTTGACAATCAGTTGTTGAAATTTTGTGTGATATTTTTCATTTTCTCGTGCGCTTCCAGTTGGTTTCATTTTCTCGTGCGTTTGCGTTTTCAATTAAGACACTCGCGAAATTTCAAACTTTAGTAGCATAACTACTACTACTTAAATTATATCAGTAAAATCCAAAGTTAAAGCGTTCATTGTAGCAAGCCTTATACTTTTCACGCTTTGTTGTTGAATCTCGAACTGTCAAGTAAAGCGAGGAAAGTCGAATGTGAACGAGGCTTTAGGGCGCGAGCCCGACTCACACTTGATTGCTTTTTTTTGTTTCTATGAGCGACTTTTTCCCATGGCGTTAGGACGCCTGCTCTCATTAGTACCTGCGGGGTTAAATTATAGGAACGTATAGGTACAACATGCAAAATTCAGTACTATTTAAATTTAAAAATTACCGCAGTACCATATCACATAATTTCAGTACCTTTTTGTGAATACCAATAAAATATTGTGTACTGCTCTGCAAGTTTTAAATTCTTTTTGCGAAAAATTTCAGAGCTCTAAAATACTATTTATGGGAGACTAAAAAGTAGAAAATAATTTTTTCATATAAAAAAAAAATTTTTAAAATAATCTTTAATTCATTTAATGTACTAAAAGGCTTATTTTAAAAAAGTTTTTTTTTATATAATATTATTTTATGTTCGTTACACAACGCTTTTCAACAATATCCCTTGGCAGAGGTGTATAGGAACCCACTGGGATATGTTCAAGTTTACATATCGTCACTTCCAGGTATTTGAACTCCGCAATAGCCCATCCACTATCTTTTTCTTGAAATTCACTGGCAAGTTTTTCTAGGTCCTCCATTTGAACCTGTAGTGTTGCCTCCAGCTCGTCAATGTTGTATAGGACTTTAAATGGCACTTGAAAATGTTTTAAACTTAGCACCATATCTTCATCAATAATCTTCACGTAATCACCATATAGCCTTAAGGTATATTTGATATACGTCATATTGTTTATATTTTCAGTTAGAGGTTGTAATAAAAATGGTTTAATACCAGTAAAAAAGTTCGAAAATCAAATTTCATCTTTTTCTCGACTTACCCCCCTCCTTGAGATTTATTGAAAACGCAGTGCAATTCAAAAAATATTTATCCACTCATCTATCTTCGTTGCAATAGCTTAACTCCTATTTAAATGTTATTTTATCCTAACGTTTATGTTAATTATCGATCTCTTCTTTAAAATTACTTCTGTTATTTCCTTTTGTCTAAAATATTTATCCAAAAATTTTAATTAAATTGTTATTACTCACTAAGATATTTTAAATTATATATTCAATTATTATTCATTAAATTGTTCACTTCAATCGCATGATGCCAGCGCAGTAACCATAAGGTTCCTACCTTGTTGCACTGGTATAAAAATTAATAAATAAATAAATACAAAAAAATAGCACCTAAAACACTTTACACACTTGGTTTCCCGCAGGAGAAACTTGATATACATTCCTCCGCATAAATTTTCCGGCATGGTCTTTATGTGCGTTTGTTCTTGAATAAACTTTAAATTGATTTGCGACAACATTAATATTACAACTATCACAAAACTTCATAGCATTTACTCTCTTCGGAGGGTTTTCTTGTTCGGCACTTGCGCCTCTTTTTGCGGAATGAATTTCACTACAATGCAAATGCTTAGTGTACATTAAATTTGTCCATGCCGTGAATATGCCTATGGCATACGTCGCATTGTATGCATAGCATATTTTCGCGACAAACGGCACTGGTTTGATAGTGGCCTATCATATTCTCCTCAGATTCGAATATTTCGGCACAATTTACACATGAAACCATTTTGGTAGTACAAAAAATATTCTTTAATCTTTTAATTAAACAAATTTCAAATTTCCAATTTCACAAAAATTGTATGTTTCTGTTGACAGTAAGCTATCAACTAACACTAGTAGAAAGGATGGACCCGTTTTATACGAGTTTTAGGTAAAGATGATAATCATATTTTCCCAAAGGTTCTACAAAACGACATATTTCAATATGAGAGGCAACCAGTAATATTAAAAAGTGCACTAATAAAATGCCCAGTTTTTCCAAAGGTTCTACAAAAAACATACTTCAAAATCGGACAGACAATCAGTAATAAAATGAAGAATATATGACGGTTCAAATGTCGGGGCTGTGTAAATTGACAGTAGCTCTGGTAATTTGACCTGACATATTTTAGCAGATAACCAGTGATAAAATGAATAATTTATGAATGGTTCAAGTGTCCAGCAGAGACCTGCAGCGAGTCACTCAAAAGCAAATCGGATTGCAGCCTGAGCACGTTTTTGCTTGAACTGCACTCCATCCGCACCTTCTAAAGTGTGAGCAGGACTGCAACATTTTTTCCAATCTTTTGATTTTAAATCTTCGTTCGCCTTGCTTCTCTTCATCATGTTGAACTAGACTGCTAGGCTCATGCTTCTGAGCAGAGTCTCTTCGAAAATATTTTGTATGTATGCCGCGCAACACCAGATGTTAAAAACCACAGAGCAATGATGCCAGTTTGTAAATATAACACCTCTGAAAGCTGAAGCTTAAAGAGGAATGCGAGGGAATTTCCGAATTGTTCACTTAACAGCGTAATTTGCACCCGAAAATTTATTATGCCGAAAAGTCGGGTTCGTAGGCAAAATGGGAAAACCAAACGCAGGCGAGTATTACATTTCGCGTACTTCAAATTCTATTTTTACCCTTTTTGGTCTCAAACCTGTTAACAGGTACAGAAAGAGATAAACAGCAAAATATTTCTGCCTGTAAATCGTTAAAAATTGAAGTATTGACGAAAAAGTAAATGTTTCGCTTCATTATACATATATCGCTTTTTATGAATGAGCAACACATTTCAATTCATGAAAGCGAGCAGTTCATAGCAGAGTTCGTTGTGTTTCAAACATATAATAACAATAAGTTAAATTGAAATAATATGGAAAATCAACAGTGTCATCTATAGTCTAGCTCCACGGCGAAAAGGCAAGAGCAGTCTTTGGGATTTTTTTGCCGACTTAAGCGCCAATCAGTCACCGCGTATCGTATTTAATCGGATCGCAGACAAAACCTACCCTACCCGAGCGCATACATGCCTTCGCTCATCGCGTATTTAATCGGAGCGTAACGCAGAAATTATATTCCAAATAGGTATTTCTCACACATTTACGTCTGCTCTGATGCTCAGAGAGGATGAGAGAATGACATTGCTTTGTACTAAAAACAGTGCTCTTCGATTTTAATTTAGAATAAAATTATATAAAAAAAAAACTTTTTAAAAATAAGCTTTAATTTATTTAATGTACCTACTAAAAAGTAGAAAATAAATTGTTTCGAAGTCACCAGTATCTTACTATCAATAAAAGCTTGGGCGCTCATGTGTTCAATATTTGTCAACCAGTTACCACAATATTTTATTTAAATTATGTTTTGCAAATAGATTCTAGTAATGAAAGTGCGAATATGGATATTGAGCTCACAAGCTTTTATTATATATAGGCCGGCTCGGCCGCCCTTGCACTAACGTCGTGCAATGTCCGCAGCGTAGGGCTTGCTTGCATTTTTACCGTGGTGTGCCCTGTGCGCTCCCATGCTTTACGCCTCTGCTGTCACTGCGCGCGACCTAACGGTTCTTTCGCCGGTGCAAGTGACTATGCGTAGTGCTAGCGCAAGCGACCGGCCATCTCGTGATGTGTGTCCATTGTTGTTGTTGTTCTTCGTCTGTTCTTTTTGGTGCCTGTGCACGCTCTTGTTGTTGGTTTTCCCTTGCTTAGTCGCTGCTGCGGTGCTGGCTGAAGGCTTGCACAGGGAAAATCATCGCTGCCAGTTGTTGGTCGTTACAATATCCATATCCTTCTACTGAGAAAATAAGGCGGGCACTGGATAAGGGGGCGTGGCACCGCCCATACAAACAAAATCGTTTATATAGAATAGCTTTGGAACTAAAGGTCGTGCAGCATTGAAATTCCGTATACAGGCCCCTCTTGGATGCTTCGTCCCACTGGTAAAATTTTATGGGCGTAGGACAGGGGCGTGGCACTTTCCAAGCAACTACACACTTTGGCTTCAGTTTATAATTATAGGTACACCACACATCAATGAAAAACGATTGGAAGGAACTTACTCCCCGCGCCTTGCAAGCAAAACAACAACAACAACTCATCGCGCCACAAATATGCCAGGAATATTAGGGTCGATCACAGCCGTATTATTCACTCTGGACAGTCGTCCGCTAGTCGCGAGCCAGCATACTTGCGTGGAGCCCAAACCAACGGACAGTCGATCGCGGGCCGCGGACCAGACAACATCAGCAGCAGGGAACCAATCTCCTGGTAAGTAACCAATTAGTCTTGGGCATCCTCACGCTTTGTGGTTTCGAGCTGTGAGCCAGTGCCATCTTCGGGACGTCTGCTTTGTGGTTTCGAGCAGAGCGTCACCTTCCCTGGGCAATCCTTGCCAGAATTCCTTTTTATTAATTCCCGGCTTTAATTGTCGTCCGCCACAGTGCTGAGACTCGACGTAAGGAAAACCTCTTGTTACAATATGTAGTAAGTTCCTACCGAGTTTCATTGATGTGTGATGTGTAGTTCTAAAGTTATACACAAATCTGGAGTTGATAAAAAAGTGCCACGCCCCTTATCCTACGCCCATTTTTGATTGATTCATGTATTGCGCTCGTGTTTAGGCATGTATGCAAAGTTTCAGATCTCTAAGTAGTCGGGAAGTGGGTGAAAAATTGATTACTAGATTTGACGACATACCGACAGAAAGTGAACCTAATATAAAGCTTATAACAAAAACCGTATTATTATTGTTAACATTAATTCATAAAAGGAGACCACAATAAATATATCTAAAAATTTAAATAATTCTGTGTCATCGATTTTATAAAGAATTGAAAATTTAACCTCAAAAGTAAAATGAACAGCGTGCTTACTTTGTGCACGAAACTATATGGCAGCACGGCAGGAATAACCAAAGCAGAAACCTGCAAAAGAGCGACAGCTGCGATACGATTTTCACTGAACGTCCCAAATTTTGCCGTTACGATTAATTACGCTTAAATAAGATACTCGGTGACTGATTGGCGCTTTACAGAGGGAAGATGGATCCACTTTGGAAGGTGTTGTAGTTTGCCGGGCTTGCCAAGCCATTTTCAAATATAATGGCAGAAATTCTTCCAATTTTAATCGCCACAAGTGCTACAAATTGCAAATTTCACAGGCAGATATAAAAAAGGTTGATGTGGAGGACAAAGAGAAAGCACTCGATGCATGTCCAGTATGGGTTGTAGAAGACTGCCGTCCATTTACAACTGTTGAAGGATCAGGATTTTTTAAATTGGTACAGTTTTTGATCGAAATTGGAGCTAAGTATGGAGCAAATGTGGATATAAACGATTTACTGCCTCACGCAACAACAATATCTCGGAAAATTGAAAACTCATCACGAGAGAAAAAAAATGAAGTCAAGGCCGAAATTCAAAAAGTTGTCAATAATGGTGAGGCCTCAGCAACAATTGATTTGTGGAGTTTCAATTACGTCAAAAGGAATTGTTTGTGTGCAACTTTGCATTACGAGAAGAATTTCGAGCTTGTGGACATGATACTCGGAATGAAATCCCTGGATTTTGAAAGATCAACCGGGCCAAACATCATGAGAAAGTTGCAAAGTTTATTTAGTGAGTTCGATGTTCAGAATTTTGAGAACGTTAATTTTATAACAGATCGAGGAAGCAATGTAATTAGCGCTCTTAAAACCAATAACAGAATATATTGCTCTAGTCATTTGTTTTCCAACATTTTAAACTCATCTTTTGAGTCGGCAGAAGAGCTTAAAGAAATTTTAAAATCATGCAAGCAAATAGTGAAATATTTTAAGAAAGCAAATTTACAACATATTTTACAACCATCCCTTAAAAGCCATTGTCCCACGCGATGGAACTCACACTTTGTAATGCTAGAATCGATTGTGGACAATTGGTTCAAAATTAATGAAATACTTGCTGACGGCGTTGAAAGCCAAAGATTATTAAATGTGAATATTTCAACTCTTCAGCGCTTAGTTGAACTATGCAAAGATTTTGAAGTCATTTTAAAAAAATTACAAACTTGTAGCACGCCATCACTGTGTTTTGTGGTTCCCTCAATTATGAGGATTAAAACAATTTGCACAATTAATGATCGGCTTTGAAGTCAAACATATGGGAACAAATTGATCAGAAATGGGTTTCAAATTTAAGTTTCTGGCACAAAGTAGCAGTATTTCATTATCCACCCGCAATAAATGTTCAACGTGGTGACCTAAATGGCATGAAATACTTCTGCATTAATGAAATCGAGAAGCAAGCGAATTTCGCACCAGTTTTATCACCACTTCCCACATCACCAACTCCATCAATAACTTTGCCATCATTGAGCCCGGTATTACCATCGTCTATTTCAAATTTTGTTAATCCCGATGTTGGCAACAGCCCATCTTCTACAGATATTGTCACTTCTCCACCACCTAAACAAAGCATTGGATCCTTCTTCCCAGATATACTAAGGGATTCTTTAAGACCTACACCTGAAACCGTAAGAGAAGAAGTTGACAGATATTCGAATGAAATTGTTAAAATATATGAAGATTTTGATGTGATACTTACGGTGACCATATTTTTTTAATGAAAATAGAGAACACACCACCAACATACCTTTTTTTGCTAAAAATTTCAAAATGGCAAATGTTTTAAAAATGTATTTTTTATTCAAACATATGAGATCATGTTGCAAAATAACTTATAATTAGAGCCCGACCGAATCCGAAATTTTGGCCGAGACCCATGGCCGAGACCCAGACCGACACCGAACTTCGGCTTCTTTTTTAATGTTCGGCCGAGACTGAGACTGATACCGAACCTTTAGAAATACATGAAATGTGTGTTAAATGAAAACAAATGCATACATTTTTAGTTCATTCGAGGTATAAATATCTACATTAAACATCTGATTTATGACAAATCATTAAAAATTTGTGTAAAACTATACGATTTTTTCCTCAACTGCTCGGCCTTTTAGGAGCCGAGACCGAGCCCAAACCTTTTGGCCAAACTGTCCGGTAACCAAAAACCGAGACCGTGCGTTCGTTCGAGCTCTACTTATAATTATAATTATAAAAAACAGTTTACCCAATAAACTGTATACAGGGTGGTGTCTTTAAGATATTCAATGATATATCGCTCTATGTTCCATTTTAAAAGTTTTGTATCAAATATAGAACACATTTTAAAATAGAGAACATTTCCATGTTTTTAATAACAAAATATATCATATAGAACATCGGCTTAAAATAGAGTACTGTTCTATATAATATAGTACGGTTGGTCACCGTAGTGTTACTGTGATGGAAAACCAATTCGGAAAAATATCCAAATCTTGTGAAAATTGGTTCTCCGAACTCATTCAATTCCTGCTAGCAGTGCGGCATCGGAACGTGTATTTTCTTTAGCAGGAAATATAATTACAGAAAAGAGGAATAGAGTAGGGCCAACAACAGCCGACAGCATATTATTTTTACATTCTTATTATAATAATTTAAACAAAATATAAATAATAATTTTTATTATTTACAAATGTGGTAATTTTAATTCTTGATACTTTATCATTTAAGCTAAAAAATATCTGAATTTGATTCAGATGTTGCTTCTGTGTTTAAAAAAAAGAATGAGTAGTAAAACGCATATCTTGCGGATATATCCAGAAAAATAATATTACAGTGCACGCTCGATAACGTGAACACTCCAAAGCGTGAACACCCCAAAACGTGAACAAATTTTTTTCTGTATTGACTACTCCAAAACGTGAACAAGGCGAGAAAGCTCTATAACATGAACAATAAAAGATTCAATGTTTGCATGTGATTTGCATTGTGCTCAAATAATTTTGAATCTGGGGATTCCCCTTTTGCATTGAGCACAAATAATTCTGAATTTTGGGATTCCCCTAATAGTGAGTTGTGCTTTTTAGTTGACAATTTTGGCATAGCATAGAGCGTTTTGACTTACTTTTTATCTATGCAGAGTAGAAATGAGTTGTAAGAAACCTGTGTGCTTGACGTTGAAAGAAAAAGCTGAAATTCTCGATATTTTAAAAAAAGGATCGAGTGTGACGTGCTTAGCGAAAAAATACAATGTTGCTAAATCAACAATTTGTGGCATTAAAAAGAAAGAAAAAATTATTTTAAAAAGCGTGAACAACACATTTTCTGGGCCTGGAAAAAGAAAAACTTTGCGTACTTCAGAGCTGCCCAAAATGGAGAAAGCACTTTATCGTTGGTTTATTCGTATGCGAAATAAGAATTGGCCAGTAAGTGCTCTAATGCTGAAGGAAAAAGCAAAAACACTGCATTCAAAGTTGAAGGAACACGAAGGTGGCTTCCACGCTAGTGACGGATGGCTTCAAGGATTCAAAAAAAGATACGGCGTTCGACTTCTTAAAATATCAGGCGAAAAACTTTCTTCGCAGCCTCAGCTAGTGGATCCTTTTCAATTTCAGAGTGAATGTACGTTAGCAACCGTTCAGGAATGGAGCGATGATATTGACGTAAACATTGCCGATAATGACATTGAACAGGAGGACGAATCTAACGACGAATCCAACGATGATGACTGCATCTCCGAGGCACGAGAGAAAATTAAACCAAGTGAAGCAATTCAGATTTTCAACAGAGCTGTACAGTGGGCTAGCCATGAAGGCGTCGATCAAAATGATATGAATGTACTGAAACGACTAAGGGAGAAAGCTGTGATTCAATTAATAGAAAAACAGAAGACACAGAAAAAGATGACTGATTTTTTTAAATAAAAGATTATCTAAAATTTTCTCAAATTAATATATGTACAAAACAACAATAAAATGTGAATTAAAACGTTGAATATGTATTCACTTTATACTTTTTTGCCATTCGATAACGTGAACACTTTTGTTAACGTGAACTCCCTTGGTTTTAATTAGTTCACGTTATCGAGCGTGCACTGTATATAAAAAAAACTTTTTAAAAATAAGCTTTAATTAATTTAATGTAGTAAAAAGTAGAAAATAATTTTTTTTCAAGTCACCTGTATCTTACGATCCATAAAAGCAGTACACAATATTTTATTGGTATTCACAAAAAGGTACTGAAATTAGGTGATATGATACTGCGGTAGTTTTCAAATTTAAATAGTACTGAATTTTGCACGTGGTTCCTATACGTTTCTATAATTTAACCCCGCAGGTACTAATGAGAGCAGGCGTCCTAACGCCATGGGAAAAAGTCGCTCATAGAAACAAAAAAAAAGCAGTCAAGTGCGAGTCGGGCTCGCGCCCTAAGGGTTCCGTACCAGAAATACCCTTTTTAAGGTTAGAATTCAACCAAAAGAAACAACGAAGAGTAAAAATCAGATAACCTCCTTGCTTGGCAGCTCGTACAGTTCTGATTGGCTGTAGCTAAATTTAATTCTATTTAATTTAATAGGAGTACTTTTCCTTGCCCGTCTGGTCTGTTCTTAGTTTTCATTGTTTTCGGTTGAATAGCAGCGCTCCTCCTTGCCCGTCTGTCCATGGAACATTTGTTCATGTATTTGATGTGATTTAATGATATATCTATATAATTTTATTTGTAGGGGCCTAAATCCGGTTTAAATCTAGGTCATTACACATTTCGTATTCTATAAATGCGGCAAAATTATAGTATATAATGCGATTAAACAGCTCCTGGCCCGTCTGTCCCTACGTGCTCCTTCTTCTGTCTGTGCTCTGGTTGGCTATTGTAGTTTCGCTAAGGACTTTGTTTAAAGTAAAATTTTTAATATTTTTATTATTGATTCATGTATTGTGCTCCTGTTTACGCATGTATGCAAAGTTTCAAATCTCTAAGTAGTCGGGAAGTGGGTGAAAAATTGATTACTAGATTTGACTACATACCTACTGGCTAAGCGCCAATGAGCAACACCGTTCCCTTTCGTATAAACCCCACCTTTTCTATTTTCCAATTCTTATTCCATTCTCCTTTCAATCCACTACCAGTCCGCTCCTTTCCATTGTCACTTTTCTTGTTCTTCCTCTCTCACGCTCAAATGAGCAACTATCCCAATCAACAGTGATCTCAAAGGTGCAAGTGACCGCGACGGACGTTCTCCATTCTTTTCATTTTTATACCCTACACCTATGGTAATAGGGTATAATAACTTTGTGCGAAAATTGTAACGCATGAAAGGAGCCGTCCTAGGTATAGACATAAGTATATAGAAATGCTTAGAATCACTTTCTCTTTTGATTTCCGGTTGTCCATCTGTCCGTCTGTCTGTCCGTTTACACAGGAGAGAAAGAAGGAGTTGTCCGATTTAGACCAAATTTGGTACACAGTTAGAGTAAACCTTAACTTAGTTTAAGTTCTAAGATTAGCCAAATCGGTCGAAGGACACGCCCATAATGGGCCTGTATGTCCCGCTACCTCGGGTTTTTTGCGATCAAATTGCTGTAATTTGTCTAATTACTCATTGAAAAGAATAAAACTTGGTATTCAAGTTAAGGGGTCGGTCATCTATGTCATATGAAAAAATGGGCGTGGTCCGCCCACTATATAGGCGGCAAAATTTTTCGGATAAAATGGCTCCCAATTGACTAATTACGAATATAAATGAACAAAAATCGGTTCCCAAGTTGATATATAGGTCTTAATTGCCATACAAGAAAATGGGCGTGGTCCGCCCACTATGTAGATTGTAAATCAAATGCACCCACAATTGCAGTGAATTATCACCCCACATGGGAACATGGTGTAGGGTATTACTCTGTCGGTGAAACCCGACTGATACTTCCTTACTTGTTTTCGGAAACTTTGTTTCGAACTTTTTAATTGTGAAATTTAACTTTTATAATTAAACGCGCTACCGCGCACTATAAATAAAAACCCCGTGTTGCATTTAGGGGAGAGGGGGGTGCCTTCGTCTCTTTTTTTTGAAGGCCTATATTTCAGAAGGT
The DNA here is from genome assembly GCA_963457695.1 of Neria commutata. Taxonomy (NCBI): domain Eukaryota; kingdom Metazoa; phylum Arthropoda; class Insecta; order Diptera; family Micropezidae; genus Neria; species Neria commutata. Next base: position 21,947,234 of record OY735247.1, on the reverse strand, counting down.
AATCAATATATTTAAAAACCGATTAGACTGTTACAATACCTCATTATTTAACAATAAAATGTTATACTAAAAGTTCTTTAAAAAGTTCCGTTTGTATTATTTTTTTCATGAATAGTAAAAAAAAGTCATTTCACTGAATGTGCCCCCATGCCAGGGTAGCTTCGGCATTTGGCGGGGCACTTTCGGCATTCGCACTTTAAAGTACCATAAGGTGATACAAAATCTTGTTTAGACTAAATGAGACATGTATTTATTATATTTTGCATTAAAAAATTAAAAAAAAATCATGCTTGAGCTTAAAAAAATGTACTTATTGTCAATTTTTTTTTATAAATTATTAGTTATATATAATGTTTAAAGTGCTGAGATCGACCCTAATATTAATTTTGTGTGGTTGCGGGAGGTTTAAGCCAAGTTCGAGGGTCTTGGAAGCTTCAACTCGATTTCGATTTTTAGTACCTGTGAAGTTATATTGACGAATGTGCCCCATGAAAAAAAGGCCCTGGTGTCACTTTTTTTTCTTTTTATTTTTTTACTTCTAATTTCAGTGCTTTATTTTCACTTAATACACTTTTATTTACAAAATAATTAGTATTAAAGTAATACTAATAAAATTTTTTTCGAAATAGTGGTATAAATTCAGCATAAACTTCTTACGTTACCGACCACACCGATCACACAATCAAATGTAACTTTATCAGGTGTTCAGATAGAGATGGCAAACTTTGTGAGGGATATTTATGCTAGTTATGGGTTAGATTATACTAATAAACAGTTATGTCCGATGACTCCTTCATACCGAAATCGCCTTTGAGGAATGTGCCCCAAGGACGAAGGTACCCCCCTCTCCCCTACTTAATTCAGAATTGACTTAAACACATACATACATACAAACCTGAAGTGAAGTGAATAAAAAGCTTATAAAATTTTGATCGCCTGTGCTCAGTTAAACAGGCTCAGATTTCTCACTATACATCTTTTCATATTGGGTATATTGATTTTAGTAACAAATAAATATTAAATAAACAAATAAACATTGCTTTTTTCATTTTGGTGTACCTTCAAAATGTCTTGATTTGATAGATGTACATTGAACACAAAAAGGTTGCGGAACACTGAAATAGAGAGCTACATCCGAAGACAATCCCAACCCATATGATGGACAGGTGCCTTCCCCAACATGCAGCGTGAAATCATATACTAGTCCAGACGTTGCAGCGCGCGCGTAAACATTTTCAACCCCCAATTGTGAGGCTTAGGGCCGTTCTCTCAATGTTTGGTTAGTTTCACTCTTAACCAGCAGATAACTAACCGACGGAAAGCAGTTTACCTGGAGGTTAAGAATTTTCGTTTCCACCATGTGCTGGTTAACATTGTGTCGGTTAAAGGAAAAATGTAAAAGATTTGACGCTTGTTCTAGTACATTTGTTGTCAATATGAATCGAAAAATAAATTTCAAAATAGTTTTCTGTGAAATAATTTTAAGCAAAGAAGAACAGAGATGCTGGACAAACGGGTAGCGCCCAGTGGAAAAAGAGCACTGATCCAATAGTGAAGAGGCATGGCGCACTCATAGGTTCTTTCTCTTTTCCATTTCCTCTCTTATAATCATTGCTTTTTTCACTTGTAAAATGCGTATAAAACGCAGTTTTCTCTATTTTCTACATTAAAGATATAGCAATATTAGACGTCAGTTGAAGACTTCACTTTTATTAGCTGTCAAACGGTGTGCCGGTTAAGTTAATCGACAGAAGCGGTGCCGGTTAGCTTAACCTGTTCTGATGTCTAGTAACAGACCTATTCCTGCGACCGTCACAATACTCACCGCAGTAACAATAGAGCATTTCGTCACATTGATACTTTTCCTAAGGGGCTCGTCACATAGAATCCGTTGCGTCCGTGACAGCGATTTTTCAGCGGATTTTTTTTTATTCGGAACAGAAATCAAAAGCTCGAAATGTATCAATTGTGACAAATATTTTGACGGTCGCATTAGGAGGTAACAAGCGAAAACAGCTGTTGCAAAACGTAAATTTTGAAGCAAAAAGTGACAATTTTTAAAGTGCTTGATATGGAGGAAGATTTGTTTGCGCGGCCGAAATGGCAAATAAAAAAGAAAATGTGGAGAGGAGAAGGCTTCTGAGGAACATGCGCGACGAAAGTGATCCGTTTTCAATGCAGGAAAGCATCTTCGCACAAAACTTTCGATTGTCAAAATCTCTGTGCCGGGAGTTGATTGGAGAACTGGAACCGCAAGATTCTCAGAAGTCTTCTATACCCTTTACTTTACGTTTCCTGGCAGCAGTTTATTTTTACGCGCATGGATCGTACCCAAAGTGCGTTGGTAATAGCTACCAAGTTTCGATGAGCCAAGCATCCGTTTCACGAGCGCTGCACCACATCTCGGCACTGAGTGTGGCTGCCAAAAGCGGTGTCCTAAAATTTCCAAAAACTTTGAAGGAAGTTACGAACACCAAGGAAGGGTGAGAATAATAAAAACATAAAAAATTGCTTTTTACGTTACTAATTCTTTCCATAGGTTTTATCAAAATTTTGGAATCAAAGGCACAATAGGAGCAGTGGATTGCACCCACTTTGGAATTGTTTCGCCTTCAGTAAAAGACGTCATCAACCTTTATATATGAACAGGAAAGGGTACTACAGCGTAAACGTTGAGGGGTATGTGTGGCTTTAAATATCCATGTATTTATAAAAATAAACATTTTTCTTTGATGTTGCTTCTATCAGTTGTGTGATCATCGCCTGCTTTTCGCAGCGGTAAACGCAAGGTTTCCCGGATCTTGCCACGATTCCGGCATCTGAACAACATCTCCTACACGCTTGCACTTGATGAGTAACCATAATACTCAATGCGACACGTGGCTGCTGGGTGATCAAGGATATCCGTTGGCGCCGTGGCTGTTGACAGCGGTGGCAGGGCCATCGACTGCAAGCGAAGTGAAATACAAGAAATTGCATGCTATATCCTGTAACACCATTGAAAGGGCTTTCGGCGTCTTGAAATCTCGATTCCGGTGGCTTTCGAAACACCGCATACTTCATTATGACCACAAAAGAGCTGCGAACATAATTTAAGCATGCTCAATTTTACACAACATTCTCCTCAAACATGGCGCAACGATTGAAATCGACGAAGAAGAAGTGGAAAGAGAGGAAGCCGAAAATACGCAAGGCAACGTTGAACTTGCAGAAAGTGGTTTTTTGAAGGAAGGCGACAGAATAAGAAAAAGATATATATTGTCTTTCTAAATATATTTGAGATCAAGTGACTATGAATGTATTTAAAAAAGGTACAGTTTGAAAAGAAAATTAAAATTCAATATTAAAAAAAAAATAAAAAAGTCTTATTTATTGGCTTTTGCGAACGCATCAGCCATTGCCTTAAAGCTTTCGCTCAGCTCCCGGAGCACGCCCACTAGTTGCAGATGGTTTACCTGCTGCTTTTGGGCAATCTTTCGTAGGGCTCCCGCCAGGTGCTCCCGGTTTGCCTGCTGTGGCCGTTCTTCCCTTTCGCCGCGAGCCTTTATGTTCTCCATAGCCGCGTTATAAACCGTATCCATCGAAACTTTTCGGGCGTTTCGCGGAGTAGCTGGCTCAACAGAAACAGGTGTTGCTGGTGACGGCGGCAAATCGCATAATATTTGCTATAAAAATATACGTCAGATATGGTTTTTAGCATATACATATTTACTGCTTACTTACTTCCTCAACATCCACTTCGATCGGCGACATTTCCAATAACGATTGTGCCATTTCGCAGTCGTTCCCAGCTGCCGCTGTCTGTTGTGCATCATCCTAATAAATGAGAAGAAAAAATGTATTTAATACAGCACTCAAAAATCATATCCTTAAATCAATTACCGCATGCCCAAAGGACTCCACTCCTTGCAGTCCATCAACTGCTGCAGCGCCAAAAACGCAAATGGCCTGCTGCTCGAACTCCGTTATATCGGGAATTCGAGGGCCTCAACTGGCTTTTCCAGTGCGATAACGACTGAAAATAAACATTTTGGAAATACATATAACTCATACCTCTTTCCACTTGGCTGTGCGAGTGGGACCCCTCATAGCATTTAGGTCCCCTGCCACCTGCTCCCATAAGTTCTGCACGGTTGGCGGAACTGTGGGACTGTTTTTCCCGGCCTGCAGATCTGGGTGCTGCTTGCAGAATTCCACGAAGCGCAGAAGTTGCTCCTGGGTAGTTCGCTCGAATTTTCAATGTCTAGAAATGAAATGAAAAGAGATATATTGACAAATTATTAAAGATTTACAAAAAATACTCACTTCTCTGCCGTTTTTAAATGCATTTTTCGTTTTATTGTGAAGAAGAGGAAGCAAAGAACTTAACACTTCGCTGCGGTGAAATGCCAAAGCTTTTTCGTGATATGGTTGGTAAGGAATAGTGTTGCAGAAAGCCCGTCACAAGAAAGCAAATCACAGTGCAGTAACAATCAATTGTGACGGGAGCGCTAGAATAGGGCTGTAAAAGACGTATCTTGTATAGCTTGTCATAGTTCAAATCTTCCTCTTTAGGTTGTTTGCTGTTATCATTAAAATGTAAACACTGCTTAATTTTTGCAAACCTATTGCGAGATATTGAATCTGTTATAGCGCCAAGCTTCAAATTTTCAGACCAAGCCATTTGAAATTGGGGCAATTTTAAAACACCCAAATATAGCAAAGTACCAATATATCGTCTTATTTCCACGTTGGTATATTTAAGTTCAATGCCCAGTTCTTGAAGTCCATATGAATCAGTTTGCTGCGTGATCAAATCAATAGATCGCTTATCAAAAAATTGTGAGAAATATTCTACCGGTGTCATGACGTCATGCATTTCCAAAGTGCAATCTACCTTCCACATACTTTCTGGACCTTCAAATCGTCTTGATATCCATTTCAATGTCTTCGAATCAATTTTTTCGCTACAAATAATTTCAATAGAAAAAGGCTCTTGCTCGTTTTCTTCCGCAATTATACTGTCAAGAAAGCCGATTTCTATACTTTCGCCTCTTTCCATAATCCCTTCCAAATTCTGATCCAGCACTGCAGACACATATTCCATCTCATCCCCACTTTCTTCATCCGTAAAAACCTTTAAGATATTCAATGATATATCGCTATTCCATTTTAAAATGGAACAATAGAACAAATATAGAACACATTTTAAAATAGAGAACATTTCCTTGTTTTTTATAACAAAAAATATCAAATAGAACATCGGCTTAAAATAGAGAATTGCAAGTAGAGTTAAATAGAGTAGGATTAAAAATGCTGGTGAGTTCGTTCTCGATCTGAGTTGCCAAGCGTTTGTAAGAAGCTTAAATAAGATCAGTTCTCTTGGTTTTAGGCACGAGATAAATGCTTTGCTTGAAGGATAACTTTAATAAAACCCAAAAACATAACTCAGCTATTTTAATTAAATGGCTAAATTAAGTTTTAGAGTTCTAAGACATTATACAAAGAAATCTAATAATTGCTCTTGCATATGCTATGTAAATAAACTCTGCTTCTAATTCAAAAATAAAGCATTAACAACATTATGAATTACAACTTTTTCAAATTCATAATATTTATAAATGCATGATGTCCCATTTCACACTCAAATTTCTGCAATATAATACCCACCCACATAGATAGATGCCTTATTTTATAATTTGCTTATTGAACAGCAGAAGGAATAAAAGTTGGCATCTCTAAAAGAGGCTTTTCTACCTCAGACAAGGAAAGAGCGCAAGAAAAGTTCACCCCAAGTACGGTCGATTTATTGAATTTCACCCCAAGTACGTTCGTTTTATTGAATTTCACCCCAAGTACGTTCGTTTAACGCTCAGAAAAGAGCTGCATAATGTGATGGTATGTGTCAATTTTGCAAATATTAGCGCGTACGTGAGGCGAAAAAGAGACGTTTTGTGCTAGTGTTAGTGAGCGTAAGCGCATCTTGAAAGAGTTGGGCCTCTATTCTACTCTATGCTGTGAACTACCGAAATTGCTCTCAGGCAAAGTTGGACGCGATAAGTTACGCGGGATAAGTACGCTCTTATGTTCATATTTCCACATTTCATTTAATTTCTTCGGCCGTTTTTCTTTGGATATTGTAATGCTTATAACTTTGCTCGCATTTATCTTGTACAATGTACATACTAATTTTTGTTCGAATTATGTTTAAAAAAAACACTTTCCCATATAAAATTTTTTATCGTTCATATTAAATAATTAATTATTATTGTTGCCAACCTTACTTACATTTGCCAGTATTGCTTACTTTTTTAATTCTTGCTTACATATTTTTCTGTTTGGTTGTACTTTTCTCATCTTAACATATCCATAGACGTAATTAATGGCTTCGTCTTTTTAATATTGTTGGCCCAACAAAAAAATGTATCTATGCTTGCGAACGTCATTTATCGATGAAGATGGCTTTAGGGCAAAAGCTTTCGCGTCATGCAGTTCCTGACTTATTATTATTTTGTTATAATGATGCAACCACATTCGGAACACACGTTCCAGCACGCAAAAATCTTTTCGATTACTTTCCGCGTGACCCTTTACCATCAAAATTTCCATCCACTACGACGATCCTTCAGACTACCACAATATCTTCAAGTAGTGTTGGTAGAGAGGTCCAAACTGACTAGTTGGCCAAAGCTGCCTGGTGTATCCCACAGCATCAGTAAGTCACTGGAGTTTCGTAGCCGCGGTTTTACTGCAGCGCAGAGATTTGTTTCAATTTCATGCGACGAAATGTCGTTAAAAACTCATCTCCAGTATGATACGAAAACAGACAAAATTGTCGGTTTACAGGATTTCGGCGATGAAAACAGCATCTCTAGAACAGCAAATGGGGTTCTAACATTTTTCACCACCAAGGGATTGGTGGTGATCCTCGGAAGCAGCCATTGGCCTATGTCTTTGTGCATGGTGCTTGCAAAGGTGAAGTAGTACAGAAATATACAATAGAAATTATTAAACAACTGCAATCAATCGATTTACATCCTTGCCACTTCGTATCTGAACTTTCTAAGATTTGCTAAAACGTCAGGTGTAGGCCCCGATCACCGTTATTTTCTTGTAAATGGTGAGGAAATAATGTTTTTTCATTATGACCTACCTTTGTAACGGTCAACAGAAAGGATGTTCTGGACATCACTCTGGTAACTGGGGACCATACAGACGTGATCCGCAGCTGGTGAGTGTCAAAAGACCACTCCCTCTCTGACCATAGGTACATTCTCTTTCATGTAGACTTACAAATCCCAAAACCACCTCCCTTCAAAAACAGGAAAAGGATGGACTGGGATATGTATGATCAAGTTCTCTCTTAGCAACTCAAATCGCTCAAGCCAGCAGCACCCCTCTCCACGGGCCAGTTGGAAGATTTGGTGGAGACCATTACCAAGGCATGCAACAAGGCCTCTAACGCTTCCTGCCCAACCGTAGCCCCATGAGGCAAACCTAAACCACACTGGTGGACCGCGGATATCGCATAACTATGGCGTGAGTGCAGGAAACATTTCAACAAAGCCAAAAGGGATAGCACTTGGTCATCCTACAAGGAGACCCTGCGACACTTCAAGAATGCACTAAGGAAAGCGAAACGGACTACCTGCTCGACATACTGCGGGAACGTCGAGAGTGTTTCGGAAACCAGCCGGCTCCGCAAAGTTCTGACAACCAGTCCAACGCATGCGGGATTCGTTCAGAAACCTGACGGCGAAGTCAAGCTCAGAGACCCTCGAGCTCCTAACTAACGCACACTTCCCAGGCAATTCCAACACACCAGTGGTCTGTGCGGATTCGGATCTGCTAACAGGCCCCGACGTCTGCGACGCTGCGATAAGCAGCCAGAGGACACAATTAGCCCCTTAGCTAATCCTGATCTGCAAAGCGTGCATCAGACTTGCCCATGTCCCACGCCAATGGAACAGGGCGAAAGTAGTCTTCATCCCCAAAGGAGGGAAAGGCAGAAATGTAACGGTAAAGGACTTCCGACTTATAAGCCTCACATCATTTCTCCTAAAAACATTAGAGAAATTATTGGGCGCATATATACATGCGCCACACCATCGACCCCAACAGGGTATCAGCGTTCCAACACGCACATAGTACATACTACATACTTAATTTTCTCTGATCATAGATCATGGAAATATGTACCTTACATATAAAAAGTGTTGCATTTCTCAAATTTAACAGCTTATTTAATTTTAAAGATTTTCTCAACCTAAATATAAAATGGCCATAAATGTTGATGACTTCTTTACAAAGTGACGCGCTGCTCTCGGCGATTTCCAATCCAATTGACGGAAGACATGCTGAGAAAGAGACGAGATGAGCAACAAGCGAAATTGCAAATCAAAAACATGACCGCAATTTGCGAGAAGGCTCCAAGCTAAAATATGTATTCCAAAATATACCGCGTAGTGATATATCAAAAAGTCGGCAGAAGCGGCGGAATTCCTGATGTACTGTGAAAATCTGAATCCGGCTGCAGGCACGAGAAATGCTATTTTGGTAAGAAAGCACTCTATTCCACTAGTGTGGAATGCTGGGGAGGGCGGGGGAAAGTGGCCAAACTGCCGCACTCTAACTGCTTAAAATTCAGCAGCAAATTTTTTGGGCCGCAGTGCCAAGCGAGAGCAGCAGCGAGAGCAGCAGCAATGAATTGAGTAGAGCGGACTGGTCAGGTCAGAAGTTGAGGGACGTGGCGGGGCGGGGGAGGAGCACAGAAATTCGTGTTGGGTAGAACGGAGTCGCGGGTTCAGTTGCGACGATTTGTTTATTGCGGAGGCTCTTAATGCTGCCGCTGTTGTAGTTCTTGTTGCCTTTGCTGTTGTTGCTTTGGCGCAGTCATCACAACATCAATTGACCCAAGCAGCCTTGAGATCAAGCTTAATAATCGCTGACAAAGCGTGTGCGTTGTGTCTAGTTCCCAGCATATGTGCCGACTGCATAGAAATCATAGTTGTTGTAGTTACCGTTGGCCGAAAGCTCGTTGTAATCTTTGTCTTCACTCCAGTGGCGTAGTCTGGGGGCTAGATCAGTATCAAGGTGTTTCGGCAGATCTTAAGTACATACCACCTTAACTATAAACAAGTAAAAAGTTCCATTGCATACATACATATGTAAGTCTTTCAGCTTTTAGGCGGATTTGAGTGTCGGAACTGATGAAGGTTGAGCGTTACTTTAAATTGGAAATTATTTCCGTTTTAAAGACTGAGAGCAATTTCAAAAGCATTACTGCGAACTTTATAACTTTTTGAAATATTGTCATATATGTACATACATGTACATACGAGAGCTTTACCGTACCAAATCCATTCTGAAAGCAGCCATGGAACTCCATTAGGCATAATTTCCAAAAAGGAAAGCTGCACATTACTGGAAGGAAACGGAAGGTAAACACTTAAAGACTTATGCCAGACACTTTTTAGCAGAGAACAAACAAGCTAGTAACGCTTAGAAGAAAGCGTATTCAAAGGGCCATGAGATTGTTGATCGGACACTGTAGGGTAACATATCTACTATGTACTTATAGTTAGGGATAACATGTGTGTGGAATTACAGAAACAGAACACAATCTGTGTCACTGTGATGAGCGATTTAGAACCATATTTCGTTACCTAGGTTATATACATATATCTAGGACCGCTGGATATTGCGAACATTTTTACAATGGAAATCGCTTCATGCTTTTTGAAGCGACGCATTCATGGGGACCTGTTAAAGACATGGAGAATCGAATTGTAACAATAGGCTATTCACGTACGGTGACTAGATCACCACTACAAGCACAGTATAATCTAATGCATATGAAAATTTGAGATTAACTTTGCGGAAGCGAAAATTTTAAGACATTTTTTTGAAATCTCCTTTCATTGATATTATTTTTGAAATTTTGTCTTCCTTTTGGGTTTCAACGAATTTCAAACCTTAAATTAATACTTCATATATTCCCCCTTCCCTATCCATCCTCCATCGCCATTCCAAACAGCGGCCACTTCTTTGCTTCACTTCATTGATTTACATTTACCTGGGATTAACTGCTTAGTTGAATCTGAAAAATTTCACAATTTTTGGTTTACATATTTACCCGGGGAACCAATTATTCGATACCCGCTTAATTGAACTTTTTGCGAAGTTAAAGAAAACCTCCTTATTTGTACAGATTTCCTGTTTAGGAGAATAATAATTGCTTAACGACTCTTTAAAACATAAGAAAAATAATGTTTCAAAAGTCATACGATAATTGGTTTCTCGACAATATTGCCAACTTCGTATATTTATCACAAGGATCTTCATGATTCAAGAAATTTAAATGATTTAAAATGGCATTAATTGGTTTTTGCTTATTTTGCAATTAATGCATATTTTTACATATATTGACTGATACGCTATTATTGCAAAATTTTTTGTTATTTTTTCGTTAGTTCTGTTTATTTGAAATTTCTTTCTATAGAAAAGGCACAGGCAAAGCGTATAAGGAAAAATGTTCGGAACTTACTCTTCTGCCTGAACCCATCATAACAACGTGATAGGAACCGCTAGTCGCAAATGCGACCGCTGAGGTTAGACCTACACGCAATGCAACTCTGCGCGCCACACGTTTCATGCCGCACATCGCTTTGGCAGATTTTATTTGCTATTTTAGTATAATTGATATCCCTAAGTTATTGCATTTGTCCACGCGGGAGCCTCGAGCCGGCAAGACGCGCACAGTGCCTCGTTCTTACTTTTCTTGTTCTAAAAATTATAACCTCTGAACGAAGAATTTGTCTTGGGGCGTACAAATTAATTATTTGCAAGGTAAATAATATTATATAAATAAAAGCTTTTTAAAAATAAGCTTTAATTCATTTAGTGTACTAAAAAGTAGAAAATAAATTGTTTCGAAGTCACCAGTATCTTACTATCCATAAAAGCTTGGGGCGCTCATGTGTTCAATATTTTTCAACCAGTTACCACAATATTTTATTTAAATTATTTTTTTGCAAATAGATTCTAGTAATGAAAGATAAGTGTGAATATGGATATTGAGCGCACAAGCTTTTATTGATAGTATCATACTGGTGACTTCGAAACAATTTATTTTCTACTTTTTAGTACATTAAACCAATTAAAGCTTATTTTTAAAAAGCTTTTTTTTTATATAATATTATTTTCTACTTTTTAGTCTCCCATAAATTAAAATTTAGAGCTCTGAAATCTTAAATCAAATCAAAATTCTCAAAGGAAAAAGAAGGCACCATTTCTGTTGGGGGTTCAGCAGTGGTACATTCGATAAACCAACTGGTTCAATGCATCTCGATCGTATTCACGCTCACGTTTCAATTCTCGATTGAAACCGCCGTTCATTCCACGACATGGCGTTGGCATTCCTAACTTGATTACTGGTGCACATGAGGTAACACATATCCTCGAGCAAAAACAAAGCCTGATTATCTATCTCCTCATTCACCTCGAAATCGGGATTCCTTAACTGACCTGTGTTCGATTTGTCAGTCTTGTACCACAGTTCACATTGATTCGACGGGAAGCATGCATATTATGCATATTTGCATAATGACAGCATATCCCAATGAGTATCAGATGTTTGAAAAGCGCCACGCCCCTTATCCTACGCCCATAAAATTTTACCAGTGGGACGACGCATCCAAGAGGCGACTGCATACGAAATTTCAATGCTGCACGACTTTTAGTTCCAAAGCTATTCTATATAAACGATTTTGTTTGTATGGGCGGTGCCACGCCCACTTGTCCACTGCCCGTCTTATTTTCCGAGCAGAAGGATATGTATATGTAGTAAGTTCCTACCGAGTTTCATTGATGTGTGATGTGTAGTTCTAAAGTTATACACAAATCTGGAGTTGATAAAAAAGTGCCACGCCCCTACGGAATAAAACGGAATTTCAATGCTGCACGACTTTTAGTTCCAAAGCTAATCGAGATCAAAAATTCGGTTTGTATGGGCGGTGCCACGCCCTCTTGTCCAATCCGATGTTTTATGAATCATGAATGACTGAATCATGTATTGTGCTCCTGTTTACGCATGTATGCAAAGTTTCAGATATCTAAGTAGTCGGGAAGTGGGTGAAAAATTGATTACTAGATTTGACGACATACCGCTGACATAGATACTGACATAGATACCTGAAGTGAAGTTAATATAAAGCTTATAAAAAGATGAAAAAACAGACCTGTCCCCACATGATCCCATCTGCACACACCATTTCTGAACCGAAAATTTTGATAAAATCAGGCTTACTAGGTATTTGATCACGCATCACTAAATGGCTGCCCCTTTTTTCGAATCTTTAATAAAAATTTTTTTTTTTAATTTAAGATGACCCCCTCAGAAAAAAGTTTTTGTTGTTTATATCGAGTGGAGTATCATTCGAAAGGGCTACGTCCATGGATTCCAAACATATTTTTCTTATAATTTTCGGCGAAGTGGTTTTGAAGATATAGGACAAAATGTCAAAAAATGACCATACCCCCCTTGCCTTTCTACATTTCTTAAGCTAAATTTTTGATAAAATCAGAGTTAGTAGGTCTTTAGTCATAGATTACTGGAAAACTACAACCTTTTTCGACAAATTTGTTTTTCTATTTTTTTAAATTTTATTTAAGATTACCATAGTAAAAAATTTCCTCTGCGAAAATTTTTTGTTGTTTACATATTGTGGGGTATCGTTAGAAAGGGCTACGTCCGTGGATTCCAAAAAGGTTTTTTTCATATTTTTAGGTGAATTGGTTTCGAAGATGTAGGCCAAAATGTCGAAAAGGCCAAAGAGAAACTAAATTCGAAGGCTAAAAAGGGTATTTCTGGTACGGAACCCTCAGTGAGCGAGCCCGACTCGCACTTGACTGCTTTTATCTGCATCGTTAACACCAGTGTTTTTCCTTATATACGTTCTTTTTTTAATTATGCCAATATATGTATGTAAAGAGCATACATATAATATAAAGGATGTGTTTTATGTCTAAGGCAGGTTTTTTTTTATAAAAGTTAGATAAAATATAAATTATATAGTCTTTAACATTATATACGGAATATGATGACTGTCAAGTGGCCGCCTATGGCCGTGACGCAAAGGAGAGGCATTTTAGGCACATTTTAAAATTTTTAATTTCTTGTGCATGGCTTAGTTGAAAGGTACCCGGACATTCAGCAACACTCCGCAACAACATTTTCTGTTCACGTTGGTTTGATTATCGAGTCTTCGCTTTATCTCCCAGTGTGTCAAAATTTTAAAATTTATTCACTACACGCTGAATGTGATGAACTTGCTCGGAATATGATGAACCCAAAAAAAAAGGCCGAAAAAAATCGACCTGAAACATATGCACCATTTACTTGGATATTGGCTTTTGTGCTTTTTGGTTGCGTGCCGTATTGCTCCCTTTTCGGCAGTAAATCCTGAGGTATACACGGGCAAAGTAGCGAGGAGTAGGATGCCATTGTCTTTTTATAAGCTTTATTTTAGCTAACACGTTGAAGGTGTTGGACGACTCAGCTTCTAATCTGTCAGTAAGTATAAAAAGCTAGAAAACCCTTTCAACCTTTCAACTAAATTTGAGATTACTAGTCCATAAAGAAGAGGAAACCGAAGCGGCGTTATACTACAGATGAATACATTATATACATATGCATATACATAACATGTAGAACTTCAATAGTCAAACAAGACGGAGAGGACATTTTCAATCAGCCACGGTTCATCTGCTGCCATCGCATTCGGCAGCAGCAAAGGTCGCTCAAAGATACGAAGTTAGTAGCGCGCCGCTCAGTTTCTATCATTGCAGCTGACAAGCTGTACTGGCGATGAATGCCGTTGCCGCTTCTGCTGCTAGCAACAATGTCTTTTGCTGCCGCTGCTGCGGTTGTGGCGCGCATGCTGGATGATTGAAATTTTCAAATATCCAACCGATGGATGCGTGCTGATATAGAAGCGGAGCGCTGTGCTGGAGGCAGCACCACCGGCAGCAGAGGCAGAAACATTTGCAGCTGACCTTTTCGCGTAGAAAATTGTTCCAATTGCTGGCACTCTCGCAGTTTGAGCTGAAGTCGTCGTCAGCGGCTGTCGGTACGTGCCGGTCGTCATAGCCGATTTAAAGTGGAAGCTTTGCGCCCCGAAACAGCACGTCACGGATGCAATTGGCATGCTGCAGTTCCATACTAAATCAGCATCAGATACTTCGTAGTTGCCATCTTTGGCTAAAAAGTATCAATTTGAGGAATTCTTCATTTGATTTCTGGTTCGGGGGATTTTGATTATTTTATGTACTACTTCAATCTGAGCTATGTTCTTGGTGGATACGTTATGAATGTTATGGGCAGGCTTTACTTGGTAAATTTTTGCAAAGTTGCAAGATGTTTCCAAAGGGAGTACACGTGACAAATACAGATGCTCTAGTGGATATTATCTTATATATAAAACGCAGACTGACTAAAAAGCGTTTGCCTGCTTCACCCTGTCCACTTTCTGTCTTTTACGACTTTAGATGAATGAAAACAGTTCGTTGTGTAGTCCAGTGGGTAGAGCCGCGCGCTTGCATACGGTAATTCGGTAGGCCACGGGTTCGAATCCCAGCTCTCCAGGATTTAAAATTTTTCTTTTTTACCTTTTTTTATGAGCTTATTTATTTCTTACTTTGCTTTGCCTTTAATTGTTGCTAATTGTTTTACTAGCTGTCGTGTATACAGGCACACACGACAGGTGACCCCACTTGTTATGGATGTTATGAACATATTTTATTCATCGTCTGCATAGTGGGTGGACCACGTCCATTTTTGCACGAGATATAAGGCTGTTACCTCAGCTTCAATATTAACGTCCATAGTGATATCTGTCTTTTAAATAATTTTGGCCAGGGAACTGTGTAAAAGGTCTTTTTACTATACTTCTTAAACAATAGCATATTATGAATACTTTTGAACAAACTTTGAAGATACTACAATTGTCTAGGTTTTGTCTGGTTTTTACTATTGGTTTGTCGCCTTTTGGGATGAGTACCAATCGCTGTCGTTTCCACATGAAAAGGAAGATTTCCTCTTCTAAGCAGGCTGCATAATTGGCAAAAATTTGCTGTTTTTGCTCTGTTGCCTTCAGTACAGTATTTGGGAACCCGTCCTATCCTAGAGCTTTGCTGTTTTTTATGCCACCCACTGCCCCTAGAACTTCCTCATTTGTGACTTTGGTCTCTACTAGAGAGCGGATCGGAATAGTTCGGATGAGTATGGAGACGGTTCCTGAAGTTACGCCATATAATAATGTTAATAATAATGTGGTAGGGGATTTCTTCTTCTTCTCTTGTCAAGCAGCGTCTGGGGATTGCTCTTCTTTAGGAAGGGCCGCCTGGCTATGGTATCACGGCAGATGGGCTTAAATTCCCGTAGCGCTTTTCTGATTCTGAACTTGGTGCGTAGTTGAAACATTCCAGGTGGGACTATGGAAATCATTATCGCTCTGTGGTCACTATGGATGTAGATTTGTGATACCCGCCACTGAAGTTTCCTAGATAGCGCCTTGCTCGTATATGTCAAGTCCATAATTGAGCGCATCTGCCAGTATTAAATGTGTGCGCGGCTTAGCAGGTGTAGGTGAAGGTGAAGATGAGCGAATGATTCTAATACAGCTGCGCCTCTGTGCGTTGTTCTAGTATTGCCTCATTCAGTAGCCCAGGCATTAAAGGATCCCGAATTTCCTCGGACTTCGCCATTGAAGCGCTTCGTGGGCAAAGCAGCTGTGGAAGTGGAGGCCTTTGATTTTTGCATAGGCGGAACCGTGCTGATGCTTTGCATTCAAAGGGGAGCTTTCCGCAGGTCCAGATATCTGCTTTCATGGTTTGTCCACCACCCATTTGCCGTTATTAGTGTGGCTTCTATAGGGTTTACTAATTGATACCATATCCGCTTGGCTTTCAACCACTGTCTGTGAATTTAGATCCGCTGCTGCTTCGCAATGAATAACGCTGATCTGGATGCACTTAATTGTTTATGCTTTCTTGTCTAGCATTTTTGTGAGCAGGGCAAGCTAGCAGTCGGGTGTCTGCTCTTGCTACTGGCTGTTTTCTCGCCTTTGGCACGTTTTCGTTCCGCCGAGCAGTTTTTCGCTTTGTGCCCTTCGCCTCCGCATCTCAGGCACATTCCTGTGCGGTATGAATGTAGTTATGGCTGCTTATACTCGAGCTAAATTATACTTTATTATGGAACCCCGAATCAAAAGCCATGGAACTATAATAATCATGCTGGGTAAGAAAACATATGATCGTAATGATTTCCGAATGCAAAATATCGTTCCAGAGCTCAAACTGGATTAGGGGAAATTCTTGGCCGGAATCCGTGCTGACAACTTTGCCCAGATACTTAACGGACTGGCAGCCAAGGGAATGTGCGCAATTGTATCGGTTCTCGCGAATAATTGCGAAAAGCAATAACGAATACAGCAACAATTCCGCCAGCAACATGGAAATTTGTTCAGTTCCTTGTTTGCGGCTGCTGTCGTTGCTGTTTGCTTAGCTGTTGCTCGTTTGTTTGATTTGATTGGGATTTGATTTTTTGCTGTCGTGCTGGTTGTTTCTCCTATTGTTAGTGTTGTTGTTGTTGTTCTTTGGGAACATCATTTGCGGGCGCAATGATTGGCAAGCAGAACCGCTGCAGGAGCAGCTCGATTTATTAGACAGCCATGTGAATTCACCGCTCGCACTACAGCAACTCTACGCGCCCTATCCCCTTGCTCACCTGCAGCTGCCGCACTGCCGTCAATAGCGATCAAGGCGAAGAACAGTTTCTTGACCTTAGGAAGGCAGCTCTTTAGAGTCGCTCAGGCTCTGTGTGGCTTGGCAGCGCAGCAGCAGCGCCAGAGCCTCATCAGCACATGCGCGAATGCAATCCGCAGTGCGGCTGAAGTTTGCTGCGAATGGAATCGGGTGAAATGGAAGAGGCTTGCGATTGACGGTAATTGGTCGACGTTTGTTTTATTTAAATTTGAATTTCTTGCTTTTTGCTACATTTGTTGCTTTTGTTGTGTCTATTATTGGATGGCAACTTTGTTAGTTTTTCACCCATTATAGAAATCGATTTTCTCATGTCGCTACACTAATTCTAACAAGTTGGCGGAAATTGTAAAAATCACCATCGGTGGAAATAAGAAAATTGAACATTTCCTTATCAGTGGAAGGTACACAAACACAAACACAAGCACCCATACATGCAGACTCAGGCATATATGTACATAAGGCATGGCAATTGAAGCCTTGAGAGTTAGCTATCGAATTATTTGTAACCATGAGAAAAAGTTCTTGGCGAGCTCAAGCTAGAAAAACAAATTTATCTACATGGATACTATCTCATAAAGATGCGAGTATATATGCACTTGTAAAGGTTGAATCAACTGCAAGAAATTTAATTGAGATATAATATCGGTTTATTAGAGAAGAAACTATAAAACAAATTTGATTGAAATGTGCAGTTAATTACAAATCGTTGCTATGACTGTTCAAGCTGCCTTCAATAAAGATTTGTTGTAATTGCATGCAAGTAGTGTAGATTGAAAGTACATATGCATGAGCTGTTATTTTTGAAAGTCCATTTTCTGTGAGATATTTAAGGGTTTGCATTTGAATTAATTTAAAAATATTAGCAAACTTTATTCAATTCGAGTGATGCTTTTAACACTAAACACCGTTAAAATTTTATTATGAAATAATAATAATTAAAAATATTTAAAGAAATAAACGATTTTTTTTGCTCCAAATGGACTTATACCACTTTCAAAAATAACATATTATAAGAAATAAAATCAAGATGGTATTTAAGTCCATATTTGTATAAACATTAGCTTCATTGAAATGGATTTATTAATGTAAAATATTATAATTAAAATGAAGACATTTAAGCATATGCATCACAAAGTTTATTAAGAATTAATTTCACCCATTTTGACAAGACGATGTAAATAAATTGTTAGTTCCTTTCTCAAAATAACTAAAAATAAAAAAATTATATTTTAAACTTATTTCTCCTTCACAGTTAGCATAGTAAAGTATTCATGGGAAATAGGTGGTATGTAAGGCAGCAAACTCGTCATATCGTTGTATTTCTCTCTTGTTATAGGCCCCCAAGTTGTATACAGTGGCAACAGAGTAATTTTTCTAAGGTTTTCAGGTCTTCCTTTTTGTTCAAATAAAAAAATTGCTTAAATGGACCATTCTCATCCATAGAAGTTTTGTAAAAAATTTTGTGCGGTTCATTCCTTTTAAACCTCATCCAGCTTATTTTTAGCCACTGTACAATGCCTCTTCTAAAGATTTGGTCGAAACAAGCTATGTTTACGTACCTTTCGACTAATACGCAAAACATGATAAAAAATTGGGCTTGCAAATGTTATACCGCGAAAAGTGAAATGACCTAACAAGAGCATTTTTTCATACGGACGATAAACCCGCTACCATAAAATGTTTTCCTTATCTCAACTTTAGGGATCTATCTCTTCAAGGTAATCCCTTTTGATTCCGAACACCATGTGCTTGGCAAGCAATCGGCTCATTAATGTTTATATGCTGGTAGAAGCAGCAAGCATTTAACCCAATAACAGTGCATGTGAACTCATCAATCTGGACTGCTGCCAACTGCCGGAGATTCTTCGTGTTGCCGCACTCGCCACACTCTCCACACTCTCAAGTTTGGTTTGCACTCATAATTCGCGAGCTCTTCAACAGATTGAAACCGAAACTGATTCGAGGCTTGAAGCGGTCAGCGGGACTTAGACGCAAGATATTAGTATCCACGGGTAGGCATATTCGTGTGCGAGTGGATATCGCGCTTGCAGCGGACGCGCCATGAAGCGATTTCGCACGCATTTCATTTAAGACGCTCCAGCGATGCAGCAGCAACCACGTCCATACCAACAACAACTGGTGAGAGATGACCAGCATGAAGAAGCGCTGGCAAGAGCTGACGAGGCGGATGCAAATGGAGAAGCCAAAAATGATATGCTCAGCGCCGACGGCGGCCACTGAAGATGCAGCGCAGCGTTGCTAAGCTGAAGAGCAGCTGCAGCTGTTCGTACGGCCCGAATGCTTCCTAGTGCAATAACTGTAGCAAATGGTAAGTGGATATGAACTCTGGGATGCAGCAGTGGCAGCAGCGGGAACGGCAACAGCCTTTTGTGTCCAGTCCGGTGCAGTCTTGTCCTGTCCTGTGTAGGAGTTTACAGTGCCGAGTACAGCGAAAACCGAAACCGATTACGTTAAATAAATTACGAACTTGATGGGCAGAGAAGCGATTTTTCGTCGCCGCCGCCAAAGCAGAGCAGAGCAGAGCAGCACCGGCCATGATGGCAGCGTTGGCACACAGTGGTTGAACTTCATACAAGAGGTGAACAAATTATAAGTAATCATCTTAGAGCCTTCTTCTACTTCTGCCACCACAAAAGCTGTGTCCGAATATACACCAAAATATGCTTTAATCATATATGAAGTTGCTATAATACATTGGGTTGGGTAAAAGGTAGGCTGCGTTTTTCTGTTCGCCTGACTTTAAAGGGCAGGAAATGGTTCGGTCGTTTTCGTTCTGGAAAATTTGAAGTGAAAGATGCGCCTCGCTCTGGTCGCCTTATCACCGAAAAAGTCGATGCAATTATGGATATGTTTCAAGAAGATAGTTAGGTGAGCAGTCACGACATGGCAACGGAACTGCAGATTGACCACGAAACTGTTTCAAGCCATTTGCATAAAGATGGTTCCAAAAATGGATCGATTTTATTTTGTTTCAACAGCGAATCGCAGATTGAAATTCGGTCCATTACATTTTTTGCACTTAGTTCATGAGGCATCCAAGTTTAGATGCATCCACCGAATAGTCCTGACATATCATCTGTTCCGATCTCTCCCACATTCTCTTGATAGGAAAAAATTGGCAGCAAAAGAGGAATGCATAGAAGCATCGGCGTCAGTTTCTCAAAGTTAAAATTTTTTAAATGCAAAAAAATGTTGTACATATACTAAAAATCGCCGAATACTTTTTCCCCGACCCAATGTTTTAATCGTAAATAAATTTTGTTTTAAATTGGATTTTCCTTGCTTTTCACTCCATCTAAAGCTGTTTTTTGTGGTATGCTTATCGATATAGCACAGTTACATACTTACATATCGCGCTGAAAATATATTTTGGCAATTTTTTAAGGCATCTTACAAAAAAAAGTTTTGTTGAGCTAGTTTAAGATTGGGACGGTGAAATGGTAGGAATACAAAGCAGATATCCTCAATATGGCCACCGACCACCAGTATCTCAGAATGAGAGTGTTGGTTTTTGAACTTGTAGCACTGTGAAGTTTAAAAAGACACCCGTCAAAAATGCCGTATAACTTAGAAGTATAAACCTGAAGAAATCCTCACCATAGAAAAATCATTTGTTTAGTTAAAGACTCTTTATTTATAAATATAATAATTGCTCTTACATGTGAGTCGGGAACGCTGGTAATTTTTAGGAAAAGGATTTGAAGAAGCATTATTATGCTGAATCAGCAAAATACTTTTGAACATGATACTTAGACAGTTCTTAATAAAATATCAAAATGTGGGGTGGGTCTTATGGATAAAAGTTTGTCTGCTTTTAAACCACTGTGCAGCAGCATCGATGTTGCCCCGCAGCCAGACCGTATTGATTAATTGCGTTAGCGTCAAAAATGTGAAGATATCGTAACGTGCGCATATTAAACCAGTTCTTCCGTTCTGTGGTGTTCTGTTCGAGTTTTTCGCTGTGCCGCATTTATGCATACGCTATTACAAACGGACGTAGGCAGGGAGGGTGGTTGGTAGCAGCCCGCCGACCAATGGTTTAGCGACTCCAGTTGATATCAAGGAGATTGTTGAAATATTCAGGGGGAACCTGGTGATCCGTATCATTATTCCCTCTCTACAGCAGATCAGCTCTGGAAATTACAATTCCGCACTGCTCGCTAATTACAATTATTTACGGTTCTTAGCCAAGTCCGCACATGGACATTTTCCGCATATCGGTGTGGCAATTAGTGCGCTCATGTCAACACCCAGAAACGAGTTTTAGCGTTCCGAGCCAAATTCAGCAGACGAAGCACGGCAAAACGACAGCCGTGAGTGCAACGGTTGCAATGAGAGGCACTTGGCATTGGCGCTCGCTGGTGTCGGCGTCCGAGTCAGATTTGGAGCCAGAGCCGCTGCTTGCGTGCATTCGTAAACAAAGCAAATTACATGCACCGCTATTCGGCTTTTGGCCATTTTGGTTCTATAATAAACTGCTGCTCGACAGATGCATATAATATACATATCTAGTTTTAGGAAAGAATAAGACAAAGCATGCTTTCTCTATGGAAACGCCAAGATAAGTTATAATATACTATATTGCGTTATATTTTTATTCCATGAAATAAAAAGTTTGTAAAGCATTTGAAAAATTTTTTATTTATTCACATTCCGTATGCATAACCGGCTCTGAAAATTGTTTACAAGACAACTTTTTTATGATTTTTTTAAGGAAATATACATTGCCAATAAAAAATAAAACATCGGTTTCGTAAATCAAAAAATTTTTCTTCTGAGAAAAAGTTGATATATTCGCATTACAATTTGACTGCTTAATCAAAATGTGATGAAATGAATTTCAATTTCAATTTATTATCAATAACAATTAGTATTATAAGAACAAGTTCTTTTAAAATACAAAGGTTGCAATTACAATATTACAGTATTTGGAATTTTTAAATAAGCAAAATTAATATACTTTTACAATAATTATATAAATATTATAAGTTAAGAAGAAATAAGGAAGAAAGCGGAAAAAAAATGATTTAAAGATATAAGGTAGGGAAAAGAAGAAAAATAAAAATAAAAAAATAAAGAGAAAAAAAATTAAAATAAGAATATTAATAATCTGGTTATTTTTGAGGTAGATAATTAGGCGAAATAACTTAGGACGGCCTGCCTAAAGCTGCTTTTATTTACAATGGATTTGAGGTGACTGGGTAATGCATTCCACATTTGATAGAAATAATTGTTCCACTGGTGGGAAAGTGCATGTGAACACTTCTAGCGAGGAAGTTCCGAACGTAGCTCTGTAATGATAACCATGCTGGTGCTTCTATGGTCGATTAATCTTCAAAATTGTCGTCGATCATAATTTTTTTATTACCTCGTACGACGAAAATTCCATCCTAGAATTAAGCATAGGTAAGTTTGGGCAACAATTCGATGCTGCCAACATACAAAATGGGCGACGGATTTTAATTCGACTGGCAAATATGTCTGAAAATCCACTATAGTCTTTTCGAGTCCAACAGCTGAGCGATGTATAATAAAGTAAGAAAAATTTGGAACTTATTACGAACGGATACATTTTTGGTGAGATAAGTGCTAAGCCATGACTTAACAATACTTTACAAACTTACAAACAGACAAAATTTTGAATTTTCCTTAAATGTAGATATACATATCGTCGTGTTTTTCTACAATGCGATCTGTGATTACGAGCACACTTCCCGGCTATGGCGTACAGAAGGCAACGACTTGTTTCGAATAGCGCACAATTTCGCGATCTTACGAGAGCTCTGGCTCGTGCCTGGTATGGGCAGGTCCAGTTTGTTGACGTTTTAATTGCTGTAAATGAGCTTCCTTAGTGGTGAGTTCACACATGGCGCATTGCATTCCACGAAAAATGTTGATCTTGTCGCTTACTAAATGTTTTTCAACTGTTGCTCAACTGAAATCATGTCCGATGGAATATCGCTTAATTCTATTGTCTGTTCGATGTGAATCGTTTGATTAATGGTTGAGCTAAAATTGTAAGATTCGTAAAAAATATTTGGGTTCATACCGCTAAACCACTACAAAAAGATCTTTTAAAAACATGTTCGATCTATGAAACCACAGTCCTTGAATCGAAATCGTGCCCGACAGATAGCTCTTTACCTTGATGAAGATTCCTGAGACTGAGCATTGCAAAGGTATGGGCAAATTTTACGAAAATATATCAATTGAATTTCGTTATCTTGAAAATTACCTTAATAAAAACAAAATTGTTAGAAGGCCTAGACCTAGCTTTTTTTTTTCTTTACTTTTGTATGAATGTTCTATTTTACCACAAGTAAACGGGACCTACACATTATTCTACGGCCGTAGCCGAACGGAATTGAAAAGCGTTAAGGTACGTTCGTAAATGCAACCCAGCGGTTGCACTGCAAAGCAACGCGTTCGTAAAAGCAAAATGGCGCAATACTACTGCGTGCAACGCGTTCGTTAATGCAGCGGCTTGGCACCGCAGTGACAAATTTATGCAGTTTTCGCAGTCATTATCCTACTGTTGCCGGTTACAGAAAACGAAATGGAAACGTAGAAAATTTATTATAAATGGATCAAAATATGTTTGTCATCTTGTATAAAGATGGAATACATCATCTGGATAGGTTTTTATTGTTTTAAAGTAATTATTTACTTTCGGGATCGATCTTTTTTCTTTTTCAGCTAGGTTTTTAGCACGACACATCTCTCTTTCACTCGTTTTACCCTTTCTTTATTGAAATTCATTAAAAGACTCTCACATCGAGTTTCGCAACTATCAATTAATGCGTTAACCAAAAATTATATCCTGAATCGCGTTCGTTAATGCAACCAAAGTTTCTGCAGCCAACCTGCAAACGAAATCAGCTGATCGGGCAGGGAGAACTGAAGTTGGCTGCACTGCTACTGTCACTGCACGAATTTACTGCACTTACGAACGTACCTTTATTTTCATGCAAAAATATTCCCTCGGAGAGTCCCCAACCAGCTCGCGAGAGACGGCGCCACGTGCAAAGAATCGAAGTTTCTTTTTTATTTGATGTTATAAGTTGGCTGGGATTTGAACCAGCAACTTCACGCATCAGGGACTGAGCCACGGCGGCGCCTGTGGAAAATCATACTCTTCTGCCATTTTCTGCTATGTACCTACGTCCGAAAAACAAAACTTTCGGAAATTGTATGTAATTTAAAAAAAAAAATTATTCAACTGATTAAATACCGGATGACAATATGCCGTTGCTGTATATGAACAGGTAGAGAGCGATCATTGTTGTACAATGGTTATCATCTTCCACTACCAGGTTCAAGTTCTTGTGTCCTCAGCGGACTCTAACAGAAAATTCTCTAATTCGAAGATGAATAATAAAAAATAATTCGAATTTACGTTAAAAATCCCATGCGGTTTTCTGACAAAACCAAATAGCTATATGACAGTGTAGGGGAGAGGGGGGGTACCTTCGTCTACTTTTTTTTGAAGGCCTGTATTTCAGAAGGTAATGAAAATATTTAAAAACCGATTAGACTGTTACAATACCTCATTATTTAACAATAAAATGTTATACTAAAAGTTCTTTAAAAAGTTCCGTTTGTATTATTTTTTTCAAGATTAGTAAAAAAAGTCATTTCGCTGAATGTGCTCCCATGCCAGGGTAGCTTCGGCATTTGGCGGGGCACTTTCAGCATTCACACTTTAAAGTACCATAATGTGATACAAAATCTTGTTTAGACTAGATAAGACAAGCTTTTGGTTACATAACACGTTTTTATTATTTTTGCATTAAAATTTAAAAAAAAATCATGTTTAAGAGCTTTAAAAAAATGTACTTATTGTAAAATTTTGTTTATAAATTATTTGTTATATATAATGTTTAAAGTGCTAAGATCGACCCTAATATTAATTTTGTGTGGTTATGGGAGGTTTAAGCCAGGTTCGAGGGTCTTGGAAGCTTCAACTCGATTTCGATTTTTAGTACCTGTGAAGTTATATTGACGAATGTGCCCCATGAAAAAAAGACAAGTCCACCCTGGTGTCACTTTTTTTTCTTTTTATTTTTTACTTCTAATTTCAGTGCTTTATTTTCACATAAAACACTTTTATTTACAAAATAATTGGTATTCAAGTAATACTAATACAATTTTGTTCGAAATAATAGTATAAATACGGCACAAACTTCTTACGTTACCGACCTGAAAATTCGGCAACGAAGCGCGAAAACACAAAATCAAACGTAACTTTGTCAGCTGTTCAGATAGAGATGGCAAACTTTGTTAGGGGTATTTATGCTAGTGATGGGTTAGGTTTTATTAATAAACAGTGATGTTCGGTGACTCCTTCATACCGAAATCGCCTTTGACGAATGTGCCCCAAGGACGAAGGTACCCCCCTCTCCCCTATGCAATAATTTCAACTCTAACTGTTGTACACTCAATCTCTTTGTTCCAGACAGAAATATAGAATACATAGTTATATAGTTGCTAGGACAGTATTCGATCTCGGGTTTTCATAGCGAATCTATCGCTCGTGGTGCGGAGTAAGTTCAGTATTGTTCTTTATAGAACTCCATTCGCTATTGTTTTATTTTTTCTAAATGAAATTTCGTACCACGCTCTCCTACCAACAAAAATATAATTAATCTAATTTTTCAATTATATAATCCTTTACCGTTCAATATTTTAATTTAAAATCTGTGCTATATCTGCTATTACAATACCGTTACTCTAATTATTTTCATCGTATCGTGTTCGTCATTAAATTTAAATTGAAACATTGCCAACAGAAAAATTAATTACTAAATTCGAATTCTTCATTTGCAATTTGTACGTATTCTGGAGTGCGTGTATATGAATGTCTGTATATGTATGTAAATGTATCACAGACAAAATTTTTGAAGTGTGATCCTTTAGTGCAATCATTTTGAAACAACAGTTATATTGGATTCCTGAAGGAATCTTATGTCCCAATCTACGATACACCAGTTCAAAGAAACTGCCAAAAATAAACATTTGTTTGATTATTTACTTCGATTTTATTGGACAAAAAATACTAAAATGCATGTAGGTATGTATATGTATGTATATAGGTATATATGTACTATCAACTAATACATCAGTTGATCATGAAGTCAAACTTAAATAGATATACTATAATCAAGAGTTTTTTTACACACAACATTTATAACATGAGAGGAAATTTTTTTTTTCATTTCCAGTTGCAGTTGCTCTGCGATTCGGATTGAGAATCAGATACAATCTAATTGGGTTACAATAATTGTAAGTATTATATGTGTTTATATCTGTGTGTGTATGAGTGTGTGTATTGAGTATGCTCATTTCCTCAGAGAGGATTCCTTTTGTATCGTTTATTATCAGCAGTAATTGTAGCAGTTTTCTAATTTTATAGTTTGCTTCTAGAAGCGGGCAGGTTCAGCATTTTGTGAAGGATTTAAGTAGGCTCATAACTATATCGATATGTACCAGAGATCTGCAGTGAGTAGTCATAAGTACGGTGCACTCGAGCACACGAGGGTACTAACAAAAGTTCGCTAACTTGGTTACAAAAAAATTTACAAAATTAATTTTAATTTCATAACTCTGATCTTCATGATTTACTATTTCTTTTTATAATTTCCATAAGAATATTTTGGGCGACTTTCGCAAGATTCGTCCTCCACAGAAAAACGTCTCTTTGGAATCTCCGAAACCACTTCGAGACTGTCACAAGGGACGGTGCATTCTCTCCATATGCTCTGTGGCACTCATTAAACATTTCCACAGGCTTAATGTTACGGCAATATCTGTAATGAATGGCAAACCGAATCAAATGCTTCATTGGCGGTGGAAATTGTAGCGACTCCTTGTCATTGGGTTTGCGTTTTCTTGTTTCCAATCATCTGGAATTTTTGGAGCGAGCTTTTGTTAGGCCCCCCGTATACTAATTCGTCCTTGCACTAATATGCACCCACTCTCTTGTCTGTTTTATTCTTTTTTTTCTCTGGTCTGCTTCATTCTGCAGTGCGCCTGTGAGTGGAAGTGTAAGTGGAAAAGCTACTCTGTATTGCTCTCCATTGTGCAAGTATTAGTGCCGGACTTGCAGTTTGTTTTGTGTAAGTGACTCTTAGTTGGAAAATACTATTCGCTGCAGATCTCTGATATGTACATATATAGATATGAATAAGAAGACTATAGGTAAATTGAATAAATACAGTAAATTGTGACTGAAGACTTCATAACTAAATTAATACATATTTAAAACAGAGTCTAAAATACAAATATTGAGTATGCTCGCAGAACGTGAGCTGATGCCACGATACGCCATAATGGACAATGTCCATTGGACATCTGCAATAGCGCAGCAGTGTGTATGTGCGCTACATAACTACTTGTATCTTCACTTTAATCAAAAACATACAATTAAAATCACAATTTCATAGACTTGACGTGGTATTGGATAAGTGCTTAATATCTTACTTAATTGCTTCTCTAACTTTGAAGCTTACTTCTTTAAATAACACAATGTGTCGTGCTACCACTTGATGCGGCCGGAGCGTGGTAGGGGGCTGGTCGGCGAAACTTACAAACGAATCTACAGCAGGCATTTAGACTCCATCTGAAGTTCATGTTGAAGTTGTTGACAACGCGCCTTTTCGGTTGAGTTCGGTTCGGTTGACATCTCAAAGGTTCGCATCCAAATTAAAATATTTGTGTGAAATACTTTGTTGGAAAAATTTGGGCTTTCTTAAACAGCTGTGCAAAAATTGCATTCCACTTTAAACTCTGACTAAAAGCGAATATACAAACTTCAGTAAAGGCACAATCAAACTGTTTAAAGCTTCTCTTATGCATTATTTTTGCATAGTTTTCAAATTCAAAAGTGAGCAGAGCTTGTCCTTTCGGTGCAGAAACTTACATAATTGCCTATTCACTTTTACTTCTAGTATGCATGTTTTCAATAATATCAAATATTTCTTATGAATTCAGGACTTTCCAGGCCGTTTAATTGAGATACTATAGGTTAGAGGCGGCTGCTGCATATTATCGAACATAATATTCCTTGTGGACGTGGGTGCGGGTGTGAAGGCTGAAAATAACAGAGAGCATGAATACATTTTTGAAAAAACTTTCGGTGACATTTAAATTAAGAAATGGGCACGTCTAAGCTTTATAGTATTTGTTTCTTCAAATTGATTGCAGTTCCCGATGCATAAAACCATGAAGCTTTGGAATGACGCTATATCGAATAAGGAATCGATAAGTTGGAGCTTCTAACCAAGAATTCATATCAGCTCACAAGGAAGTGTGTCTAGCAATGTTATACTACGCCAATTTATGTGAAATTTGTATATACGATGGAGGAAAAAATTAAGTGATTGATACTATATTATTTTTCACTTGCTCATATTGAGGCT
This sequence comes from Neria commutata, assembly GCA_963457695.1. Classification (NCBI taxonomy): domain Eukaryota; kingdom Metazoa; phylum Arthropoda; class Insecta; order Diptera; family Micropezidae; genus Neria; species Neria commutata. The sequence continues at coordinate 21,918,993 of OY735247.1, read as the reverse complement.
TTAGGGTCGAAATCTACCAGTTTTCCCATAAGTTATCTCTGAATGCTTAAGCTAGTGCTGCCGATGTACATTTTCCATGGTTGCATTTTAGTGTTGTTAAGCGACTAGTTCTTTCATTACTTTACAATATCAGAGCAATAAGGGCTTCGTTAGTTAGATGATACTTATGTGCAGTGGCAGGATATTGTGGACGGATCTATAGAGGAAATAGCTGCAAATCTATTTACGCTATTAACGCTTTTTATCTGTGGATTTATAAATACATGAATATCTGTCACTATAGGCCTTTCAGGCCATGCTGACTGGAAGTTTAGATCTCTACCTCAAATTTAGGCTAATCTAATTCAGCTACACTTACAATCAATTATGTATATTGAATGGAACGCAACTTACCTTAAGACGATTTAGAATTAAACATTAACAGCATGATGGCAACATTAAAGATTCGCATCATCATCATCATCCCCATCATCATTGCCACTATCACTGTCGCTGTCACTGTCACTGTCACAGCCAATGGGAGCATGACTGTGATTACTTCTAACAACTGGCAACGCGAGTGGACTACAAATATAGCGTCGCCTGCTGGCGATGATCGATGTGATGAATATATAATTTCTTCTTCGACTTCTCTTTGGATGGCCGCAGATCCCAGACTAAATTCGATAGACTACGTGGACGCGACAGACGTCGCGTCTTCTTCTCGGGCAGTTTGTTGGAGTCACCGGAAGTGCGACCGCCGCTGCGCGAGGAATCGAGTGTGCCCTCGCGTGGGTTGTGTTGGCCACCACTTGCACCGACGCCACCTCCGGAATTACTGGAGCTTTTGCTCAATGGCGGGGGATTGTGCGGCAGGTAAGCGTGCGAATTAAGGATGCTGTTGCACTTCAGAGCCACATCCGGTGGCGCCGTTTGACCTTTGGGGTTTGTTGAGATCGATGGTGTGATGGGGCTGCTGTCAGGGGTCAACTGCAGACTGCTGAGACTCTTATACCTGCAAGCAGAAGTCATACATACGATCAAACAATCAGGCGTGCGTTCAAAGACACAGAGTAGTAGATTCTCCCAGACGAAATCCGACCGGACGTCGTTTTATAAACAGTGCTGTTAATTTGTCAATTATTTGGCTTTCTTCAAACGAGTTCTGATTTTCTTTTTAACTAAATTCTCCACAAAATGTGAAACATTAAGGGATGTGCTCACCTGATATGGAATAGCGGGGACTGTGGCTCCAAGCCGCAGTCCTTGCCACATAAGAGACCTGCACTCAGGGGAGGCATGTTGTTGCTGCTGTTAAAAGGCGGCTGTTGGTTGCTCGGTGTCAACACTTTACCGCTCGTCGCGCCATGGTGGTGTTGCTGGTGAGCGCCGCCAGCAGCTGTGTTACCACCGCCACTGCCCGCGGCAGTCACCGAGGCGGCCATTGCCGCCGTAGATGATGCACCGTGGTGGTGGTGATGTTGGTGGGCGCTTCCGCCGCTGGGCGAGTTGCCGTTGCTGCTGCTGCCTGCGCTGTGCACATTCTTCAGATAAAGCTTTGGTAGTGTGGGCCGTTGGCGCTTCTCGGGCAGCTTCTTGCCTGGAATGGTCTCGATGGGCGGTGGAATGGGCTTGATGTCCTCCTGCACGTGGCTGTGGTGGTAGTGATTCACCGTCGATGCTGACTGATGGTGGCTATGGTGATGACTCTGATGATGGTGATGGTGGTGTTGGTGCTGGTGGTTGCTGTGACTTTGCTGGCTGCTGCTGTTGTGACTGCTGCTCGTCTGCTTATTCGATTCTAAACTACTGTAGTTATTGTTGTTCTGATTAGTATTGCAGCCGTTCGCATTTGGCGAGCTATTGCCATTGTTGTTGTTACTGTTCTGCGGATGCGCCGGACTTACGCGTATGAGACTGCAATAATTTCCGCTGCTGTCGGTGTGATGCGACTTGAGCGTGGGTGACTCACAAATGGGTTCGAAGCGCGTCAGTCCCTTGGGCAGCGGTGTCAAGCCGCGCACGTAGTCGTAAATGTGATCGATCTCGTTGTATTCCTCGGCTATTTCGGCGCTGTTGGCCGCCGCTGCCAGAGCCTGGCTCTTGCTGTAGGCGTCGCAGCTGGCGCTCTTGCGTAGCACGTAGCCGTTCTCCATGAGGCCTCCAGCTGAGGCCGCCGATGGCAGCATGACAACGGGCAGCTTGTTCCGACTGCTGAACTTGGAGTCCTTCTTCTCCTTCTCGGACAGCTTCAGATCGACAATCTGCAGTCGGTCACGCGCATCTGCCAGCAAGCGCTTTGCCTTCTCCAGGAAGCGCGTGTACTCGATGAAGTGCTCCAGTTGCTCCATGTTCCTGGCACGCTGCAGTTTTAGTTTCGCATTCAGTGGCACCGGCACCAGATCGTTGTCCTTCTGCAGCGGTAGCGCGAAGATGCGATCGATTTCGACACAGCCCAGCAAGCGCAGCTCCGGCACGAAGGGCTGCTTAAGTCCTTTCGGCGCGCTACCATGGACTAATCTAAAAATGACGGAGAAAGTCAAAATATATAATTATTATGTTGTAGTTTATAGTGTGTGTGTGAGTGAGAACAGACTACCTTCTGTGGAAACTCATTTTACTCATCAGTAAATTCTTCTGTACACCTTGATGAAGGGTGCCAAGTAACAAAGGATGAGGGTGAGAGATGCTGATATTTTCTTTACAGCAAAACATGCGAATGTTAACAGGAATATATTCAAGAAATATCCATGCTCTGATAAGTATGGAATATAAACATATATCGACCACGCCAATTTTAGATGAGTTTAACAACCGCGTTATTGGAAATATATGCATAACACGGATATTACGAGCATATTCGATTAATCGCCTCTATAGCACCGTCCGACAAAACGATACTTGTTTTTAGACCCACGAGAAATTCCAAGATATGAGAGTCGATTTAAAAATAAAACAGCCTCACAATTCTTACTGATCAATTCGTTTAATAATCTATATAATAAAAGTCCTCGTCACTGACTCACTGCCTCATTAACGCAAACGGCTTCTTATAAGAGTTTAGAACATAAGGAAGCAAGAGTAGTAATAACGCTGAGAGTAAGGCGCTGAAACCGAAAGTGTGTGAGTTCGATCCCTGCTGTGGGCAGGGTCTTCTTACTTTTTTATACCCTACACCTATGGTAATAGGGTATAATAACTTTGTGCGAAAATTGTAACGCATTAAAGGAGCCGTCCCAGGTATAAACATAAGTATATAGAAATGCTTAGAATCACTTTCTGTGTTGATTTCCGGTTGTCCGTCTGTCCGTCTGTGAGCACAGGAGAGAAAGAAGGAGTTTTCCGATTTGGACAAAATTTGGCGCTCAGTCGTAGTAAGCCTTAACTTAGATTAAGTTTCGAGATTAGCAAAATCGGCCGAAGGACACGCCCACAACGGGCGTATAAGTCCCACTACCTCAGGTTTTTTTCGATTAAATTGCTATAATTTGTCTAATTACTCATTAAAATAAAAAGTATTAGGTATTCAAGTTTAGGAATCAGTCCTCTATGCCATACGAAAAAATGGGCGTGGTCCGCCCACTATATAGGTGGAAAAAATGTCTGGTAAAATGGCTGTCAATTTACTATTTATTAATTGAAACGAATGAAATTTGGTTTCCGAGTTGAAATATAGGTCTTCCGTGCCATACAAGAAAATGGGCGTGGTGCGCCCACTATATAGACGATAGAAGAAAAATCCTCCTAACTTCTATAATATATGCACCAGAGCGTCCAGATTAGACCAATTTATTGCTGGTAAAAATACGTTTTAATTTTTCAGAAATGGGCGTGGTCAGCCCACCATGGGGGCAGTAAAATAAATATGTCGATCATTTCTGTTGTACACCTGTCAGAGCATCAATATTTGGCATACATATATAGTCCCGTCAGATATATCTTGAAGTCTACCGAAAAATGGGCGTGGTCCGCCTACTATATAGGTTGTAAATTACATGCACCCACAATTTCATTTCTTTCAGTGGATTATTGCCCTACTCGGTTACTTGGTGTAGGGTATTACACTGTCGGTTAAACCCGACTGATGCTTCCTTACTTGTTTCTGTTTTAATTAATTACTGGAAGGGCCATAATAGTTTTTAGTTTCTGAGTTGACCACAAGATGGCGCCACTCGCAACTAAAGAAAAATTTAGATCTACAGCTTTTGAACTAAAAGTCGTGCAGCATTGAAATTCCGTATGCAGGCACCTCTTGGATGCGTCGTCCCACTGACAAAATTTTATGACCGTAGGACAAGGGGCGTGGCACTTTTCAAGCAACTACACATTGTGGTATAACTTTAGAACTATAAACCACACATCAATTAAACCCGATAGGAACTTACTACATATCCGTATCCATCAACTCGAAAAATGAGACGGGCATTGGAGTGATCCCAAGCCCATGAAGTGAGACCAAACATTGTCCACAATTGAGTCAGTGGGCGCCACGGGCGCCTTTCAAAAACTAGTTAATAATAATAATTAATTGGCGCAACAGCCCGCGTGGGCTTAGGCCTAGCTTTCTCGCATTGACTTGTGTGTGCTTTTTATATTTTTGCACAAGTTAACGGGATCTACATTAACCAAATCCGGACGGGTTTGAAAAGCTTATCATGGCAAGGAATATTCTCGGATTTTTGCCAATTCATCGCGAGAAGTGGCTCCGCGCAAAGAAACAATTTGAAAACAAATTGAAATTCCATATGCAGGCACCTCTTGGATGTGTCGTCCCACTGACAAAATGCACGACTTTTAGTTCCAAAGCTGTAGATCAAAATTTCTCTTTAGTTGCGATTGGCGCCATCTTGTGGTCAACTCAGAAACTAAAAACTACTGTGGCCTTTCCAGTAACTAATTGATACCGAAAAAAAATAAGAATAATACCAGAGATCGAACTCACGCACTTTCGGTTTCTGCGCCAGCGCCTTACTCACTGCGCTATCACTACTCTTGCTTGCTTATGTTCTAAACCAGGAGTAGCCAACCCGCGGCCCGCCTTGAACATTTTTTCAGTCCAATCTTCCCGCCATTTCCTCTAATTTTCCATATGTGCGGCCCGCGAGATCATTTGGGTTGGCCGACCCTGTTCTAAACTCTTATAAGAAGCCGTTTGCGTTAATTTTGCAGTCAGTGACGAGGACTTTTATTATATACATAGATTACGTTTGAAGTCAAATTGACGATCTTGTTGAAATGAGAACTCAATTACTTGGGAAGGGGTGCAAAAATTTATTGATTGAATGCGGCTCACTATAGCTAATTATGGCGACCATATGTCGAAAAGATAATTGAAACAATAGGGGTTTTTAAATTATTTTTCGTGTAAAAGAAATTTGGCTTCAAACTTAATTTATATTCGTTTTATTTAAACTAAAAGTTGTATCACTAAAATTGCGATATTTTTAAGCTCATATTTACCTGACAATTACTGGCATTCGCTTCATCAGCAGATTCTTGGCCGTATGCACTCCGCTGATGCTGTCCTCCTTGGCAATCGGCGAGAATTTTGCTTTGGTTTCAATGGGCAGATTGATGATCTCATCTTTTATGTTCTTGCACTGCAAGTACTTGCCGTTGTCATTCATAGTGGTAAGCATTTCGCCCGCGTGTATGGTGCGATTCATTTGCGTGCACCGGAAGGTTTCCCGCACCAAGACACGGCAGTTGCGTCGCTTCGACAGCTCCAGCACCGAGTCGATGCAGCGCGTCGATCGACCATCCTCGCTGAGCAGCTCGAAGTAGCCCGGATACGTTTCCGGTATGAGCACCTTGGCGCCGACATTGGTCGGCTTTCGGCCCTCCTTGATCTTGATGGGCTGCGCGAGTATCTGGTACTTCTTGCCGGCGCTCAGGAACAGCGCAGTGCTCTGCAGTGAGGGCGCGGACAACGTGGGCACACCGAGGCTCTGGTGCTGGCCCTTGACGATCTTCGCTACGGCGGGTAGCTGCTGCTTGGAGAAGTCCCGCAAGTACACCGGCACGATATCCCCGAAACGGGAGGCGGCCAGTATTATTTGGCCATCTGTGGCGGCCATGTCGCGACTAAAGAACGAGAGTAATTTGTTGCGCGCGAAGTTGACATTAATCGAGAGTAAGTTTCATTGGGTTGGCACGCCGTCCTCGGGTGCGGTGTGGGCGTGGCGGGCGGATGTAGCGGCAGGGACCTTGCCCACCGCCGAATCGTCTGGCTTCGAGCTAGGACCACAGACAGTGTGCGTGTTCGCCTGAATTCGGGAAGGGGTATGATTGTAGCTGTTGTTGGCGCTGCTGTTGTTGTTGGTGGAGTCGGTATTGGAAGCGGAAGTGGATAACAAGCGCGAGGATGTTTGCAGTGCGTGGCTGAAATACTGCATTCGGTTGACGGCTGCCGCGCTGCTTTCGATTAGTTGCAAGTCAAACTGAATTCGCCGGGGAGATCTGAAAAGTGACAAAAACGAAAGCATGTTCTTGTTTATTCTCATTAAAATAAATGTATGTTTATTTAAATTATTTTTATGAATTGGAATCAACTTTCTCTAAAAATTTTTATAATGATTTGGTAAGCTCGTCATAGAAAAATTGCCTTATTTTGCTCATGTGAGCAAATCAATCTTTTTTTGGTAAATTAAAAAAAAAAAATTTTGAATAAAACAACAATTTACAAAGCACAGTAGATAAGTGGCTTAGCGGATAAGTGCTAGGTCCCTGATGCGTGGAATCGCTGGATCGAACCCCTGCCGACTGTTACCATCGTAAAATACGAGGCTACTCTAGGTTTGGGCGCGGCGCCATCTCCAGCGTCGATGATTCTACGAGAGTAGAGATAAAAGCTATTCACGAAAATCTTGATTAGCAAGCTTTCCGATTAGTTTTGACTGTAGGTCCCTTTAACAGGTGCCTAAAGTAAAAGCTGCACACAAAATAAATAAATGCGATAATGCTAGGCCTTAGCCTCGTTCTACAGGCTGTCACTCCAATTATATTCATATGTACATATGAGCTGTTATTTTTGTAAGTGGAATAAGTCCACTTTCTGTTATTGCGAAGATATTTCATTGTTTACATTTCACTCTCAGTGTCAATACTATTAAGAGGTAAAACTTCCATCTCCCAAATACTAGAATCAAAAATTTTTTTACTATAAATTGTTTACTCAAAGAAAGATCATAAAACTGCCATTATCTACATTTTGGGAAAAAATGGACTTATTCCGCTTTCAAAAATAACAGCTCATATAATGAATTTATAATTATTCGCAGCCATGTCCATACATTTATAATTTGCTTGCTATTATTTTTCCATAGTTACAAATATTGTCTTGGGCGCGGGCAATAACCGCACTTTTGGGTTATAAAAAATCAATAAATGTTTTCATCAAAGAAAAGTTTTTGCTTCTCCGTAGAAATCCGTGTGCTGCACCTTAATAAAAACACTACAAATGATGCTAGACACCATTTCGAAAGGATGTTGCGGCATAGCCCATGTGTTGCCTACCGTGGAAAAAGGCATATCTTGGAGACATAAATGGCTGGAATATGGCATAAAATGGTGAGGTCTGACAAGCTGTTATTTATGATGCGGTAAAGCGCAGAGGACGAACGCGGCTAGTGCAAATGCAATGTCTCCAATTGGCTGTGAGGCAAGAGCACGCGAGAGTCCAAAAGAGATAAAAGAGTGCAAAGACACTTAAAGTGCTTAAAGGACGTTTACTTACTTGGAAGCGCAGGGGAAAACATATGCGTGTGTGTGCGATGTGACCGGGTTGCTATTTTGCCACCATGCCGAGATGTGGGAATCGGAGGCCCGATCTCGGGTTTAATGCGGCTTTTGAATACTTTATATGCCATAAAAGACATGGAAATGCGACTTTGCACCGACACACACTTACATACACCCGCCCAGGTGCAAGGTTTGTATTTGCGTAAAACTTTATTGCCTGCTTTTTATTTCCATAGCTAAAAAAAATTGAATTTCTTCGATTTGCGGAACAAAGAGGCACGAAAGAGCACACTGTGGTAAAATGTACACACTAATTGCACCAAAAAAAGCCTTCATATTCAGAACTGGGTGTGGTAATGATTACATTGAGAATGCAGTACCACATCCATTCCAATTCCAAAGAATTGTAATTGGTATTTAAATTTTTGGAAAGTGCTATTTTAATGCATTGACCCAATGTATAGTAGGTGGAAAATATCCATTTTGTTCCTTGTCATGTTAGGCTGACAACTCAACTTCTACACCAAATTCCATTCGTCTTAATGCATAGTTGGACAATTGGCAACAATTCGACCCATAAACTTCTGAGATAGGTTTACTTTTGAACCGATTGTGGGCATCTCTGTACTTCAATTGGCCCATCCCAGGACCTGAACTCCGGATAGTATCGTAAGGAACGTAACGGGGCACTGGCTATTTGTCAATATCGGATATCGCGATTTCTCTCTAGATTGTCTCCGGCTAGACCGATAGAAAAACAAGCGGAAATCGAAAATGTTTCTGATCATTTATATATACATATGTATTTAAAAACAAATTATTTTTCTTTTTATTTTGATTGAGTGAGTCTTTCGGGTATAAAACAAGCGACCTCTTCGCATCAGAGACTGAGCGCATATCTACTAAGTCACTGCGGCATTTCCAAATTGTTACGATATCATACTCGGCCCCCTCTGCTGGAAAATAGAAATTTCTCACGCTCTATCCTGCTTCTGATTGCTGTTGTAGTTGTTCTTTACGATTTTGTTGCTGCTGATGCCGCGCAAAAACGTGACATTTTCTGTGAGGCCGGACAAAGTTGATAGCTTCGTCGCTGACTTTTTGTATTGCTTCCTCCTCGCCTCGACGCGGTCTTTGACACAATTCTAGTCTAGTGCCTTTTATTCTCATTTTCGATTTAATCAAAATGGTTTAATTAATTCGCGACTCATTGCAGTGTGAGCGAGGAGTATGGGCCGACGGCTGTGTGTGCAGGGAAGCGGCAAAAGAAAGTGGCACATTGCGTCGATAAGCAATGCAAGGAAAGCGCTGGCAGCGCAATTTTTTGTCCAAATACTTTCTGTCGGCGTGCGAGAGACAGTTAAGCAGATTGCAGAGCAATTTTCAGAAGAGCCAATAAAAACACAATTAACACTTTTAATGAGATGCGAATTCTTTAGGTATGTAGATTCTGCAAAGCTCTGTAGACACTCTGCATCGCATAGATACATAAACTCAATGCATACAAGCGCATATGTACACGACTTGACTGTTTGTTTGATGAGTGCTTCTAAATTAATATCACGCTTTCAGTTCCGGTTCTAAGAATATGCTGAAGAAGAACGGTTATTCTGAAAGAATTTGCCTTGCGTCGGATGTGGGCAATATACTTTTCTATTTGTTAAATTGTTCTCGTAAATGGAACTTTTTTATAATATTTTCCGATTTTCCGTCTTTCTGCACAGACAGTTGCTTCAATTGTATAAAGTTTCGACTGAAATAAGTTAGTCTTGCTTATTAAGAGAGCTGTTTGATATTCAGCCACACATGTCCCTACCACCATTGCTACTATTATCTAGCTTGGACCCATAACTGTAAGGCAGGATTGCATGGAAAATATTTCAAACCATAAAGGCTCAAGGCTGAGTTAGTGATGATGTATCGTATTTATTCGTATCGTAGACAATACCTACTTTACCCGAGCTCTATACAAACATGCGTTCGCACTTGACGTATTTCTTCGGATCGTAACGCAGAAATTCTAATCTAAATAGGTCTCTCTTAGACATTTACATCTGCTCTGATGCTCTCGGAGATGATGAGAGAATGAGAGCGCTTTGTTGCAGAAAAGTGTTGCCACTGCTCTTCGATTTTTGTTTAACAAATAATATTATATAAAAAAAAAAATTTTTTAAATAAGCTTTAATGTACTAAAAAGTAGAAAATAAATTGTTTCGAAGTCACCAGTATCTTACTATCAATAAAAGCTTATAGTAAAAGCAATACGCCCATAAAATTTTACCAGTGGGACGACACATCCAAGAGGCGACTGCATACGAAATTTCATTGCTGCACGACCTTTAGTTCCAGAGCTATTCTATATAAACGATTTTGTTTGTATGGGCGGTGCCACGCCTACTTGTCCACCGCCCGTATTATTTTCTCAGTAGAAGGATATGGATATGTAGTAAGTTCCTACCGAGTTTCATTGATGTGTGTGTAGTTCTAAAGTTATACACAAATCTGGAGTTGATAAAAAAGTGCCACGCCCCTTATCCTACGCCCATAAAATTTTACCAGTGGGACGACACATCCAAGAGGCGACTGCAAACGAAATTTCAATGCTGCACGACAGTAGTGTAAATATGATGGTTCTGGGACAGGAGCAATTTTGAGCAGTTTTTTCAGTACGGTGGAGCAAAAATGTGACGTCACCAGTGAAAATTTGTATGTGTGGAGCAAATTTTTTGCTCCCAATTCCTCAATGACGTCATCGTTCTCCTCACCATATGACGTCATCAGTGATAATGTAAACAATATGATGACGTCATCAGTGATAATGTAAACAATATGATAAAATTAGAATTTCGCAATCCGAATTTCACAATTAGATGTAATTTGAATAAATATATGTATGTATGTATGTATATATATATGTATGTATGTATGTATATATGTGTATGTATATATGTATGTACGTATGTATATGTATGTATATAAGTAGTGTAAATATGATGGTTCTGGCGCAACCTGTGGAGCGTGGAGAAGTGGAGAAGCGAAAAATTTCATAGTGTGGAGCAGTGTGACGTCACATTTTTGCTCCACCATATGGTGAGGAGAAACGATGACGTCATCAGCGATAATGTAAACAATACGATGACGTCATCAGTGAAAATGACGTCATCAGCGATAATGTAAACAATACGATGACGTCATCAGTGAAAATGACGTCATCAGCGATAATGTAAACAATACGATGACGTCATCAGTGGAAATGACGTCATCAGTGGAAATGCAACCCTGTTTTAAAATTTGAAGGTGACGTCATCAGTGGAAATGCAACCCTGTTTTAAAATTTGAATTTCACAATTAGAATTTCGCAATTAGATGTAATTTGAAGCCGTTTATATATGTATATGTGTGTATGTGTGTGTGTGTATGTATATTAGAATTTCACATTTAGATGTAATTTGAAGTGTGTATGTATATTAGAATTTCACAATTAGATGTAATTTGAAGTGTGTATGGAGCAAAAATGTGACGTCACCAGTGAAAATTTGTATGTGTGGAGCAAAAAATACTAGAATTTCACAATTAGATGTAATTTGAAGTTGTTAATATATGTATGTATGTATATGTGTGTATATTAGAATTTCACAATTTGAATTTCACAATTAGATGTAATTTGAAGTTGTTAATATATGTATGTATGTATGTGTGTTATAGGGAATCGAGAAGAAGGTATATTACTTACATATAGAATATTTCATTAGTTTTAGTTAAAACGTTGAAGTAATCATGTCGCTAGCGGTTGAAATTGAAAAGTTTTTAGTCGATTATTCCTCATTTGTTCTACCAGAGCATCTAACATCCTTTTTTCTATGGCTTGAACAAATAAAAAGGGCGGATTCTAATGAAATAGTTGAACACCATTTTGGAAGCCACTATAGAGAATGTGCATGGAGCAACGAAAAATGTACATCCGGACCGGATACTTGTGCCTGCTTTTATTATGAGAGAGCATGTAAAAATGCAAAGATATTGATGAGTCACTATCGTCGTTTGAGAGGAAGTTATTAATGATTTCAAATATTCTATGTTGTAAAATATTTGTTTAATACGAGAATAAATTCATATAAATGGCACGTCACATCTGTCTTTTATTCATTGCGATATTGGCTTAGATCACATCATCATGACATCGAAAACGCTTACTTTAAGTGGAAATACCTCTATTCTGACGGCAAACTACTTTCCACCAATAGATTTATCGGAAAATTATGTGTGTGGTCTAATTGATTTTTATACCTAAAATTCTATACCGAATGTTGATGTTGGGAACAATTTATTTCATATCGATGATGTAATTATTGAAATACCGGTCGGCTTATATGAACTTCAAGATATTGCGGAATACTTGCATGAAAAATATAATGAAATCAAAGAAGATGGTGCACTTTCAATTGAAGCAAATAACAACACGATGCAAACAGAGATATATTCCACTGAAAAGATTTACTTTAATAGGAAACGAACTATTGGTAAACTATTGGGTTTTAAAGAATTTCACAATTAGATGTAATTTGAATAAATATATATATGTATATATATATATATATATATATATATATATATATATATATATGTATGTATGTATATATGTATGTATATAGGTATATATGTATATATGTATGTATGTATATGGGATCGAGAACCTAAGCGCGGGGGCAAGCGCGAGAGCGGCTATAACGTTAACCATAACAATGTGTTTGTTGTGAATTAGAGCAGGAGCACAGCTAAGAATTAACAGCATGTTGATTCTTGCTAACCATCCATAGAGCGATAATGGGTGCAGTATGATGCGTATGACTTAGAATTTTTAAGAGGAAGATCAATTTTGTTTGTTTACATTAAAGATTCGTTGGCGATAGTAGTATATGATGCATTAGCGTGTGAATATTGTTTATTTACATTAAAGATTCGTTGGCGATAGTAGTATATGATGCATTAGCGTGTGAATATAATTAATGATTTTTATGAGCAGGAACACAGCTAAGAATTAACAACAAGTTGGATATAGCTTATTTCAATCTTGAACTTTTATAAACAAATATTAGGAAAATGAAGAAAGAAATGAAGGATACAAATACAATCCTATATATTTCATATTTAAGCTTGCAGCAGATAAAGTGTAAATTTGAAATATTTTAGCTGAAACTTGTATCAGTCTTCTCCAAAGCATTGAATATAGAAAATGGATAGTCAACATTTGCTATCTGGTACGCTATTCTTCCACATAATGCGTTCACCATATCAATTGATAGTAACTGCAATCTACAGGAATTTATACTAACAATATTTTATTTAAATAAAAATAACAAAAGATTAATAAAAATGTTTATTTATTCATTTCAGTATACTGATTTATAAATCTTATAGACTATAACAAACGGAAAAAGCTTAACCTAAAGCAATTAGCATTTACATCTTAATCTAAACATTATTCTAAAAACTTATGGATACACAATTTGAACAACATGTTAATTATTTTTCAATTAATTTGATAATGTCCCCACGCTAATGCGTTAACACCATCTTCCTGAATACATCTCTTATCATCTGAACAACTTAATATTAATTTTTTTGAGCTCTTGTGTATACAATTGATGAGCTCTTGATCTAAATATATACATATTACCATAGAATTGTTTCTTCCTCAACAAACAATCTTTATAATCTTCTATACTAAGGTTATTTAATAAAGCTTTTTTAACGCCTTTTGCTTTCTTTACTTGATTACAATTAATCGTATCAATTAAATACATCTTTGAGCGAAGACCAATGAATTCCCTCATTATATTGCCATTGTTCTCGTCCTTCATCATTCCGAGAACTTTTTTATTTTTTAATGGTATATTATAAACATTATCACTAGAATATGCTGAAGTATCAAATTATAAATCTATATCATCTATAATATCATTATAAAAATCTTCAGTTTTATTTGAGTAAATAAATTAATCTGTATCCATATAATTTAAAGATAAATTTTCATTAAATTTCGGTTTCATATAATTATAATGGAAATCATACATTTTTAATTTGGATAGTTCAAGTACCGTAAAACCCAAATATATTGGTTTATTATATAACGAATGAACCCTATTCAATTAGATTGCAACCATACTGATATCTCAAATTGCATTCATTATATGCTGGTCCCCTATATTTTCCAGTTAAATGGCAATGATCAGCCACTCTATCATTTCCCAGCTCTTTATTACAGATATGACATAATATGCTATCAAATTGTTTTCGAATTTCCTCAGATGTGAGGAAATTCATCGGCCTTACTATAGCTAAATAATTATAATAAATATCTTTTAAATCTCTAACTAAATACTCTACAAATTTTTTTGGTGAATCTACACCTGAATATTGAACTAATTTACTATAGCTATTATTAGAACATTTTATATAATAACTAAATGCAAAAGGTACATGCTTTTGAATACTCTTAACTTGTGCTGAGTTTTGAAAATTTTCACTTTGTAAAATACACTCAAAATCAGCATATACTACAACGGGTACATCTAACTTTCGCTCATGATTTTTTTAACCTAAAACTGTCTTCTTACCGCTAGGCATTTCACCATCAATTTTGCTGCAGCGAAGTTTATGCTTCTGCAACGCTTCTGAGTTGTGCCTATATTACAAGCATTCGTTACATATAAATATTCGATGTTTATGTTTAGTAACTTGCGTACGTAGCAATCTATTGAAAAAATAGAAAACCAAGATATATTAAAATTTAAAAATATTTCATTATTCTTATTATTGAATATATGTACCTTGAAATATGTTTTATCCATACATAGTGGAACTGCTGTTCTTTCTGAATTAGCATCAGGTTGATGTGGTGCTCCTTTTCGGCAGCAGTGCTATAGTAGGGACCAACTACTTTATGGAGCTCTTCATCGAATCCGAATATATTAATGCTGATGCTGCTGTTTTGGTCCTCAAACTTTTTTGCGTCTTTAATTAGTAGAGGGAATGCCAGATCCTTGAAATTTAGCTCTATATTGTTGCGCAAGGTTATTAAATCAGCCTTAATGTCTGCTATTTGATAGCTCGAACATCTCTGAGAATGATTTACAATTGGGTACAATGCTGATATTATCGCCCACTTGAAGCAGAATTCATCATTGTTTAGTACATTTATACAGGCTTTCTTCTTGTATACTTCATATGGTAGTGGTAGATACTGTGAACCTTTTATTGGGCTATATTGATTGATGTTAATTTCCAAATGAGAGAGTCTTATTAGTATCCAGCCGCTATCTCTTTCTTGAAATTCAGCTAGTTTTGTACAGAGTTGCGTACACATATCCTCATAGCTAGAAATCCCTTGTGATTCAATTTGAGCTACACTCATTTTAGTTTGAAATGATTTCAAGTCAATAGCTATTTCATCATCACTGGACATTTTTATGAATTCAACAAACAGTTCTATATTATATTTAAATGCTGAATGTTTTTCGAGCATATCGTATAACATTTTTATTATAATTGATTGAGCATTTTTCAAAAATTGTTCAGATATTAGTTGGCCTTCATCTTTATTTTCAAATATAACTGTTTCAATGCGCTTATTAAACGCTGATTTAACACTTTTAAAGTTTTCATCTTTTGTAATCGCACAATTTCTCTTATGTTTATTTGTGCGTACGTGACAGTTCCAGGATTTGAATATAACATTTTCACCACAACTGGCACAAGATACTTTTCTGTTGAAATCAATCAACTGATTTACATTATTGTTATTATTATTATTATTGCTGCACGATGGCAGACAATCTTCTGGTTGATGATGGACTTTAGTATGTCGTGTTAACGCGTCAGCTCTCGAAAATGTTTGTTCGCATACTTCACATACAAGCTCGACTTTATTATGCTTACTTGCAATATGTCGATTTAGTGTATATTTCAATGCAAATCCACATCCACATACTTCACATATAAATCCTTTCTCTGGTTGATGATGGACTTTAGTATGTCGTGTTAACGCATCAGCTCTCGAAAATGATTGTTTGCATACTTCACATACAATCTCGACTTTATTATGCTTACTTGCAATATGTCGATTTAGTGTATATTTCAATGTAAATCCACATCCACATACTTCACATATAAATCCTTTCATTTTGATTTATTGTTTTTAAATTATAATATTTTTGAGCTTTTATCCTTGTTGCTGTTCAGATGAAAGTTGATACAGGACTATTAAAAGCTTCACGTTCATTCGCCCTTTATATAAGAAGCAGCATTTATTTTAGCCTTCTGCGGTCTCCAAATTTCCGAACTCAAATTAATTACAATCAGGGCTGTCGACTATGGGAAACTTCACCGATTTCAAGGGAATTTGAAATCTTCTTCAATATATTCTTATTAAAATGCTGATGCCTTGTGCTACAATATATAGGAACGCATTCATATTGTATTATTTGTTGTTTTGTGATTTTTTATCACCATCATTTTTAATGAAAATGTGACTGAAGCGATAATTCCCACGATAAAATTTTCATAGGATTTGAGGGAATTGACTTTAGCTGAGTTTGCACTCCTGGTACTCAAATGAGCCGAACGATCATTTTTGTGTTCGGGTTCTGTGTTGTTGTTGTTTATAATGAAGCTTCGCTCTCGGAAGCACCCGATGTGTCCGTTATTGTTGTTTTTTATAATGAAGCTTCGCTCTCGGAAGCACCCGATGTGCCCGTTGTTGCTGCTGTCTATAATGAAGCTTCGCTCTCGGAAGCACCCGTTATGCCCGTCGTTGCTGCTATTTGTTTCTGCGTAAGTAATGTCGTGTTCTCTACAAGCTGAATCCAAGGGATTAATTCCTCTATCACCTCTTGCTAAACGTTTTTCAATTTCGTCCCCGACCTACAAAACTGATAGCCTGGTAAATGAAGTTCCACTGGCAACGAATTTATTAGAACCTTAGCAAATTTTAAACACAGGCGTTCAACGCTATAACAAATTACTAATACAATATTGAATACGGACTTCGCCTTGTGTGGGAATATTTTTGATAGAGTTTAAACAAAATGTTCTTTTAAAAATAGGTCATGTCATATCATATAATCAACTAGGTATTATATATGTATATATTAAACAATGAAAGTAATTTTTTTTTGTCCTTCATTTTATGATTTCCGATTTTAAAAGTGTATCAGCTTATCTGCTATCAGCTTATCTGCTATCAGATATAAGGTATCAGGTATAAGGTATCAGGTATATATCAGGTAACAGGTTATCAGCTTATCTGCTATCAGCTTATCTGCTATCAGCTTATCTGCTATCAGCTTATCAGGTATCAGGTATCAGGTATCAGATATCAGATATCAGGTAACAGGTTATCAGCTTATCTACTCTCAAGCTATTACAACTGCTTCATCATCTTGATTTACTCGATAGCAGATAGTTGGTAACATACTAAACAATTTAGTTATAACATCTGACATTTTATTGTTTAACAAAAATATTGAATCCCTTTCTATAGCGTCCAGAATCAATATCGTCATCTTTACTTATACCAAGGAATCCATATTTATCCTTCCAACATTCTGTATACATTTAACAAAACGTTTTAAATGATATATCCCTACCAATAGGATTATGATATATATGCTTCATATTCAGTTCATCTTGCTTAAACAAGGAACCCATATTTGTCCTTCCAACATTCTGTATACATTTAACAAAACGTTTTAAATGACATATCCCCACCAACATGATCATGATATATATGCTTCATATTCAGTTCATCTTGTTTAAACATAATTATCATGTTAGCATTGTCACGTATTAAATGCTTTGGTATACGTGTATATGTTTGACACAGATAGAAGCTATCAACATTTTTAAGCCGACCCATGCAGAAATATGCATGAATATTATTTTGTTTCTCGTAGGCAACATCATTAAAAATCATGATGGAATTTCTTTTAGCCTTGTCCGGTAGTAAAACGTATTCATTTTCAGAAAATGTATAGAACTCCATACCTTTAATTGGTGTTATCAATTGTCTTAAATATTCATATTTAGGCTGATGTAAAGATTTTGAATACAAATATATATTTTCAAATTTTAGCCCATTAGGACTTTCTATTAGACCTATCATAACATTGGTCTTTCCGCAATTTGATGGTCCAACAATAAGGGCTCTTATGGTGTTAGGAAGTAGTGAACTATGTCTTAGTTTTTGATGATTATTTGAAGAAATATCGACATTTCTAGCAATTATGTTTTGGTGTTGTTTTATTAGACGCATCTTAGCAACTGATGAAAATCTATTTGAAACATATACATTTGTTGTTTTACATTAGTCTTTAACCCTTTCCCTCCCACTGTACCCGCTTGGGTACAGGCTCAAAAACCTACTAATTAATATTTTTTTGAAATTTTTATCTTTTTTATGTTTCTTATCTGTATTTGATTACAATTAAATAAATGAAACTAATGATTTCTGATTTTAAATGGTCTTGGCTATTAATGGGTTAATGGACTGTGTGAAAGGTTAAAACATTATTCATTATAATATGGTAGTAAACTATAAAAATCAAATCACTCCTAATCGATTTGTTGTCGAAGGAAGTCTACTTAATAATATAATAAATTCGTTGACAGTGGAACTGATATATATCTGATATCTGATAACAGATATCTGATATCTGATACCTGATACCTGATACCTGATATCTGATAGCAGATAAGCTGATAGCAGATAAGCTGATAGCAGATAAGCTGATAGCAGATAAGCTGATAGCAGATAAGCTGATAACCTGTTACCTGATATATACCTGATACCTTATACCTGATACCTTATATCTGATAGCAGATAAGCTGATAGCAGATAAGCTGATACACTTTTAAAATCGGAAATCATAAAATGAAGGACAAAAAAAAATTACTTTCATTGTTTAATATATACATATATAATACCTAGTTGATTATATGATATGACATGACCTATTTTTAAAAGAACATTTTGTTTAAACTCTATCAAAAATATTCCCACACAAGGCGAAGTCCGTATTCAATATTGTATTAGTAATTTGTTATAGCGTTGAACGCCTGTGTTTAAAATTTGCTAAGGTTCTAATAAATTCGTTGCCAGTGGAACTTCATTTACCAGGCTATCAGTTTTGTAGGTCGGGGACGAAATTGAAAAACGTTTAGCAAGAGGTGATAGAGGAATTAATCCCTTGGATTCAGCTTGTAGAGAACACGACATTACTTACGCAGAAACAAATAGCAGCAACGACGGGCATAACGGGTGCTTCCGAGAGCGAAGCTTCATTATAGACAGCAGCAACAACGGGCACATCGGGTGCTTCCGAGAGCGAAGCTTCATTATAAAAAACAACAATAACGGACACATCGGGTGCTTCCGAGAGCGAAGCTTCATTATAAACAACAACAACACAGAACCCGAACACAAAAATGATCGTTCGGCTCATTTGAGTACCAGGAGTGCAAACTCAGCTAAAGTCAATTCCCTCAAATCCTATGAAAATTTTATCGTGGGAATTATCGCTTCAGTCACATTTTCATTAAAAATGATGGTGATAAAAAATCACAAAACAACAAATAATACAATATGAATGCGTTCCTATATATTGTAGCACAAGGCATCAGCATTTTAATAAGAATATATTGAAGAAGATTTCAAATTCCCTTGAAATCGGTGAAGTTTCCCATAGTCGACAGCCCTGATTGTAATTAATTTGAGTTCGGAAATTTGGAGACCGCAGAAGGCTAAAATAAATGCTGCTTCTTATATAAAGGGCGAATGAACGTGAAGCTTTTAATAGTCCTGTATCAACTTTCATCTGAACAGCAACAAGGATAAAAGCTCAAAAATATTATAATTTAAAAACAATAAATCAAAATGAAAGGATTTATATGTGAAGTATGTGGATGTGGATTTACATTGAAATATACACTAAATCGACATATTGCAAGTAAGCATAATAAAGTCGAGATTGTATGTGAAGTATGCAAACAATCATTTTCGAGAGCTGATGCGTTAACACGACATACTAAAGTCCATCATCAACCAGAGAAAGGATTTATATGTGAAGTATGTGGATGTGGATTTGCATTGAAATATACACTAAATCGACATATTGCAAGTAAGCATAATAAAGTCGAGCTTGTATGTGAAGTATGCGAACAAACATTTTCGAGAGCTGACGCGTTAACACGACATACTAAAGTCCATCATCAACCAGAAGATTGTCTGCCATCGTGCAGCAATAATAATAATAATAACAATAATGTAAATCAGTTGATTGATTTCAACAGAAAAGTATCTTGTGCCAGTTGTGGTGAAAATGTTATATTCAAATCCTGGAACTGTCACGTACGCACAAATAAACATAAGAGAAATTGTGCGATTACAAAAGATGAAAACTTTAAAAGTGTTAAATCAGCGTTTAATAAGCGCATTGAAACAGTTATATTTGAAAATAAAGATGAAGGCCAACTAATATCTGAACAATTTTTGAAAAATGCTCAATCAATTATAATAAAAATGTTATACGATATGCTCGAAAAACATTCAGCATTTAAATATAATATAGAACTGTTTGTTGAATTCATAAAAATGTCCAGTGATGATGAAATAGCTATTGACTTGAAATCATTTCAAACTAAAATGAGTGTAGCTCAAATTGAATCACAAGGGATTTCTAGCTATGAGGATATGTGTACGCAACTCTGTACAAAACTAGCTGAATTTCAAGAAAGAGATAGCGGCTGGATACTAATAAGACTCTCTCATTTGGAAATTAACATCAATCAATATAGCCCAATAAAAGGTTCACAGTATCTACCACTACCATATGAAGTATACAAGAAGAAAGCCTGTATAAATGTACTAAACAATGATGAATTCTGCTTCAAGTGGGCGATAATATCAGCATTGTACCCAATTGTAAATCATTCTCAGAGATGTTCGAGCTATCAAATAGCAGACATTAAGGCTGATTTAATAACCTTGCGCAACAATATAGAGCTAAATTTCAAGGATCTGGCATTCCCTCTACTAATTAAAGACGCAAAAAAGTTTGAGGACCAAAACAGCAGCATCAGCATTAATATATTCGGATTCGATGAAGAGCTCCATAAAGTAGTTGGTCCCTACTATAGCACTGCTGCCGAAAAGGAGCACCACATCAACCTGATGCTAATTCAGAAAGAACAGCAGTTCCACTATGTATGGATAAAACATATTTCAAGGTACATATATTCAATAATAAGAATAATGAAATATTTTTAAATTTTAATATATCTTGGTTTTCTATTTTTTCAATAGATTGCTACGTACGCAAGTTACTAAACATAAACATCGAATATTTATGTGTAACGACTGCCTGCAGTATAGGCATACTGCAGAGTCGTTGCAGAAGCATAAACTTCGCTGCAGCAAAATTGATGGTGAAATGCCTAGCGGTAAGAAGACAGTTTTAGGTTAAAAAAATCATGAGCGAAAGTTAGATGTACCCGTTGTAGTATATGCTGATTTTGAGTGTATTTTACAAAGTGAAAATTTTCAAAACTCAGCACAAGTTAAGAGTATTCAAAAGCATGTACCTTTTGCATTTAGTTATTATATAAAATGTTCTAATAATAGCTATAGTAAATTAGTTCAATATTCAGGTGTAGATTCACCAAAAAAATTTGTAGAGTATTTAGTTAGAGATTTAAAAGATATTTATTATAATTATTTAGCTATAGTAAGGCCGATGAATTTCCTCACATCTGAGGAAATTCGAAAACAATTTGATAGCATATTATGTCATATCTGTAATAAAGAGCTGGGAAATGATAGAGTGGCTGATCATTGCCATTTAACTGGAAAATATAGGGGACCAGCATATAATGAATGCAATTTGAGATATCAGTATGGTTGCAATCTAATTGAATAGGGTTCATTCGTTATATAATAAACCAATATATTTGGGTTTTACGGTACTTGAACTATCCAAATTAAAAATGTATGATTTCCATTATAATTATATGAAACCGAAATTTAATGAAAATTTATCTTTAAATTATATGGATACAGATTAATTTATTTACTCAAATAAAACTGAAGATTTTTATAATGATATTATAGATGATATAGATTTATAATTTGATACTTCAGCATATTCTAGTGATAATGTTTATAATATACCATTAAAAAATAAAAAAGTTCTCGGAATGATGAAGGACGAGAACAATGGCAATATAATGAGGGAATTCATTGGTCTTCGCTCAAAGATGTATTTAATTGATACGATTAATTGTAATCAAGTAAAGAAAGCAAAAGGCGTTAAAAAAGCTTTATTAAATAACCTTAGTATAGAAGATTATAAAGATTGTTTGTTGAGGAAGAAACAATTCTATGGTAATATGTATATATTTAGATCAAGAGCTCATCAATTGTATACACAAGAGCTCAAAAAAATTAATATTAAGTTGTTCAGATGATAAGAGATGTATTCAGGAAGATGGTGTTAACGCATTAGCGTGGGGACATTATCAAATTAATTGAAAAATAATTAACATGTTGTTCAAATTGTGTATCCATAAGTTTTTAGAATAATGTTTAGATTAAGATGTAAATGCTAATTGCTTTAGGTTAAGCTTTTTCCGTTTGTTATAGTCTATAAGATTTATAAATCAGTATACTGAAATGAATAAATAAACATTTTTATTAATCTTTTGTTATTTTTATTTAAATAAAATATTGTTAGTATAAATTCCTGTAGATTGCAGTTACTATCAATTGATATGGTGAACGCATTATGTGGAAGAATAGCGTACCAGATAGCAAATGTTGACTATCCATTTTCTATATTCAATGCTTTGGAGAAGACTGATACAAGTTTCAGCTAAAATATTTCAAATTTACACTTTATCTGCTGCAAGCTTAAATATGAAATATATAGGATTGTATTTGTATCCTTCATTTCTTTCTTCATTTTCCTAATATTTGTTTATAAAAGTTCAAGATTGAAATAAGCTATATCCAACTTGTTGTTAATTCTTAGCTGTGTTCCTGCTCATAAAAATCATTAATTATATTCACACGCTAATGCATCATATACTACTATCGCCAACGAATCTTTAATGTAAATAAACAATATTCACACGCTAATGCATCATATACTACTATCGCCAACGAATCTTTAATGTAAACAAACAAAATTGATCTTCCTCTTAAAAATTCTAAGTCATACGCATCATACTGCACCCATTATCGCTCTATGGATGGTTAGCAAGAATCAACATGCTGTTAATTCTTAGCTGTGCTCCTGCTCTAATTCACAACAAACACATTGTTATGGTTAACGTTATAGCCGCTCTCGCGCTTGCCCCCGCGCTTAGGTTCTCGATCCCATATACATACATACATATATACATATATACCTATATACATACATATATACATACATACATATATATATATATATATATATATATATATATATATATATATACATATATATATTTATTCAAATTACATCTAATTGTGAAATTCTTTAAAACCCAATAGTTTACCAATAGTTCGTTTCCTATTAAAGTAAATCTTTTCAGTGGAATATATCTCTGTTTGCATCGTGTTGTTATTTGCTTCAATTGAAAGTGCACCATCTTCTTTGATTTCATTATATTTTTCATGCAAGTATTCCGCAATATCTTGAAGTTCATATAAGCCGACCGGTATTTCAATAATTACATCATCGATATGAAATAAATTGTTCCCAACATCAACATTCGGTATAGAATTTTAGGTATAAAAATCAATTAGACCACACACATAATTTTCCGATAAATCTATTGGTGGAAAGTAGTTTGCCGTCAGAATAGAGGTATTTCCACTTAAAGTAAGCGTTTTCGATGTCATGATGATGTGATCTAAGCCAATATCGCAATGAATAAAAGACAGATGTGACGTGCCATTTATATGAATTTATTCTCGTATTAAACAAATATTTTACAACATAGAATATTTGAAATCATTAATAACTTCCTCTCAAACGACGATAGTGACTCATCAATATCTTTGCATTTTTACATGCTCTCTCATAATAAAAGCAGGCACAAGTATCCGGTCCGGATGTACATTTTTCGTTGCTCCATGCACATTCTCTATAGTGGCTTCCAAAATGGTGTTCAACTATTTCATTAGAATCCGCCCTTTTTATTTGTTCAAGCCATAGAAAAAAGGATGTTAGATGCTCTGGTAGAACAAATGAGGAATAATCGACTAAAAACTTTTCAATTTCAACCGCTAGCGACATGATTACTTCAACGTTTTAACTAAAACTAATGAAATATTCTATATGTAAGTAATATACCTTCTTCTCGATTCCCTATAACACACATACATACATACATATATTAACAACTTCAAATTACATCTAATTGTGAAATTCAAATTGTGAAATTCTAATATACACACATATACATACATACATATATTAACAACTTCAAATTACATCTAATTGTGAAATTCTAGTATTTTTTGCTCCACACATACAAATTTTCACTGGTGACGTCACATTTTTGCTCCATACACACTTCAAATTACATCTAATTGTGAAATTCTAATATACATACACACTTCAAATTACATCTAAATGTGAAATTCTAATATACATACACACACACACATACACACATATACATATATAAACGGCTTCAAATTACATCTAATTGCGAAATTCTAATTGTGAAATTCAAATTTTAAAACAGGGTTGCATTTCCACTGATGACGTCACCTTCAAATTTTAAAACAGGGTTGCATTTCCACTGATGACGTCATTTCCACTGATGACGTCATCGTATTGTTTACATTATCGCTGATGACGTCATTTTCACTGATGACGTCATCGTATTGTTTACATTATCGCTGATGACGTCATTTTCACTGATGACGTCATCGTATTGTTTACATTATCGCTGATGACGTCATCGTTTCTCCTCACCATATGGTGGAGCAAAAATGTGACGTCACACTGCTCCACACTATGAAATTTTTCGCTTCTCCACTTCTCCACGCTCCACAGGTTGCGCCAGAACCATCATATTTACACTACTTATATATGTATGTATGTATGTATATGTATGTATGTATATGTGTATATGTATGTGTGTATGTATGTATATGGGATCGAGAACCTAAGCGCGGGGCAAGCGCGAGAGCGGCTCTAACGTTGACCATAACAATGTGTGTGTGTGTGTGTGAATTTATGAGCCACTTGCAGCAGCACAGCTAAGAATTAACAGCATGTTGATTCTTGCTAACCATCCATAGAGCGATAATGTGTGCTGTATAACTACGGGGACCAACCGTACTATATTATATAGAACAGTACTCTATTTCAATCCGATGTCTATATGATATATTTTGTTATAAAAAACATGGAAATGTTCTCTATTTTAAAATTGTGTTCTATATTTGTTCTATATTTAATACAAAACGAATTATTATCGTATAAAAAATAAATATCAACCTTGAATTACGAGCATTATCGAATTAAGCATATCATTAAAGAATTAAACCAAAATGGATGCTTCTTCTTGAAACTCTTTCCTAGGACGAAGTAGAAAAAAGTTTATTGCTTATTTGTGAAAATGATTTAGAGATTTAACTATTGATGACAGCGAACTATTTGACGAAATAGCATACGTTAAAAAGTATGTGACTTTAGGCAAGATCGAAATGTGATTAGAAAGTCAGTCGACAGTCGAAGAAAGATGGGTAGAGATTTTTAATTATTTTGACAAAAAAAGTATACCTTATAAAAAACTTTGTAAAAATTGTGAAATTCAGTCTTTGCTTATCAGGGTCAAATGCTCCTACAGAAAGGGTTTTCTCTCTTATGAACAACATTTGGACTGCGGAAAAATAGCAATTGAATATTAACACAATTAAATCGATTTTAATTACAAAATACAATTATGCACTTTCTTGCTTCGAATTTAAGGTGTACTTAGAGAAAACCACAATTTAATAAAAAATGCAATTAGAACTAAAACGTTTTGTATGTTATATTATGAATTTATGTTATATAGGGTGATTGCCATTAAGGATGCTGATCCTGTAGTTCCTTGATTCAAACCTGAAAAAAAGCTTGCCTTGATATAGGGTCCATTTTGAACCCATTACCCAGTACCACCCTGTATACAGTTTACTGGGTAAACTGTGTGTTTTTATACCCTATACCTATAGTAATAGGGTATAATAACTTTGTGCGAAAATTGTTACGCATTAAAGAAGACGTCCTAGGTATAGACATAAGTATATAGAAATGCTTAGAAACACTTTCTGTGTTGATTTCCGGTTGTCCGTCTGTCCGTCTGTCTGTCTGTCTGTCTGTCTGTCTGTCTGTCTGTCTGTCCGTCTGTGTGTTGGCGCAGGAGAGAAAGAAGGAGTTGTCCGATTTATACCAAATTTGGCACACAGTCGCAGTGAACCTTCCACTACTTCAAGTTCCGAGATTAGGCAAATCGGTTAAAGAACACGCCTACTATAGGCCTGTAAGTCCCAATACCCCGGATTTTTTTTTTCGGTAAAATAGCTACATATATATTGTCTAATTACTCATGGAAAACAATTAAACTTGATATTCAAGTTAAGGGTTTGGTATTCTATGTCCCACGAAAAAATGGGCGTGGTCCGCCCTCTATATAGTCGGTAAGCTAAAAATCCTCATAACTTCAGTAAGATATACACCAGAGCGTCCATATTTGGTCACTTCATTTCTAGTAAGAATACCTTTTAATTCTCCAAAAATGGGCGTGACCCGCCCACTATGTAGGCGGTAAATTAAATGCACCCACTTTTTCATTGGATTATCACCCCACTTGGGAACTTGGTGTAGGGTATTACTCTGTCGGTGAAACCCGACTGATTCTTCCTTACTTGTTTATTATAAATTTAAGTTATTTTACAACACGATCTCATATGTTTGAATCAAAAATACATTTTTAAAACGGTCATTTGTCATTTTTTAAATTTTTAGAAAAAAGGTATTGGTGGGTGTGTTCTCTATTTTCATTAAAAAAATATGGTCACCGTAGTTATAGCTTATTTCAATCTTGAACTTTTATAAACAAATATTATGAAAATGAAGAAAGAAATGAAGGATACAAATACAATCCTATATATTTCATATTTAAGCTTGCAGCAGACAAAGTGCAGACTTGAGATATTTTAGCTGAAACTTGTCTCAGTCTTCTCCAAAACAAAGTGAATAGTCAACATTTGCTATCTGGCACGCTATTCTTTCACATAATGCGTTCACCATATCAATTGATAGTAACTGCAATCTACAGGAATTTATACTAACAATATTTTATTTAAATAAAATAACAAAAGATTGATAAAAAAATGATTATTTATTCATTTCAGTATACTGATTTACAAATCTTATAGACTATAACAAACGGAAAAAGCTTAACCTAAAGCAATTAACATTTACATCTTAATCTAGACATTATTGTAAAAACTTATGGATACACAATTTGAACAACATCTAAATTATTTTTCAATTAATTTGATAATGTCCCCACGCTAATGTGTTAACACCATCTTCCTGAATACAGACGGCATCAGTGAAAATGCAACCCTGTGAAAATGACGTCATCAGTGGAAATGACGTCTCAGTGGAAATGCAACCCTGTTTTAAAATTTGAATTCGCAATTCGAATTTCACAATTAGATGTAATTTGAATAAATATATGTATGTATGTATGTATATATATATGTATGTATGTATGTATATATGTGTATGTATATATGTATGTATGTATGTATATAGGTATATATGTATGTATGTATATGGGATCGAGAACCTAAGCGCGGGGGCAAGCGCGAGAGCGGCTATAACGTTGACCATAACAATGTGTTTGTTGTGAAATAGAGCAGGAGCACAGCTAAGAATTAACAGCATGTTGATTCTTGCTAACCATCCATAGAGCGATAATGGGTGCAGTATGATGCGTATGACTTAGAATTTTTAAGAGGAAGATCAATTTTGTTTGTTTACATTAAAGATTCGTTGGCGATAGTAGTATATGATACATTAGCGTGTGAATATTGTTTGTTTACATTAAAGATTCGTTGGCGATAGTAGTATATGATGCATTAGCGTGTGAATATAATTAATGATTTTTATGAGCAGGAACACAGCTAAGAATTAACAACAAGTTGAATATAGCTTATTTCAATCTTGAACTTTTATAAACAAATATTATTAAAATGAAGAAAGAAATGAAGGATACAAATACAATCCTATATATTTCATATTTAAGCTTGCAGCAGACAAAGTGCAGACTTGAGATATTTTAGCTGAAACTTGTCTCAGTCTTCTCCAAAACAAAGTGAATAGTCAACATTTGCTATCTGGCACGCTATTCTTTCACATAATGCGTTCACCATATCAATTGATAGTAACTGCAATCTACAGGAATTTATACTAACAATATTTTATTTAAATAAAATAACAAAAGATTGATAAAAAAATGATTATTTATTCATTTCAGTATGCTGATTTACAAATCTTATAGACTATAACAAACGGAAAAAGCTTAACCTAAAGCAATTAGCATTTACATCTTAATCTAGACATTATTGTAAAAACTTATGGATACACAATTTGAACAACATCTAAATTATTTTTCAATTAATTTGATGATGTCCCCCACGCTAATGTGTTAACACCATCTTCTTGAATACATCTCTTATCATCTGAACAACTTAATATTAATTTTTTTGAGCTCTTGTGTGTACAATTGATGAGCTTTTGATCTAAATATATACATATTACCATAGAATTGTTTCTTCCTCAACAAACAATCTTTATAATCTTCTATACTAAGGTTATTTAATAAAGCTTTTTTAACTCCTTTTGCTTTCTTTACTTGTTTACAATTAATCATATCAATAGAATACATCTTTGAGCGAAGACCAATGAATTCCCTCATTATATTGCCATTATTCTCGTCCTTCATCATTCAGAGAACTTCTTTATTTTCAAACATAGTGGAACTGCTTTTCTTTCTGAATTAGCATCAGGTTGATGTGGTGCTCCTTTTCAGCAGCAGTGCTATAGTAGGGACCAACTACTTTATGGAGCTCTTCATCGAATCCGAATATATTAATGCTGATGCTGCTGTTTTGATCCTCATACTTTTTTGCGTCTTTAATTAGTAGAAGGAATGTCAGATCCTTGAAATTTAGCTCTATATTGTTGCGTAAGGTTATTAAATCGGCCTTAATGGCTGCTATTTGATAGTTGGAACATCTCTCAGGATGTATTTGAATTGGATACAATGCTGTTATTATCGCCCACTTGAAGCAGAATTCATCATTGGTTTGTATGTTTATACAGGCTTCCTTCTTGTATACTTCATATGGTAGATCCTTTTATTGGTCTATATTGATTGATGTTTATTTCCAGGTGAGAGAGTCTTATTAATGTCCAACCGCTATCTCTTTCTTGAAATTCAGATAGTTTTGTACAGAGTTGCGTACACATATCTTCATAGCTAGAAATCACTTGTGATTCAATTTGAACTACACTCATTTTAGTTTGAAATGATTTCAAGTCAATAGCTATTTCATCATCACTGGACATTTTTATGAATTCAGCAAACAGTTCTATATTATATTTAAATGCTGAATGTTTTTCAAGCATGTCGTTTAACATTTTTATTATAATTGATTGAGCATTTTGCAAAAATTGTTCAGGTATTAATAAACCATCTTTATTTTCAAATATAACTGTTTCAATACGCTCATTAAACGCTGATTTAACACTTTTAAAGTTTTCGTCTTTTGTAATCGCACAATTTCTCTTATGTTTATTTGTGCGTACGTGATAGTTCCAGGATTTGAATGTAACATTTTCACCACAACTGTCACAAGGTACTTTTCGGTTGAAATCAATCAACTGATTTACATTATTGTTATTATTATTATTATTATTGCTGCACGATGGCAGACAATCTTGTGGATGATGAAGATAAACTTTTAAATGATGCGACAATGCATCAGCTCGCGAAAATGTTTGTTTGCATACTTCACATGCAATATCGACTTTATTATGTTTATTTAAAATATGTCGATTTAGATTATATTTCGATGCAAATCCACATCCACACACTTCACATATAAATCCTTTCATTTTGATTTATTGTTTTTTTGTTTTTTAATTTGCAATATTTTTGAGCTTCTAGACTTCACTTTGCTCCTCGATGAAAGTTGATACAGGACTATTAAAAGCTTCACATTCATTCGCCCTTTATATAAGAAGCGGCATTTATTTTAGCCTTCTGCGGTTTCTAAATTTCCGAACACAAATTAACTATATAATCAGGGCTGTCAACTGTGGGAAACTTCACCGATTTCAAGGGAATTTGAAATCTTCTTCAATATATTCTTATTAAAATGCTGATGCCTTGTGCTACAATATATAGGAACGCATTCATATTGTATTATGTATTGTTTTACGATTTTTATTACCATCATTTTAATGAAAATGGGACTGAAGTGATAATTCCCATAATTAAATTTTCATAGGATTTGAGGGAATTGACTTTGATTGAGTTTGCACTCCTGGTACTCAAATGAGCCGAACGATCATTTTTGTGTTCGGGTTCTGTGTTGTTGTTGTTTATAATGAAGCTTCGCTCTCGGAAGCACCCGATGTGTCCGTTGTTGCTGCTGTTTATAATGAAGCTTCGCTCTCGGAAGCACCCGATGTGTCCGTTGTTGCTGCTGTCTATAATGAAGCTTCGCTCTCGGAAGCACCCGCTATGCCCGTCGTTGCTGCTGTTTGTTTCTGCGTAAGCAATGTCGTGTTCTCTACAAGCTGAATCCAAAGGATTAATTCCTCTATCACCTCTTGCTAAACGTTTTTCCAATTTCGGCCCCGGCCCACAAAACTGATAGCCTGGTAAATGAAGTTCCACTGCCAACGAATTTATTAGAACCTTAACAAATTTTAAACACAGGCGTTCAACGCTATAACAAATTACTAATACAATATTGGATACGGACTTCGCCTTGTGTGGGAATATTTTTGATAGAGTTTAAACAAAATGTTCTTTTAAAAATAGGTCATGTCAAATCATATAATCAACTAGGAATTATATATATATATATATATATATATATATATATATATATATTAAACAATGAAAGTCATTTTTTGTCATTCATTTTATGATTTCCGATTTTAAAACTGTATCATCTTATCTGCTATCAGCTTATCTGCTATCATCTTATCTGCTATCATCTTATCTGCTATCAGCTTATCTGCTATCAGCTTATCTGCTATCTGCTATCAGCTTATCAGCTCTATATCAGCTCTATACCAGCTCTATACCAGCTCTAAACCAGCTCTTTATCAGCTTATCAGCTCTATACCAGCTCTATATCAGCTCTATACCAGCTCTATATCAGCTCTATATCAGCTCAATATCAGCTTATCAGCTCTATATCAGCTCTATACCAGCTCTATATCAGCTCTATACCAGCTCTATACCAGCTATATATCAGCTATATATCAGCTTATCTGCTATCAGATATCAGGTATCAGATATCAGGTATCAGGTTATCAGATATCAGGTAACAGGTTATCAGCTATCTGCTCTCAAGCTATTACAACTGATTCATCATCTTGATTTACTTGATAGCAGATAGTTGGTAACATACTAAACATTTAGTTACAGCATCTAACATTTTATTGTTTAATAAAAATATTGAACCCCTTTCTATAGCGTCCAGAATCAATATCGTCATCTTCGTTTATACCAAGGAATCCATATTTATCCTTCCAACATTCTGTGAACATTTGACAAAACGATTTAAATGACATATCCCCACCAACATGATCATGATATATATGCTTCATATTCAGTTCATCTTGTTTAAACATAATTATCATGTTAGCATTGTCACGTATTAAATGCTTTGGTATACGTGTATATGTTTGACACAGATAGAAGCTATCAACATTTTTATGCCGACCCATGCAGAAATATGCACGAATATTATTTTGTTTCTCGCAGGCAACATCATCAAAAATCATGATGGAATTTCTTTTGGCCTTGTCCGGTGGTATAACGTGTTCATTCTCAGAAAATGTATAGAACCCCATACCTTTAATTGGTGTTATCAATTGTCTTAAATATTTATATTTAGGCTGATGTAAAGATTTTGAATATAAATATATATTTTCAAATTTTAGACCATTAGGACTTTCTAATAGACCTATCATAACATTGGTCTTTCCGCAATTTGATGGTCCAACAATAAGCGCTCGTATGGTGTTCGGAAGTAGTGAACTGTGTCTTAGTTTTTGATGATTATTTGAAGAAATATCGACATTTCTCACAATTATGTTTTGATGTTGTTTTATTAGACGCATCTTACCAACTGATGACAATCTATATGAAACATATACATTTGTTGATTTACATTAGTCTTTAATGGACTGTGTGAAAGGTTAAAACATTATTCATTATAATATGGTAGTAAACTATAAAAATCAAATCAGTCCTAATCGATTTGTTGTCGGAAGAAGTCTTCTTAATAATATAATAAATTCGTTGTAAGTGGAACTGATATATACCTAATACCTGACATCTGATAGACCTGATAGCTGATAACCTGTTACCTGATACCTGATAACCTGATACCTGATATCTGATACCTGATATCTGATAGCAGATAAGCTGATATATAGCTGATATATAGCTGGTATAGAGCTGGTATAGAGCTGATATAGAGCTGGTATAGAGCTGATATAGAGCTGATAAGCTGATATTGAGCTGATATAGAGCTGATATAGAGCTGGTATAGAGCTGATATAGAGCTGGTATAGAGCTGATAAGCTGATAAAGAGCTGGTTTAGAGCTGGTATAGAGCTGGTATAGAGCTGATATAGAGCTGATAAGCTGATAGCAGATAGCAGATAAGCTGATAGCAGATAAGCTGATAGCAGATAAGATGATAGCAGATAAGATGATAGCAGATAAGCTGATAGCAGATAAGATGATACAGTTTTAAAATCGGAAATCATAAAATGAATGACAAAAAATGACTTTCATTGTTTAATATATATATATATATATATATATATATATATATATATATAATTCCTAGTTGATTATATGATTTGACATGACCTATTTTTAAAAGAACATTTTGTTTAAACTCTATCAAAAATATTCCCACACAAGGCGAAGTCCGTATCCAATATTGTATTAGTAATTTGTTATAGCGTTGAACGCCTGTGTTTAAAATTTGTTAAGGTTCTAATAAATTCGTTGGCAGTGGAACTTCATTTACCAGGCTATCAGTTTTGTGGGCCGGGGCCGAAATTGGAAAAACGTTTAGCAAGAGGTGATAGAGGAATTAATCCTTTGGATTCAGCTTGTAGAGAACACGACATTGCTTACGCAGAAACAAACAGCAGCAACGACGGGCATAGCGGGTGCTTCCGAGAGCGAAGCTTCATTATAGACAGCAGCAACAACGGACACATCGGGTGCTTCCGAGAGCGAAGCTTCATTATAAACAGCAGCAACAACGGACACATCGGGTGCTTCCGAGAGCGAAGCTTCATTATAAACAACAACAACACAGAACCCGAACACAAAAATGATCGTTCGGCTCATTTGAGTACCAGGAGTGCAAACTCAATCAAAGTCAATTCCCTCAAATCCTATGAAAATTTAATTATGGGAATTATCACTTCAGTCCCATTTTCATTAAAATGATGGTAATAAAAATCGTAAAACAATACATAATACAATATGAATGCGTTCCTATATATTGTAGCACAAGGCATCAGCATTTTAATAAGAATATATTGAAGAAGATTTCAAATTCCCTTGAAATCGGTGAAGTTTCCCACAGTTGACAGCCCTGATTATATAGTTAATTTGTGTTCGGAAATTTAGAAACCGCAGAAGGCTAAAATAAATGCCGCTTCTTATATAAAGGGCGAATGAATGTGAAGCTTTTAATAGTCCTGTATCAACTTTCATCGAGGAGCAAAGTGAAGTCTAGAAGCTCAAAAATATTGCAAATTAAAAAACAAAAAAACAATAAATCAAAATGAAAGGATTTATATGTGAAGTGTGTGGATGTGGATTTGCATCGAAATATAATCTAAATCGACATATTTTAAATAAACATAATAAAGTCGATATTGCATGTGAAGTATGCAAACAAACATTTTCGCGAGCTGATGCATTGTCGCATCATTTAAAAGTTTATCTTCATCATCCACAAGATTGTCTGCCATCGTGCAGCAATAATAATAATAATAATAACAATAATGTAAATCAGTTGATTGATTTCAACCGAAAAGTACCTTGTGACAGTTGTGGTGAAAATGTTACATTCAAATCCTGGAACTATCACGTACGCACAAATAAACATAAGAGAAATTGTGCGATTACAAAAGACGAAAACTTTAAAAGTGTTAAATCAGCGTTTAATGAGCGTATTGAAACAGTTATATTTGAAAATAAAGATGGTTTATTAATACCTGAACAATTTTTGCAAAATGCTCAATCAATTATAATAAAAATGTTAAACGACATGCTTGAAAAACATTCAGCATTTAAATATAATATAGAACTGTTTGCTGAATTCATAAAAATGTCCAGTGATGATGAAATAGCTATTGACTTGAAATCATTTCAAACTAAAATGAGTGTAGTTCAAATTGAATCACAAGTGATTTCTAGCTATGAAGATATGTGTACGCAACTCTGTACAAAACTATCTGAATTTCAAGAAAGAGATAGCGGTTGGACATTAATAAGACTCTCTCACCTGGAAATAAACATCAATCAATATAGACCAATAAAAGGATCTACCATATGAAGTATACAAGAAGGAAGCCTGTATAAACATACAAACCAATGATGAATTCTGCTTCAAGTGGGCGATAATAACAGCATTGTATCCAATTCAAATACATCCTGAGAGATGTTCCAACTATCAAATAGCAGCCATTAAGGCCGATTTAATAACCTTACGCAACAATATAGAGCTAAATTTCAAGGATCTGACATTCCTTCTACTAATTAAAGACGCAAAAAAGTATGAGGATCAAAACAGCAGCATCAGCATTAATATATTCGGATTCGATGAAGAGCTCCATAAAGTAGTTGGTCCCTACTATAGCACTGCTGCTGAAAAGGAGCACCACATCAACCTGATGCTAATTCAGAAAGAAAAGCAGTTCCACTATGTTTGAAAATAAAGAAGTTCTCTGAATGATGAAGGACGAGAATAATGGCAATATAATGAGGGAATTCATTGGTCTTCGCTCAAAGATGTATTCTATTGATATGATTAATTGTAAACAAGTAAAGAAAGCAAAAGGAGTTAAAAAAGCTTTATTAAATAACCTTAGTATAGAAGATTATAAAGATTGTTTGTTGAGGAAGAAACAATTCTATGGTAATATGTATATATTTAGATCAAAAGCTCATCAATTGTACACACAAGAGCTCAAAAAAATTAATATTAAGTTGTTCAGATGATAAGAGATGTATTCAAGAAGATGGTGTTAACACATTAGCGTGGGGGACATCATCAAATTAATTGAAAAATAATTTAGATGTTGTTCAAATTGTGTATCCATAAGTTTTTACAATAATGTCTAGATTAAGATGTAAATGCTAATTGCTTTAGGTTAAGCTTTTTCCGTTTGTTATAGTCTATAAGATTTGTAAATCAGCATACTGAAATGAATAAATAATCATTTTTTTATCAATCTTTTGTTATTTTATTTAAATAAAATATTGTTAGTATAAATTCCTGTAGATTGCAGTTACTATCAATTGATATGGTGAACGCATTATGTGAAAGAATAGCGTGCCAGATAGCAAATGTTGACTATTCACTTTGTTTTGGAGAAGACTGAGACAAGTTTCAGCTAAAATATCTCAAGTCTGCACTTTGTCTGCTGCAAGCTTAAATATGAAATATATAGGATTGTATTTGTATCCTTCATTTCTTTCTTCATTTTAATAATATTTGTTTATAAAAGTTCAAGATTGAAATAAGCTATATTCAACTTGTTGTTAATTCTTAGCTGTGTTCCTGCTCATAAAAATCATTAATTATATTCACACGCTAATGCATCATATACTACTATCGCCAACGAATCTTTAATGTAAACAAACAATATTCACACGCTAATGTATCATATACTACTATCGCCAACGAATCTTTAATGTAAACAAACAAAATTGATCTTCCTCTTAAAAATTCTAAGTCATACGCATCATACTGCACCCATTATCGCTCTATGGATGGTTAGCAAGAATCAACATGCTGTTAATTCTTAGCTGTGCTCCTGCTCTATTTCACAACAAACACATTGTTATGGTCAACGTTATAGCCGCTCTCGCGCTTGCCCCCGCGCTTAGGTTCTCGATCCCATATACATACATACATATATACCTATATACATACATACATACATATATACATACACATATATACATACATACATACATATATATATACATACATACATACATATATTTATTCAAATTACATCTAATTGTGAAATTCGAATTGCGAATTCAAATTTTAAAACAGGGTTGCATTTCCACTGAGACGTCATTTCCACTGATGACGTCATTTTCACAGGGTTGCATTTTCACTGATGCCGTCTGTATTCAGGAAGATGGTGTTAACACATTAGCGTGGGGACATTATCAAATTAATTGAAAAATAATTTAGATGTTGTTCAAATTGTGTATCCATAAGTTTTTACAATAATGTCTAGATTAAGATGTAAATGTTAATTGCTTTAGGTTAAGCTTTTTCCGTTTGTTATAGTCTATAAGATTTGTAAATCAGTATACTGAAATGAATAAATAATCATTTTTTTATCAATCTTTTGTTATTTTATTTAAATAAAATATTGTTAGTATAAATTCCTGTAGATTGCAGTTACTATCAATTGATATGGTGAACGCATTATGTGAAAGAATAGCGTGCCAGATAGCAAATGTTGACTATTCACTTTGTTTTGGAGAAGACTGAGACAAGTTTCAGCTAAAATATCTCAAGTCTGCACTTTGTCTGCTGCAAGCTTAAATATGAAATATATAGGATTGTATTTGTATCCTTCATTTCTTTCTTCATTTTCATAATATTTGTTTATAAAAGTTCAAGATTGAAATAAGCTATAACTACGGTGACCATATTTTTTTAATGAAAATAGAGAACACACCCACCAATACCTTTTTTCTAAAAATTTAAAAAATGACAAATGACCGTTTTAAAAATGTATTTTTGATTCAAACATATGAGATCGTGTTGTAAAATAACTTAAATTTATAATAAACAAGTAAGGAAGAATCAGTCGGGTTTCACCGACAGAGTAATACCCTACACCAAGTTCCCAAGTGGGGTGATAATCCAATGAAAAAGTGGGTGCATTTAATTTACCGCCTACATAGTGGGCGGGTCACGCCCATTTTTGGAGAATTAAAAGGTATTCTTACTAGAAATGAAGTGACCAAATATGGACGCTCTGGTGTATATCTTACTGAAGTTATGAGGATTTTTAGCTTACCGACTATATAGAGGGCGGACCACGCCCATTTTTTCGTGGGACATAGAATACCAAACCCTTAACTTGAATATCAAGTTTAATTGTTTTCCATGAGTAATTAGACAATATATATGTAGCTATTTTACCGAAAAAAAAAATCCGGGGTATTGGGACTTACAGGCCTATAGTAGGCGTGTTCTTTAACCGATTTGCCTAATCTCGGAACTTGAAGTAGTGGAAGGTTCACTGCGACTGTGTGCCAAATTTGGTATAAATCGGACAACTCCTTCTTTCTCTCCTGCGCCAACACACAGACGGACAGACAGACAGACAGACAGACAGACAGACAGACAGACAGACGGACAGACGGACAACCGGAAATCAACACAGAAAGTGTTTCTAAGCATTTCTATATACTTATGTCTATACCTAGGACGTCTTCTTTAATGCGTAACAATTTTCGCACAAAGTTATTATACCCTATTACTATAGGTATAGGGTATAAAAACACACAGTTTACCCAGTAAACTGTATACAGGGTGGTACTGGGTAATGGGTTCAAAATGGACCCTATATCAAGGCAAGCTTTTTTTCAGGTTTGAATCAAGGAACTACAGGATCAGCATCCTTAATGGCAATCACCCTATATAACATAAATTCATAATATAACATACAAAACGTTTTAGTTCTAATTGCATTTTTTATTAAATTGTGGTTTTCTCTAAGTACACCTTAAATTCGAAGCAAGAAAGTGCATAATTGTATTTTGTAATTAAAATCGATTTAATTGTGTTAATATTCAATTGCTATTTTTCCGCAGTCCAAATGTTGTTCATAAGAGAGAAAACCCTTTCTGTAGGAGCATTTGACCCTGATAAGCAAAGACTGAATTTCACAATTTTTACAAAGTTTTTTATAAGGTATACTTTTTTTGTCAAAATAATTAAAAATCTCTACCCATCTTTCTTCGACTGTCGACTGACTTTCTAATCACATTTCGATCTTGCCTAAAGTCACATACTTTTTAACGTATGCTATTTCGTCAAATAGTTCGCTGTCATCAATAGTTAAATCTCTAAATCATTTTCACAAATAAGCAATAAACTTTTTTCTACTTCGTCCTAGGAAAGAGTTTCAAGAAGAAGCATCCATTTTGGTTTAATTCTTTAATGATATGCTTAATTCGATAATGCTCGTAATTCAAGGTTGATATTTATTTTTTATACGATAATAATTCGTTTTGTATTAAATATAGAACAAATATAGAACACAATTTTAAAATAGAGAACATTTCCATGTTTTTTATAACAAAATATATCATATAGACATCGGATTGAAATAGAGTACTGTTCTATATAATATAGTACGGTTGGTCCCCGTAGTTATACAGCACACATTATCGCTCTATGGATGGTTAGCAAGAATCAACATGCTGTTAATTCTTAGCTGTGCTGCTGCAAGTGGCTCATAAATTCACACACACACACACACATTGTTATGGTCAACGTTAGAGCCGCTCTCGCGCTTGCCCCGCGCTTAGGTTCTCGATCCCATATACATACATACACACATACATATACACATATACATACATACATATACATACATACATACATATATACATACATATACATACGTACATACATATATACATACACATATATACATACATACATACATATATATATACATACATACATACATATATTTATTCAAATTACATCTAATTGTGAAATTCGGATTGCGAAATTCTAATTTTATCATATTGTTTACATTATCACTGATGACGTCATCATATTGTTTACATTATCACTGATGACGTCATATGGTGAGGAGAACGATGACGTCATTGAGGAATTGGGAGCAAAAAATTTGCTCCACACATACAAATTTTCACTGGTGACGTCACATTTTTGCTCCACCGTACTGAAAAAACTGCTCAAAATTGCTCCTGTCCCAGAACCATCATATTTACACTACTCACGACCTTTAGTTCCAAAGCTAATAGAGATCAAAAATTTTGTTTGTATGGGGGGTGCCACGCCCCCTTATCCAGTGCCCGTATTATTTCATCAGTAGAAGGATATGAATATGTAGTAAGTTCCTACCGAGTTTCATTGATGTGTGTTGTGTAGTTCTAGTTATACACAAATCTGGAGTTGATAAAAAAAAGTGCCACGCCCCGTATCCTACGCCCATAAAATTTATTGATTCATGTATTGTCAGCATGTTTACGCATGTATGCAAAGTTTCAGATCTCTAAGTAGTCGGGAAGTGGGTGAAAAATTGATTACCAGATTTGACGACCCACATACCGCTGACTGACATACCGGATGTGAACCTAATATAAAGCTTATAAAAAAGCGGATTATTATTGCCAAAATTAGGGCCAGTTTCACAGTGGATGTTTAAATCTAATTTGCGAATTGAGTTTAAATCTAGTTTAACTTTTCTTGAGTTTCACAGTGCATTTATTTAAATACGGAATAATGAATGGCAACTTCGAATATTTGACAGTTGAAGGTTGGCCCAACTTGCTAAAAACATATGTTCAATTGTTCATTTATGGAGGCAGCGCGAACTCAAAATTTTTCGTCGGCCGAAAGAAGTGAATTATTGGATATTGTGCAAAGAATCCACAGTTTATATTATTTATAATACTACGGGATCATTTATATGTGCTATACCATGCAGTTTTATGTTTAATTTGATCTCTTATAAATTGCAAAATTGTCGACGCAGCTTGCTTGCTCATCCGAAATCAGCTGTTTATTTGTTTTCGATTGCAACTCTGTGCCGTACTTAAATATCCACAATCGGCTATTTAAATCGGGTTTAACTTCCAACTGTGAAACTAAAATTCCCTATTTAAACTGCAATCAGAGTTTAAATATCCACTGTGAAACTGGCCCTTAGTCCATAAAAGTAGACCAAAATAAATATATTTAAAAATTAACATAATTCTGTGTCATAGATTTTATAAAGAATGTACAATTTTAACTCAAAAGCAAAATGAACAGCGTGCCTACTTTATGCACGAAACTATACGGCAGCACTAACAAAAACAGAAATCTGCGAACGAGCGACAGTTGCAATATGTTTTACGTTTTTCACTAAACGGCCCAATTTTTGCCTTTACGATTAATTACGATACGTCATCACTAACTGAGCCTTGAGCCTATACTCTCGCGTAAAGCTTGACTTGAGTTAATTTTTATCCACGGTACAATTTCAGTATGAAGAAAAAAATGATGAAATTCTGTCCGAAGTACGGAGAATTTGTTCCGAAGATGTATACCACATTCACTTCCAATTGAACTTTACGTTGGGAGGATGCTTATAAATATGTTTGCTCTAAATGCAGCATGTAACGTCATGAGAGTTGCTCCACTTTAAGGCTTCACTTCATTGCGCTTTCACAGAAACACACTTTTCAAGCCAAATGTGGAAAGGGTCCTGGCATATACGGTTTGTTTGCCTATTGAATCGTTTTCTGCCTAAGAGTACCTATGCAAATTAAATACCTTTGAAGAGGCCTTTTAAGGACAGCACAGTAAGCTCTTTGCACGAGGCGCCTTACGGCACATACCTATATGAATATGTCAACAAAGGCGGCAACAATGGCATGAATAGAAAGTTCCATATTTCGAAAAATGTCACACACATGACGAAAGGAGAACATCGTCAGCATACATATTGAGCTCATAACAAAATGTTAGAAAAGTAGTTATGTACAATATTTTTCTAAAGCTGTCAATGTTTTTTTTTACAAGCATAGCTCCAAAAAATTTTGTCTTGGATACGAGATATTCCAGATGCAAAAAATAAGTAATTTTTTATACACATAATCACGAGAGATTGATTATGTAATAATACTTTTAGCTAAAAGTAAAATAAAGATAGCTTGAAATTCAATTGGTTTGTTAAAGATGCAAATGAAGGAATTATGCAGCATAATTTGAGCAATTTCGCAGTCGCACTGAAAAGATATTGCAGAGCATTTTCATTTAATTAAGTAATCTCCACATTTCTTCCTGTTCAATTGCAAAAACGTAAATTCAGTTTTAAAAGTATAACTTTAAAATGCACACAACTCATCTGAACCTTTCAATCAAATCCGAATGG
This sequence comes from Neria commutata, assembly GCA_963457695.1. NCBI lineage: Eukaryota > Metazoa > Arthropoda > Insecta > Diptera > Micropezidae > Neria > Neria commutata. Next base: position 21,877,507 of record OY735247.1, on the reverse strand, counting down.
GAATTGTGAAAATTACAAGAATACACTCTGGGAATCGCAAGCGCTGCCGCCCAGAACAGACTACTTTAAATAAATTGTTCTGTTGTTAGATTGAATTCGGTTGGTCAGGTCTTTAACCTGAGAACTTTCACATCAAAGATCGTACACATATGAACTTAATCTGTCGATGGCATAAGTCTTTTGTCGTAACCGATTTCATATAACGATTACCTACTTAAGTAAATTAACTGTGCTTTTTAGATTACTTCCAAATAAGTTTTATATAGTTTGCAATAATAGATTTTCTTTTCAATGTTTACTAAAATACATAAATATGCTTGAAGTGTATGAACATTTTTCAGCGAGAGTATCTGCGTTCCTTTATGGGCGGGCCATATAGCGACACTTGTGCTCATTTGAAGCAGAAGAAACGCTTCGTAGCTTGCGGTCTATGTTGTGCAGCTCCATTTCGAAAGGATTATGAAGGACTGGCTGGCGCTGGTCTGGTCTGGTCTGGTCTGGTCTAGTGTGCTTCGAGGAGGCATTCGTCTCAGGGCACAGGTTTTTACCTTTGCGCATTTTTCATGCGACCCATTGTTGTTGGTCGCTTCAAGTGTTGCTGTTTCGACTGCTGCGTGCCTGCGAGTGTTCTTCATGGAGCAGTCTGTGGTGGGTGGTGCTGTCTGGAGTGCACGGCCGCGCAAGCCAGCCAAGGAAGACGCATAAGGAACAAGCGCACGGCATAATGCATTCGCGAAGAGTGAGGTGGGAGTGCTCGCCGTGGCATCGTCGTTAATTGCGGCAAGAGGATTCGACATGTACGGCTGAGCGCGCGCATTCGCGTCGCCCCGGCACCCGCCCCGGCGTTTAAACTTGAGGCGCGCCGAGAAGTGTTGCGTGGAGCCTTTGTGAAGTGACTCTCTGCGGCGGAATGCCTCGCCTTTTTGCGTGATTTTAATTCTATGCCTGCAACTTTGAGTCCTCTTTGTAATGCGCGTTACACTCTTCACACGCTACACTTTAATATGCAGGTCAGTTTGTTTGTGTCACTCACAATCGGTGCCGCATCTCTTTGAGCTGGAACAGTGGTTACACTGCAGCACTGCTTCTGTCCGAAGTCTGCTTTTGTGTGTCCGCATTTAAGCCACTTTTGAAGCTACAATGCCGGCAGTAGCGCACTTCCCATTTCCATAATGATCATGCGGCTTTGTATACCTTCGCCAGTTTATGTTCTTTTTAAGTAGTGGGCCCTCTTAACCCTTTCATGCCCGAATTAAATTGGGCGGAATTAAAAATTCTTTGAGGTCAGATATGTGGTAATATTGACTCAAATATGAACTGACAAAAATTTCAAAGTCCTTGGTGTCCTGGTTCGTAAGTTACAGGATGTTGCCTATAGGCAAAATTGGGCAGTGGTGGTGAATTTGGAAAACCATATAAATTCTTTTTTTATGAATTTTTTATTGAAATTTAAGTATGAAAAGACACAAAACCATTTTTTTGTAGATTGGAGCACAATTAAAAAATTCATTTGTTGCATTTAGAGCGTGGAAAACCAGTTTGGCATAGCTTGCATCTGCTTTTTGCTCCCCATCGTACCCACTGACCGAGATATTCAGATCGTATGGATTTTATAGGTTCTGCAGCATGTGCTCTTTGACAGGAGCTTAACTCAGAGGCCATCGGAAGATCTAGGGATCATGGAGGCGGTGATAAAGATCCTGGTTATGAAGGATTTGACATCATATCTGTAAGGAGTGATTTTGGTCGACCTCCTTCCCTTGATAAAACTACTGTTAGAGTTGCGTTCAAAAGCTCGTTAGCAAGCAATATCCAACTGGAATCATATTAATGGAATATGCTTCACTTCGCCGTCTTTATATTTGAGGTCTCTGTGATAAACCAGCCATCTATCAACTACAGATGAATTCATACACCAGAATACTATGAGCATATAACATTTATTTAAGCTTTGGTTTATTTTGTATAATTCTAGCAGCATGTCAGCAAGAACGCCGTTCCATTAGTTTACATCGCATACAAGTTTGTTTAGTCATAAATCTTCTTCCAGACTCCATCTTCAAAGAACTGGGTGAAATATTCGATTGATTGTTTCACCTCATTGCTGCGCAGTCCGCTTTTCCAACTGGTATTACATTCCATTACCTCTGCACAAAAGAACTTCAAACATTGCAAATACATTTTCTCTATCACCTCCTGTACAACTTTTCATTCTAAATTTGTTTTCAGTCATTTTCTTTGCTAATTAGTTCCTCATTTAGATAAATTTGCATATTTCCGCCCTTATCAACCATATTTCTCATTTTTCTTCGATGGAGTTTTCGAAGTTTACTGCTCTTCTTCTTTATTTTCCTCATCCGCAAATCATCCCAGTTAAAGTGTAAATTTGTTTCCAATTTCTGTCGGCTTAGACCTCTTAAACGCATCGAAATATGAATATACATAATGAAATCTACATTGCTCGGAAATTACCACAGTTGACCAATGTTGCCTATAGGCAACTGCAATTTTACAAAAATATTACAAGCAAACTAAACACTTTTCTCATGATTAGTTTTCCTTAAATAACTCTTTTACCTTTATTTATTTATAGTGTTTACTTGGTTTTACAATAAAACAATTATTTTAATGTTTTTAAACACTTTTTGTATAAACACTTTTTTTGCGAAACGATCTTGACAATTTCTCGTTGCGGAGATCGGCTACTGAATGAACATGTGCACAGTTTGCAGTAGAACAAGTAGCTGTAAGCTTGCACAATACATGAAGCTACATTATGCAAAAAACCGCATGTCAAAAAAATTTAAATAGCGGGACTTAGAAGCCAATAAGTAAAATGTTGCCTGTAGGCAACATTGGGCATGAAGGGGTTAAGGAACTTATTATGTCGCTCTTAGCTCTTTTGATTACATTTCAGCGTCTTTACGTCGTCGTCGTCGTCGTCGTCGTCGTCGTCGCTGGTGTCGTGGTCGACGAAGGACCCAAGCGAATTGCTTTCGTTTGTTTAGACGTACTTGATGTAAATAATATAAAGCCTCCGTCGTGCTGAGCGTAATGCCTTTTTCAAGCACGTGCACTTACACTTCTTCTCTGCCCACATTCTTCCATTTTGTGATTCTAAATAATCAAACAAAAACGCACAAGTGGTCCTTAATTATTTTGAGTTGTTTGGTGCCGCGGTTCAGCGAATCGCAACTTCGCCTCAAGATGCTAGTTACTAGCGAAAGCTACTAGAGTGACTTCAGACGAATCGCTTTCAAATTCCGCTGCATATAATACATATGTACACTAAGAGAAAAATCGCGATCTAAAATAAAGTACAGTCGTACTTATTTTGAAATTGTCCCATTCGTAAGCGGGAGATTTCAAAATAAAATCGCTGAGGGTTAAATCAAGAATAAATATCTTTAAAAAAAATTTAAAATCTTAAATTGAGAGTAAAACTCTTAAAATAAGAATTGAAAATCTTATTTTAAAATTCTACAGTTTTGTATTAAAATTACATTCTTATATTGAGATTGAAGTAAACTTGAAACAAGATTTTAATTTCATAACAAGCCGAAGCGATTTTAAATCAGATTTACTCTTTCTATTTATTCTGTGCGCACACGATTTTGCAAAAAGTTTAAGTGTTAAAGTGTTAAAAGAATAAAATAATTCGCGTACTGGACGTACTGGAAGATGTTCAAATTGAAAGAAACGGTAGGTACAGTGTTATCGTGATTAGATGGAGTTCAAGTAAATAAATTAAAATTTGTTTTCTTAATTCGGAATTTACTCGGATCGAGGACTCGCTGAAAAGTATCAGACCCCACAAAGAACATATCTCGGGTCGTCATTCTGTCTATTTGTGGAGAGTTTATAGACAAGGTAAGAATTTCCTAAATTTAGACCTAAGTATTAAAAGAATATTATAATAATTTATTGTAATATTTATTGTTTAATTTGTTTAAAAATTGCAGATAATAATCTCTCGGAGAAGCATTTGATTTTTACAACAGCTGTTTTCAAACGCGAAATCGCCGACAAGCAAATGTATAAATAGAATTAGATTTTTTTAAATATTCATTTCTTTTTAGACGCCCAGGGTTATATATTAACCATAGTATTGCTGTTTTACCATCTTCAACAAGATTTAAAAATTATGCAGGGAAACTCAACAAAAATACAACAATAGTGGATGCGCAAGAAATCTTCGTTCCAGTTCAAGGAAATGGTAATACATACCTCAAAAACTCAGAAGTATTATCTGAAGTTTCCCTTAAAGGTACTCTTTATAAAAGTAACTCTTCATTTACCTATTACTACTTCGTTAACGTTTCGGCTTGATTTTGAACGGTTTTTCTTGAATTTAGAACGTTTTTTCCCTGAGTGTATGTATATTAATAGGAAAGGTATTTTCCGGGGTTGCATTGCTCAGTGTAGTGTTTGGGATCCTGGTCCAATTGTCCAATATATCCAGAGAAAACAAGTAACGCGTACTTCCACGTCTTCAATTAGCAAGAAGGAAATAAGTATCTTAAAAATACGTAAAAAGTTTTTGAGGCTCCATGTCAAACAAGCAAAAAAAATCAACTGTTCCGCTCAGTCAAAAAACTTAAAGTGATTTTAACTTTTGAATTTCAGATGAGCAGAACATCCGGATTCATTTCAACCATCGACCAACTTTTTCGCAGTTTCTATAGATAGCTGTAAAGTCGGTTTAACTTAATTAATTTCGTAATGATTGTTTTATTTATAATAAAAATTTCAAGGTACAGGAGTTTTCATATTTCTTCAACAAAATAAACAAAGGCTCCGAAAAATCGGACTTCCACTTGCCTTGCTATAATCGTACATTATACTAATGCATACGTATGGCGCCGGAATGGTTCAGTGGAAAAGTGTTTGATCGCTGATGCGTGAGGCCTGGGTTCGAATCTTTGTCGGCCTCATAGATTCAAATAAAAAGAGGATTTGTTTTCCAAATTGTTTCTCTGCGCGGCGCCACTTCTTGTGTCGCATTGGCAACGCTTCGAGTGTATACTTTGCCTAGAAATGCTTCTCAATTCGTTCGGATCCAGCTATTTGTAGGTCCCGTTAATTTGTGCAAAATACAATATTATAAGCATGCACAAGTTAATGCGAGAAAGCTAGGCCTAAGCCCACACGGGCTTTTATGCCAATCAATTAATTAATTATTATACAAATTGTCGCTTTATACAAGAATGTAGAAATCTAAGTTGGAGTGGACCTTATCAGCTGCCATACCTCCATTTAGTTGTCTGCACACTTGACGCGCAGACATTACTTTTAGTTTCCTGTACAGGTGTTTTTATTACATCACATCCCCTTGCCTCCCGACTTGTCTTCAAATTCTCTATAAAAACTCATTGATTGCTTCGTACAAGGGCGAAGCTTATGAAAATGATATAAATTATGTTACAAACGTGAGAGGTCATTCCTACGCTTCAACGAATGCTCAAAATTCCATGCTGAATCGTTTTTAATATTTCGAGAGTATTGTACAATAATAATGAAAATAATTTTAATAAAATCAATAACGTTAAAATTTAAATTCCAAGCAGATCGGCGCGATGAATGTTTAACAGAACAACGCAGAGCAGCAATAACACCAGCCACAAATGGAAACGGAACATGAATTCCAAAATCGCGCCAACCTTAACGTCTTCAAAATTGAACGGACGATGCCGGTGGCAGCAGCGCGATGAATCTACGAAAATTGAGATGGCAGAGAAACAATGAATTGATATAAAAATAAAAACGAATCGAAGCAAAGCAACGCAAAAGAAATTCACATTTTATTAATTTGAATGCAAAACCACAGCGACAAATTAAAACGTCCAAACGCAGAGACAGCGGTCAGTTTTGTGGCAGTGCCATCTTTGTTGTTGTTGGTGGCGGCAGTGGTGTTGGCAGTGTAACTGAAAACCCCAAGAATGCGCTGGCAACCAACCGTTGAGGACTCTGATGACGCTGTTGGTTATTAATCGCCACAAGAATGTTGTGCCTTATTGATTTCAATCAATTATTTCATCGTTGTTGGTTGCCCGTTGTGCCTGATCGGCATACGTAAAGGGGTTGCCGCAGAACGCTGGCGACGGCTAACAGGAAATGGCACACTAATGCAAGGCATATTGGGGTCAACCGGCCGCCGACAATTCCAAAAGCAGCAATAGCAAAGACAACAACAACAATACGAACAACAGCAGTTAGAACGAGTACCTCGAAGTTGGTAATTTATGCGCTCTATGTGCATGATTCCCTCGATTGTCGTTATTGCTTGAATGGAGCAATTCTTATGCGACACTCAGATAGTTTATGCGGCATGCTTGAAAAAGATAGCAAAATAGTGAACAGGGCTCGTTTGTAGCCATGGAAAAGTCAGAAGCTATCACTGTCCAAAAATGGACGCGAAAGTGTTTTGGGTGCGCTTCAAAGCTTCCGAAAGGGGAACTCCCTTCTGAGCCATAAACAAACGGTACAGTTGGGCAGGCGGACCCTGCATAAATTGAGTTTTCCGATTGGCCCACAAAATGCGCTGCTCGGAATGCGCTGGCTGCCAGTTTCGGACTTGGGTTTGAGAAATTCGAATTGAATGTAAAGTGTAAAATGGTTCCATGACGAACATGAGAGACTAGAGTATGGTGAATTGTGAAGTGGTGGCAGATCTTTTATAGAAACCGTTTTCGAAATTTAAAACATGAAAAATATTATAGTATTGCCACGTTGTTAGATGAGATCGTTTAAAAGCAATTTGAAGTAATATACAAACTTTCTCACATAGGCTATTCCTTATTTTGTTGCGAAAGTCCGAAATCATTTCAGTTAGTCCTTTCTAGGTTTCTTTTTTCAGGCTGAAACGTTCAGAACGTGTTCCGGCTTTTTTCGGATAGGTTAGGAAATCTTTAATCTATTCTAGCTTAGTAGATGATGCGATGTACCAACGATGTATTTTGCCACGAGAAGTTGCAGAATCTGCTAAATATTTCAACAATTTTAGGAAAAAAATCGAAACTGAAAGCACAAGAAAAATGTTATGCGTTGTCTTTGCTTTCTATCGCAAATTGTTTTGCAAGAGACATACATATTTTCAAAAACTTAATCTGTTTACGTTTGATTTTTGAAAACACTTCTAAAAACCGAACGTCATCGCTCATCGAGCTAAACAAAATTTCATGATTTCAGTACTCATTGAAAACTTATATTTCAATCTTAAATCAGACAAAGAACGATTTTTTTAATTGTACAAAATTAACTGCTTTTTTGGAAAATTTTGTTCCTTCTCTGCGAATGTGGTGGCTACATAAATGCATTTCACACTGCATTCTAGATTCAAGAGAATAGCCTTAGTGATATTGTGCAGTTTTAACAAATAAAATTATATCAAACTCGGCTTTTCTTTAAAAGTAGTAGATGATTTTTTAAATTCATTGTGATTTTGATATTCTATTTAATACATTTCGTATCCGTTTTGATTTCCAATTTCGAATTCAATTTAGAAGAACATTCTGTGCACTATGATTCGTGCTAACGACTTAATTCAAACGAATCGATTGAGACGAAAGAAATCTTGTGTCATTTTAAAGGCTATAATTCTACATAAAAAACTGCAAAAGTTCTGGGCGAAAACAAATTTGTGTGAGAGCTGATCAAAGGGAAAAATTTTAGAACATTTAGATTATAGTATTTTAGTCTGTTGAATAAAAATGATCTGAAAATAAGATTTTAGCAGCAACCTTCCGAAAGCTCTAACATCCTGTCTACAATTTTGAAGCATTATTGGAAAAAAGAATATTTTAAATCGATGAATCTTAGTAGAAAATTATGTAAAAATATATTGGTTTTTTTTAGAGTAAATTTTTAGTACGTAACTTTCTTTTGGGGGAAAATGCAAAAAGTGAACAACTGAAAATGGGTCTAAGTACATAAACTTTTGTTTAATCCTAAAAAAATGCAATCATGCAGACAACTGAAAAACAGTAACAAAAGTAGAGAATTCCATAAAAAATTTTAATATTTTTAAATTGCCAATATCAAAATGATTAAAGTTCCGTGAAACAGAAATGGCTCATTCTTCTGTTAAAACTTTCCCAGTATGAAAGGAGCAGTTTTAGTTTAAGCGAAGCCAAAACAATTTGATTAAAACTGATTTAATGTGAACGACTTAAAATTTACTAGCATACGAAATTTTGTCGAAATCGGAGCATTACTTTGATTCTTTTTGTCTCTTCTATGGGTGGGATCGAACCACTGTGCGGTTTGGCTGTTTTCGATTCAAATATTTGTCGAACTTACAACTTAATGCATTTTACTTAGTAAATGGCAATTTACACGGAACATTTTCTTTCGTGAAAGTCAAATTAACAAAATTATCAAATTGCTTTCGCTCTCACAGTATTTTTGATATTTGCAGCAACAACAGCAATATAAAGGAGACAGCATTTCTCAAAGATATCTTTCTGAACGTATACGGAAAGAGCAAAAGAAAAGAAAGAAAAATTTTCGCAGAATTATTCTCGTTTGTAACTTAGAAAAAACAATTTTGATATTAGCAGATCTTTCAGCTGTGTACGATAAATATTTGAAACACAATAGGGATATTCATTCAAATGTTCACAAGCCTGATAACTTGATAACTTTATCACCTCATAAACATCTGCACAAATGTGATAAGTTAAGATGATTTCGCTGTGCAAACGATGTTTGTGAACATAAACGGCAACGAATGCAACTCTGCCAAGCATTCCCCTTGCCCGTCTGTCTTTGGATTGGTTTAGGATGTTTTCCCGTCTAACCATAAAATTTTCGACAGTTTTTCAGGTGCGTTCATGCAACACACTTCTTGCATGTATAAATTTGCGCAATGTGCAAACTTATATGCTTAAATGAATACCCTTCATGTTTCGTGCATAAGAATGCTTTTTTAATCGTTTTACACAAAAAATTAAACAGATCGTGTAAAGAAATTATATAGCAAAATTTTTATTTGTACGCAAAACATTTATAATTTATCACGGGAAATTCTGCTGCATTTTATTTCAAGATTATATTCTTTTTTTCTGTTTTGGTAAATTTTTTAATGGCTGAAGGCAACGCATTTTTATAAAAAATTTCAATATTTAGCACTTGCTTTCAATATTAAGTGTATGTATGTTTTGTAGAACAACAATTTACACTTACAATTCATGATTCAGAGTCTGCAAATATTTATTAAAATTTCATGGCCCAATTCGATTCTGACTGATTAACACTTGAGACGGTGTATTTCGTAAGATTTTGCGTGCGAAAGTGAGATCGACACAAATACACTAATTGAAATGACAACAAAAACCGTTATGTCGTATGCAAATATAGCTTGACTCACAATCTGATTCACATTCAGACACTTTCGCAAACTTGCGAAACAATTTACGCACTTTTCACTTGCTTTTATTGTTGTTGTTATTGGTTTATTAATTAGCAAGTTGTTGGTATCGTTTGGAAATGAATGAGGACACTTTTGCACTGGAGTCAACTTGCGATTCCGGCCGGATTCTGCACGCACTTCAGCATTACTTAGCGCTGTGGAAAAGAACACGCCTGACTCTGGAGCCGCAGCAAAGGCAGCAGACACTGAATATGACCACAGGCCGACGGCTGAACGGATCGAACGGGTCGTAGCTGTTGTCGCTTCGAGTATACGAAAAGAATTAAACTGAAGAACGCCGTAAGCGGCAGTGAACAGCGCAGGCAGAAAAGCCAACCGACCGGACGAAATGGAAGAAGAATTCGAAGTGAGGCCGAGAATGAGGCGCTGACGGCTGCAATCGACGGAGCGCGCAGAATTGTCATCGCTGTCGTTTTCGTTTCGTTTCGTTTCGTTGGCGGGCACGGTGGGGGCACGCATGCGCCTGCGCAGTGTGGCGCGCTCTTAACAGTGGCTGTTAACTGGGCCCAGCGTCGCAACGGCTCTGCTAACTGACAGCAGACAAACCGGTCCTCGACGTTGCTCTGCCGTGTTGCGGCGGGCGTTCGCATTTTCAGCTTCTTAGCCATTCTTCTTGCTTTGCTGTGTGCCTGAGTTACTGTCTGTTTTGTTTTGGCTCTGATTTCGCAGTTAAAGGTTTCATTGCTCTCTTCGCAGCGCGATTGCTCTGATGTGAGATAACGTGTCAGCTAACGATTTTCTTTGAATCGCATTTTTGTGGTTCTTCGATGAATTTTGAAAATCGAATGGAATTACATTTCGATTTTTGCTGCTAACGTACTATCTTTATCACAATTGATTGTTGATTGTCGATTGCAAATTGGAAACTAGCCGTTGTTTCAATTTTTTGTTCGGCGAACCAGATTGGAGGGGTGGTTAACCCTTGTTTGTGTATAGAATGTTGTGTTTTGAGGCGAAAGTTTGGGAACGTTGAATTTTGTGGTATAGGTAAATGGCGTTCTTCAAGAAGATGATAATCTACACATTTTACAAAGATGATTGAATTTGTCCGTTTTTTTCCAACAACATTGCTATGCACTTTGTAAAGAATATTCTGATTCGGTGGCCAACCGCAGCCAGTTTCGTTGTATGGATATGTATTGTGATGTTGAACTCAATTTTTTTGATTTTCTAAGAGATGTCGTGCTTAGTATCGAAGTCAACGATAGTTAGTCAACGCATAGTGCAAACGATTCAAGTAAAATTTTATTTTCATGCTTGTTTTAGTATCCGTATAAACTGAAGCTTCATAATAAAAATGAACACATATTTTTTTAACATTGCTGAGCTCGAAATACAGCTTAATCAGTAAAGGAAAAATTACTTTTTATCTCTGTAGGATCAAGACGGTCTGGTCGGGGTTTCAAGCCAACGTTAAGTTACTTCCTCGCTGAATGCTACGCCAACATCGTAATATAGCTTGGTTTATTTCAGTGAAAATTTTTAAAGGACGATAGTCGATAAACATTTATAGCTAGTGAACTCGTCGGTAGTTCTTGGACAGTGAATTGTCTTTTTTAAATGTTGTTAAAGAAGAGGTGCTCTTGCACCTTGTGAGCGCATAATCTGTTTGTACAGGTGTTCAAAAAGCCCAAAAAGAGCCGCGATAGATTTAGGGAGAAGAATAACGAAATTGCAAGGAACGAAATCTTATGGTTTCCTAAATTTTCTAGACGTTATTTTCTAAATTTCTTTACTTAACTGTTTTTTCAGTACAATGCACAATTTTTGACTTAAAAATCTTGATATAGAAATTTGTAAAAAGTTCTTTTCATAAAACATAAAAAGAAAACAAAATTATTTTAAGATATTAGATTAAGCTAAATATTTTTACTCAACATACCAGAATTCCAAAACCATGTGTTACAATTTTAGTGTAAGAGGATTTGGTCGATATTGAGAAACTCTTGCCGCCATACCATTTATTTTCTCGCCAAGATTTTTTGAGTATTCTTTTAAGCATTAAATTTGATTGGTTTTGACTCTACGGATTTTAAAATTTTTTCAACGGACAAAACGAGTATCATTTATGTACTTTAAATAAGGATGAGTCTTCTCGAAATGTCACTTTCGACAAGTGCAGGCCCCACTTACAACTTCGAAAAATCGCAAAAATTTTGGCTGTGGAAAGTTTCCGTCTTTGTCTTTTGCTCTTTATGTAGGCGTTTATACGTAGAAGGAATTCTTTGAATAGTTTTGTCTCGTTTTTGTCTCTCCTTGATGTTGTGTTTGCAAAAGTCACGAATTTCTTAGAGCGAAAACTAGGAAAGAAACCAAAATGAGAATCTTCTTTTGTTTTTCCTCTCTTGCCTTTGAACTCGACTTTCGGGAAAGAAAACTTGCGGTGTGTAAATCGGGACTCGCATGTAACGTTTACTGGCATGGAAATCATAAAGGCAGACCCACATATCAGAAGCTTCCAATGAGTGGTATCTACGTTGTTGGCATTTTTATTTATTTATTGTAGACATAACTGTATTTCGCATCGCTCGCTTTGAGAACTCTTGTAGAATTCGCGCCTGCTCGTGATTTATGACAATGGTAAAAATATATAAAAAAAAGCCAGTGAGGCAATATTAGCTACCGACGTCGATATTCTATAAGAAACAGTCCCGAACAGTCTTCAGGCAAACGCATAAAATCAGGAAATTCACATTTGCAAGAGCTTGTCTATCAGAAATGATATATCAGCCGATGTGACGCCAACAATGGGCAGAATATGTACTAAAAAGATTTATGTTAGTGCATGTGACGAATTATTGTTGAATTCGGATAGCGCTGCGGCTTGCAGTGTTCCTCTGGAGTTCCCAAGCATTGCGCTGGAATGCGGTCTGCTATGAAGATACAAATTTATTGCGAAAAGGGAATTTCGAAGAGAAGAAGCTTCGTGCTCACACTGGCTCACACTCAATACGGGAGGGCTCCAGCTCGATAAAGCATTGGAAATGCAGATGTGATAGTCTGATTAAGCGGCGCACTTAATGGAACAGCCTTTTAAATGCACGGCACGCATTAAATAATAATAAAAAAAAAACAAAATGAGCCCAGCTCCGTGGCATAAAGAGACACTTGACGTGCGGCAGCGCGAACAGTTGAAAGAGACACACCGCTTTCCAAGCGCTCCTGTCCGCAGTAGCCAGGGAATGTGCTGCGTAGGGTATAACGAATTCCCAGGGCGTTAATATAAAACCAAAAATATACTACAGCTGCATTCAATTTGTGTTTTTATAGTAAAAATCCCTATATAAAAAATATTTTGAGCATTATTCTCTTCGATCAAAAAAATCAATCACAAGCTTTTGTTTCAGCAAAAATAAAATCAATCATTAACATTTTTTCAATCTGAAATTAAGAAAGCAAAAATGAATCACAAGCATTTTATCAATCTAGAATTAATAACTAAACGGGTTGCTCTATTTTTTGCAAACTCCTTGAAGGCCATACAGTCAGGGCACTAGTTATGCCTATAATGATTTTGTCACGCTCAGCGAAACGATCAGAGATTGGTTTCTATTTCTGATCGAAAACGTTTGATCTTTGATTAATTCTTATTCATTGAGTGATTTTAAAACAATGATGACATTGGTGGAAAATTGCATTGAGTGTCGGTTTGACTTTAGCAAGCGTTTTTTTCCAATTTAATTTGGTTTCTTACTTAATCAAACACTAGCGAGATTTTTTTTGCTATTTTCGCTTCGTTTCAATGCACTTTGTCGCTGAATGAGTTGATCGATTGATAGAACAGGGAAAAGGAGAAGGTACAATATCTAAGAAAACATTTTGCTCGTTGCGGTTGCGTTTGCCAACAAATATGCTGCACATACATATGTAGACACATACATACACAAACTGGCATTGAGTACGAAAGATGACAGTCGAGTTGCTCGCTTAAGTCTTTCGTAATGCTCTGCGATTTCAGTGAGTTCTATTAATCTAAATTAATTGCTGGCATCTTTTTATACAATCCTACCCGAGTACAACACACAACAACAACAACGAATGCAACGCTAAGCTTCGCTTTGTCGAAAGCAGCAGAGGCAGAAGAAGAAGAGCTACAATCAAAACCCACACATAGTCGCAGCAAGGCGGACGCAGATTGGAATATTGAGCGCGGCAAATGCAGCGGTTGCACGTACGGCGATACTGTTATGCGATATCTGCGCTGCGGCAATGCGCCGCAGTCAAAATAACATAAATTACTTGATTCGCTGCCGAGAGGCGGCAAAGGCGGAGCGAGACGCAGGCGCTGGATGGCTCTTTGTGCGGCTCAAAATTAGATGCATAAGTATGATTCATTTCATTGCAGGCGGTGCATGTGTGTGTGCGTGCGTGCGCATGCGTTCTGCTGCCGCTGCGTTGAAAGGTTGATGTCGGGCTTTTTGAATTGCAGAGAATTGAAGCAATTGCATTGAGACGTGAACTGCGAGCGCTGCTGGGCGGACGGCTGCAACGGCATTTGGAAATGTTTTTTCGGAAATCTGCTCCTCTGCCGCCGCGGCAGCAGCAGTCACAGCAGTTGACTTAGCACTGCTGTGCCGCGCCGTCGGAACGCTTCTCTGATGGATTATGCTGGGAAGTCGTGTGAAGAGGAGATGTGCCTCTTTGCCGTTCAAATTGTCGTGGCATTGGGTTCGAGGCCCAGGGTAAATTTTCGAGAATTTGGGTTTTACAGTCTTCGCTCGATTTTGCAGCAGACGTAGTCATACACAGTTTGAAGCTGATTGATGCTTGCGTCAATGATAGCAACGGCCGTAAGTATGCATACAATTGCACGAGCTGAAAATATACGGAAACATGTTCAAAATGTGGAGCCCTTTATTCGACACGACGGCTTTTAAAAACCATATCATTTAACCATTTCAGTCACAGTGAAATAAACTGGAAACATTCCCAAAAGCAGTTTTAGTACAAACCAATTTCCTTTTCACGGAGTTTTATACACATATACAATTTATCTGGAAAAAAATGCAAATTCAATTAAGCCAATTGGTGGCAAATATTCTAAATGAATAGTGTTAACAAAATAGTGGTTATGTTACTTTATTCTTTTTCCAATATAGTACATAAACAGTTGACTTACTTTACCCGTCAATTTGACGGATTTAAAATTTTATACCTTAAAATACCGAAAATAAGAAGGAAATATAATTTTGTTGTTTTTCATTGATTTCAATATACATACATATGTATATTCGAATTCATTTTCTGGTTGACAGCCTAAGTTCAAATATAATTATATAGTATATTTCCATAACCCACCAAATTGACGAACCAAATAATTTCAGTTTTAACTGATGTTATTTCCTAGAATCGAGATAAAGGAAGACATATTTCTGATGACGGGAACTTATGGAAAACACTACAAGAAGGTAGAACTAGTGGCAGGCCTTCAGTTGTTACCATATAAAAAGATGTGAGAGGACCAACGGCTTAGGACAAGAGAAAGAGGAAAGGAGAAATTAATGTCGCATTTTAACAACGGATTTTGGTAAAAATAGGTATTCAATTTTGTCGGTAAATCTAGTGCTTAAGAAAACGGATCGAGCTTGCAGAAGCGTGTCAGAGAGGGAAGCGTATGCCTTCTTGAATTTTCAACTATAATTTGAAAGAATATAACTATTTTAATGATATATATATATATGCTATATTTACAATGTTATAATACAATTTGCGATATTTTAACAAATAGAGATAAGCAGCTGCTACCAAATAAAAGGCCTGCAGAATGTTATAAAATTACAAAATTGATTGCTTTTCGCACGGATTGAGGTTTGTAAATCATTAAACAATGAAATTTTGAAATTCCTTTGAATATACATACATATATACTATATAAATTTTATTGTTGAAATAGTAGTTAAATTAGTTACTTGCAACCCGAATATATTGCACTATCTTTGTCTCTTTCCCTCCTTGCTTAATATATGCCCTTATGCCTAAGCTTTGAACTGTATTAGCTCTAACTCTTGAATAAACCTTCGAATAGCAATGATGTGCAGCGCGTTTTTATCACAAGGAGAATTGCCATTAAATATAAATTGCAAATGGAGATTTATGCGGGTGGAAAAATCTAGCATATTATATTCTCAATGCTTTAAATTACCGTAAATTTTTGATCTCAGAATTCAATTAATTAAGTAAGGCTGAAATGTTAAAATTTAAATGTAAAACCAAGTCCTTCCGACTAACGACTAATATGTCACAGTCGTAAATTTATTTCTTTAGTATATATATGGAAAATACTATCCTCTGAATTGTGTTCAATGCAGAATGAAGAAATAAATGCATTACTACTACTACTACTACTATAAATTGCATATATGCTCTATTCAAAGATCAGCTAGTATCGCTAGTATGCTTTTCTGTTGTGCCGAACTGTCAATTACTTTTGTTTTTAAAAATTTTATGACACTTTAAATACAAGCAAATTTGATGGGGCAATTTCTTCGATTTGATGCAAAACTTTTCCATACATCAGCAAACAAAAGAAATCATTTCATAAAGGGTTTTGGCAGCAATCCACAATTGCACTGTTATCGATATTGGCGAGAATGCATTACGGAATTGACAGTTTATATACGAGGGGTTATCACCCCTTGAGAATTCCACTCACTGTTAGTCACCTCAGCTTTGCAGCCTTTGTTATGCTTTCAATCGTTTAATGTGAGTGCGTGCAGATACAAGCCCGCATTTGTTTGCACGTATGTGTGTGTAAGTCCATTGTGAGTCGCGGCGTGACCCACTTTTCATTCAACCATTTCTCACCTGAAACGCTTTTGTTTCCACTGACATTTCAACATTGCCTTAAAGTAATTAATTACGTATTCATTTATAATATTTTCGGTAAGTTCTGTTCGTTCAACTGCGGCCGACCTGTGTCCTCAGATAAGCATGTGTGGCCTGAGTTCCTACCTACTAAAAAATGACGCAGTCAATGGCCTCAGGAGATTCTGTGGATGGCTGCAGGCAGGCGCGGTGGTAAGTGTTGAACTGTCTGCAAACAATACATTTACCAATTGCCGTAAACATTTTTAAAGAACGGAGGCAAGCCTGTGAATTATCATGTTGCTCGATTTGAATACACATACGCAGCTGCGAGGGGGCTGGAGAGGAGGAGAAGGTTCTACTCTGTAAAGTTAAATTTCGAGTGTTTTGCTTCCGTCTGGAAACAGTTGGAACCTCACTATCTAAATTTATAAACGACATATCTATAGAAAGGTTTACTTTCAGCTCCTAGACTTCCTAGCCGTCTAGCTGTTAAGCATACCTTACTTTTTAAGCTTATTTGACATGTGTTTATATGCCTTTCATAAAAAAAGAATGAGTGCTGGAAAGTCGTTTAAGTTGTACAGTTGAACGATTGAGACGTCACCCTCTGTCGGTGGTTACGACCGGATTCAAAGAGAGGAATAGGCTTTCAATTCCCGCTAAAATAGCTTCATGATATATCATAAATCTGTTTTGTGCAGTTCTTTCATGGGCATCTTTCTTGTGGGAAGAGTAGGGTTTCATGTGCTGATGTCTGGAATATGCATCGTTTGTGACACCACCAAGTGTCCTTCATTCCCACTCCATTCCCACTGACCTCGAATGCACTGGCATATTCGAAAATCTGCTGCTTGACTCCGCCTGCCTGCGTCGTTGGCATAAGTCCACACGAAATGTGGCGAAAACAATCGCTTTGGCTTTTGTCACCTTTCACGAATTCAAAAAGAACTAAGCCACAAGCACATCATTTAAAGGAAATCACAAAGACTCTATAAAAGTCAGCGTTAACAGAAGGACGCTTTTACCTCGATTCGTTCTTTTGCGCTCCTTTGTATCAGTAGTGGCAGACATCTCGAATCGGCGGTACTTTGAATAATTTGCACAATGTAAAAGACGAATTTACGATTGAGAAGCTCTTTTTCCATGGCAAAGAATTATATCGCAGTGTTCTTAATTTATAGGCAAGCGATTTATATTTATAAGTCTCAGTTGTATATTTATAATCAGTCCTAAAATAATGTTGAACATTTTTTGGGAATTCTTAAAGGAACCCATTTTAAACCATACAAGAAATAAAAATTTATTTTAAGGGTTGTCAGATCACTCCCAAAATGAAACAAAAATATTTTATAATCTTATAATATTAAAATATCTGGACGTAGACCTAAGGAAATGCCAAATTGAAGAAAAAATTCAGTCACAAGCACACGGAATGTGACACGAGAGAGTGATGTCATAAAGCTTTCGTTTTTCCAATTGGATTACGGAACCTTTACAATTAAAAGTATTTGCATAAGATTTTTCCCAAAACATCAAGCCAGAAGCGTTATAATTCTAGACATTGAGGGTGAGTACGAATTTTTTAATCTGTCACAATGTTTAGTTTTGAATATTTTCCTAAAATATTTTGCAACTGTGTGCGTGTGTATGTGTGAACCAGAAAATATGTATCAGCTCGCGTATGGACGATTGCGGACGCCTCTTGACGAGCGATGACCTACAGTGCTCAAGCAAAGAAGGAATACGATGGGATTGTTGGAAGTTGGCGTAGAAGAGGAAGACCGAATCTCCATTGAATGCACCAAGTTAAACAAGCCCTATTAAAGCGTGGAATCATTCTCTCGAGAAATCACGAGCTTAAAGCAGGGGCGTCTGGAGAGTGTTGGTGCGAGAGCGCGAAACCTGGATTAGCTTGTAGTGGTCATATTAAACACTAAGTAAGTAAGTGAAGCTCATTGAAGCCTCATGGTACCGACACGCTTGTTATCAAACTACAAGAAACAACAACAGCAAACTTTAACAATGCAATGGCAATAGGCGAAGGAAAGGGAAACCGCTTGCGCAGCAACAAGGCAACGAAAACCAATGAGGCAGTGTTGCAGGACCGCAGCGAGTCGCAACTAACGACTGCGATGCAGCGCCCGACCAAAGCCAATCTAATAACAGAAATTGAGAGCAATAATTTAATTGGCGATTGGCGGCGGTGATTTGCGCAGAGCGAGGCCGTCGATTCGCAAGTATCTAAGCATCTGGAAATTGCAGCTCGCCAGCGCCAGCATATGCGAAAGGGAGCGGCGTCCAGCAGTCGTCGGCTCTGCAGCTCGTTAGTGCAACTGGCTTTGTGGCGTCTGCAGCAGGACGCGGCACGAGCGCGATAGCATATCTAATGGATACAATTGTGCACAAGTGCTGGTAGCATGGCTGCGCTCGCCAACGTATCTAATCGCTTAAGCGTTTTATTAAATTACGCTGGCTCTGCTCTCTGCCGCCAATCGCGTTGCATCAATGGTCGTGGATGTGGCCATTGTATAGCAGCAAGTCATTGTTGTTTCCTATGTTGCGCGTTGCTCGCACTCCGGCTGTTGTTGTTGTTGTGCAGTGATACATGACCTTGCTAGGGCTATCCTAAAATGTCAAGTTCAAGGCCAATATCTGTGAATTTCGCAAAAACAACAAAGTCGGCAAAAGGAAAAAAATCAAAGTCGCCATCAACGACAATGGCAAGAGCATTAGCCGCAATGGCCACAGCAACGGCAACGGCAACGGCAAAAATAACAAATAACAAATAACAGAGCAGCAGCTTGTTTCCCCTTTGCGATGCTGCTAATTCGAGCTTCTTCACTTCCACCATACATTTTATTATATTTTCTTAATTCGATAAGCTGGCAGTGCATTGCTCATGTTGAACAGTGAAATTAGCTTCGAAAATGTTTGTTAATAGTTCTATGAAAACATAGTTAAATATGTGAGGTTAGTATGAAATGTTGTACCGGGTAATTCTCACATTTGAATTGACATAACGAATTGAAAATAATGGGTCTTTAAAAATTTATAAACTCAAAGACCACACTTGAAAATATACATTCCATTATTACATTATATTACATTGAGAAATAAAAACTATTTTAACTCAATTCGCTGTCTTGGAGACATGCTGGTTTTGGAGACATCTTTCCCAAAAACGACTCACAGCATCCTTAGCGAATTTAGTTCCTGGTTGCAACCTCTTCCTGCGTTCATCGCAGTAGGAGCCATGCCCTCCCGATTATACCATTAATTTTATGTACAAACGACTTACTAAATCGATGGTTAATTGCTCGAAAGTGAGACTAACAAAATGTATGTATTGGACAGAGGAGTACGGGCAGAGCACATTTTCATAAAAGCGACTGTGGCCAGCAACGGTTTATGTCCAACAAAGCAACGCATTTTCCGTGTACTTTAGTCGTGACCATGGTGGACACACAATAAAGCAATTTGCATATTCATTGGCTTTTAAGACCGAACATCTTGTTTTCTCCATTTGATGAATGCCAGACAAATTGCTGACAAATTGTCGCACTAATTGACTTTCTATAGGCCGCTCTTGCTACTCGAACACTCAAAATGAAAGTGAAATTGTTTGAATAAAACAAGCATGCATGTAACCTTGTGTGTATGTGTTTTTTAGTGACTTTGAATAATATGTCTATAAAATTTATAGTTGCTAGTCGTATTTGTTACATGTCTGAAATGGCCTATGGAGTTCCTCCATTGAAAGTGATAGCATCTTTTGCTGATTCATCGGAATTGTGCAATGACGTGTGAAGCTCTTGAATATTTTGTATAGCTCATCATTATATCGTTAACATAGCTTTGTATTTTTTATATATAGGTACAATATCTTGCTTTGTCCCTATAATATAGCTAGTTTTCTATAGCTGTATTTAAATAATGATTCTAGTAAGTTCTATATGAATATTATGTATAATGAATATTGTGACTAATGCTGTTCAATTATGCGACTGTGATCTTGTATCACATAAATCGTGTATATAACTAAAAATAATTTTAAAGAATTCAAACGGAACTAGAAGGCAACGAGAATGTGAGGAAAGTAGAAAGCAACCAAGCTACTTGTGCAATCGGAATCCCTTTGTATATATTATAAACTATCTTTGATAATATTTCGTATAAAGCATGAGCAGTTCATTAGAACTTATCGCTAATAAAACGCTTCTTAAACTCAAAAACAATATTTTGAATTTTCCAGCATTCAACTTGAACTATTAAACTGGCTTGGCAAGGCAAAATATCAGGTGTACTTATGCTTTCAGGCGATAGACAGTCGTCTTTCTTAACTTGTTAAATCAAACCAAAGTTGAAAGTCTAACATAAAAAACTTGTTTTCCTTTCATATAATTTTATTAGAAATAGTTGTCGAAATTTCACAGCAAAATTCGATTCCGAAAGGGAGAGAATCGTATTGATTAAGATAAAGAATGTGTTTGGAGTAGGCATCCAGTCCGCCAGGGGCCAGAAAGACCTACTGTGACGGTTTGCCATGTATTTACAGATCCTCAAAAAGTTTGAAGAAATGTTCTTTCTGGATCTTTCCGCAATATCTTGCGGTTGTAAATACATACATATTTATTCCCTAGGGTACGAAGTATGAGATAAATAAGCTTTTTTACGAATAACAAGTAAGGAAGCATCAGTCGGGTTTTACCGACAGAGTAATACCCTACACCAAGTAACTGAGTGGGCGGACCACGCTCATTTTTCGGGGACTACAACATAAATTATCGATATATCTGTGGTCAAAAGCAATAACGACTTAAGTCGACTTAAGACGAAATTGAGTTGACGTTACCACTGTATTCCTGACGTTGATGCGCATATTTTGTTCAAACCCCGGTATCTGTACCCATCTCAGAAAAAAAGTTATTTAAAAAAACACATGCACTTACATATGTACATGCACTTATGTGCATTTCAAATTTCGAATTGCATTTTCTCGAAACAGTTGTTTTCGACTTAAGTCGTTATTGCATATGACCACAGATATATTATTTACCGCCTTCATATTGGGCGGACCACTTAAGGTACTCTTACCAGCAATAAAGTTGCCAAATATGGATGTTCTTGTATATATATTATGGAAGTTATGAGGATTTTCAACTTTCCGCCTATATAGTGGGCGGACCACGCCCATTTATTAATATGGCATATAGGGCCGATATTTGAACTTAAGAACCAAATTTTATTCGTTTAAATTCAAAAATAGTTAATTGAGAGCCATTTTACCGGAAAAATTTTTCGGCTATATAGTAGGCGTGAAACATAGAAGACCTACGCCTTAACTTGAATACCAAGTATAATTCTTTTTCATCAGTAATTGGACAAATTATAGCCATTTTACCGAAAGAAATCCGAGGTAGTGGGACTTACAGGCCTATAGTGGGCGTGTTCTTCAACCGATTTGGCTAATCTCGGAACATAAACTAAGTTAAGGTCCGCTCTCGCTGTGTACCAAATTTGGTTCAAATCGGAAAACTCCTTCTTTCTCTCCTGTGTAAACGGACAGCCAGACAGACAGACGGACAGACGGACAACCGGAAATGAAGACAGAAAGTGATTCTAAGCATTTCCATATACTTATGTCTATACCTAGGACGTCTCCTTTAATGCGTTACAATTTTCGCACAAAGTTATTATACCCTATTACCATAGGTGTAGGGTATAAAAACTACAAGACTAATATCTTGACAAACGTTTGGCCCATTTTGAAAAATCCTGATGCATTTCATTCTGAATATAAAAATTTTAAGTTTTTTGATAAAAAAAAAATGTCGCACATTGTAATCGAATAAAAGAATATAAAAAATTTTATATTCAATTACGTCCGTTCAGTTGGCAAAGATTTCATAACTAACTTAAAGTCGAACAATTGTAGCAGTAAATTAAAGATGTGATCAAAAGTTATGAACCTGATGTAAAAGAAATTGCTCTGCTCAGAATATTGCAACATAGTGCAGGAGTCAAGGCACGGTAATCTTTTCCTCTGATCATTCAAAAGACTTAAGCAACGAACGCGTAGAATGTCGCCAACTTAATTGTCTTCTTTCATTTCAAGTACCGAAATTCTCTTTGTTCATTCAATTAAAAATTTTGCTAGCAATAATAAAACTGAGATCCAAATGTCTGGTCAAATGCTTAAAAAGAGAGAAAATGTTTTCAGGTAATGGCAGCAGTTTTAATGGCAATGGTCCACTTAATTGAAACAACAACTATGCGACGTGTTTGCTTGCGGCGGGAAGCGTAGGATAGTTCCACGTGTCGGCTGTTGCAAGAAGAGATACGCCTCTCAACGGCAACGCTTAAGACGGAAGTGGGTTAAGATGTTTAAATTGTTTTATTGCCAATTTAAGCGCGTTTTCGTTTAATCAGAAAGTATGAAACGATTTCTTCCCATGCGTCACTCTAATGAGTGCATTGACGCTCACTTCGCTAGCTCGCTTTTTGCATTTGCGTGAGGCAGTGGCGATGTCGTAGCACGCACGAACGCTTTTAAGACGTCGCGACATTGCGATTGGAGTTGGAGCTGCGTTGTTTTAAATTCGATTCAAAAAATTTAAGAGCTAAAAGCCAGCCGAAAATTGTGTCACTTTAGCGCTTCTTACGGCAGAGAAAGTGAACGTCAAATCAGATTTTTCCGTGTGAGCTGTTTTTACTTGCCTGTTGCTGCTGTTGTTGTTGCTGTTGCTGGGAGGTCCAGTTGTCGCAATACCAACTGCAATGTAAAGAGGAAACAGAGATTAGATGAGAAAATATGCTATCTAATTGAAATGAAAAATATGTACCTATGTACATGCATGAAATGTGCAAAGGTAAGGAATATCTTTCCAGAATTCTGCCCATTTGGTCAAGGGTGTTCTCTTTGAAATATTAAATGAAAAATATTATACAATGTTATTTGAAAATATTTTTATTTCTGAATGAATACCCCATAAATTGAACTAAATTCGCAGTGTTTATCATATTTATTCCGAGAATACATTGAAATCCAATATTTTAAAACTTTTGAAGAGTGAGAATTTGAAAGAACGTACAAAATTTTAATTTAATTTTTCAAAAGTTTAGCATGTCTAGGATATTGATTTAAGACTAGATTTAAATATTCGAATTTTTTCCAAAGTTACAGCGGGAAAATAGATGTTCATGTCAATGCGGTTAGAAAAGCTGTCAGAAACTTTAAATGCGTTTACTCCAAATAAAATTTCTTTACGTGTAGTGGGTATTACATTACGCACCCGGAAGCCATTCAAACCATTTACGTGAATTTCTGAGTGCAAAAAAATATTGAAATGGATTATGTAGCGTATGACATTTTTGATATGCGGATTAATCTACTTTTGAAAGAGAACTTTTATTCAAATGACTTTTTTTCTAAATCACTGGAATTCCAGTATAATGCGCCATGTAATAGATAATTACCTAAAGTTTTGCACTTATTTAAGCGAAATCTCAAGTGCGCTTTCTCGGTATGAAATTAAACATGTTAATACAAAATTGTCAAAGAAAATTTATTTACACTTCAATGAAATGAGATATATTAGGCCTGATGAATAAAAAGTAAGCAATTCCTTGTTAGCAATGTCTTACTGGCAAAAGCAAACGCATAAGCTAAATAGCAATTGCTTACTTTTAATTCATGAGGCCCATTGAACAGAAGCCCATTGAGGGAATTTTATCTAGAAATTGTTTGTACTATGTGCATCCTTCGAAAAATATTAGTAACATTTCTTAAAAAATAAAAATAAATTAAATCAAGATGGTGAAATCTCTCCTAGTCTGTTCAAAATTTACTAGGCTATGTTCGATATATTATAGAATTTTCGGAACATATTTGACTTTGATAATATTGTACATTAAAGTTAGCAGATCTCTTCTAAGCGTATGGACCATTTTCGATAGTTTACCGAAAAAATTTCATAAACCGCACAAACATATATTCAGAAACTGGAATTTCAAAGAAAAATTTTCCAAATTTTCAGCAATATGTAAACTTTATGGTTCTTGATTGTCATTCCTGCACGTGATTGCATTTTTAATGAAACTGTTTCGCACAAAAGGCAAACTTAATTTTAAAGTTGGTTAGTTTTAAGTCGTAAATATTTCAAGCTGGTTTATTAGCAATGCCTTCATATACAATCATATACAATAGCCAATAAAGCATATGCAAAAAGGCTAAATGCATACTCCCACCCACGCTGGCGAGCGACCAAGCCCTCCTGCATTTTCGAGCAGACGCGATTCTTTTGTGTGCTTTATTCGACATTTTTCGCATTTTCATGACAAGTTTTTGCAGTTGGCTTTTTGAAGTTTATGCCCATGTCATTTTACTTAATTACAAGCTGCTGACAACAGAAATCGCAGCCGCGCCAGCAGACAACAGCCTCGCTGATGAGATTTCGGCGCTGGCTGGCGATGATTGCCGGCTTTGCGGTAGACGCAGGCGCAGCTCGCTGACTGATCAATGCTGGTACCTTGACTTTGTATGGGCCCGCATGTGTGTGTGTGTGTGTGTGTGCATGCGATGCTGATTGTCGTAAGCACCTAAATTACGCACAAAGTGCTTTTGCTTTTGTCGAACAAATTTTCAGCTCGTCTTTGTTCCCGCTTGGACTTGAGCCATTGTGATTGCTTCAAATCGTTTCGTTTTTGCTTCATATAATTCGGCAAACTCAGCGCGTTTTGTGCAGAAAAAAGCCTACCAACCGCCATAAAATGGACATGAATTTAATTCGATTAAGAAGAAACAAGAAAGAAAAGTCAAAAAGATCAGAATGTGTTTCAAATTGATAAAAGCTCGGCAGTGCGTGAGAAAATGAACGTGTCGCTGCCGGTGATATTGAAACGGTCTTAATAGCACGGCCGTGAGCAGCTGCTGCAGACACGAGCGTCCGTACACACTTTTAGAGGTCATCAATCTGCAACGTTGGATTTGCTTAAGCTTAATTAGAAAATGTCGGATTTGCAGTTTTGCATAATTTTTTAAATGATCAACCTTTGCAGATTAACAAAGAACATGTTGCATTGGCGTTGCAGTGCAATCCGGAATCCGACAAGTTGAAGCGGATTGTTCGAAGCGCCTCTCATCTCTAATTGTAATCGGTAATCGGTACAGTAAAAGCCAGAGTCTGTAACCAGAGATCTTGGCAAGTCGCGAAACGAGTCAGGCTACACAAAGTGCACGTCAGCACTCTGAGTGAAGCCAACACCACTCCTACTTGATTCACTCTCATAATGAAGAGAACATTACAAAGTAGCTTCTCATACTCAGACGCGTCCATAAGAATGAAGCAAAATATATCATACCAAATACGCGCGTATTTTTCAAACAAAATTACTATTGGGGGGAAGTTGATAGATGACCTCTATTTTGACATTGAAATCTCTTTCTTATAGCACGAAATTGCCCCAATCATAAATCAAAAACCATTAATTTAATCATATACTTGTATATAATTTACTTTCGTTATTAATTGAAATCATCAACTTTCAATTATAATTGATTTAAATACCATGATATATTTAATTGTTGATCAAACAGTTTGATATATTCAAATTTACAAAGTTTTTTTATAATACAGCTGGATTTTGTTCGCACACCTCAATCGAAAAAGACACTCCCAGGATTTCCTTCTGTTGTTTTAAATTTATCGCCATTGAAACATTTGAAATATTTATTTGTATGATTGTACTATGGGCAGAACACCATTAAAAAGTTTATAGAAAAATCTGTTGGCTTTTCTTCCGCCAAAGAAAAGTGTACAACAACAACAAGTCGCCAATCTTAAAAACCTCATAGAATCTCTCCTTAAAATTTGAAACTCTTAACAAAATGCAATAAATGTGTTCTGTACAATGCTTTCGATCATCATTTCAGTTTTCTAATCAAATACTTTCATTCGACTTTTATGAAATTATGCAGTCATGTCTAAGAGTATTTTAAGATATGCTTAATTTCCGTGTTTTATTTCTCTAATAGAGTATTGAAATATTTTAAGCACAATTTAGTGGGACCCATAAATTTATTCTGTTGCCTTGCCCTAACAGGCTTCAGAAGCTTTATCAAGAAAATGAATACTTTCGGAGAATCGCTATTTCGTTACGAGAGATGGCGTCTTTTTGGACGAAATGTACCAGCCAGGCATCGCACGTGGTATCCCCTTGCATCAGAGACCAAGTTGACATCCACTGAGGTAGGCGTCTGCGAACTTTTTTTCTAAATGGTCACAGAGAACAAAGCTAGACAAATAATTTAAAAATATTCCTTGAACATCAAATTGACGAACACTACGCCATTTTTCTTTTGTTTCTCTTTACAGGGAGTAGCTATTCATTTCCACTTTGTACTAAGTTCTATGTAATCTAGTGTTTTCTGGTTCTTAAGAGTACATATATGAATAAAATTCTGTTGATTTTCCAAATTAGAATCGAATAAACGAACTTTTTTAAATAGATTTTTAATGTACTGAATTAAATGTGACATGATTTTTTTTTGCCGGGACACAATAACTGTTGTGAAAATCTGTTGATTTTTAGAGACTGCGAACCGGTACATGGCTCCATCTTTTAAGTGGTTTTGAAAGTGTTATGGTGTTAGCTGCATCGATGCGGGATTATGCAGTATCCAGAGATGCACTTCCATTCGGTTTTGTAAAACACGAAAAATTAGATAACGCTCCGTCTGGCGCATTTGCACATTCCAGGCATACAAAATCCCAAAAATGTTTCCATCCGAAATGACAAAAGTCACACTTCAGGCAGGAGTTTTGATGAATTGGAGCAAATACACATTTCGACACTCACATAAAGCCAGGGCGGAAACACAAAACGTACAATTAACAGCCCACAATGGAGATTGAAGTGGAGTTGATTTCGGTTGGAGCGGCCGGAATTGAGATGTGCAGCGGTGAGGTTTTAACAGCATATCGAGTAATATCAAATTGGGTAGTCGAAATGCAACCCTGGAGACGCGCGTTCACGAAAGTACCCGCCCACGCGCGCGCCCAAAAAGATACAAGAAGAGGAAGCAGCTGCCGAGGCAGAGGCAGAGCATTTGACAAAAGCGAATGTTAAGACGCGGAGATTGACAATTGCAGCCAAGACGAACATTTTTGAATGGCAACGTGGAGCGTTGTGGCGCGTAGCATTGTCTGGCGAGGAGCGCTGTAACGTCAGCACAGCTGTCGGTGGCAGTATTCGAGCAATTGGATTTTCTTTCCGTGACACGCAACGCGAAAGCCCGCATGCATTATAAATTCAAACAACCGAATGAAAGGAATGGGCGCACAGTGGAAAAAAATGGAAAAACTGTGTGCCTCGATTTAAAAATTCGAATACCATTTGAATGATAGTAGAAGAGGTTATTAAGAATTCAACATCTGTTTGTAAAGTGAATGTATCTCAAGAGAGCTACTTCTAGATAAAATCGAAATGCTTACCGTGCAAATTTTTAAAACCAACTTTATATCTCGTAAGGAAAAATTCCGAAAAATAAAGATTTATTGAAAATATTTAAGCTTCTTTCTTGTTGTGAGAGGAAATATATAAGGTTTTTTTGTTTCTATTATGCATTTTTTTCCCTAGAATTTTAATATTTTCGTAAATACTGAAACGTCATTTTGAAGGGATATAAACTCAGAATGACTTTTTTGCTTGTCGACCATGTATTGGACTGGCTATGAACCGCTCTAAAATTCACATTTTAACAAATTCACGATGACTCGAGGCAAATGAAAGTTCGCCCCATTAAAAGGTGCATATCTTAATATCTTTTGACAGCCTAACGGTAATTTCTGACTTCCCAGTTCGAATGCGCGCGAAGTGCTGTGCAGTTGGGTTGGGAGCGAAGTTGAGTCGCTGTTGTGACTGCCGCTCACAAGGCGTGGGCTATAATCCCTTTATTTTTGTCGTAGGGCGTTGCTGGCGTCTTTAAAGCTAAATCCGAGCTGCACGCTGCATTGATTACCATCAAGATGGTGAGCTTGAGTGGGACAATGATTCGAAGATTTGGGTTCGATTCAAGGTATTGGACAAACTGCCACATACGTTGACATCAGTGTTGTGCCAGAAAAGGCAAAGCAATATTTTATGATGTGGCAATACTAGCTTCAGGAAATCTGAAATCAAGCAATTGCTTGACCAATCTTCAGTCTGCAACTATTTCACGGGGATTCTCTTTAATGCCCTTAAAACGGTGTGTCACTTAAAATTGTACGGTTTTTAGATTGTTTGGAATAAGCATCCTTTCCTAGAAATATTCCGTAAATTTCATTTAATAACATTATTCATTTGTCAAGACCTACAAGTAATTTTTCAATTTAACAGAGTGCAGAACTCAGCTGCAGAAGCAAAGCTGATTCAGAAAATTGGAGTTTGACCCAGAATGATTAGGTAACTGAACCACGACATTATACAAAATGGTTGAAATGAAAAATTTTGCCCTTTTATAAACTGAAAGCGGAAACGTCTACGCTCAACCTTTTGGTTTGTGCACAGTTTCCGGAAAATGCAAAACCCTTCTGGAAGCTGAAGTGATTCTTATAAGAAACCTGAACAAAAATCCATCCTTCATAATTCAATGAAGAATGTAGTTTAATGTGCCGCTGGATGTGGACCCGCCGAGCAACTTTCATGTGGGCGTGAATCGCATGTGATTATCTTCGCCAACGCGAATGGGGCGAAGGATTTTGCTCTCGAACATCCCCAAAGAGCTGGTTAATCGGTTTGTGGAGCAGCACGAGCGGGTTGAGCGTCTTATAGAAGGTAAGCTTCGTCGACTATAAATATTCTTTATCGTTATCCGCAAGGAACGGAGAAGCTTTTAATAATGTTAATATTTAAACATGATCATAATGTGAAGATATTTGATAATTACAGTTGCTTTTATTTCTGTTTTAATTGGATCTATGTATAGAGTTTTCTACATTAATTGAATTCTACTTGCATGATTTTTTTCAGCTCAATGTATACTTTTCATTATTTTAATTGTCAATTTTTCACGGGTTAATGATTGAATTTTGGCATACATTGACTTAAAGGCCAGTGGAACTTTACATTGGTCTAAAAGCGATGAATTTTAAAATATTTATAAAGCCTTTTTTTTGGTTCAGTGTACAGCCACACTCGATCCACTATCTGAAGAACGCAATCGACAATTCCTACAACAACGCGCCTTCTTGGAATACTAAATGAGGAAGTGTTTTGGTGCTCGCCCGCCTGCCTACGTGGACGCACACAATGTCGAAGACTGAACAACAAGGGGGAAGAGGAGAAAAAGGAGTAAGAGGAGCAGAAGAACCAAAGCTGAAAAACTTGCGAACAAGAAAATTCCAGCGAAGCGACAACAAAAGGCAAAAAGGTGTACAACTAATGACAACGTGCAACCAGCACCAAATGAACAACAGTAGCCGAGCTTTAGCAAACACATCCGGGGTCGGGCGTAAGTGGCGACCAAAAGAAGAGTCGAACAACAGTTGGACAGGTAAAGCCAAACAGCAGCGCTAGGTAGACGGCATGCAGCCGTCGGCGGGCAGCGCAACTGATGGCTACCAGGCAATATCGTGGGCTGGTGGCTGCCTCCAAGCGAAGCGTTGATGCCACTAATTGTTGCCACTCAATTTAAGAATTTAACTAGTGCCTGCGGCGCTTATTGGGCAGCCTTTTCAAACATTCTAGCACGGCAGCTCCTTCGAGCCATGCATTGCTCCAGCTCATGCAATCATCGCTGGTCATTGTCGTGGATGCCGGGAATGACGTTGGCTACGCATTGGCGTTCTTACACTGCAGCGGTGCATTCATTCCCCTCCCCACTAATCACTTTATTCAGTTTGGTCGTGTTGCAGCGATTAAAGTTCATTGATATGGTCGCTTTTAATAAAAATATACCCGGTTTTGCGAGCATCACACATAGATTAAAACAAATGGCCTATCGCCTTGGCACTCGTGAGCTGAAAAGCCATGGCGGACTCTCGGCAACGGGTTCGTGTTCGCGATCTTGCTTTGCCATTAGCAGAGTTGGGCAAACTGAATCAATAAGTTTTTAAGTAAGCTACAATTTGTGAAATGAATTGAATAGGGAATTGAGAAGATTCGAAATGTTTTTTTTTAAATTGAAATCAATTTATATCCGATTTGGCTTGAATTACTGCTAGAAGTTAGAAACTTTTGCGATCTTCACAATTCCATTTTCCAATAATGGAAAATTTTCAATTCAAAATACAATTCCCTGCATTGGAATCGAAACATTTGTCTTGATCCATTACCGATGAATTGAAAACATGACTTCCCGATTCATAACTTATGAATCGAAAAAAGTAATAACCAATTACAAATCCTTGGAATTTAGCCGAAATATATTTGAGAAAATTTCTCACAAAACTAATAGATTATATTATAAAAAATTACCAAATTTTAATAAAGCTTGGTCATAAGAAGGGCGTCATCTTATTCTTCTGCTGCAGTTTGAAATTTCAGGACACTTTCCTGGTCAATTCTTCCTATTATTTAGTTTGCCAAACTGGAATCAGTTTTCCAAAGTCAAAGTATTTCATCTCATTAAAATATTTTTATTATTTGAAAGGGGAGTACTTTCTTGTTAGCATATCATCATAATTTTGAAGAGGGTTTTGCCAGTTTTTTTATGTGACTGAAATGGGAACCCTTGGCCATAAGAGTAGCAGTCAGATTAAAAAGTGAAATAAATTTTGATTGCTAAACAATTTGGAAAGGTGCTTTGAAAAAAAGTTTTGCCCAACAATTAAATCATGAATTTTTGTCTTTCTTGCAGGGTTTTTTAACTATTTCATACTAAGTGGTTATTCAAATGGTGTTAAGATGCAAATAACAACGATGTATTTTTATGAAAAATCCTAATGCCAGAAATAGCTTTCAGGATTGACATTCATGACCGGAGTTATGCATACGTATTAGCTGAGTATTTAAAGAGTTCAACATAACGAAAGATAATAGCTTCGATATATCGTTTATATTTGCTGGAAGCTTCAGCTGAAGCAATTAATGAAATTTCATGCCGTATAAAATTGTGGAAGGCGGCATCGTTTACTTATTAATAAGCCGTGTTTTGAGCGTCTACTATTTTTAAATGCCAGTTCGCTCTGATAACTTATATCTTATTGCGATTTAAAATATCGAAAAATAAGTTTAAAATATACAAATTCTACATTAGGCATTATGACAGCTTCCGTAAACGTCAGAATTTTTCTCATACACATAAAAACAACATAACATAGGGGGCATAAAAAGAGTTAATTTATTTTTAAATGGCATAAATTAGCAAGTTCACAACGCAGAAACAAAATACAAATTAAGACAGTTTGTAAACAAACACAACATGACTCATATTAAAATTAAAGCCAAGCTTGGTAACCACGTTTTTAGAGAATCGAAGCTGGTTATCAAACATTGCTCCAAAATGTTCATCTGAACAGTTTCAAAGCGACGGCCGTTTTTGCCGGACTGGCCTCACAGGAAGAATGAAAAACACTGGCACACATACAAAAATACTTTTGTTAATTATGGGTTAAATCATTAGTAAGTAAGATCACAACAACAACATTGAGACAATAAAAAACTATTCATTATTATGAATGGATTACGCAAGGCGCTCGCACGCTCGAAAAGTTCTCGATATAATTGAAATCTCATTTTCCCTCTTGATAGATTTCAACAAAACTTATTACGCAAAATATTGCAATTACAAATTCATAAACAAACACACACTTACACACACGCGTTTAAATAACACACTTTGCATGTATCTATGCGATGGCAATTACATCCATTAGATATGCCAGCTATGTTCTACCAATTAGTTGCTCGTTCGATTATGTCTTCACCTCGGACAAGGTCAAGCTGCAAGGCTACGGCAGCATCAGCGGCAGCAACAGCAATAGCAGTTGCCGCGCTGCTGGCGTGCGACTAGAAGCGCGCTGAGTGGCATCATTTGCCCGGCAAGACAAGCGTGCCGTCCGCTGTTCTCTATCCGCCATTCGTCTGCTCTGCGTTCTCGAGCTTTTTTGCATTTTATTCTAATGAGCATTTTTCACTAGATACTCGTATATATGTACAACATATATGTATACAGGTGTATGCTTTTGTAAACCCGATAAACATTTTTCTTTGAATCATAAGCGTTTTCCTTTCGCCTTAACCAAACATAATGGCAATATAGAAACAACAAGTAAGGAAGTATCAGTCGGGTTTCACCGACAGAGTAATACCCTACACCAAGTAACCGAATAGAGCGATAATACACTGAAAGAAATGAAATTGTGGGTGCATGTAATTTACAACCTACATAGTGGGCGGATATCTGGATGCTCTGGTGTATATATTATGGAAGTTAGGAAGATTTTCCGTTTATCGCCTATATAGTGGGCGGACCACGCCCATTTTCTTGTATGGCATCTAAGACCTATATATCAACTTGGGAACCGAATTTCATTCATTTATATTCGTAACTAGTCAATTGGGAGCCATTTTACGGAAAAAATTTTGCCGGCTATATAGTGGGCGGACCACGCCCATTTTTTTCTGAGATATAGAAGACCTACCTCTGAACTTGAATACCAAGTATTATTCTTTTCCATGAGTAATTACACAAATTATAGCCATTTTACCGAAAAAAATCCGAGGTAGTGGGACTTACAGACACGTTGTGGGCGTGTCCTTCGGGTAATTTGAATAATTTTAACACTTTACCTAACGCGAGGTTCACTGTAACTGTGTACCAAATTTGGTCCAAATCGGACAACTCCTTCTTTCTTTTTTTTGCATACACGCAGACGGACAGACAGACGGACAGACGGACAGACGGACAACCGGAAATGAAAAGAGAAAGTGTTTCTGATCATTTCTATATACTTATGTCTATACCTAGGAAGGCTCCTTTAATGCGTTACAATTTTCGCACAATGTTATTATACCCTATTACCATAGGTGTAGGGTATAAAAAGCTTTTAAAGCTTAGTATTAAACAAAAGGCTTGATATTCCGTTTAGCATCAAATTAAGGATCAAATCTTGATTACAGTTTGATAACAAAACTTGAAGTAAGATAAGTGGAAACAAGCTTGGAGCACTTCAAAGCAAGCCTTTAATATCAAATCAAAATAAACCAAAAAGCAAGCTCATAACAAGGCTTGTTATACCCTACACCTATGGTAATAGGGTATAA
The DNA here is from genome assembly GCA_963457695.1 of Neria commutata. Classification (NCBI taxonomy): domain Eukaryota; kingdom Metazoa; phylum Arthropoda; class Insecta; order Diptera; family Micropezidae; genus Neria; species Neria commutata. Next base: position 21,844,023 of record OY735247.1, on the reverse strand, counting down.
TAACTTTGTGCCAAAATTGTAACGCATTAAAGGAGCCGTCCTAGGTATAGACATAAGTATATAGAAATGATCAGAAACACTTTCTCTTTTCATTTCCGGTTGTCCGTCTGTCCGTCTGTCCGTCTGTCTGTCTGTCTGCGTGTATGCAAAAAAAAGAAAGAAGGAGTTGTTCGATTTGGACCAAATTTGGTATACAGTTACAGTGAACCCCGGGTTAGGTAAAGTGTTAAAATTATTCAAATTACCCGAAGGACACGCCCACAACGGGTCTGTAAGTCCCACTACCTCGGATTTTTTTCGGTAAAATGGCTATAATTTGTGTAATTACTCATGGAAAAGATTAATACTTGGTATTCAACTTAAGAGGTAGGTCTTCTATATCTCAGAAAAAAATGGGCGTGATCCGCCCACTATATAGCCGGCAAAATTTTTTCGGTAAAATGGTTCCCAATTGACTAGTTACGAATATAAATGAATGAAATTCGGTTCCCAAGTTGATATATAGGTCTTAGATGCCATACAAGAAAATGGGCGTGGTCCGCCCACTATATAGGCGATAAACAAAAAATCTTCTTAACTTCCATAATATATACACCAGAGAGTCCAGATTTGGTTACTTCGTTCCTGGTAGGAATATCTTTTAATTCTCCAGAAATGGGCGTGGTCCGCCCACCATGGGGGCAGGAAAATAAATATGCCGTTAACATCTGTTGTACACCCGCCAGAGCATCAATATTTGGCATGTATAGTCCTATTAGGTATATCTTGTAGTCTGCCAAAAATGGGCGTGGTCCGCCCACTATGTAGGTTGTAAATCAAATGCACCCACAATTTCAGTGAATTATCACCCCACTTGGGAACATTGTGTAGGGTATTACTCTGTCGGTGAAACCCGACTGATACTTCCTTACTTGTTATTCCTAATATATGATTTCAAACTGCAAACAAGACCCAAACCAAGTTTAATTGATTGTACATTTGATATCAGAATGAAAGTTATTGTGAATATCAAGCTTAGCCAGGTGAAATATATCGAATCCCTACTTCCATGCTCATTGGGTTATTGCGGGGTAAGCTTTAAAAGTTGTTCTATTTTGTATCTTTCATAGTATATTCAGCAATATGTACAATTTTCTTGAATTACTTATTTGTTGTTCAATTGATATTGTGAACATGCGGGGCTAAGAAGCTTCCACAGCAGCATATATTGAAGTTAAAGCACATTTGGTTTTCCGGCCTCTAACGGTTACTCCACACAAAAATGTGGAGGTTAGGACTTCACACTGGAAGAAAAGAAAACAATAATGCAGGAAGAAGCCCCAAGCTTTTATGAATAGTAAGATACTGGTGACTTGGAAACAATTTATTTTCTACTTTTTAGTAAATTAAATGAATTAAAGCTTATTTTTAAAAAGTTTTTTTTTTATATAAAATTATTTTAATGCAGCACTCATTCCGAATGAGCAGCAGCTGTACTTTACATTAAATGTTATAAAAAGGTTTCCCCGGCGAGATGACAGAAAATACGCTATTTCCAAATGCTTTCGTACAGTTGCTGCAATATCGTAAGCCGATTAGAGAGCTGCAGATTTGAATATGAATCACTTTCATTCGAAAAATGTCAGCTACGTGAGTGCGGAGCAATCGATCAAATCAAGTCAAAATTTATTACAGGAAACCCTTTTCAAATGATCACAAACCAAAAACGCTTTACAATACCAATTCATTTCACGCACAGATTTGAATACGTAATGCGCCGATTTCAATTCCGCTGCTTTCCATTAAGACGTAATTGACAACAGAAATCCCGGAGAGCACAATGCTCGTAATAACGCATACGCCACGCGTGACTTTATTCGAATTGCGCGCCCATGTCAGGCCGCCGAGGCGAAGGTGTGTCGAGCCCACTCCGGCATTGTGGAACATGACAGAAGAAACTCTGAGTGATGTCTTTCCTTTTGCGTTATGTCAGAGCGACAGGGAAATCCATTACTATTTGAGGCATTTCAATGGAGTGAGTGGCATGGAAAAAGGTGCTGCCAATTGTTGTCGCTTGCATTTGGAGGGGACTTTCAAAGAGATCGGCATGCTCATGCACACATTGTTGGGTGTTCTTTATGCCATTGCAGAGCATACAAGTCGGAAGAACATGCTGCACTGTTCCTGCTCGATGGGACAGACTCATTTCCATGTTCGAACATTCATTTCAAACAATTTGAAGCGAAAGTTGCAATGTGGCGGAGCAATCAGACACGGGTGCACATCGACAATCAGTGTTGAGCCAATATTTCTACATAAGCAGTTATATAACACGATGTTCCTCTACTCGCAAACTCTAAGAACATGTTGAGCATGTGGGCAATTTGAAAAGCTTAACCAAATTATTACAATTTCTATACCTATAGAAAAATTTGCGATTTTGTATTGAAAACTACCGGTTAGTTATTGTTATAATTTATGACAAAAAATTTACGAAATATACAATAGTTAGCATAAAATTGGCGATGGATTGAAATTCAAACAAAAATTATGCATAATTGAAGGTATTTGCTTTAACTGTTATAGTTTAAATAATACAAAAAAATTTCTGTTTGCACATTTCTATATAGTTTCCTACGTATTCGTTTTCTTTACTTATATGAAGAAAAGCTCGAAATCGTACAAAGTTGTCCAGCTTGCTGCAATACTGAATACCTTCCCTTCGGACATTTGGTATCGCGGAAAAGTGGCAGAATCGCAAATAATCTAAATTCTTTTTACAAATGATACTGATTTACATTTTTTTAATAACTACATTGCCTATTTTCAGTTGCAGAAACGGAACGAAGCTTTAACAGAATATTGAGTTTTCCAAGTGGAAATTCAGAAAACTCGCCAAAAATCGACTTGGCTCACATTTCGCTGGGGAAGTCGAGTACCAAGTTTTGACTTGCATTTGTTCAAACTCTAAATTGCTGTGCAAGTTGGCAAGTTTGGGTGAGTTTTTTAAAAGTATCTCAACGAGTTCGTTTGTACTCTTTCTTATGCACAATTTGGATGGTAGCTGCAAAAATCGTGTACCTATCGATTTGAAGAAAATTAATTTGAGTAGCAATAGTTTACTTTTAGTAGTAGATACGAGAAAGATTGGTCGTTCGAATCCCATCCTGGTACGATTTGAATAAGATTTAGGGCCAGTTTCACAGTGGATATTTAAACTCTGATTGCAGTTTAAATAGGGAATTTTAGTTTCACAGTTGGAAGTTAAATACGATTTAAATAGCCGACTGTGGATATTTAAGTACGGCACAGAGTTGCAATCGAAAACAAATAAACAGCTGATTTCGGATGTGCAGGCAAGCTGCGTCGACAATATTGCAATTTATAAGAGATGAAATTAAACATAAAACTGCATGGTATAGCACATATAAATGATCCCGTAGTATTATAAATAATATAAACTGTGGATTCTTTGCACAATATCCAATAATTCACTTCTTTCGGCCGACGAAAAATTTTTAGCTCGCGCTGCCTCCATAATTGAACAATTGAACATATGTTTTTGGCAAGTTGTGTCAACCTTCAATTGTCAAATATTCGAAGTTGCCATTCATTATTCCGTATTTAAATAAATGCACTGTGAAACTCAAGGAAAGTTAAACTAGATTTAAACTCAATTCGCAAATTAGATTTAAACATCCACTGTGAAACTGGCCCTTAAAGAATGAAGCTTAATTTAAGAAAAAGCTTGAACTTTTTAAATCACTTGACTGACAAATTTAAAATCATGTAAAATCACTCGGTACTTATTAAAACATTACAATGTAATGCATTTTAAAATATTGTGTGCTGCAGGCCAAACTGATAATGTAATCGTAACTTACTTAGATTTACAAGGTCACCTCCAAAATCTTCACATTTTATAGAAACTCTCACATAGTTTAATAAATTGAGATTCAATTCTTGTAATTGGCAGACAAATTTTATTTCCGTTGAATTTTCCAAATATGTTTGCTTTTGCATTTGTTTTTGTTTCTTTTTTTACAAAACCAAAAAAAAAGATACGTCCGACAATTGACTGTAGACGCCCATAATCCTCTATGAGTACCACTAACATCAATGTCTCGTACATATAAGTATACACTAAAAAACTTGCTTTACCTTCATTTAAAGAAAATTTAATATGGCTACTTTTATCACCCTGCGTAGCTTAATGCTACGACCTGTCTCACTCATAAGCATTGCAGCGCGTTAGAAAACCATCTGTGACTTACAAAAATAGATGCAGGCGTCATTCGAATTTAATTATCTTTTATTTATATTTTATCTTCGATGCACAATTTGCTGGAACTAAAATTCCCTATGCGAGTAGAATTGCTGCTGTCGGCATACAACATAAATTATAAATTTAATTGTGGATTGTATTAACAGACATTTGTTGTTAGAAACGTGACTGAGGGGCGACGCTGACAATGAGAGTTGGAAATGCATGTAAATTGCTTAATTATAAGAAATCAGTTATATGAACATTGCTGATAGCAGATATGTAGATAGATATACATTAGCAGGAGGCAAAATTTGCAAACGAAGGAAACGAATTAATGAACAGCTTCTTAATTGCATGAATTTATTTATACATTAACTAGCTGTCCCGGCAAACGTTGTTCTGCCCAAAATAATTATTTTATTCCAAGATTTGTTTTGAAATGTGTTTCAATGTATTTCAGGAAGAATATGCTTTCCTGAATATTTCTACCCCGACAACAGCTATCGGGTTCAAATTTTGTCGACCACTTTCTGTCAACTTTAGTATTATATGGTGTGAATCTGAGCCAAATCGGTCCATAAATAAGAATTTTCTAAAAAACGCCACCGTGGCAACACTTAGGAAGGTCTAACATGAAAACAAACCATTCAGAGCACCACACAAACATATGTTGTGAGTATAAGGTCGATCGCTCCTGTAGTTCTTGAGTTACGGTGCAAAAACACAAAAATACTAAATATTGCGCCATCTGTCGGACGAACTTCAAACTACACAGAAACACTCCTCACGCCCCATAGAGCATGTATATAAAGTTTGGTCAAAATTGGTCCAGTAGTTTTAGAGTCTATAGAGGACAAACATACTATTGTATTTTATATATATAGATTATTTATGTTGCAAAATAAAATAGTTTTCCAAGTAGCAAACGAAATTTAACAAATTTTCACTGTCTCAATTTATTGCCATCTGTGCATTAGCAACACGCTAAAAATACCATTTAAGCTGTCGGAAGTATCTGCACAAAATAGGAAATTCAAATTAACGTGGAAGCATTAATCATAACGAAGAAATCGATGAAAATGGCAAGAGACTGCGAGTATTTGAAGCCTACAAAAAAAGTTCAAGGATGTTTCTGTTTTGTGAAAACTTCAAGATATTTAGCAAACAAATTGGATTTAAGCTATGCAAACTAACTAATTCTACATCTAATGAGATATATTTTGCTGCGAGTTAAATTAATACATTGAAATATTCGTTGCAGTAATAAACAAACAAAAATCAGCAAAGCAGACATGTCCAATTAGTGTGTTTATTTATGCTTATATTGTACATTATAATTAGTCAATTTCTTGGCCAATGAAGAGGCAGGCAGCCAGCATGCATCATTCACTTCTCTCCCAGCCCAGCAACAAATCATTATCAAAATTCGATAATTTCCTTCCGCTTTGATTGTTTGCCTAACGAAAATTACGTGCATTGTTGTTGTGGCTTCAGATACGAATACAGCGGATTGCAGTCAGTCGAGTGTGAAAATTACAAGTCAAAATTATTGACTTACAGCTACATACACACATACATACAGCTCTTGCAGCCTTAGTCGTAGGCGGTAATTAAATAATTTGAGGGTCAAGGTTCAGAGGTTCGTAATTTAAAATTATTTTCATGCGCAGCATAATTAGCTTTATTGCTTAACATTAGGAAATGAATTGAATTTTACTTTATTTTTCATTAGATAAAAAAATTTTCGTGATTTGGAGATACATATTTAAAATTTGTAATTGTTCGAAATTCATATGCTATGCTTACAGCTTACTTTTTTTTTAGCAATACTGTTCTTAGTATAAAATTTGGTTTGCGAAAAGCCATTTTCGAAATGCCATTAGTAATTCAATAAAGCTCTGAAAGTTTGAAAATCACATTGGTGGTTCTTTAATAGTTTCCAAAATGATTGCCTATGTGATGTTTTTTTTATTCTTTATGAGCAAAGAATAAATTCATTTAATTCAAATAAGAAGCACGTCAAGAGGTTTATCAAAATCATACATCGAATTCTTTCTGTTTCTTCCAGAAAGCGAAACAGATCCTGCTTAAAGTTAAGTTTTCTGTGCAACTTTACTTTCCTTCAAAGTTTTCAAACGAAGGTTAAGAAAATAATTTTTAGTTTCTAGATATTTCTTTTAAATTCTGCATACTCATTTCAGCGATAGAATAAAGCAGCCTTCAAATTGCTGATAATTGGTTTCAGCGGGAACTCATTGAATTCGGGCGATTAATTAAAATTGCCTAGTAACTTCTTAAAATTCACGCTTTTAAACAATTAATTTCTTATTGAAAAAAGAAAGCATGGAACAACCAAAATCCAAACAAAGAGGTACCAGAACATGCTCAAGAGGAAGGGGATCATATTTGGGTATACCCATGACCGAGATATTTTGAAAGTAATACATAGGGTAAGTATATATATTCAATTATTTGGATCACTTACCTTGAGCTAGCTTATTTCTACGAATAGTCACAGCAACACCTGCAAAAACGGGGAAAGACAATTGTGAATAAAACTTTTAATAACTGTTGCATAAGAAATAATGCCGTAATTTGTGTAGCTGTGTGTGCACGAAATTGAGTATAGTGCAGAGAATTTTTATAAAAACGCGTGTGTACATGCACACCCATACATACATACATACATACATGCATGATTGTGGTAATTGCATTTCCATTAACCCTTTGACTTGCAGCCGAGCCGTAATTTCGGCGAAAAGTCAGCTACGTCACATTTTCAGAGTTAATGGCACTGGCGCGTTTGTGAGCAAATGGAAAATTGGGCTTGCAATTACGCGACACCACTCTCAGCTCACACGCACTCACGCATCAATTCCAAATTGAATTTGATGTGGCCAACAACAGACGTGCGCATGCATGCGCTCGGGTACGTCTGGGCCAGGCCGAGAGCCGTTAGCTGTAATTTGCCGTAATAGCAGGTAATAATCATAAATGTGTAGACATTTCCAAAAATTTCGACTCGACGTAATGCGCCATGTCACAGTGACCTAGAGCGCAGCCACTCCACGAGCGAGTGCCCCACAAAATCGCACAAATTATGAATAAGGGCGCGAAGAGTGAGGCGGGCGTGGTGCGTGAGCCACGAGAAGGGCTGGGAAAGTGGCACAACTGCGGCAAATGTGAATTTAATAATTCCTATAATTGGAATGTCGGCTATTTACTTACTTTCTTCCATTTGAGATCTTTAATAGCGCATATCATTTTAAAGAGTTGTCAAGAACTGCAGAAGCATTAGTGAAAGCATCTAGATGCCGCAAATTTAATGAAAACTACCAGCCAAAATTTGTATCGCGATATTTTAACAAAGAATTCGTTCTTCGGTCGCTCATGCCGCTTGTGAAATAGTTTTCCTGCAGAAGCTTTCCCACGTCATTGCAATTTTCGCGAATTCAAGGCAAACGTTCACCGTCACTACTCCACTTTTCCCCACCCACTTACCTTTGATCCTTTCTAAACCAACAAGTGCTTTGCATGTATAGGGGTTATCCCCCTGAGTGTTGGTTTAAGCGAAAAAAAACCAGTGGCTTTGGATTGGATTCAGAAACATGCTCTTACTCCGTTGAAGTAGGAATTTGGATGAACATTATCCAACTATCTGCACTCAGTGTATACATCAGAGATTCACAGCGAGTCGCTATTTGTGTATATTTAGAGTCCTTTACGCAAAACAAAGAGCAGATCAGACCTCTGACACCACTTGAAGTGCTCTTACAATTAAGAAAAGCACAGAGTTGGTTCTCCCTACGGATTAGAACTGCTCAAGACTCACACTTACACTTATTATAAACTTACTTCTATTTTTCTCGTGTTCTTTCTCCACCTTTCCTGTGTGGTGAGGCAGACATATGTATACAGTTTGTTCTGAGAATAAAGCTCAGTTATTCAAGACGTAACGTAGTTTTCGTGTCAGCTGACACTAAAAAAAGAGAAATATGCAAAAGACTGGCAGCTGCAATTACGTACTCAAGCAAACCGCCCAATTTTTACGTTTACGTAAAAGTACGAAAAAATACGTTACGTCTGGGCTAACTGCTTATACATATGTATACAAAATTATGTATCTCATTGAGCACGACTGCAGAATATCATATGAACTTTAGAGTTGGAGTCAAGGTGTGAAGTATTCAAACATTAAGGTTCGGCGTCGTGTTTATAGTACCTCTACATTCGCATTGATTATGTGTGAGTAGTGCATATCTCTGTAGCAATAGTATATGTAAATTTAATAATAATCATTAATAAAAATGTAAAAAAATAATAATAATAAACATGTCCGTCTTCCATTGTCGTTGGTATATTTCATATTACTGGCAGCACTTGGAAACACAATTCCAGTTGGAGAATGCGCCCGCTCTGCTGCAGGCCGTAACACAGGAACGGGTTGTCATGGCCAATTAAGTAAGTAAGTTAGTAAGTAAATGGGAAAATAAATTAACCTACAACTCTTGTGAAGAAAGCCGCACTTTAACCTAAAGCTGATAAAAAAAAATGTATTGCTTGTTTGAATAAAGAAGATCGAAATGAGAGTAAACTTCTAAAATTTTACTGTTGTACTTGAAGTCGTTTAAAATGGTGCAAGAAAATTCATCGATTTTCCAATGTTCACTTTTGTAGGTAAAATATATTCATATTTTTAATTGTGCATCAATGGAAGCTCAATCAAATATGGACGCACTTATTTGCTCTAGGTTTCGATATCGATTAAGATTAAAATATTGCAAGCATATTAAAAAAAACTTGCATTTGTTCGAGATTGACACTGCCAAATGAGCCTGAGTCATGGGCGCGCCACCTTCCACAATGTCAGCTCAATCCACGGCTGCTGCTTGGAACTTTGTCGCACATGGAATTGAGTCGGCAACCTTTCAGCTGCGAAGTGAGTCGCATTGGCGTGTCGCACACCTGGTCCCAATTCAGCTCAGCTATGCAACGATTACTCAACTCCAACTGGAGTCCGGTTGTAAATGTGGACTTTACTAGGGCAGGCGATTTGTATTGCGTGGCCAATTGCCCACATGTCGAGCAAATTGTTACAATGGAAACCCCAAAAAAGAACAAAAGCCAAACCTACAAACAAAACCAACAAAGGCACATAATAATTGATAGGGCCCAATTTCATTTGATCGGATTCGAGTTGAATGTTATTTATGAGTGCTGCACATTTGAGTCGCGGCGCGTAGTTGGCGTCGTCGGCTCAAACCACTGTGGACCATTGACACTCTAATCGCGTTAAAATGTAATTGCACTTTTGCCAAGTTGACTTTTAATTAGCGCGATTTGTGTGGGGCGTGCCTCTGTCTAATGCACACGCGCTTGCACACACACCGACAAACGCGAGTTGGGCCCACAAATGGAATTTCTAAATCAAATGTATTAAGAAGGCAGAATGCCAATGAAGACATGATAACATTTTTAATTAACATCAAACACGCACAATACGCAATTCCAACAATGAACACATATGCATGGGCACATGCAACCGCACAGTGGCACGACTAAGTACACGCTGTTGGCAAAAATAGCAGAAGCTCTTCGGGACTTTTAAGGTCTTGCATGATTGCCAAGACAAGTCAAGTGTTTTATAAAAAGTAGAAAATTACGATCAAAACTTAGTTATTTATTAAAATACGTGTGTTTTTTGTGAAATTTAAGCGCTCTGCTAAAGAAATATAACAGCTTCATGACCGTTGCAATATTTTCCATACAATCAGGCTTCAAAAGTATTTGTGAACACGTCAATACGCTTTTCGATAAAACGTTATCAACGTTATTGAAGAACCATCACAACATTTTCCACTCTTGAAAATTATAAAGTTTTGTTTGTTTTTAGGGTTCCGTTCCCCTAAAAGGGAAAAAACGGGAACACTTATAAGGTCACTTTTGTTTTGGGAGTGTGTATATAAAACGACCTTTTATTAATCGTAGAAACCTGAAATTTGGCACGGTGTTAGGTTTAAATAACCTAAGCACATTTTCACCATAAAAAGTTAAGAAATATTTTTAGAAATATTTTTTTATAATTTTTAAAGGTTTTCGGGTCGGACAAAAAAAAATAAAAATATTTTTAAAACGTATCCTGTGGGGTATCGTTAGAAAGGGCTATGTCCATAGATTATAAAATGTATGTTATTTTTATTTTATGTAAACGGGTTCGAAAGATATAAGAGAAAAACCGACCTGTCCCCACATGATCCAATATGCACAGCACATTTCTCAAGCTAAAATTTTGATCAAATCGGAGTAACTAGGTATTTTATCACGCATTACCGTAAGGGTGCAGCTTTTTTCGATTTTTTTATGTTTTTATTTTTTTTTTATTTAAGATGACCCCCCTCAGAAAAAAAATGTTCTTGTTTATATCGAGTGGGGTATCGTTAGAAAGGGCTACGTCCGTGGATTCCAAAAATGTTTTTTTCATATTTTTAGGTGAATTGGTTTCGAAGATGTAGGCCAAAATGTCTAAAATTGTGTGGCCAGACGGGCAAAGAGAAACTAAATTCGAACGCTAAAAAGGGTATTTCTGGTACGGAACCCTCAGTGAGCGAGCCCGACTCGCACTTGACTGCTTTTTTTTATTAACTATTGATGCTTTCTTGCAAAACAAGCTATTTCTTTGTTTAGTGTAACAAAAGTTGCAATTTTATCGACTTCATTAAAACAAAAAAAGGTTAAACAATTATATAATAAAGCGAGTATTACGTTGTTTAAAATTGTTTTTCTTTACTATTGTAGCTCGTAACAGTATTCTTCCGACCACGGAATTACGTATTTACTTGGCATGTTCCTTCAGAATTTGAGCCGATTTCTGCTCTTCAATTTTCTCAGAAATATATAATAGAAGAAATACGCATTGATAAAATGAGCCTCAAGCGAAAATACATATTGCAATCGAATATACAATACATTTCTTAGTCAAGAGAGTTGGCTCATTAAAATTTAGATATATCTATATACTACCTACTTTTGCCGTATGGAGGAAACCACTGTGCATCGATCGAATTTCTAGCACCGTTTCAGATTCTAAAACAAATGTATAAGTTTGAAAATCTTTTTTGCTATTGGCATCACTGCTACATAAATGCGGACTACAGTTGCGGAGGCGAACGGTTTTTTGGCGAACCACAAACTGGTACGTTTTACTATGCCGTGTGTAATAAAACAAAAATGTCCGTTATAATAAAGAATCAGCATGTTAGAATAAGGGGACTGTGCACTTCCGGGTTCTAAGAAATTTTACTGCAATACAATTTTTACTAAAATTCTGTGATTATATTTCCCTTATTTGTTCATGGAAGTACAAACTTTGATCTGCTGGGCATGCAACTGTATCGGAATTGCTTTGCGGTAGGTGCGTATACGTCCCGTGAACCGAACACTTATAGCCCATATTTTTCAAATTTTCAAAATTTTTTTCATTCACTAACAGTCAGAAAGAAATAAAATTTTATATATACATACATTTGTAAATAAGGACGGCTCGATGTTGAAATGGAATCAACAATTCTGTACTTTAAATAAATATTTGGTAGTATTTGAGTCGTAGTGGGCACAACTTCCCCCGCAAAAAGTTGTCATGCATGACATTTATTCTTTAATTTTGGTTAAGCAAACTGAACGCAATGAATCGAATGCAATTATTTTAAAACTTCTACATATATTTCGACCCTTTTAAAGCCGTCGTATATACATTTATCAGTACTATAATCAAGCTTGTGTGAAAATCCAAACATACCTAAAATTTTCTCTCATTCATAAGCTGGCATATGCAAGGCATGGTTGTGCCTTTAGTTTTATTAAATACTTTTATTAAAAACTTGAAATAATTTAATAAAATAAAGTTTGACATGTTTTGAGCCAACTTGATTTCAGTATTTGCGGTACTTTAAGGTGTGCCCATTCAATATCCACGTATGTATGTGTGCTCCTTTTGCTGAAAATTTACGAAATTTGCACCACTGTAAGTGCGACGCAGTGGCTAGCCAAATTAATTTCTCCACTTCAGTGTACATGTTTGCTACAAATTCACGAACAGGGCGCAGCATGTTGTCCTGTTCACATGTCATGTCTTGCTTTCCAGGCTCACATGCGTGCTAACTCTAAAATAAACACGCGTGCTTGCCGAAATGCTAAAAATGTCCTTCAACATGGCCATTTAAATTGTACTATGGGAAAGGGATGGAAGTTGGCTGGGAGTGGTCGGAGGGGTACTTAGCACATGCTAAGCGAAAGAGCTGCAGCAAGGTAAAAGTGCTGTCAAAGGTTTCGGCCGCGAAAACGGAGCACACGCAAAGTACTCGCTCGATAATTTATGGCTAGTATCTGAAATTGTTGAGCACGGTCGTATGAACGTGTTTCATTACAAGTCTTGTACAGTACAGGCGAAATGAATTATAGCTGACGATTATACTCGTATAAGCATATTCGAAAAGCAGAATTTCGTTGAGGATTTTTAAAGAAATATTTTTGTCATACGCCATTCTGAAACGTGCAAAATATATAGTTTTAGCCAAAACCTCAGCGATTGAATTTTACATATAATATGGACCTCCATACGGAAGAGCTTCAACGTCTTTTTCAAACTAAACCGCCAACTTCTTGTAGCACTTATGTCTAAAATGTTCATAAAATTTTATTGTCTATAGCTTACTTGGAATGATAATATATCGATTATATAGAAATATGGCAATATGGTAGCCGAAGAGTTCTTAGTAAATTCGGTGAAATTAATTATGCAGTTTGTATTAAACTTTGTGATAGTCATTTGTGGTCCATTCAACCATTTTAGGGGTGGCGGAAAGAAAACCGAGAAATAATTTTTTTTAGCTGGTCTAATGCACATATGTATGTACGCATTTACAAGGCCTGCCAATTATGGGATTTCGGACAATTTCTCTGTAGTTATCTACGTGTTCTACATTTTCGACGTTTACTACTACTACGTAAACATATGTAGAAAAGTCCTGAGATAAGCGACGTTGCCTAACTCGCAACACTGTCACATGCGTGAACAACCACCGCCATTATATAATGCCGACTGCTGCGTTGCAAGTAGAGAAAACGTTTGCAACTTCAATTTGCTATTTCCGTAATTTCTGCTTCCATGTCCAACTTGGCAACTTCGAAACTGCATTTGGGCTCGAATCGATAAAGTTGTCACAGCCGTTGCCGTTGCGGCCGACCATTTGTGTTTTCTGGCAGGAATGCTGCCACTCGGCACAGCGCGCCCATGGACTCACGCGCCTGAGTGTCAGCCAAGCCAAGCTCTGCTGGTACCCTACTCCAGTTTCAGCTGTTCGGCTGCTGCGTATTTCTGGCAGTGCACAACCGGATAATACACAAAACTGGCACTCAGTCCGAAAGCGGTCGCAAATTTATGACAATCTGACAAATATTTGCATAACAAACCGGGCGCTTTTCCGTAATTGTAGCAGAAAACTGTAATTTGTAAGAGTGGCATATGAAGCTGCTAATTCTAGTCAATTGGAAATTTTTGAGCTGCGCTTCCTCACAGCTGGCCACTTCCAGATATTCGCGCACATAATACATAGGCACAACAGACGTGTAATCGAGGCTTAGGCATAGCTTCCTTATTTTAACTGGTGTGCTCGTATTTTGTAAGCAGAAGCTTACGGGACCTATAATTTTATACTGAGTCATGTCCGAACGGCATTGAAAAGCTTTTATTTTCACTCTCGGAGAGTTGCCAATTCTCCGCAAGAGATGACAAGATGATTGCAAAACAACAATTTCAAAATTAATTTTTTCCAGTTGGTTTGAGTTTGTTTGGGTTTCTAACCAGCGATCTCTCGGATCAGAGGCCGTGCATTTATCCACTGAGCCATTGCAGTGCTATTTTCGGGTTTATTTCTGCAAATTATATCATGAAAAGAACAGTTAATCGTTAAAATATTAAATGTTATTATTATGCATAACTCGAGTAAGGAATAAAATTTTAGGTTTTCCTGAGAGAGTAGTGACCTATGTTAAGTTACCGAAGTGTGTTCTTATAACGAGGCATATATTTCAAATGAAAAACCTGACCTATTTTCGGTGTACTTTCATGAGAGTATTTATAGGGTTATATATGGTCAGAACATAGCTGAAATTACATATGGGCATATTCAGTTTACCATCTTTGGATTGGAGTAGCCTTATTAGAAATATATGCACCGAATATTGATTGACTGTTGGGTATATTACGACTATGATGAGCATTATCCGTTTCTATATTAGAGAGTAGGTATTCGGCCCACGCCCAGTTTTTTCAGATATGTTAATTTATTTACTACCTGTGCTCAAATACTATTAATATTACCACTCCGTCATGTGGATTTGAAAATGGCTCAAGTGCCAGATATACCATACAATTCAATTTAAACTTCAAAATAATAAGAAGTAATGAGCGGACATAATGGCGAAGCATGTGGCAAGAAGCCAAAGTTCTGTAGGTCAGTGGGGAAATTCTGCCACAGACAGAGGCAGACGCGCACTGGCATCAAAATAATGAAACAGAAACCGCAGATGAGCGATGCGATCGTCCAGAGGCACATTCAGATTTTCCCTCACTTCACTTGCAAAGGCACATGTGTACGGTAGTTCAGCAGGCACGCACACTCCTCACCGCAGCTGCGCTCTTTTCGCTTGCATGTAAATAAGTGAACTTAAATATTAGCTCAAAATGTACAAAAATTGTCATAAATAGCAGCAAGTGCGGCGTTTGATGTGAATGTGAACTTTTACTTGTCGTGAAATCTCGCAGTTCTGACGTGCTTTGTAGAAAACGGGCAAGTGAAAAATTCGGAACTGTCACTCCGGACATAATTGTTGACATTTGCGACATTACGATTTGCGGCACGCACATTCAAACGTATACACTGTAAAGAGCGACTGCGCAATTAGCCGCAATTATATTTAAAAAATCTGTAAGAGCTGAAAGTTTTTAATTCTGCATTTATTTTATTTCACATGTTTCTTTACATCTGCCCATTGTGAGCATTATTGAAATAATTTGAAAAGTAGACACAAATATTTTCTATTTAAAAGTAAAATATTATATAATCATGTAAGATTAACAAGGGAAGTCAATTAGTGTCAGACACCGATTTGCATAAAATTTGGATATGGACATGAGAATACAAAATTAAGGTGGACATGTTTTTTTTAGAATGTGTTCATATTGAGTTTTAGGGGTTAAAATCCACGTTTAAAGTGGATTGAAAAACACAATTTTTTTGCAGTAACTCCTTTTTGAAGGCTTATGTATGGGGATAAGCATGTGAGTCTGTTGTGAAAGGCGTGAGCCATATTTGCGTCTTTATACCCTACACCCCCTACACTTATGGTAATAGGGTATAATAACTTTGTGCGAAAATTGTAACGCATTAAAGGAGCCGTTATAGGTATAGACATAAGTATATAGAAATGATCAGAATCACTTTCTGTGTTGATTTCCGGTTGTCCGTCTGTCTGTTTGTTCGTCCGTCTGTGGCCGCAGGAGAGAAAGAAGAACACAATGAGACTGAACCTTAACTTAGTTTAAGTTCCGAGATTATCCAAATCGGTCGAAGGAGACGCCCACAATGGGCCTGTCGGTTCCACTACCTCGGATTTTGTTGGTAAAATGGCTATAATTTGTCCAATTACTCATTTAAAGGAATGGTATTTGGTATTTAAGGTAAGGTATGGCCCATCTATGTCATACGAAAATATAGGCGTGGTCCGCCCACTATATAGGCGGTAAACGGAAAATCCTCATAACTTCCATAAAATATACACCAGAGAGTCCATATTTGGTCAATTCATATCTGTTACGACTACCTTTAAATTTTCCACAAACGGGCGTGGTCCATCTACCATGGAGGCGGAAAACGTTGTGCACGCTCCAGAGTATTAATATCTGGCATATATAGTCCTATTAGGAATATCTTTTAGTTTCTGAAAAATAAGCGTGGCCCGCCCACTATGTAGGCGATAAATTTTATACATCCACAATTTCATTTCTTTAAGTGGACCCACCGTTCCACGCCTTATTAGGTGTAGGGTACTATTCTGTCGGGCTAAACCGACTGATGCTTCCTTATTTGTTCAATATATATATTGATGTCGTTTCGGATTGTTATTCGAAGAAATCAAATGCTTACTGAATTTACTTTTTTATTATTTTAGTGATAGTTAAAGAAGTATTTTAAACGAAAGGGGTTAAATGGCTTCAGTCGAAATAATTCGTATGATTGATTTAATTCGCAAAGCCAACAATCACGGAATGCAGCCACCTTCGGCATTTCCCAGATACTTTCTGCTGTGCATATTTTTTTCCAGTGCAATTTTATGAACACACATTCTTAGCACTACCAACGTCAACTTCAACTGAGAGCACGGAAGAAAAGTAGCTTTCGAAATGTAAAGTAGCTTAAAAGATTTTTAAATGAGGCAAAAAGCACAAAAATCGAGGCTTGAAAATCCATTCGCTGCTTCAAGCCGAGAAAATGGCACTCCAAATTTCACTTTTCACGCACGAAGAAAGCAAAATGAATGTGCTGTGCTACTCCCGGAACGCCCCTCCCGGCCCCGCTGTGCCGATTTCATTCTTTTGCATGGATTCGGGTCACTCATGACATAATTCCTTACGTGCATTATTACAGTCACACGAATAGCAGCAACAGCAACAGCAACAACAACAACAACAATACCACTAGCGACAGCAACAACAGGCAGAACAATAATTTAGAAGTTTATCACTTTTCCTGCTTGTGTTGCGTTCGTCCGACAGGCACTTTATAATGATTGGCGTCTGTGTGTGTGCGCCCGAGTGTGTGTGAGTGAACTTACGCGCCTTTAACAACAGAAATGCCAATCCTTTTTTTGTGTGTGTGTGCGTCATCCGCAGCAGCAAGAGTTGGCATTTTTACTGTGTTGCGCCGTGTTACTTTCGATATATTTTTCTCCTTGACATTATCTGTATCTGGCCGTATCGAAGGTGTCGGCGCGACGCTGTAAGGAGATATTTTGTGGTTGGCTGTTGCTCTGCCGATGCTGCTATTGTTACTGCAATTGTGCTGATTATTTTTGTGTGCCACAGTGTCAGGAGGTGAGGCAGCGAAGGCTGAAAGTGAAGTCGGCAGTCTGTTGCAAGGGGGTAGGAGTGCCGGCAGGCAGGGGCATACAAGTAAAAGTACCGCTGCGAAGCTGCTCGAGACAATCGCGAATTGAAATTCTTGCAGAAAAAAGCCTGAAAATTGGTGGGCAGTTGGGACTGCAGAGCCCTAGAAGAAAAAGATGAAGAAGCACTGCTGCCGCTGCTAAATCACAATTGTTGATTTCGCCATTGTTAAAGGAAGCTAGCATTAAACTCGGAGCTGCGCCCTAGTGTGCAGCCACTGCACTACCGTGCCGCACCCCGCAGCCGCCTATCCAATCGTTCTTTCGGGCTGCGATGCCAAATGCCAAGCCGCCACAGTGATGCGTTCCATAGACAAAATTTCAAATGTGCACAGTGTCAAAATCAAATAAAATATACATATGTACATACACACATATGTCGTTTTTCATCCAAGAAAACTTCAAAAAAATCGCCTCAAAATAATAATGAGTGTGGATGCAAGAGCTGCTAAATCTCGACCGATATTTTCACAAAAATATTTGGAATATACGATTTTTAGTTCATTGACTAAAAAAATATTTAGAAAACAAGAAATGGTAAATTGAATTCAGATTATGTACCTACTCATGTTGACTTTAGAAATGGTCAAACTGATCTCAGAAACGGACTTCAAAATTTTAAAACTAATTTCATAAAGGAGGAAAATGATAGAAACGGATAAATTGAATTTAGATTAGTCAAATTGATTTCAAAAATTGTAAATAGAATTCAAAAATGCGAAATTTAGTTTCAGAAGCGGACGAATTTAATACAAAACAATCAAATTAATTTCAAAATCGGACAAATGTATTATTCTTCAGAGGCGCATGGTTTCTGAAATCAAATTGTCCTTTTCTGAATTCTATGTGACAGTTTCTGAACTCAATTTGGCTAATTTGATATCTATTCGAAAGTTTCTGAAATCACCTTGAATAATGAAATCAATTTGACCATTCCGGAAGTCTGTTGGAATATTCTGAAGATAATTTAACCATTTCTGAAGTCTGTTGGAATATTCTGTAGTTATTTTGATCTTTTCTGAAGTCAGATTGGTTAATTGCAGTTCAATTTGGCAGTTTCTGAAATCAATCTGACCCTTTGTGAAATAAATTACAAATTAAAGCATCCAAATTTAAGACCTTTTGAAAATAGGAAAATTAAAAACTGAAATAGTTCAGGAGAACACATGAATCAAATATGTTAATATTTGCTACGGATGTTTTTGCCGATTTAGAAGGGAGCTTGCTATATTGGAAATTTAGTAACATTTTGTGGCAGTCCGTCCTTCTTACTTTGTTCCGTCGTCTTATGGAATGGAATCACTGTGCACCCAACCAGGCAAAAGCTTTGTATTCATGAGCTTTTCCCGCTTTACGTGCCTCCTCCTGGCAAATTTTTACAAGTCGCGTGAATTGAAACGAAATGCGCATAAATTGCGGCAACATCGCATTGCAGGGGGGCATGGCATTTAATATTAATGATCTTATGCGCGTACGCCGTGCGGGGAGCGGCAGTGCCGCGACGCTCCTTGTCGCCTAGCCTGCACCGTAGCCGTCCATAAAAGGACGTGTCGCGCTGCGGCGAGTTGCACTCATGGTCCGCTCAACATGCTCGCAGTGGTGGCAAAAAACAGCCAGCGGATGTGCGCATGCCTGGCTGGCGACTGGCGTTGCGGATTCAATACGGGCGAAGGGAGCGCCGTTTAGTTGTGAGAGCGCGCCGAGGTAGAATGCGAATTCATAAAGCGAAAAAGACAAGATTTTGTTACGAACTAACAAAAAATGCTCAAAGCGGAAACATCGCATTAAAGCAGGATGTCAATGTGCGCTGGAAAAAAGGGTGTGTACTCATGCCGCAATCATAATTCGAATTATGGAAGAATCTGCTTCCTTTTTTGTTGTATTAAAAAATTTAAACTCCCTCTACAAAATTTAGAATATCAGATTACAATTTTACACAGTCCGATTAATATGCAATTTCTTTAGGCGCATTTTATCAGAGCTGGATTAATTCGCATTTTCAAGGAGTTTGTTATTTCGTTATATTTCCGTTCAATTCCTTAGTTCTTAAATTAAGAATGTTTCAATTTTATTAAAAGAAATCGTGTTCAGAAACTATCATTTTAAAATATCGGCAATGAGTGGGAAAAATTGTTTGATTCTTTTTCATGAAAGTGAATTTTGTCTTTAAAAAATTTCGATTTCCTGTATGAATGTGTAATGCTTTTATATTTGCTTGTAATATTCGTCTACAATATGCTTAATAATATAGTTGTCACTGCAACAGCAATTCTATTCTCAGCCTTATCGCAAGTTTTCTTTAGAAAATATGGAGCAAGGAAGAGAAAAGTTGAACTGTGGAAGCACAACGAACATTTGCAAGATGGTTTAACAAATGTGCTCATTTAGAAGAAATTTTTGCAATTTTTAAAAAAAGGTAACTTTTTTGATAAGTAAACGTGCCAGTAGCTTATCTTACTTAAATTTTTTCAAATAAACCCTTGTAATTGTAACTTAAAATATAAGGTCACAATTTTATGGTATAACTTTGAACTTGAACCACTAAAATGCCTAAAATTAATAAAAATCAAAGCGACGGCAGCATTTTTTTCTAAGAATGATGTGCATTCTTCTACATGTAACACAACGCGTCGTGATAAATTTCACAATTTTATTAATCACCTTATATAGAGATTATAGTACAAACTGTTTGCTCGATATTAGATATCAACCGAGATTTAAAGTAATCCAATTCTTAGCCATATTTTGAAAGCAAAACTGTTCGCAATCAAAGTTCCAAGTAAAACAGACGCAGAAAAGCTATTTTCCGTATTTTCTATATTCGAAAACCGCATCGAAACCCATACTCTAAAGAAGAGAGCATCGAAAGCGGAACTGATGTTCCATACATATATAGAAGAAATACAATGCAAACAGAATTAAAATGAATTTCCCTTTCCGTACCTGTTGAGAAGTTGGAAATCCAAATTTGCATTGCCAAACACATTTTCTATTGCAGCCGAGTCCAAGCGAATTGGGTTATTATATCCTCGAGCTACGGATGACATTAGCCCAACAACGGCCACTAACAAGTCTACTTATCAAATAAGAAATCTTCAGAAAACTAAATCAGAACGCAATTAATCTGGTTTCCTGCGGCCCTGCGGCGCTAACTGGCAACTGTCGAATGGGCGAGGCGAATTTCTAAGTAGCAAGCAAGCAACTCTTTCACGGCGTCACATGTCCACGCCAAATCGAGGGTTGGGAGCGGGGAGGCTGGGAGGGTTTGGAGTTGGAGGGGGCAACACGGGCGAGCCCACTTCAGCTGCCATTAAACTTGTATTAAGCGCACACGCTCAAGCTCGTTGGAAGTCTAATCAAGCCAACCAAGACGCGTAGAGTAAGCGCAACGGAACGCCGGACCCAAAGACCGGAGACACAGACGCACTGCAGTAGAAAAATCGCTTGACCGCTTGCAGCAAAACCAATTGACTTGCGCCGAGGAGAAAATCAAAACATCGGCGTGAAACTAGGGTGACTCGCGAACTGAGGGGAGTAGAGGGGCACACGGACGCTAGTCAAGCAGTATAGCCAGACATGCCAGACATGCCGCTGAAGTTCGCAGCGATAAGGTGGCATAATTGACACAATTTGCATTTGAAGCATTGCTTTCTTATACACGAATGCAAACGTACATATGTATATTTACCTATAGATAACCCAGCTTACAACGGCCGCCAAATTGTAACACATGTTTGTTCCATATGAGTTATAGGTAAGAATTGGTTATTTCTACATTTGTTGTAAAACATTTCAAACATTTGTTGTAAAACTGTTGCAATACTTAAAAATGCGTCAAACTGTAAAATTTATTAAGCAAAGTTTATTATTTAAGAAGCACGTTGAATAGGAGGGTTGCCACACTTTATTACTCCACCTATACGAAAGGTCATCCCAAATGTAAGTTGGCTTTAGCCTTAAATCGACCAAACACGAAATTTAAATACCTGCAATGAAGTTTTCCAAAAAATTCAAGCATTAAATTACGCATATATACTTTTATAGAAACTCTAAATTATTAATATATATTTTGCTTGAATTTTTGATTTGTTAATGAGTGCAAAAAAGAAAAATTTGTTTATAAAAGATGGAAATAATGCCCTTAACGCAACAAATTAATTTTGGCCCTTGCACTGTATGAGTTATAGAATATTTGGGTTATATATGCAGTTGCGGTCGAAATAATAGCAGTTATATTATTTTTAGCATTCTCATATTTCAAAATTCAGTACTTTGTTATACCCTACACCTATGGTAATAGGGTATAATAACTTTGTGCGAAAATTGTAACGCATTAAAGGAGCCGTCCTAGGTATAGACATAAGTATATAGAAATGATCAGAAACACTTTCTCTATTGATTTCCGGTTGTCCGTCTGTCCGTCTGTCTGTCTGTCTGTCCGTCTGCGTGTTCGGAAAAAATAGAAAGAAGGAGTTGTCCGATTTGAACTAAATTTGGTACACTATTACAGTGAACCTCGGGTTAGGTAAAGTGTTAAAATTAGTTAAATCGGTCGAAGGACACGCCCACAATGGGCCTGTAAGTTCCACTACCTCGGGTTTTTTTCGATTAAATTGCTATAATTTGTCTAATTACTCATTCAAAAGAATAATACTTGGTATTTATGGTTAGGTGTGGACCCTCTGCAAAATATCAAAAAATGGGCGTGGTCCGCCCACTGCATGGGCGGCAACAATTTTCCGGTAAAATGGCTCTCAATTGACTACTTATGCATTTAAACGAATGAAATTTGGATTGCAGGGTTAGATGTAGGTCCTACATGCCATATAAGAAAATGGGCGTGGTCCGCCCACTATATAGGCGGTAAGCTGAAAATCCTCAGAACTTCCATAGTATATATACCAGAACGTCCATATTTGGATACTTAATTGCTGGTAAGAGTACCTTTAAATTAAAAAAAAAAATGGGCGTGGTCCGCCCACTGTGAAGGCGGTAAATTATATATAACGATATAGACCCCAGAGCAGAGTGTCAATATGTGCCAATACAGTCCTATTAGGAATATCTTTTAGTTTGACAAAAATGGGCGTGCTCCGCCCACTCAGTTACTTGGTGTAGGGTATTACTCTGTCTGTGAAACCCGACTGATGCTTCCTTACTTGTTTTTGCTTGCTTTTTTCAAGCTATACAATTAATTTAAAAGTACGGAGTTGTAACATATTTTATAACTAAATGGTTTGCTGGGAAATAAAATATGCAGCAAAGCGTTTGCTTGCCGTTCAATGACTAAGATATTCAGTCAACTTGAGTGACTTTACTCCTGCCGTTAAATTGCCCAGGGCAAAGTTTGGCTTACAGCGAATGCAGATGTTGGGCGAAAATGTCGCCACGTCGGAGCCTTTCACACATGCCCTTGGCATCTCACATGTCAATTAGGTTTGACTGTGTGTGCTTTTCGATAGGATATTTTGTGCCATTTTACTGGTAAGAGGTTTGTTCGTAATTTCTGCTGTTATCAACTAATTGCAGTTCCCATTTTAATACTAAACGTATTCAGGGATAACTAAATTCAAAACATTTTGGGAGCAGAACCCTTAAAAAAACTCTGGCATCATTCGAATAAATTATCCATTTATATTATATTTGAGGTTAGGTGGTATCGCCGAACTTCTGCATTTGATATATATAATATATTTATAAATTGCGCAACAGTCCGTGCAACCAATCCTTAGCCCTGTTCCTCGCATTATCTTGTGTGTGCTCGTTCCATTTTATCACAATCTAACAGGAGCTACAAATTTATTCTAAGGTCGCAGCCGAAAAGGATTGAGATACATTCTTTTCATGGTAAGAATAAGTCTTTGCGAGAGAGGACACCGCGCAAAGAAATAATTTGAAAACATTTTATCTTTTTTTTCTCGATAGTATGAGTCTGCCGGGGTATCGAACCAGCGACTTCTCGCATCAGACACCCAGCACCCATCACACTGAGCCCCTGCCTCTTCATTATATAGCTTACAGATTCCCGCTGCAGCGATTTTATTATGGTTTGCAGTTGTAATAATGTCACCACAAGTCGACATTTCTGCTGTTGATTGTGGCAATCATTTCTGCTTGCGCTCCAAATCAGGGTGTGGTGCCCGTGTGCAAAGAGGCTGAACCGGCTGCCATCGTCATGGTGACGTGACGCACATATAAACTGCGCGTGGCTTGTTGTAAGTCTTGAAAAATGCAAAATTATGCTCGTGAAACTGGATACTTGCAATGAATTTCTGAACACTGCACAATTCAAGGAAATCAATGCACATTTGCTTGATGAAGGGAATTACTTTGTTGTAGCCATGAAAGGCCTGGCTCCAATTTAAAGAGCGTGAAAAAGAGACATTACTGCAAATCACAAAATTTAATTTCATATAAGATAATCTAATATGAAGTGTATGTTGTGGTAACCCTAGCTGCAGCAGAATTCATAATTTTTCTTTCGTTTATGATTCATCAATAAAATCGAAATGTTTTTTCTTTGTGCATATGCAGAAATTATTGTTGAAATAGTCTTCCAACTAACATACATAAGTGAAAAGGCTCGTAAGGCAGAGCATGATTTGAACCAGAGTCAAAATGTTATTTTGACAAGATTCCTGCAATCATAAGCTATATTTTCCTTGCAAAAGTGTTTTATAGATGACCAAAAGATTCTTTCAAGATTAATGAATAATTATTTCCACAATGCAAAAGAATTCTTTCGATACTGTTAGAAATATTTTTAAAATTCAAAACATAAAAAGTAGTAGATTTATATTTTAGATGTAAAATGTTGGTGTATTGAAAAATATAAAAAGAAATATATTGCGCAATAGTTTAGATCAGAATTTGGTTCTAATTCTTTTGCAGCACCAGGCCAACATTTATATCAAAGTATTTTCTTGCAAATAGATCTGGCGTTTCCGATTCACATGTCACAGAAAACAATTACTCAAATATATCAATGATCTTCATGAAGTTTGTTTTGTAAAAAGTTTCTTAATTTTAAACATATTCTGTCTTGATGTCAGAATTTGCTGAGATTGCTTTAAAACTTACTGCCAATGCCGCTATTGTTGGTTTCAAAATGTATCTGTAAAATAGAGCAGAAAAATATTGCGATAAAAAAGCGGAAATATTGATTGTATAGCAACTATTTAATTTTATATAGATATATGGATCAGCAAACAATTTTATTGAAATCTCATAAAAAATATACTCTTTTCCATACGGCTGGTTTTTCTCAAAACTAAAATAAAACTCCGCTTTTGAAACTTTTTGTGTTTCCTAATATAACATAGATCATTAATTAAGCCGACACCGATTTTGAGAAATCGGATCACGTCGGAATAAAAAAGCAAAC
Source organism: Neria commutata (assembly GCA_963457695.1). Lineage (NCBI taxonomy): Eukaryota > Metazoa > Arthropoda > Insecta > Diptera > Micropezidae > Neria > Neria commutata. The sequence goes on along the minus strand of OY735247.1, from coordinate 21,819,172 downwards.
AATGCGCTTGTAAATGGACCACGAACTCCGAAAGGAATACACTGGAGGGCAGTGTGTCACTGTAACGCTGATCAACGGCTTCGGTTGGACCAAAAATGTTCGTCGCACCCACAAATAAACGAGCATGAGCCGAATTTAAAACAGATAATTCGAAACACACACACACTCAGAAAAGTTAAAAAACAACGAAAAGGTGAAAAATTGGATAAGGAACCGCAATCAAAGGCAAACAGGGCAGGGAGCGGAAAGAGTAAGAGCCAAAGTGAAATCATGTAAAATATGCATGCGGAGATGGAGATACATGAGGTTCTGCGGATGGCAGCAGCTTAGCTGACCGAGAGCGTTCGGAGCGTGCGAGCGGTCAATTTGTAACAATTGAATTCTAACGGCGCTTTTGCGCAAGAAGCCTCTAGGCGAGCTGCGAGCTCTGGAACAAAGCACAAGCAGTTCAAGTGCGCCGAACAAGAGCAGTGGAAATAGAAAGGTGTGAAGTGAGAGCAAAAGATAAACAGAGCAGGCAACAAGTGGGGTAGTGCGGCCGCCGGCGCGCTAAGGTTAACAACTCGAGAAGTGTGGCAACACCTTCAACCTTAGCTCCGATTCCATTCGCAAATCAGAACTATTCAAGTTGCCTCTGTTTTCATGTGCACCTCCACCTTTAACAACATAGCACATACAATGCCACAAACAAATCGAAAAGATTCTATTGTTAATCTGAATGAACAAGCGAATCAAAGTAAACAAACTCGCAGTTAAGAAAAAGATAAAACATTATTTGCTTGAAAAATATTAGGTGTAGTAAAAAGAAATCCATTATTTTTGCACGAAATTGAAGGGGTTATTTAGCATAGTTAGAAATCTCCGATTGAGGTTCTCCTGGACAATCGAAAAGTGCTTGCATGACGGTCAGAGTCGACGATTTCCATTATTTAAATGATATTGACATTTTTGGCAATTGACCATCCAGAGAGTGATGTATCATTAGCATCAAAATTAACGGAATAGAGTCAACAAAACCGGAATTGCGAAAGATTGCCTGTAACAGTATCAGAACCATAAAAACTTGTATTACCTATATTTTCAGCCGCCTGGATTGCGTTTTCGCCGTCATCAAAGAGAAACTGTAAAATGAAATATAAATATATCGTTCTAAAGCCATCTAGTGTAACTCGATCGTACTTATGCAACGCAGGGGTACCGGTTACTAAAGCCATCTACATATTCGGAAATATGTAATTGATTTCCTTACACAACTGATACTTTTGAAAATGTAATGTTTATTCGAAATAAAACTCAAGATTTAACACAAATGCATTTTTGTGGTTTCCAGATTTTGACAAATTGACGAATTTATTGAAGATTTTCAAAAATTTGATAGATTTGGAATTGGCACTGACACGCAGTGCTCCCGTCAGTGGAACAAAATCGAAATATGGCAACGACGAAATCAAGGTTTATCTTGTCTAAAAAATAAGAGTCGAATATCGGTCGAATTTACCGAAAAAGTAAATTTGCTTTATACAGCTGTTAAAATTTGCCGATTTTTTGTATGAAATAATCAAATGAGAAAATTGTGCTTCTGTAATATGAGAAATTTTGGCAAAATGTATTATTTCTTGCTTTTTACTAGAGTAGACAAATAAGCCTGAAACTATGCAACAGTTTTTAAATTTTCTTCCTGCCGCTGTATTTTATTACTGTCGTTCTATTTACAAAATAAACCGTTTCAAAATGTTTGCAAAATGCTGTCATATCCTTTATAGAATCAACAGTTTGCCGAAAAAGAGGATTTTTCTGCTTTGTGAATTTTTCTATGGCTAATTTATGGTTTATTCGCCTGGCGGCAGTTGAGCTTTAGCTGGGCCAAAGGCAACACTTGCACATCACTCTGCATCGCTTCTGGAGCAATTCATCATCGCCTGTTGTTCGAAAATTGCGAATTTTTGCCGTAAAAGCTATGCGATCTTCCGATCCATTGCAATTGTCACGTGAGATTTTGAATGCTTCTCTATTGACGCACGGATAGTAGTTCGTTGTTCGTAGGAAAGGTGGCAAATATTTGTTGCATGCTGTTTTAGGTCCCCGCTTGCCAATAGATGGCTTTAGTAATCTGGATCTGCGTTGTATAAAAGCCATCGGATTACGCTAGATGGTATTAGAAAGATGAGATTATGTACTAAAAAATTGTTGAGATAGTTTTGTGATTGCTTGACTCAGTTTTTTTTTAAAGCGCGACTCAAAGATGGACACCAGCAGAGAGAAAATGCCCATATTTAACAGTTTTTCATCGATAAAAGCGAAAACGCCGCTGATAATGTGAATATTGTTTATGGTTCTAAAATTCCGGTTTCGTTGACTCCGTACCGTTAATTTTGATGTCAAATATGCACCACGCTCCGGAAGGCCAATTGCCACAGATGTCGATATCATGGAAATCGTCGACTCTGACCGTCATGTATCATGTGAGCACTTTTTGATTGCTCAGGAGAACCTTAATCGTATAATTCTAACTATGCTTAATAAAGCCTTCAATTGCTTGCAAAACTAATGGATTTCTTTTTAGAACACCAAATTCTTGTAGCAAACTCTTGAGGCCAGGCAATTCTATGCTGGAAATTTTGAAAAGGTTTTGCATTGCCTTTGGGCAATATCGGCTTGGCTTCAATTCGAATGTCCTTGAATATACGTACACTATCTCGCAGCCAACGCTCACAATGCTGAGCAGCTGAAGCCGATTTCCCGTTAATGTCACGTTCCGGCACTCCAAGCGACACTAAACTGGGCTAAAGTGCAGCTTGAGTTTATCGCTTGTGTCAACTGTGCCGAATCAGCTTCCTATGTCATCGATTTCCTTTGCTCGCCAAGCACGTTTCGACCAGATACCACATCCACACATGTGCCTGCCACATTGCTGCATGCGTCTTCCTGTAGCTCTGGCCTGTTGTATTGTATTTTCTGTGTCAAGTATTCGCTACATGCAGCCGGCCCTGCTGCTGCACTGTCGCAAGATTTATGACACTTGTGAGCCGTGAGCTTAAGTGCCTCCTTAGCGCGGCCAGTGTGCCGTCATGTGGCAGGACTGTGCCAGCCAGTTAATCGATTTCGACGCTTATCACTTGCCTTGCATCTGTCATATTCTTTGCCGCAATATGCAAAGCCGCGAGTTCTTCTCAAAATTGCGGTCCGGCGATTTTACTCGCTCATCGGCAGAGTGCCTCTTCTGCCTGAGTGAGGAATGTTCGAGGCAAAGTTTTAGTAGGAAGCTCATGCTGGTGCTGCTGCTCAGATAGAGATGCATGGATACTTATAAGCTCGCACGAGGTGTTCGGCGCTGCCACATTATTTTCCTTGGCATTATTTATGAACGCTTCGCAAATATCGGCGTGACAATGTGGCACAATGCTGGAAGCAGCTTGGTAGAGCTATGCTCAAAATTGAGGCTAAGTGATAAACCAGATTTATCGTTTACCCTTATCGAGATACCTTTGTCTGGAAGTGCTCGTATTGTATGCACCAAAATATTACTGATTATCTTCGAATGCTGTACACTTTCATGTTATTAATGTGCTATGCTGAATTGAGAGACAAAAGAGAAGGTTTGATTTCCAGGAAATAAGTTCAATTAGATAAAAGATAGAAAAGTGTTGAAAATGTTGTGTTCTTATTTAAAAAGGCCGCCAAATGAATGCGCGTCGGGCTCGCGAGTTCTGGGATCCGTACCAGAAACACCCTCTTTGGCGTTCGAATTTAACTTCTCGTTGCCCGTCTGTCTTTTGCTTGATTTTGGTTGTTTTCTGTGAACAGCAGCGCTTCTCTTTACCCGTCTGTACATAAATTTGTCAACGTTTTGAGCTATATTTATCGAAACTAATTCACCTTAAATTATGAAAATGCATCCTAAACCAAAAAGACAGAGAAACAAATATTTGGAAAAAACCCGTAGCTTTCCAGTAATGCGTGATCAATTTCACATCTGGTAGCCCTGACAAAATTAACGAAATTTTAAATAAAAATTTAAAAAATTATTTATTGAATCTACGGAGGAGCCCTTTCTAATGATATCCCACACGATACGATAAAAAAATATATTGGTTGTTTTTGTGTGGATCCAACTTCCTTAAAAAATAAGTACAAATTATTTCTTAAAATATTTCTTAACTTTTTATAGTGGAAATGTGTTAACATAATGAAGACCTAAAATCGTCCCGTTTTCCCCTTTAGAGAACTGAACCGTAAAAATGCAAGCTTTAATACAGGAGTGATCAACACCCCTTGAGCATTTTTTCAGGCCAATCTTCCGGGCATTTCCTCTCATTTTCCATATATGCGGCCCGCGAGATCATTTGCGTTGGCCGGCCCTGCTTTAGTAATTAAATTATTTTTAGTTGTTTTGTAATGTTTTCTACGTTTACATTAAGGATTTTTGTTACTGGTACTTTAGTTAACGCAATGGGTTTCGGTGATTTGTCGGCATAATCGCACCCGATGTGTGTGTGTGTTCCACGTTATAATCGCATTTGTGGCATAATACAAACATGTATCGAAAGATGCGCACACACAAACGCAGCAATGCATTGCAGATGCACAGCAGCCACGCACAACAGTTATATTTCCCAATGGCACCGAACAAGACGGGAACACGAACGAATTTAATATCGAAGCGCAACAGGACAAGATGCGCTTAGATGGCAGCCACAGTGACGGCAATGCACGCAAGTAAGCACTGTGGTTGCCTCTCCGCTGAACTGTCCGAGAGAAGTGCACTGCCATAACAGTTAGGCGCATATTTTAGCTTTGCCCATAAATCATTTCCAAGCAAACAATTTCAAATGCTGTTGGCAAGAGAGCGAAGAAAGGGGGAGGGGAGGCACGTTCACGGGCTACACAACACCGATCACTAACAGTCTGTTTGTCTATCTGTGCCACATGATCAGCTGCAACATATGCTGATGTCCACGACAGTGCTGCGTTAGCCAGCATGTTTTTCAGTTCCAGTGAGAATTAGAAACTCGGTAGAGTTATTTCGGTGCCTATCAAAGCAGTAGCAGGAGTCAGACTGGAGGACGAAAATTGGGTTATCGACCATAAGAGGAGTTTATAATAATGTTGATTCCTTATATTGTCTAGAATTGGTTCCTAAAGGAACCAATATATACAGCCATATTTTATGCATCTGTGCATTGGCTGATGACGTTAATGGCTTTTTGAAATGAGTTTTTGTTGGAGCCATATTTTTCAAAGAAATCTAATTCTTCATTAAAGCATATACAAACATCTTATTCGAAAATGAATCACATACTACGATTTTTTATTATTTGCAATTCATTTTCAAAAAAAGATTTATATACATACTAAAAAAAAGCACTCACAGCGATTTTTTTGCCTTCATTGGAAATAATTAAAGGAACCGAGGAAAAATAAACGATTTTCTTCATATTCTAAGCAACGCCATTGTTACATTTTAATTTTTTTGGAACCAAAATGGGGTTCGTCCTGCAACAATTGTCTAAGTATTTCATGTTAAAAGATACAGGATCGCATACTGGTCTGCGATTTTAGGACTAGAACACTCCTAAACAAACAGAGTGTCGTAAAAGCTAAAGCGCTTAAGGGAATGTGAAACTGACTAATAACAGATTTCCAAACAGGGTACTGCAAACTGTGAAAACACCTGGTGAATGGAGTATGAAGAAAGAACCATTAACACTCTTGGACAATGTCCTGTAGAAACACTCGCCTTGCCTCACTTTTACAATTTCTCTGCGGAATTAAGAAAACAAAAATACTCTTGCAATTCCAGGTAATGGAATTGGAAGAAAACTTATTGCATTTTCAATTCCTTTCAAAGTACTTGGAAATAAAATTGCATTACTAGCAAGTAATTAATTTCAATTACAAAATAAATTTCCTTGCACTGGGAGAAAAAAAAATTTCTTTGTAATTATTTCTAAGGAATTGAAAAAGTAATCAATTCCTTTGCTGTAGACAGAAGAAATTGATTATTATAGTTCCTTGTAATTTGTAGTTGAGACTAATTTAATTCCTTAAGGAATCATTACTACCCAGCTCTGACTGTAATATGTTCATTCTTTAGTTTGCATACAGTTTGAAATTTTTACGCATTCTGAATAGATGACATTTAGCCGGAAAAATTCATATCGAACCAAAGCGAGTGGTATTCCATAATTCGGAGTAGCCTTCATAATTTGCGTCAGTCAAAAATACAACGAAACTGCTGTAAATCAACAACTACAACTAATCTCTATCGAATATTATTACCAAATATGCTGGCATTTTGCCACAAGCCAACGTGTTTTGCACTTTTCGCAACTGACAAATGTCACGGAGCCCAGCCGCACAACATGCGCGCACAAGCAGATTAATTGGCAACAACAAAATGCGTTCAATGTCGCATTAATTGCAGCAATGAAAACGAGCACAAGAAGGCTCGACGCTGACGTGCGGGGCTAGAGCGGATTTTGGCAGCTCGCTGCTGCGGCGCACTGTCGCACCAAAAGTTTAATTGCCGCCGCTAAATTTGTCAAATTGGCTGGTACGTTTATGTGCTTGGAAACAAATTGCAGCTCAATTCATTTACAAGCGAATGCAGTGATCAAATTTGCGAGCGCCTTTAAAAGGAGTTTCCTCTAATTTTTATTCAAAAATGTTGATTTGTAACGATTTTAAACTCCTCTCAGCGTCTCGAATAGGCCCCTCAGGAGTTTTCGGTACTAAAACTGATTCAAGAGATATAGCCACTCTCAAGCATCATAGTTTTCGAAAAAACTTAAGTTTCGAAAGTACAATAACAACGAAATTATTTATTAATATTCTTTATTTTGATCAAAAGAAAAAAACAGCAGAACAAATCTGATTTTCAGGCATTTAGAAGGGAAAGTAGCCTTAACCTCTAATTCTACATTTCATACGAGAAACTGACAGGACTTGTTAACAGACAAAAAATGTCAACCTTAATATTGAACAGCAAAATTTACTTCAAATGTCCAAATTTCTAAGAATGCCAGCCAATTGTTAAAAAATTGTTTTTAGCATGCAATTTGCAGTTAAAATTTGAATGATCTAATAACAAGCCGCTATAGGTGAATAGTTTTTATTAATTAAAATGGTGATTACTGCGAAATTCCGTAAATGTCGATTGAAGCAGCCGCATTCGGGTATCATCATGGCGTTTGAAGAGATAGACGCTGCTAAATTCAATGAAAAAAAGAGCGCTTGTTGTTAGCTTTGTGTTAAATCCACATGCTGCAGTTCATTTTATTATATCAATTAGAACTCCTTCAGCACATTCATCATTCATGCAATTTCGATTTTGTCTGAATCAATTTACTAAGCACGCTAGTTCTTAGCTTAAGTCTTTCGTTTTGCAAATCGTACGCTGTGAATTCCTAAATTCTTTTGATTCAAATAACAATGAATTTTTTAACTAAATTTTTATTTTAAACACACATACACACCACTTCATATCTACATCTACACATACATATAGCATACATGTGTCTCTACAAAGCCGCCGAATATAGGCTTTTCAATTACGAATGAATTTGTCTCCGATGATATTAGGCACAGAAATTGGGCGTGACATTGCAAAAGTGCATGGGCAAGTAACGCAGCAAATTTTTGCAATTTTTCGCGCACACAGAGAACAAATTTTAAGAAATGTATTCGCGCTGACGCTGCTAAGGCCACTGGAATTGAATTTCGCCAATGCCTCAGCGAACTAATGCGGCGTGGCAGGGAGTGGGCACATTGACTTGCTCCAAACTGGCACGTACCGAACTCGGCTGCATTGATCTCTTGATTCGGCACAGACACAGCAGCCGCTGCTGCGCCACCGCATTCCAGCCGCATGCGCCCAATGCTGCTGGAAGCGCAACTTGATGGAGCCACTGCCTGCCCACTTAAGGCTAATTGCACGTTGGCAGGCGCGGAATTGCCGGTTGGGGTGCTATTCTTTTCGAGGGCATGTTTAGCGGTTATTTGCATTAGCAGCGAACACGCTTGTGGCGGATTTGCGCGTGCATATGGCATTTGCATAGAATTGTATACACTGTAAAAATTCCTCAAAAGTGTAATTAGGTAAAAAATATATTCATTAGGAAACCTCCACTACAAGGCGTACGCAGGTGGGATGGAAAAATATTGCAGCTCAAGTTTTATTTGGCAAGTGATTAGCGGTTCTTAGCGAAGCCACTTAATCATTCAATCCAGGCAAGAATCACCCACCCTTTAGACCAACCTTTAGACATTAGGGTAAAAGATTGTTGGACACTGCTATGAATGAGTGTCCCATTTGTTTGAGGACATTATTTATGTATGGGAATGATAAATGCTCAAAGAAATTTTAATCCAGTTGCTATAATCCAACAAAGACCTCAATGGGTCCATCCCTTGTATGTTTGAGAATGCCCTAAAGCATCTGTTAGTGTTCCCATATATTCCCTGGCAAAGTTTCAAGAAGTTCAGCACCTTCAATAAAATCGCAACAGGTGACTAAGCTTGGTTCTGTAACAACGACCCAGAGACCAAGCAGCGGGCCATGGTGTCTAGCTCTCGGGAGCAAATCAATCTCTCGAAGCAAGACAAATAAAGTCAGCGATAAAACGAAGATCTTGATATATGTCATCAAGTCAAAACGTGATAGCACGACAAAGTGCCAGCTCACACTGCTGCAAAACCAAACAATTATACTGAGCTCCCAAGAAATTTGCCCAGCACTATATTACTCGGCTCCGGGGTTCCAAACAAGTTCCAAAAACAAAAAACAAAAATTTGAGAGGAATAGTCTATTCTGAAGACTCTGCGGAAATTCTTAATGCATTCTTATATATCGAAATATCGATGTCTTGAAAAGACGTTGTAAGGGAATGTTTTAAAAAGCAGATCTACTGACTTCAGAAATGTTTTTATAATCTAATGGAAATTGTGTCGAGAAAACAAAAAGTTATTTAAAATAAAGACATGCTACTGCAATTTTGTTTCGGTCATTCATCCAAACAGCTAATGAAGTTATCTCTTTCGAAGTTAGTTCTCTTGTCTATCATGAAAAATGAAGTTGCGCTCCAAAGGTAGACAATAGTTTTGAAATTTTTCCATTTAATGATTCCATTCGGATGGCAGATGGTAATATCAAAGAGCAATATTTTGATTTTTTGCCGCACACAGAATTTTCGAACTTGTGCAAAGAAATAAATTAACAGATTATGAGACCCCTAACAAATTTAGATAAATCAATGTTAATTTGTTGCATTATTCTTTTGCGCGTGTATGTATGTGTGCATGTTGTAGTGAATGCCGCGTGCTGCCGCGACTCGCCCAAGTGCCACAGTGGCAACGTTACGTCACTACGCCACGCGCCAGCTCATTGCCTAATAAGCCCATCTAATTTACCGGTTGTCAGTGCAGCGCTACTGCGGATTGAGCGGAGCTGGGCGGAGCATGAATCCCTCGCGCTTAATTGCAGCAGCGTCCAACAACTTTGCGCAAGTCCAGTAGTGACTGAGCCTGGCCAATAAATCGAGGGTGCACGCTTCGCTCAACGTTCGATCTGATTGGCGTGGATGTGCTGAAATTCGAGCGGTCCACTGGCTCAGCTGCATTTTAATTAAGCCAGAACGAAAGAGCTCCCAACTCTTGACTCGGGGGCAAGCCGCAAACAAAAGACTGCAGCAACGAACTCAATTCACAGCTACTCTCGCTTTCCGGCCCAAGCAGTGGCCTGCCAGTCTGCTTGCCTGCATCGCCTTGACATGCTGTAACCCACAATTAACGCCTTCGCTCGGCGTTTAACGCTTGGCGCTGCTCCAAAGCGCAGCGTTCTTGTTCCATTCATACGCTGGAAATTCGTTATTGACTTCGTTTTCAAACTCTACAAATGACTAATGACACGTAACTGGAAATAGTGGAGGCTGGTGCATTCAAAAATCGCTGTCGAAATTTCAACATTTTGATTAGATCAGTAAATATCAAGGATTTGGCACCAAGTGACTAAGCTAGGTGGAATATATCAGAGTGAGCTCTTGACATAGACGAAGAACCTCAATTCTTAGGGATTGAAACTCTTATAGTGATTTATACGGCTGTCTCTTATCAAAGGGATTATCTTCAAGTGATCTATTCTTCAAGTCAAGATAAGTAATATGTTTATTGTCGGTGGCATTTGTGTATATTGATGCTTCGGAGGGTGTACAATGTACATTACAAATTATCGGTATATTTAATTTACCTCCTTCGTTGTAGGTGGCCATTTCCATTTCCATTTTTGTTAAATCGTAGATATACTAAGGAAGTTATGATGATTTTCCATTTATCGCCTATAAAATGGGTGGACTACAGAAAGGCAGACGGACGGACAGACAGACAGACAGACAGACAGACAGACAGACAGACAGACAGACAGACAGACAGACAGACAGACAGACAGACAGACAGACAGACAGACAGACAGACAGACAGACAGACAGACAGACAGACAGACAGACAGACAGACAGACAGACAGACAGACAGACAGACAGACAGACAGACAGACAGACAGACAGACAGACAGACAGACAGACAGACAGACAGACAGACAGACAGACAGACAGACAGACAGACAGACAGACAGACAGACAGACAGACAGACAGACAGACAGACAGACAGACAGACAGACAGACAGACAGACAGACAGACAGACAGACAGACAGACAGACAGACAGACAGACAGACAGACAGACAGACAGACAGACAGACAGACAGACAGACAGACAGACAGACAGACAGACAGACAGACAGACAGACAGACAGACAGACAGACAGACAGACAGACAGACAGACAGACAGACAGACAGACAGACAGACAGACAGACAGACAGACAGACAGACAGACAGACAGACAGACAGACAGACAGACAGACAGACAGACAGACAGACAGACAGACAGACAGACAGACAGACAGACAGACAGACAGACAGACAGACAGACAGACAGACAGACAGACAGACAGACAGACAGACAGACAGACAGACAGACAGACAGACAGACAGACAAACAGACAGACAGACAGACAGACAGACAGACAGACAGACAGACAGACAGACAGACAGACAGACAGACAGACAGACAGACAGACAGACAGACAGACAGACAGACAGACAGACAGACAGACAGACAGACAGACAGACAAACAGACAGACAGACAGACAGACAGACAGACAGACAGACAGACAGACAGACAGACAGACAGACAGACAGACAGACGGACAGACAGACGGACACAAAGTTTTTAATACCCTATTACCATAAGTGTAGGGTATAAAAAGGTGTTGGCACTAATTTTTTGTGTTCGTGCACTTCAGCATTAAACAAATGTGTATATAACTATGCGAAATGTCAGCCGATAAATTTTAAAGCGCTTTCTTCATAAGTAATTCATTAAACATGAACAACGGCTCATATGTGAGTCACTATGCATAAAAGGGTTAAACCAACATGTACCGCTGCGATTCTCTAATACATTTTTGGAAGTGACCTAATTTCCGTCACAGCACCGCACAGGTTGCACGCTTTTGTTGGCCGCACAAAACGGACGCAAGCGGCATGCCTCAAAGGCAAACGCTTTCGAATTTGTTTCGGCAAGATTGAAGAGCCATCGCAATATAATCAACACATCATCAATAACAGCTGGACATCAACATCGGTTCTTGTTTATCGAAAAGCAAGTGCAGAGATCTTCCTGCCAGCTACACTTGAGCATTAGTCTTGTGTAGCGTGGAGCGGGCGTGCAGCGTTGAACCAACCGCTCCGAAGAGTTTTCGACTTAACAAATGTGAGCCCACGCATTCAGCAGACAATAAGCCATTTGCTTACATTAATCATTGGAAACGTCAGCGCAAATGAGTGCCAGGTTATCATCATGGAAATGTATGGATAGCTGGACAGATGTGGACGGACGCCCCAACGCGTACAATGCGCCAGCTATGCAGGGCGCTTTCATGTGGGCCCCGTGAACTTGCTTCGAATGCTCATAAAGCCAGTGCTTCGGGCGTGAAATGCAAATTTTATATTCTCCATTTTACAGTGAAGTGAATTTGCTTATTACTCGAAAGCGAGCGAAAGCAAACTTAGGCAAAAGGAAACAAATTTGCACATTATATTGAACTCACATACTTTTAAACCTTTATAACAGTCATTAACATAGCAAAGAGACCAAATATTTGTATGTATTTCAAACAGGTAAGTTTAAGGAAAAAAAATTGGTATGAAAGCTGTTTTACAAACTTTACAAATTAACAATTGAACTATGCCGACTTTCAGATTAATAATTTGAAATGAGAAAATGTGATAAGAGAAAATCTGAATTGAAAACAAGAATAGTAAATGGAAAAAGAGAAAATGTACACTAGAGAGAAAGTAAATTGAAAGTTAGAAAAAGCTAATTAAAAATGAGAGTAGTAAATAGAAATGAGAGAAAATATATATTCAAATTGAGAAACTATATTGAAATTTCGAATTTTTATGACAAAAACATAAAATCACGCCATACTGTTTCCTTCAACTTATAAGCATTCCATAATTATATTGAAAAATATATGCATATCAAAAATTTTTAAGTGCGATAAAAGGGGAAAACGTGAATTTCATTCGCTTTTCTAGAGCTCGCTTCAGAAACAACACCTTATTAATATTAAAGGCTTATGTATAAAATCAATATTTTGCAATCAACGCGTTAAATTTCAATCATGCTACCTTCATTGCTGACAATTACTACTGACAATTTCCCTGCTGTGATATGCTTCCAGGTTCGCTACAAGAAAACGCTAAACATTCATAATGTTCCGCTCTCGGCTAGGCTAAATGCGTAAGACCAATTTTCCGCAAGAATTGCACAATAAATTGTTTCATCACGTTGCGGAAGAGAAGACTCTTTGTGCCCAATGGGAGCCACTGCTGCGACAGCTTTAATGGCCAGAGCAGCATGCAAAGTGCCTATTACAGCAAATTGTCGCAAATTTCTGAAAAACACATGTCGGACATTCTGTTGGCGGGAAGGCGGAGGGGGAATGGATTTGTAGAGTATAGCGTATCAGACAGGCGAATAGGCGGACCGACAGACAAACAGGGAGTCAGCAGTAACAGCAAGCAAGTTTGTTGCACGAGTTCGTTAAGTGGCGGAGGGGGGGAGGGGGGAGGGGGTAGCTGTGCATACGGCTTCTTAACGGTACCGCTGGAACTGCTGCTATGAGGCGAGCTGCACAACTGGCAAATTGAAAATTGCTGCAATAAGCGGCAGCCAACGAAGGCGGAAGCGCCATAAACGATCGCCGCTTCAGCCGCAGAGGAGCCCTCTAACGGCCCGCAGCACACACAAGCTGTTGGTAGCGTTGCCAGTTCCGCCAGCGGCAGCAGCAAATTCGAAGGCGTCTTAATGAATTGGTTCTGTCTGCTTCGTTCAGTTCGCTGCACGCTTGCGGGAATTTTCTCACTTCGGTCACTTCCCCTTACTGTACATCTACTCTGCGGGTCCCGACAGCTTGCAGGCAAAGTGGAAAGTGCTGCCTAACATGCTATTAGCAGGCGAATTGTCGAAACCGCGAGCAGGGCAGAAACACAACAAAATAAATTTCCGAAATTCAAACGATAAAGTAGGCATAGAAAACATCAGAGATTGAAAGAAATCGTTTAAGCGGAAGAGCCAATTATAAAATATTTTCATATTCTAAAATATTTTCAATTTTCATTTCGAAAATAGATTATAAAAAATTCCAAATTAATACAGTTTTCAACTAACTATCTGTTGAATAAAATACAGGTACCGGCGATCAATAGACAGACAATATTCGTATTTATTTCTACTCTTCAAAGAAGAAAATTCTGACCGGAGACTTACTCAACTAATTTTTATTAGCATATAGGGGGGTTTACCCCTTTATATTCTATATACAAACGCGGTAAGTCTCTAGAATCAATAAATAGAACAAGCAGTCTGTTGTTTTGAGGTTAAGCTAGTGACCTAGTGACCTCTAATACCAGCCATCAATTTGAGAAAATATGGGAAATACAAAATTCTTTGTTCACTATATGTGCCCTATTACCTGCTATTCTATAGACGAATCGAATAGGATCGGCCAGTTTATAACATTACATACAGGAAATTTACGACTTTTTTTAGTACGGCTGCAATTCCAAATTATTTTCGCAGAACTTTTCTAATAGTTCATAATTTATTCGGGTGAGGTTTTAATCTGGAGGATTTCAACTCCATCGATACGTCCCTAAACACAAATATCTGCACTCCCACTTATATAAACGATATTGTCCTCTGTTATGAGCATATTTCAAAACATATAAAGTTTTTTCAGCTATTGCTGGAAAGGGGTTTTGATATTAGTTGGTAGCGCCTTTTAGCAAACTTTTAAACGGTTCTTCTTGCTTCGCCTTTCGGCCAGACACGTTTGACGTTCCACTTTGGCTGGAACCATTGATTAGCTGCAGCGGCTGCGATTGCGCCCAATATCTTTACAGCAAGTCTTGTGTGCTCAATCGCGTACATCAGCCGCCGCTGCCAGGATGAGTTGATTAATTAGACGAAAGACTTAAGCCAGAAACTTCACGGCATTAGACTAGACGGCCATCAATTCTCGCGCTTGCAACAAGCATTTTCGTTTCGTGTGATTTTCACTTCACACACACACACACTCAAGCACACACACATGCTGTCTTACTTTCTCCTATTCGCTGGCTTTTCAGTCGGGGCTCACTTTCATTCTCTTCGAAAATGCACGCCCTCGTGCCGAGACTTGCCGCGCGGCGGCTGTGTCGTGCTATGCTGTGGTATTTCGACCTAAAAATCTCATTTTTTCGGATTGTTTTGGTGCAGTCGCCTACTCTGCAATTACCTGGAAATTATATTCCAGCGACCTCTTGTCACTTTTGCTTCTTGTAAAGTAACTTCGTGCAGCGCGGGGTTCGCTTGTCGAGTAAAAAGCCCACTCCATATTTTTCGTCAGACTAAAAGTCTTTTACGTTGGGCAGAGGCGTTAATTGCCGGGTTTGTGGGAGCCCGCAGCTGTGAGCAGTGATTGGCGCAATTCCGTCTGCGGCCTGGCACTCGATAAATGCGGCAGTTTATTGATTTTACCCATAGGAATGCTGCGAACCAAAATGGATTTCTTCGAGAGCATTGAACGTTTCAATTATCTATTATGTCTATTTTGGCTTAATACAGTGCTATAACATAATGATTACTTTTGAAATTAAGTAGACACAATGTGAAGTACTCGTAATTGATTTGCAGTAAAGCTCTAATTTCAAGTTGATCGATTGAATGTGCAAAATTGGTCGGTCTTTCAAATCGATCGATTCCTTTATTGCTTTTACATATTTGCTGACTTGACGTTTTGAAATTTTTTTTAGAAAATACTCGTACAACAGTTGCCATTATTTGAGATAGTAGCCCATAAGGATTTACTTGAGCATAAAGTAAGAGAACTAGATAAGCATTGCCTTCATGCCCTTTCAACGGCTTATCTGACAATCGGCTCAACAGATCTAAGCATTATATATTTTATATAAATATTTATATCTATGTATATATTATATGTACTTTTAGCTACTAAATTTATTATTCAAACAAGCCTAAACCATATTCACATTCATGGTACAGCCATGGCTAAGTAGATAAGTGCTCGAGCCCTCGATAAGTGCGTGGAGTTGTTGAGTCGAACCCAAGCAACTCATACCATCTAGAACAAAAGTGCCTAGTTCCCGTTTTTTTCCCTTTAGGAGAACGGAATCCTAAAATCGAAAAAATGTCCTTTATTTTGCGCGCGGCGCCATCTCTTACGAAGTAGTTGGCAACTCTCCGAGAGAATACTTTGACATGATAAAACGCTTCTCACAAAAGAGTTAAATAAAGCTTTGCGTTCGGACACAGCTACAAAAAGAAATATGTAGGTCCCGTAAATTTAGAAAAAGGACTTGTATACACAATTTAAGTAATGCAGTTTGAAGTTTTGCTGCTGAACGTAGCTGAGCATTTAATGCGCATTGCGATCATTTTGCTTTAGTAAAATGAGCAAGTAGCTGTAGCTCCAATTAATAATCTAGGACGTTTTGACTTAAACCCTCACCAAAATTTTCTATGTATTTCATGCCTCACAGCTACTAAAATGATAGTTGAATGCGTTTGGGCTCTATTGCTATTTTTATGTAAAAGGAAAAGGCCACAAAATATGCTTGCAGGGAGGTGAAGCAACGTATAATATCGTATTAAATATAGAAAAATTTCATTCGTTTTTATGACATATGTATATGTTTTTCGAGGAATGAGATAATTTCAAATTAAACTTCTTTAATTTATTTTGATAAAGGTTTAAAAAATTACTGAAATTCCATTTCGGAAATTAAACACCATTAAATGAAATTTAACTTTACAAAACCCGTATCCTTAATTAAACTCAAACTCGGCTGTGTTGGTACTGGGCCACACACACACTTGCAACTGGTTGCAAATACAATTTCTTTCAATTTAGAGATTTGCTATGAAATTATTAGTTTCAATTAGTTTCTTTGAATACACTGCTGAAGTTATGCTGGATTATCCTGGCACCGTCAGGTGGGGTTTGTATAAGTGCTTTGCTCTCGCTTCTTTTTGTATTGATTTGTGTACACAGCCACCATAAGGAAAGCACGTTTCACCATACATCAAGACTCCATAGGACGGAGGGAATTATCATGCAACTGAACTCACAGAAAAGAACAACTTCCCATAAGGAAACACTGTGCTGCTTTTTGAGAGTGGCAGCGCCAATTGGCGATTGGCGTGACCAGCACACTCGAGTATGCAGCATGTGGCAGCAGCAGCCGCAACAACAACGTCATACGTTGCAACATTGCCAGCAACACGTGTTTGCTGCTGAATACCTGCAATGCAATCCGTTCATGGCAATGGCGGCAGTTGCCAACGAAACATGGAAGCACACTTCCACCTAATAAACAAAATAAGTCACAGAATTTGACTTAAGTGTGGAACTGCGTGGCAGCAGCTGCACATTGTCGTTGCCGCAAACAAACAAAGCAACAGCAGCGGCAGCAGCAACAGTCAGGCACAGGCACAGGCAGACAAAGGAAATATTGATTTATTGCATGTCAATCGCTTTGGCTGACTCGCAGCTCGACTCACGCTCCCGAGCCGAACAGAGTTTTGATATTCAACAGTGATGGCAAATATTTACTATAAAACTTTTAACACTTTCGTAGGTATGCTGGGGTTTAGTAAAACAATCCTACACACGGTAAATTTTAAGACGCCTGAAAAACATTTTTATTAAGAGGTCGCTTGAACTACGGAAAAGAACATATGAATAATAGCGAATGGGCAACTATTTGTCAGAGTTGTGAAAGAAGTTCGATATTGTTGTGTAATTTAAATAAAATGTTTGCTCATGCCAAACCCCTCAACGATGCATCCCTGTCCTTTTCCCGAAAGCCGATAGAAAACCCAACCCAGAATGGGAGCTTTTTCATTCAAAGTGTACCTTTTGTATTTTCCAGCTGTCAACTGGCCTCGGTCCGTTTTCGATTGACACTGTGAGAGCTCAGGCGTGAGATTCACTCGTACCCTGAGCCCCAACTTCAGAGAACATTTTGTGTGAGTATACTCTGAAAAAATATAATAAGGTATGCATTTTATATATCCCTAAAATAGCTGCTTGTGTGGTTGGGACTATCCCCATTCCAATTCCACGTCTCAGTGACAGCTCAAACCCTCACCGGCACCTCGGCATATAGCACCTGCGTTATCACCCCGGACCAACGCAGAATTTATACATTTTCAATGTTCATATTTCCTAATGCCGTTGAGCGTGTTCCAAAGTTTTTTGCTGAGAAATTAGCAAAACAAAAACCGAAACGTGTCACTTTTGCCACAAATTCCCATCATTCATTCCGATTGCTCAGTTCTAAACATATGTGCTGTTTATATCTGGCATAAATCATTTCCTAACACTCGTACTACCAATGACATTAACCTCAAAGTGGCAAGTACATTCGCAAATAAGCGACAAAGCGGAATGCTAAGTAAACTTTTGTTTCATTGTTGGCATTTAAATCGCACATAACCGAAAGCTGAGCTTTTAAAATTCAACTGATGCTCTTTGCCAACAAGCAGCGACCTGACCCAGTTTTGGCGGCATTTCATTCCCGCTCCCTTGTCGGCAGCTATTCGTGTTGAGAAGCTTAAAGGCGCCAACTGAAGCTTCTTAAAATTGCGTGGAACGAACGATAGCAATCCGAAAGGTCGCCCGATGGACTTGATGCAGTAAAATGACACTGGGTCATGTGGCCTGAAGGAAAATAAATTACTTACTCGCCAACTCTTTGAAGCGAATGTC
Source organism: Neria commutata (assembly GCA_963457695.1). Lineage (NCBI taxonomy): Eukaryota > Metazoa > Arthropoda > Insecta > Diptera > Micropezidae > Neria > Neria commutata. Next base: position 21,800,780 of record OY735247.1, on the reverse strand, counting down.
TACAGCAGTGTCAAAAGTAAAAAGACAAACAAAAATCGTGTAATGCGAATTTTGTGCATATTTCAAAACTCTGTTTACAAATGCCAAATGATAAAAAACTACGCTTCTGCTTCGGTGTCATGGCTGTGCTAAAAGGTAATTTTTCATCAACTTTGCTTTTTGTGAAACTTCAATTTACTCAAGGCGGCACAGCTGTAGTTCTTCTGTTCTGTAAGTGTGAACAAGAAGTTAATTTTCAAACTCTGCATTCAGCCAATTCTATTTCCACTAAGTATTTCTACTAAAGCCATAATCTTCGCTTAAACAAGCTAGCATTTTCTTCATTGTAGAGCTCTACTTTTTGTATATGAGCTGTGCTGTAAGCCTGACTCTTGCTATACGAAAATTACCATGATCCTCCGACATTATGGCATTGCATAGAATATGCCGTTAAAATTCGCCAGAAAAAATATTAAGACTGTGTTGGTTTCTTCCCGTTATAGTTCCACTTTTGTAAGCGCCCGCTGACTCTACTGGAATATAGAGAAGAGATGCCATAAGGATGCCAAACTGCAAAATCTTTTTTGTTGTAAAATAAATAGCAAAACATCATGTGAAGTTGCTGAAGCAGCACCATTTTCCAGAAACTTAATATGCGGAGGAGAAACTTCCAATGCAAACAAATTTTAAATTGCCAAATACTCAACTGAATTAAAATTTTTTTACATAACTGAAATCATTTTCCTTGTGCCAAGGTATTTTACTACTTTACTACAATATTTAAGCTGGGCCTAAGCCCTTACGGGCTGTTGCGCCAATCAATTATTATTAATATATTTTTCAGTGATATGAAAAATTTTCTCGTTATTAGAAATATTGTAAAATTAAAGTACATACATAAGTGAAAGAAGTGAGTTCTAAAATGAATTGTCTTAATTGTGTAAAAAGATTGTGTTTACTTGACATTGCGGCGGTGTTGTTCCACAGCTGTTATTACTGTCATTGCCACAATGTTTAATTTTCGTTGAATCAATGGAATTTTCCACATTAGCATAATGAACGCTTTCCTTTTCCTTTTTAACATAATTTTCATTGGTTCAGGAACAAATTGTTTATTGCCTCAATGAAGAGACTTTGACATGCAATAAATTTAAGTTCTTTGAAACTTTTGTCATTGGCTCAATCTAATTTTTGATTGCATTAAATTCAATGTAATTTAAAAATTAGACAATAATTTTTTTTTTATTCGTACAATGCATTTTTCGCTCCATTGTAATGTGTAACTTATTTCATAAATCTGAACTGCGTGGAGATTTCCGTAGTTTCTTGTAATCGCTTTGACATTGACTTGCGTTTATCAGAAATCTTCCGCAAGTGCACGGCATTGCTCAATGTGTCAGAGTTCCCTCACAAAGCCAAATCGATTTAAACTTGACCGTTAAATATGCCTTTCATTCGCATCTTTGTCTGCCCGCGCGCAGACGCTGATGTAAACGCTGAAAAACGATTTGATGTCGCAATTCAACAAAGTTCAGCCATTTGCTGTGTTGCGTCCACGAGCGTTACGATGGCGACCAGCGCCTTGAGCGGCTGTGGTGGACAACGTGTGCGTGGCGATAACAACAAATTGATGCTGGCTTATGTGATGTCAGAGCGAGGCGCTGATGTAAGCAGCGATAATGGCGAGCATGGACAGCATTTGAGCGCTGAAACTGAATTTGATTGATGAGCGAAAGATTAGAAACGGCATAGAACACACAGCGACAGTGAGGAGACTACCAACTTAAGGCCAAACCAACAAACTTGTATTGTGGCATGTTTGTATTGCTTTAATTGAAGTAATTTAAATCGGAAGCAAGTGCCATCTTAATTGTGAATCGATGAAAGCAATTGCCAACTGCAGTGCACTGAAATGAAGCTCTGGAGTGATGCCAGCCAGCTTTCCACTGACTTGGGCATTTGTGTATTGAGCAACTTTTGTGTGACGAGTTTCACTTTCTTTAATTTTTCGCTAGCCCAAAGCGAAATTGCCTTGCTATACATCAGCGACCGAAAGAAGGCGTTGCAACAGAAACTAATGAAATCGATTTTCACCAATCAAATATAAATATAAAATACCTGCAGCAAATTGAGGAAGATGAAGAGGAGAGAGAGAGGCACTCCAATTTGTAGCAAAACCGAAAGAAATTAACAAGTGCATTGAAAAATGCCTCACAAAAGCTTTCTATACACTTTTACTTTTGCTGCCATTGCCAGTTGCCGCGACTTCTTCCACGGCAGAAGAAATCGCCCATGTCGCTGATAAAAAGTGTTGCAGTGTGCTTAACTGAAAAACAGAAACTGCAGATTGCGGTACGATGGAAACGGGGCAGAAGCAACGCAGCGACAGGCATTGAATGATATTTTGTGAGCACATACATTTTATTGACTTTTTTTTAGGTTAATGTAATTTAAATGTTACAATATACTCAAAGAAACTATTGTTATACTTTTTGCAAGCTTAGCTTTATATTCAATCGTTGGAGTATCTGTTGGTCTGTAGGGTCACATGAATGTGGGATCTGACGGACGAGCAACCCGAAGCGGACGTACTTACTAACTAACATCAAATACAACCCTGACGAAACATTAAACACAGCATGAAAAACGAAACAAAAACCCCGACACGGACGAAAGACGAAGGGGAGTTGTAAAATTGCCTTCGCGTCGTGCAGACATAAAAATGTAAAATGTAACACTTGCATTATTTAGTTTAAGTCTTTCACATTGTTCACTTTTTGTTATTATAATAAAATGCATACTTTTATTAAACATTAACAACGGGGTCTTTAAATCCCACAAATTGGTGTCGAAAGTGGAATCGTACGAAAAAAAATCCGCCTGCAAAGTAAACGAGGCAGAAGTGTGAAAAAGAATTTCACAAGACAATGCGGTTGAACTGAAATTGCATTTAAAATAAACATTTGAGAAAGAGAAGCACCTAGAAGTGAGAACGGTGCTTGTATTTGACAAAAGTGCGAACTGTGACTGTGCTAACTGCGAAAAAGGCTATGGAAAAGCCAAGCAAATGCTAGTGATCTTTAAACCCAAACAATTGTTCGGCAAAAATTGTGTCAGAATGAGTGCACTAAACGTTTGAGCGCAGTGACCAAAAAAGTTTCGCAGAAAACATGCAAGAATTGGCAAAATTTCATAAATTAACTTGAAAACCGTTACGAAAATTTCAAACGGCCAGTGAGGTAGAGAGCGTGGCAACGTTTGAGACTGCGGCGAGGGAATATTCTGTGGCTGAAGCTGTGTAGAGATAAGTGGAAAAGTAGTTTTGTATTGTTTTGCAGAAAAGAAGTTGCGTTATTATTCTGCGTACTGTGCGAAAGTGCGAAGGTGTTGTTTCGCTGTAAAAGAAGTTTAAGTTGAAAGAGAAATTTTTAATTTTGCGCACAGAGATTAAAGTGTAAAAGAGAGAAACGAGAACAGTTTCAAATAAATTGAAGCCAAGTTGATGCAAGCAAAAGGAAAAATAGAAACGCAAAGGAATTGGAACGAAGTAAATGTAAACAAAGCAGAGATTCTAATTGGAATTTAAAATAAGGTTTTGTTTTGGTTGCATTGACATTGCGTACATAAGTTTTTGATAAGTTTGATGAAATTGCTTGCATATTGGAAATCGAAGTAAAATATTTTGATAATTGTATTTCTTATAAAATATTTTAGCTAATTTGTTTTGATATAAATTTTGTTTCCTTTAGTACTTCAATATCGAATTTAATAAACTTTATATTGGCAAAATAAATTGTACGACATGGACCGTGACCAAATTTTGAGACTTAGAGTCGACGAACTGAGAGAGAAATTGGGAGGTTTGGGTCTGGACACAACCGGACTGAAAGCGGACTTACAGCAAAGGTTGCTAGTACACTTCGGCCTGAATGTTGGGCAAGCCGATGAAGGTTCCGACTATGACGATGCAACAAGTCTGCATAGCGTGCGAGAGCCGATTGTTGAACGGTCGACATTCACCCTTCGTGACGTCGAAGATTCCATGACCTCATTTTCCGGATCTGGTCAGCCCAGCTTCGAACACTGGCTAGAAGATTTTGAGGAAAATGCGTTGGCAGTGCGTTGGAGCGACTTACAAAAATTTATATATAGTAAGCAATTGCTCAAGGGTGCAGCGAAAATGTTTGTGCGCAGCCAGAATGGTTTAAGCAATTGGAGCTCATTAAAGCTAGCATTGCGCGAGGAATTTGGTACAGCTCTGTTATCGATCGAAGTGCATCGAATGCTGCGAAATCGTCGGAAAAAGCAAGGAGAAGACCTTAGAGAATACCTATACAGCCTGATGGAAATTGCCAAGTCAATAAACTTGGACGATAGCAGCCTCATAGAGTATTTTATTGACGGGATTCCAGACGCAAAATCCAACAAAATTAATCTGTACCAGGCAAAAACCATCCAAGATCTGAAAGATCAGATTAAAGTGTACGACAAGATAAGATCCAGCAAACCTCAATATACGAACGCGAATCAAGCTCAACCATTGTCAACAAACAAGGGGCAGCAGAATTCAAATTCGACGCAGAAGAAATGTTACAGCTGTGGTGACGTTTCGCATTTCGCCCGGAATTGCCCGAAGAATCGCATGAAATGCTACAAATGTGGCAAAGAAGGCCACAAAGCTTCAGAATGCAAAGTAGCAGAAAAACCTGTCAAGGCAGAGGGTGGTAAAATCAATACAATGACTGACGAAGTTGCTGATATAAAATCGGCGAAGACAAAAAAGATTGGTAACCTAATTTTTAAAGACATTCCATTAAATGGACATAATGTGTCGGCACTGATAGATACGGGATCTGATCTATGCCTGATGCGTTATGACACGCTCATGATGTTGCAACTGGATGTTACATTGAGCAAAGAAAGAAGACGTTTAGTGGGAATCGGCAAAAGCAAGCTTATAACAACTGGCAGCTTTGTGATTAACGTTGTAGTCGACGGCATATCGTTAGATATCACTTTCCACCTAGCTAGGGAGCGAGATTTAGATTACGCACTGGTTATCGGTAATAACGTTCTAAAGCAGGTTGACTTGGTTATGACTGAAGATAGTGCAGAGTTCAGACAAAAGGTAGTGCAGGTAAAAACACCGGTTGAGAGAGAAGCCGTTCAGTTGACAGCGGCTGGAGGTGCGATTAAGAAAGTTTCGAGAGTTGCTGAAAGAGGCACAAGCAAGACAGTTTCGCAGAAGAGCGCAGATTGGCGTGATGGTGCCAAGGGGCACAAAGGTGTGGCTAAGGAGTCACGTGAACATATCGAGATGCAAGAGGCGGTGGCAAATGTGTACAGGGAGTGCGTGAGCGAGCGCACTGCTGTAGCAGAAGTGCCACGTGAGCGTCACGATATGTGGGGAGCTATGGCGACGGTACGTAACGAGAGCGTGGGCAAGCGTTTTGTTGCGGCCAATGAGCCAGAAGCGAAAAATGTTAAAATTGGCGAACTGATTGGAGAGTTTGGAAACTTATGTCTTAGCGCAGGTTTACAAGGGGCACTAGGCACCGATATTGATTTATCGCACTTGAACAAAGCGCAAGCTGAGGAGGTAAAGGATATGATTTCAACATATGAGCCAGAAAAGTTTTGCGAGTCACCAGTAGAAATGAAAATTTTGTTGAGCGACGAAGATCCAGTGTATGAAGGACCGAGACGTATGCCCTACGCAGACAAATGTGTTGTGGACCAGCAGGTGGAGCAGTGGTTAGAGGAAAAGGTCATTAAACCCAGTACCTCTGAATATGCGTCACCCGTGGTCCTAGTTTCGAAAAAGGATGGTGGGAAAAGACTTTGCTGTGACTATCGTCGATTAAACGCGAAAATTGTAAGAGACAACTTCCCGATGGCTATGATAGACGACGTGCTCGAGCGGCTACAAGGAGCCAATGTTTTCACCACGCTCGATTTAACCAACGGATTCTTTCATGTTCCTGTTGAGGCAAATTCTACAAAATATACTGCATTCGTGACTCATAACGGGCAGTATGAATTTTTGTACGTGCCATTTGGTATATCAAATTCGCCGGCAGTCTTCTGTAGATTCATTTTTGCGGTACTCAGGGAGTTAATTCAGAATGGAACCGTGGTGGTGTACATGGATGATTTGGTAATTCCCTCCAAGGATGAAACCGAAGGAATCCAGAAGTTGAAACTTGTTTTGCGGACGGCAGCAACTAATGGCTTGCGAATAAAATGGAACAAATGCCAATTCCTGATGAGACGCGTTGAATTCTTGGGGTATATCATCGAGAATGGTTCGATAAAGCCTTCGGAGATGAAGACCAACGCAATTAAGAATTTTCCGCTACCTCATGACCGAAAGTCTATGCAACGTTTTCTCGGATTGACATCGTATTTTCGCAGATTCGTTGAAGGGTATGCAACAATCGCTAAACCGCTTTCCGATTTGTTGAGAAAAGACGCTAAGTATGAGTTACGAGACGAACACTTGGTAGCGTTTCAACAATTGAAATCGTGTCTAATGAACGCCCCAGTTTTAAAATTGTATGACCCAAAAGCTGTTACTGAGGTACATACGGACGCTTCTATGTTTGGATATGGTGCAGTTTTGCTGCAACGAGATATCGACGACCGAGAATTCCATCCCGTTCAATTTATGAGCCGAAAAACTAAACCAGTCGAAGAGAAATACCACTCATATGAGCTAGAGGTATTGGCTATAATTGAAGCACTAAAGAAGTGGAGAATCTACTTGATGGGAATAAACTTCAAGGTCGTGACGGATTGCAATGCATTTGCCATGACTATGAAGAAACGTGATATTCCATTAAGAGTGTCACGTTGGGCGATGTTCCTACAGGATTTCAATTACGAAATTGAACACCGAAGCGGTACGAAGATGAGACACGTCGATGCTTTGAGCAGAGTGTCGTGCCTAATGCTAGAAGATTCATTGAACCACAGGCTGAAGCAGGCACAACACGGCGACGACTGGATACGTGCAGTTAAAAAAGCACTAGAGAAGTCTGACTACGAGGATTTTTATGTAAAACACGGTATACTGTACAAAGATCCTGTTAAAGAGCTGATTGTTGTACCATCCCTCATGGAGGAGGAGATAATTAAAATAGCACACAAGCAAGGGCATTTTTCCGTTAAGAAAACGCAGGACGCTGTGGAAAAGTCATTTTATATCCCGCAATTGAACTCAAAGGTGACGAAAATAGTAAGAAGCTGTGTCGAATGCATCGTCAATGAGACGAAAACCGGCAAAAAGGAAGGATTCCTGAATCCCATAAACAAGGAGGATCGACCACTAGGAACGTATCACATCGATCACGTTGGACCGATGGAAACGACCAACAAGTCTTACAATCACCTTTTAGTGGTTATAGATGCATTTTCGAAGTTTGTATGGCTTTATCCAACAAAGAATACCGGCGCGGAACCGGTTGTCGAAAGACTGAAAAGACAAGCAGCAGTTTTTGGTAATCCCAGAAGAATAATTACCGACAGGGGAGCGGCTTTCACCTCGAATCTCTTCAAGGAGTATTGCGAGAGCATGGACATTCAACAGCTACTGATAGCTACCGGCGTCCCTAGAGGCAATGGTCAAGTTGAACGGATACACAAGATAATAGTGCCTATGATATCAAAGCTCTGCGGTGAGGATTCGAGCAGATGGTATAAGCATGTGGACCGGGTTCAACAACTGATTAACAACACTCCGCCTCGAAGTACTAAGTCCTCGCCTTTCAAAATTTTAACGGGTCTAGAAATGCGTATACCCGAAGCACCTGATTTACTAGAGTTGTTAGAGACTGCAGCTATCGATGAGTTAGATGCTGATCGTGAAGCGATTCGCCAACAAGCGCAAGAAAATATCGCTAAAATTCAGCAAGAGAACCGAAAGACATTTAACACTAAGCGCAGAGAAGAAACCGATTATGACATTGACGAGCTAGTAGCCATTAAGCGAACGCAGTACGGGGTTGGTTTGAAGCTGAGACCAAAATTCTTTGGACCCTACAAAGTTGTCCGGAGGATGACTCATGGTCGATACGACGTCATTAAGGTTGGAGACCACGAAGGGCCTGGCCGCACAACGACTGTTGCGGAGTTCATGAAAAAGTGGGAACCTTCATTCGGGTCGAATGAAAACGCAGGATGGCCGAATGTGGGATCTGACGGACGAGCAACCCGAAGCGGACGTACTTACTAACTAACATCAAATACAACCCTGACGAAACATTAAACACAGCATGAAAAACGAAACAAAAACCCCGACACGGACGAAAGACGAAGGGGAGTTGTAAAATTGCCTTCGCGTCGTGCAGACATAAAAATGTAAAATGTAACACTTGCATTATTTAGTTTAAGTCTTTCACATTGTTCACTTTTTGTTATTATAATAAAATGCATACTTTTATTAAACATTAACAACGGGGTCTTTAAATCCCACATGAATTAGAATAATATCCACTATATGATTATTTCTCTTTGGAACAAGTTGAATTATATATGCTTATACAGTCGGCGCATTAGCCCGTAAAAGAGGATCTGGCCAAGCTTTCTTTTGATTAATTCGTGCGTAATCGTTCTATTTTTAGCACTAAATAATGGGACCTGCAAAATTGTTATACAACTGAGTCCACGAAGCTGTTTCTAGGTAAGAATACTCTCGGAGTGTTTCTCATTCATCACGAAAGATGGCGTCACGCAAAAAACAACTATTTAAAACCAACTTTTTAGTTTAAGATTGAAAGAGTCAGCCAGCGATTGACTCTGGGAACTCTCGCATCAGATATCTTATAGCACACAGAATTATTTCTACGTGGAAACTGAAATATTTACTAATAATTGACTGTGGAATCCCTGATTAACAGACAATTAAGAGACATCAGCCAGTTTTCACTCAGAGAAATTTTAATGTGTTCTCTTAAAACCGCATTTTTTTAAACTGTTGAGCACTCTTAGTTCTAACTCATACTTTATAACACCACTTACTACTGTGTACATGGGTAAACTTGATTGTTTGTATGAAAATCACCCAAATAAGTTACTTTCTGTTTGCAAATTCTGTACAAAATTCGGAGTTTTAGTTTTTAGGTTTACCCACTAGCTTCAGGCATAACCAACCAAAATATTACAGATTTAAGAATTTTCAGATCATTGCAGTAATGAAGATCACGATGGAACCAACAGTTAACTTCAAGTCGCATCTCCCGTTTTGGTCGCTGAAAGGACGCTATAACGACTTCAAAACAATTTTATCACACCCCAAAAAAGACATATTAAAATGAACTGGGCTTCAAGTTCTGCGAAACGCCACTCTTTATACTAAGTTCCCATGTGAAGAACGGTATCATAAATTTTAATACTTGGTCTTTCCTCATACATCTCACTTCCAATAAAATATAATAGAATAGAATAATAGAATTGCACAGATGAGTTGACGCCACAGTGGCTCAGCAAATGTTTGTCACAGAATCTATCTCAAAGAATGTCTACAAAGATAGATAGGTACGAGTTCACTGGCGTTTTAAAAGAAATTAAAACCTGTTCAATGCATTTTAAAGGAACTTACGCTTGATTTTTCGTATGTGCATTTCCATATGTTGATGCATGCTGGTCCCAAAGCACATGCGGAATAGCCATCATTCACAAAAAAATCAAAAGCCGATTTTCTCTCATCGCTTTATTTCTTTAAAGCTTACCCAATGTAATTATTAAGCAATAAAACAAAGCACACCTCTTTTTAAAACAGCTTAACCACGAATAGCCAAACAATATTTAAAACGCAGCTAGTAACAATGCAATTTGTTAAGCTGCGATGCTCGAAACTGCTTTGCTCTTTCCTAATTTAATGATTTCAACGACTCTGGTCATTGCGGGTTGCCCGCCCGCCCGTCTGTCCGTCTGTCCGCCTTTCCAACTCAGTCGTAGTTGCCGTGCTTCAACACTCCAAGCACTACATTATTTATGGGAAATGGGCGTCTGCGTGTGTGTGTATGTGTGTGTGTTTCCAACACGGGTCGCCTTGCGCTCGCAGTGAAGCCGAAGTCAAGTTGAGGTTTAATTGGATTAAAACATTGCATTGACGCCGTTGTATAACATGAGCCGTCGCTCCGGCTGCCACAATGACGTGGATGTGTTTTGGAAAATTGCTATAATGAGAATTGGTTCCAGTCGCAGTAGTTGCAATGATCATGGCTAATGCCGTAAGGTTCGTCAAACTATCGAATGGATACAGAAAAGCAGAAACTTGGGCAGCGCACTCGTACCCACACGATTGCGGGTAGAAGCGTCGCCACTTGTAATGTGTACGTGAGCAAATTGCAGTGCAGCCTTGCTGCTGAGGGCACGAACGTTGACAAAATAGCGGCGATTTTCCGTGTTCACGGCAATATAAATTTGTCTGCTAATGAGAAAATGAGTGAGTTGCAGATCGTGGGACAAAAGTCAATACAGGCATCTTTTGTGAATCGTACGATTGCATCAGTTCGACATTATTGTACATTAGACATACCCGAAGTGATCAGCCGAACTTTGTTTAGTACTGCTGATTAGATTCTCTGCATCATTTGGATCTTGTCAAATCATTTCGCTGCTTATCCGTATTTAAGTTTACTTGAGCCATTTGTTTTTACACCAAATCAAGCAAAGAATCGTTTGATCTTCCGAAATGCAACTCAAATCATATCTTTTCATCGTTGCGGATGCATATCGAACTTGGTTTGCGAATATTTGAATACATCCACAAATAACGAATGAAGACCAAAACGACGATTCCCCTTTCGTTCCAATATGTCGTATTTGCCTGTAATGCAAATGTTTGGCAGAGGAGAAGATGGGGGAGCAAGGTATCTCAAGGGTGGCATGTATCTCTTTTCTTCTTCCTCTCGTGTCATTATTGTAAACTATCAATGATTTATAAAGACTAGCAAGGCAGTTTTCAATGGAGATGGTAATTGAATTTGCTTCTTCTTCTGGATTGATCAATACAATCCATTACCGGCTTACGACCTGACGTAAGACTACTGTCCAGGCGCCCCTGCTATGCGTGTGCCTTCTCTTGTTGGAAATGCCAAGCGCTGTCATTGCCTTCTGTACTTGATCTTTCCATCGGAAGTACAGCCTCTTACATCGTCTTCGTTCTTTAAAATTAATGCTAACTAATTTTGTAAGCGAAAGAAGGGAAACAAAATTTTAAATTGACGCTGTATAAAAATATTTAAGGAAGATCAGATGAACTTGACGAAGTAGGTGAATCCAACCCACTTATTATATTAGAAATGGCAAGACTCATCGAGGTGCCAATTATATTTCATTCGTTACTGTTCTTGCTACAGTGCATCTTAAGTTTCGCCAAAAGCAAATTAGTTTTTCATCAGATTTAAGTTGCCGATAACTTTGTGCAACAAATTATATGGTCAGAAAGCGGTAAGGAGGTTTGAAATTAAAATTTTTTTTAACAAGTCGATGCGAACGCCAAAATTTTGCCAACTCTTCAGAATACTAAGATAATGGGTAGTAGCTCTGTTCAGCAGGTTGGAAGTTTAAGATAAAAAAAAAGCGGCAGCCAAGTGCCTATGGTGTATCTTCAACAAAAAATCGCAAACATTCGAAAATCGCTACTTCCAAAATTCACTGTTAGTTAAATGACTATTTTTGTTAGGTTAGGTTAGGTTAAAATGGCAGTAAACCCACCTAGAGCCTTGTGATGCCTTGAATTTTTGTTAATATACATACGTAAGTTATAAAATTTACATGAATAAATGTTTGAATAAATTGCAGTTGCTAAGAAGTTGTTCTAAAATCTTTTCTCAAGCATGATTTTTCAAATATTTTATTCGCCTCATTTCTGTCATTTCGATTTGTGAACTGTGCTTCTGATTTCAATGAAATGCAGTTCAGACACGAATGCGCAGAGCAAAACGGAGCAGAGGAGAGCGGAACGAGCAGCCGAACAACTTCATTTAGCAGTGGCCATTTGCATGACATATGCATGTGCTGCACATGCCTCCCAAAGTGCTTCTGCAGGCATTGTCTACAGCAACAACAGCAACAACAGCAGCAGCGTAATTATCTGAGATCTCATGTGCAATTCTTGCTACTGCAATTCTGCAATTCTGGTGCAAATGCGCATGCCGGCCACCGAGAAACTCCCGTGCAAAAGAACGGCCCCGCCCGGCACACAATGCCAAATCGACAGTGAGCAGCACCGTGCTGCTGAAGTAAACGGCACACAGCTATTAAAAATGCAACAATTACGCTTTAAACTTTTGAAAACATGATTTTAGCAGTAAAACAGCGCAGCTGAGCAGAGAGAATTGTGCAATTGTAGTACAATTTGTTTTATGACGAACGAAAGTGCAGTCGGTTGCTCGTGTGTGGTTCCCATATGGAAACACCTCGCGCAATGCACGTACATATTTTAGCCCCGTTATTTTGTTACAATTTTCTAATTCAATGAAAATGCTATTGAAAAGTACGCGTTTTCAATAAAATGTTTGATGATGGATGGCTCAGAGACACCGAAGAGGAATTCGAATTGAATTTGTTATTCTGCCAAAAAAAAATTTTATAGTATCAGAAACGAAAAAATTTTGAAATTATATTCTCATGGTAAGTTTGCTTCAAAGAATTGTCATTTCGTAGAAAAATTTTGCAAATGTTTTACAAATTCCTGACCAAAGTTTTCAGTATGATTATGAGATATAATACATGGGTATAGGAGAAATGTATTTAAGGTTTGGGAAGCGATTATTAGGAGAAAGAAATTCTCAAGGTTTGGCAAAGAAAATACCGCAATATCTTAGGAAAACTGGAGTATATTTATTATTACTCAATGGCATTTTATTCTGGCGACTGCACAGTGTTTCGAGTAGAACAAGCTAGGTGGACAAAAGTCATTCTCTCAAATTTCAAAAACAACAACACAATTTTTTAAACAAATGTCTAGATAGAGGAAAATAATAAATTTTAGTTGAAACATAACGGTAACTTTTGAGTAATGAGGTATCAAAGAAAGAAGTTGTGTACAAGTGTTATTTACATTTGGAATTTGAGTTGAGCACGTGTAAGTTAAATTCGTGTACAATCGTAACGCGCATATATTATTTAAAAAGTGCAAATATATTTCAGAGTTGAAGGTCAAAATTTGTTGATTTCAGCAAAAATTCCAAATAAATATGTGTTGTTGTTATAGTAAATTGTTTTCAAAAATGTGGTACTCTTGGTGTAAAATAATAACGTTTTTTTTCTTTGTTAGATCGAAACTTTTGTGTGCCTCATGTATCTCGGCTGAATTTTTGTTCTGCGTCAGATGTGAATGTGTACTTCGTATCCTAGAAATATTAGGCTGTTCAAATGTGTTCAACTATTTTTTTTTTATTTTTGAAAATTTACTAATTTCTTCAGAAACAGCAATTGTCAGGAATTCATATAACTTAGATATTACTTCAGATTTTTCTGAATCTGATTCTGATACATATATTTCATTTAATTAAAGCTAAAAAGATATATTTGATATACAAATTTTATTTAATAGGACAGGTTTTAATTAATTTCTACAAACTTTCATGTACTACACATTGTTTTCTAATTGAAATTTATCTTTAATAAATGAAGTTATTCTATTAAATAACATTCTATTAAATACCATTTTATATACTTGCTTTGTGTAAATTTTTATCGAGAAAGAACGTTTCGAGGTAGTATTAATTATTTAAGAAATTTCATGAAAGGTTTTTAATTTGAATTTCTTTTGGATGGGCGAATACCTGAGCTTTACTTTTCCGTCTACACTGCTTAAAGCACATATATCGCATGTTTATATTATTTTGAAGAGTGCAATCAATACAAAGTCTTTTACATATTTGGTACTGATTAAAACAAAATATATTTTAGTTCAGAATCATAAAATGAAGATTTCAAGGCTTTATAATATTTGTTAGAAGAAATATTGCTTCACATTTCATATAGCGTTGGAAAGCTGCTTTAGTCCTCAATAAACCTAAACTTTTTTCATATTAATACCTCTGCAATTGAAAAAGTTATAGGCTCTTATATGAAGAAAGTCTATAAATACCTTTAACCCTTCACAGCATGGAAACCGATCATTTCCGAACCCCCCTCTAGAACGATTTTATTTCTATTTCAATCGTATCTATTCATTTCCAGTGTAAAATAATTTTGTCCAGCTAGCTTGTTCTACTCGAAACACTGTGGACTGGTGTATTGAGAAGCGACCGATAGTTCATCACGCCAGTATGGAAGCGAGCGCGGACGTTTGCAAGCTTGGAAACTGAATGCAATTCAGCCCGAGCCGCTGCGCCATCTGATTGTAATTTTGCAATACTGCATTTAAAGTGGCTTATAATAAACATAGTATAAAGAAGATGTTATGTAAATTTGGGTAATAGTCTGCAGCAATTTTAAGAGTATTTTTGCAGTTTAACAATCTTTATGTTAATATAAGTAATTGCGTCAATGCCTACTGTATTTAATGATAATATAAACACTATTTATAAGTTAGGGTTCCATAAAACAAATAAGGAGTGTCAAGGTGATATCTCTTCTGAAATATTTTCGTATTTCAACACTATTTTTTCTATGGTAGCGTAAGTCCAATTGATGACTTGCATATTTAAATTGATGTAAATAATGTGCATTGTAAATTTGAATAAATTAAATTTAAATCAAAAACTGTTTCAAATACTTGCGCTTTTACTTTCTCGCTTTGATAAATACGTAACCTGCACTGCTCTTTTTATTTGATCTAAGGGTATTTCAAATTGATTTGATTGTTTTTTGCTCAATGCAGTGATGGCAAATGTCGCACTCATTAATTTACACATTTCGGGTAAGTTTTCCCTGACTCTGTTCAATAAAGTCGCGAAGAATGAGGACTTAGATTTCTCACTCCCAAGACCCATCTTCAAAACAGCTTTAGATAGGTATTTCAGTTAATAAATTGATATCTTTAAGGCCATTATTGCCATTGTTATTTGCATTGTTAATTTTCTAGTTTTATGTTCGACTTTGTATGTATTAAATTATGATTAACTTTATGTACTCTTAGTTTTAAGTTCTATTGTGTTATTTTATTGAGCTAGTCTGTAAGGATTTATTGTCCATAGACTTAAATTGAATAAACTAAACTAAACTAAATGTGGCACTGAAACTTATGAGAACTACTCGCAATACTATTGCATTTTATTGCCTCTGCCCTAAAATATTGCATTTCAAACCCTATTCTTTTAATTCCGCAAAACCTCTTTACAACGATTGGTAATTTAGCAGATAACTTTTGAATTTTGAAGAAATATTCATGTATTATTTTAAATATAAGCTGCCACTCGATCAGCAGATCCAACAAATTCCTTTCCAACTGCCCGAATGGAACTCAAGCTCGATTGGGCGGGTTTCAAATTTGTGTCTGCTTTCAATTAAAGAGAGAAATCTGCTTGCAAAGACCTAGAGGTCGATTAACGGAAGCACAAGGAGGTGTGTCGTAAAGCCCAATAGCGCAGGCATGGAATAGAATACGTCGCTTTTTGCCGTTTTTAGAATTTAAACATTATTATTATTATTATTATTATGTACAGTTTATTTACTTAATTAATTGAGTAATAAACTTAAGAACTAGGCACTGATAACTGAGATCTTCAGCCCGATATGGGGTTACATTGTAACTTAAGATATTTGAAAATTCATAAAGTTGTTATGTTAAGTGGAAAATTTTACAGGTTTTTAAAATGTTTATGAATTTGAAAATTTTGTCTTTCGTTGGTTCAAGGAGTAAGTTTATAAATGTTGTGTTAATTTTTTGGCATTCGCGTTGGATTGGTTGGCAGTTGAAGATTATGTGCTGAACGGTAAGTGTTGGGTGGTAGCATATAGGACAAGGTGGTGTTGTGGTGTTATCCATAAGGTGATGGTGTGTTAGGAAGGTGTGGCCCATTCGGAACCTGCAAAATTTATTTAGGTGTTTTTTTGGAATCTCATATGGTAACTTTGGCGCGTTGCCGTTTGGGTTTATTTGCTTGTATGTGTGTGTGTATGTTTGCCAAACGATCTTGCGTTTTATAAGGCAATGGGATTGAATAGCTCTATGCAGATCGCTTTTGTGGTAAGTTGGTTGAATGAGGATCGGTGCTCTTGTTCCATATTTGGCTACTTCGTCGGCGACGGAGTTACCAGTAATACCAATGTGTGCTGGGACCCACATGATTTTAATTTTGTTTGGAAATGAAATTAAGGCATCTCTTATTTTGCATATGGTGATATTGCGATGTGAAATATTTTGAATTGCTTTGATGCAGGACAGTGAGTCTGTGCAGATTATGTGTTTTCCTTTGCGGGTCTTGCACCAGTTTGTTGCAAACCATAAGGCTTCTGTTTAGAATTTAAACATATTTTGCGTTTGTGTGCCGAGTCTTTTGATTGTGGCACAAAATTCACTAATTTCCTCATCGTGGTTTGGTCTGGCGATAACCTATCAGATGCTAACTAACCGCCTAGCGATTGCATTCATCATTCATGAATTATTTCATGGCGATGTTTTGAGAGTGTAATCTACAAAAAAAGAGGCTAAATAACCGAACTTAGTTTTGAAACATTTTTAAAACATTCGACGATTTTTAAGAGACATCTAATTTTTCGGATTTGATGTTAGGTATGTGTATATATATATCTTCCAATGCATTCGGTACACTCAAAGATAGGAGCACTTTTTGAAGCTTCCACATGTGCTGAGTCATTGGAGCATATTTTGAAATGGTTTGTTCCATGGACTGAAGAAGGCGCGCGCTAAGCAGGGGTGCCTGGAGAGAGCTAGTACTTGAAGTCGAGGTCTGCACAACTTGTAATGGCCATTTAAGCAAGTAAAGTTGCGATTAATTTGTATTTCTGTGTACTTGCTTCCTCAGATCATGAGCATGAGTTGCTCTTTGCGTGCCTCTTTCTTTGCAAAACATCGCTTTTGTGAAAATGCGCTTGCGCTGAAAATCGTTCAAAGCAGACAAAGCAAGAACAAAAAGGCAAAAGAAAGAATCAACGTCATGCTAGTTAAGGGACAAGAAAATGTAAATTGTTTGCAATTAGCTGAATTACGAAGGCAAATGTGTGGGTAAGTGCATGCATGTGTGTGTGTATGTCTGTGAATGTGTGTCTACGTGCAGCCAGCAACTCATGCATAAGTGCATGCTAGAATGGCAACAGCAGAAACACCAACAACAAATACAATAATTACGGCATTACCAGCAACTACAACTACAACACTTGCCACAGCAAGTACTGCAGCAACAACAAATTCAACGACGACGGCCGCTGGTGCAGCAGAAAAACGAACGCACTTCTGAGCCTGAAAAGTGAACACTCTTAACTTGGCTTGCAGCAGCGAGCCTAACTCAAATATCACGCTCGCAAAAAGTCGACGACCCTTTGCAATTGTTCATGGTGCTGTTGCGCTGGCAAATGCTGGTGTTGGTGCTTGCAAGTCGCCAACTGTTGCTATTGCTACACCGCGCCGCGCCGCGCCGCGCCTCGCCGTGCCGTGCTCTCCACCCACAATATTCTTGGCGACTGCAAGAATACATTATTTATACCCGATGACGCATGAAGCTAGTGCCGTGACCGCTGCAGCAGTTGCCAGAACCAGCGCTGCTGCTCAGCTCACTAACGCAGGTAAAGGCATTGTGCTGGAGGCAGACTTGGGCATTTACTTGCTCCCTGCTTTATTGAGATGCTCGTTTAATTGGCCAAAAAGATGTTAGCATTTAATGTAACAGACTATATAAAACTACGCAAGGATCTCAGAGAATGATTTTACGCATAATTTCAACCGAGCCTTGAAACTTGTTCAGTTCCAATAGGAATCGAACTGGTAGTAATTTCGATTTAAAATTCTTTAGGCCTTTTTTTTCGATCCGTGCACAGAAGAAAGCTTACAAAGTACAATTCCCTTCGCTCACAGCCCAAATTGTGTGAATGCAAAAAGGATTAATCAAGTCTTCTGACATATCAAAATTTTCGAGGTACATTCGTATTTTAGCGAGAATGCTCTTAATTAAAAACTTCTTATTAATTGAAACTTATTTCTATGAAAATACTGAAGTAGCTACCAACCGCAGAGATAGTTCCACTTTCAGCTACTCTGAACACTCTGCAGTTCCAAAGAGAGAGCACGTCAGTGCAGACAATGATCGCAACTAAAGCCAGTCCAATTCTTGGTTTCGGCTTAAAAGCCATGGAAGAGCATTCTAAAGGCGTTAAAAATAAAACCCAGCTCTCTTTTGAATAAAATTTTCTCACTTGCCACATCATTCACAGTTCTCGGTGCTGTTAAATTATGGTGGCAAGGTGTTTCCATAAAATAATTGCATGATTTCAGCTCACATAACATATTGAATGTGTTAGAAATTATGCAATTTATAGGGAGAAACTGGCCGTTGAAAGTGTTTGGTCGAGAGTCTCTACATGCACAGTTCTACCATGGCACATTCATCACCCTTCCTATGCGCCACTGCTGGTGGCTAGTGCTGCCGCTGTTGCTGGTTCCGCTGCAGCTGTTGTCGTTGGCAGTTGCAATAACAGGCAACGCTGCCTGTATAAATAACTTTCGTTGGCAACTACAAATACACACACACTAACTCACGAGTGTGTGCGTTTTTTAAGTAAATTTATTAGAAAAACATTTAAGAAAAGCAGCAGCCATAGCAGCAGCATGCCAAACTACAACAACAACAACATTAGTCGATTTGCTTTGGCAAAAAACAGCCCATTATAACGCGCGATCGACTGCTTACAACAATAACAAGAACGGCAATAAAAGAATAACAACAACAACAACACCAACAACAACACTAAACAAACAAATACGGGCAGCACAGCATGAAGAAAATGCTAAGAGGAAAATCACGTTTAGATCAAGCAACAATCTGCGGCTTGTTTAAGTGCGACCGTAGGTTTTTTGTTCCGATTGTTTTTGTGGTCGTTGTTGTTATTTTACACTGTGATATTTCTGGTTTAGCACGCGCCATTTAGCGCTGCAGCCAAAGCAGTTATCGCTGCAAACAGTTCTGCTTGAACTAATGCGTGCGAGTTTGCCGCTTGAGTCTTTTGTTTTATTTGAACTGCGCTCAATACTTGGAATTAACTCAGAACTGTTTTGGCTGCCATTTAATTTACTCAAGTTTTTTGTGTGTGTGTGTGTGTGTTGATAATTTGAGGATTCTGAGCGCTCCCTTGCCGTCGCGCCTGAGGTTCCTTCTCACTGCCTTCGCCTGTAACAAGTTTTAACCGCATTCAATGTGTCTTTGTGGCAAGCCTTCCTAGCTTCTCAATGACTCACGTGCAATAACTGCCTCCCTCCTCTACCCTCTTCTCTGCCCTACTGTTTGCTCAAGTGGACATTCCGTTCTTTTCCACTTCACTTCTACCATTTGCTCCCTGCTTGTTGCTGCTTCCTCTACTCGCTCCCCCCGCTAAGTGGCGAAGAATCCCTTGAAGGTGTCTCTTGTACTTGACAGCATGCAACGTGCCGCATGCCACAGCGAATGTCACGTTCGCTCACGCTTCGGTGCCTCCGCGCGCGCATACGCGACGAAGGTGTTGAGTTGCGGCCGAGAAGTCAATGCACTTGCAGGAATTTCGAAGAGTGGCTTACGGACTTTGCCCGTTGTCACATGCGCCACATATGTACATATGTGATATATACGATATAATCGGCGCCTTGCAATACTGCCAAAAAACGGTAGCTACTCTGCTGCATGTGTATGTCAATTTGCGGATGCTCCCCTCAATTCTGTCCAAATTAACAGCCCGGCCATTAAGCCATTAACTGTCATTAACTCATCGAATCTTTTGCAATGGAGCAGCGCTGCCAAAGCGTGCGCTCTTCGATCCGCAGTCGCACGAAGCATTTCAGTCGCGCGGCGTATTTTCTAACGGCATTACAAGCAATTAATATTGTTAATTGCGATCGTCGGAACAGATGTACCGACGCTGCAGTCTGCAGAGGCAACGGGCTGGGCGCGCGCTGAAGTGTCGGGGACATGGCATCGGCTGACATTTAAGCATTGCCGCGCGTTTGCAAGAAAATGGCAATCGAGTTGGGGTAGCGACAACATGAAAATAATGCCATACGGTGTATCTGCAGGATTGTATGTAGCTCCACAACGGTTGAACTGCTCACACACATGCAAAAACACACACTCACAGCGGGTTAAACAAATTGAAGCCGCAGCAAATGGCATTTCGCGACCGAACCCCGTTGATTAAAGCTCTTAAGCAAAAACAATCAACATAAAGTCTAAACAAAATGCGGGAACTCCTAAAATAATACGATGTATAAAACATGCCAGTTCGTCCCGTAAACGTATTGCAATTAGTCGTATAAAATGGCATTAATTAGAAAAAAAAGTTCCAAAAAGCACGCCAGAAATTATGCCAATGCTTGATTTGCTTTGGTTTGATTTACTAAGAGAATCTGTGAATAATGTTTTTGGAAGTGTGCGCATTTCTTCTTTCACCTCAAAGAAAAAGTGACGATATGTCCTTGTTTTCTGCATAGAGCTAATGGGAAACATTTATCCACAAATAAAGCTGTTGAGAATTTGTTTAACCAATTTGAAAGTGCTGATTATGACGTAGAAGTCAAAGAGCGCCATGGAAAATCGAACAAAGTTAAGTGTGAAGCTTTGTCGGCATTTTTGGATGAAGCACAGGGAGAGCGACTAAGTCTTTTGTGTTTGATTCGAACACTGAGCGAAAAATGACTGAAATATGCACTAAATCATGGTCAAGTTATTCTCCAGGACGACAATGCTTGCCCACAAATTGCGCGAAAAGTCTCAAACTATTTAGGGACCCTTCGGAATGTCCTAACCACACTCGCCGGATTCAACAGATGTTGGTGCTTCTGACTATCACTTGTTTCATTTGATAACATTAATGAATGAAATTTTTCGGAAATTTAAGAAATCTCGAAATTTGGATACACCATTTCTATCTTTAACTAAAATAGGTCACCCAACTTAGGTACGAAAAAATTTTGAGCTTATTGTTTTGTATAATTTAGCATAATAAAATGTTCTACAATCGCGCTTAAACGACATATAAAAGCGAGTAGTGTGCTAAATGAATCACGACAAGCGAGTGAAATTCCGTTAACGGCACAAATATAGCACGAAAACAACAGCATGAGAAGTGAAACTTTATTGTATGATGAAAATGTGATTGCCAGTAAATACAAAGAAAAAACAAGCAGAACGCAACATATCAATTAGCTCGAAATCACGTTTCAGGCATCCGATGCGTATTTAAACGAAAGACTGCGGCCACGAACTTGAATTTCGTAATGGCAGTCGCACGCGGCCGGGGCATTCCTTGTCGTCTTTACTGCTTTTAAATGGATCAACCCGAGACGAATTTATATTAAAGTAAGCCAATTGCGACACGATTGCGCGCACTTTGCGGGAAGGCACTGTCAGATGTGACACATTTGGGTTTTACAGCTTTTCTTCTGAAATATAGCCGAGTGTCGCTAAGGTAAAATACAATTCTTTCGATTGTAAGAAACGATTGTAAACGCATTTGGACTGCAGATGTGCAAATGGATAAAACGTTTCAGTATTATCTGAAATTGAACTGTTTGACAAGATCGTCATAATTCAGGAGTCTAACGAATTATAATTTTCGCTATTAAAACTACAGAATAGAAATTATTTTTGACCCGTTAACTTTTCGGATTGAAATTAAAAATCAATATCTTAGCTGAAATTCATTTAATAAAAAATAAAAAGGCAGAGTAAATTAGGTCTAGCTTCTCGCATAAGGTCCTGCCTGCTATTGATCAGAGCCGTCGATATATCGGGCATAGTTTTGTTTTACTATTGTTGCTTATAATGCAAGTCCTTTGACTTAAACGTTGTTCATTAGCATTTCGATAGATTTTTATTGCTTACACTCAATAAAGAAGGAGTGCATCGTCGACAGCTTCAACTGAACGAAGCAGTTCCGTAGCTTGTATCGAATTTCCAAGCTCTCACAGGACCCGTCTTACAACCAAGACGGGTGACAGTTTGGGGTATTCCATACTTGCACGCATTTCTGGTGAAGAGTATGATGCATTTTCGATATAAAACGGCGCCACAACAGCAACGCTTCGCACTCATGCACTCTAGCCGACGACATTGACCACTGAAGTATGGTCCAATGACGGTAATTCCAACGTCACGACGTGACTGCACATCAGACAGAGTTCAGGCGAATTTCAATATTATTTTTAGATTGAAGAGAAGCAATCGATAGGTTTGACTGCTCGATGGCGCGCTTGCAACACGCTCGTAGTAAGCACTTCTGAAGTGTGTCTGTGTGTGTGCTGTGTGAGCGTGCAGACCGAGCGGTAACCTTCTGTCACTGGTGTCAATTATGCACTTCACTGCGTCTTGACACTTGAGTGGCATGTGCTGGCTGCAAGCTGAGGCGGGAACGAGCCGCTGGTCGCTCGCCACTGGTTTTACGCAAATGTCGCGGCCGCTGACTTTCAATTACGAAATTCCAAGTGTGGATTTTGCATGCAAATGCGAGTGCCCGGCCCCGCAAGTGCAACAGCACAATAACGGCGACTGTAACGCGTAAGCAAGCGTCGATAAAACCTGCATCCAATTGTGCAAAATTTTAATAGCATTTTATTGAAAATGACAAATCAATTAAAAATTGTGTAGGGCAGCGCTTTTAAACGCTTTCGCAGTAACCCGTTTAGACGAGATTCAAACATTCGAAGTATCTGTAATTTATCGTGCAACCAGTTTGATATTTTCAATTGAAATCAGTTAACCCTCTAACCGTCAAGTCTGCCCTGAGGTAGCTGTCTTAAAAACTCAACCATTTCACAGCTGTTATTTCTTTTTGCGCAAACTGTGTGAACATCCCTTACTAAAGCTTTTTTGACGTTCTGATCGGTCTGTTTCATTTGTATCGTAATTTTTGTGTGAGAAGACAGTATGTGAATGAAAATTCTCTACTTCTTCCTTCTTCAGTTTTGTTTTCTCAGATTTTCCTAAATTGTTCTCAATAAAATCCACAGCATATAAAATAATACAACTGATTATTTTGAATCCCTTAACTCATTTAGATGCCGTGAGGCAGCCCTTCTTATTTCTCCCCTGGCGACTCAACTAGGTGAGGAATCAACCTGTGAATCTTGAATTTTCATATTTAGCAGCTAAAATACCCGAAAAATAAGGACATAGGATATATAAATTTTGCCAGTTTTACAGAGATGCACTGGCTTCACTTCGGCAAAAAGGCAACACTTAAAATGCATAGTTTATAAGACGAGTAGAAACTTTATATGTACTATGCAAATGCAACACTGAATTACAAATACCTAGTAATCCTGATTTTAACAGAATTGTAGCTGGAGAAATGTAATGAGGGGAACCAATGGATCATGGGTAGACAGTTTAGTTTTTTCACATTTTGAGCTATATCTTAGTAGCCCGTTTACCAAAAATTAAAAAAAATATTTCTAAAAATAGTTCTTCACTTTTTATAAAGAATAGTTTTTATTCGGACTGACTTGCCAAAGAGAAATGACAATACTTAGTTGTCTATTTCTGTTCTGAAACAAAGTGATTTTAAGTGTACAACAACAAAGAATTAGAATTATTGCTCACATGGGCAGGTCATATAGCTATTTCGGTTTTTGCCAGAAAACCTCATCAGTGACTTTTAATGTGAATTCTAATAATTTCTAAACGACTAATTACTCGAAATAGAAGCATTAATGGTAAAGTCTGTGAAACGTATATAAAAGGCATAAACCCGAGTGTTTTAATATGTAGGCGTTAAGAATTTAATGAATTAAAATACAAAGTAATTCGACTTCAAATGAACTATATAAAAGAATACGTTGCATGCTTGCGCGCACACGTCTGCTCATCAGCACTGCCTGTCGTCAACTGCCTAGCTTCGCTCTCTGTCGCTGACAGCTCGGCCTCTCCTGACACTCGTCCTCTAGGACGACTCGTCTTCAGTTGTGCATTCGTTGTCATCATCGCTCCAGTCAAGTTCTGGAGACAGGCTGCACCACGGCTTCATGTGATCACTTGAAACCACATTACAGTAGCGTCGTCGAGTTCTAGGTGCATCCGGTAAGTCCTCGATGACATACCGATCGAAGTCCAACACCTTAGTTACAATGTATGGTCCTTTGTACTTCGGGTCCAATTTGTGCGTTTCACCCGTAGCGCTGGGAACGTAATCGACCACTACCAGTTGCCCGTCTTGGTAACGATAGGGTCGCTGATGCTTGCCGTCGTATCGTTTTTTCCACTTCAGCTTCTCGGTTTCGATGTTCTCTTTAGCCAACTGCATCTTCGCCTCGCGAGTGTCATCATCTACCGCTGTTACTTCCTCGTGAAGTGCCTGTACAAACCTATTTTCGCTGACGTTGCGCAGATCAAAGTTAAAAACCAGCTCATTCGGACTGACTTTAGTCGTAGCGTTGCATTGTGAATTGATGCACCACTGCAAGTTCAATAATGTCACGTCCCAGTCCTTGACTTCCTTCGTAGAGCATTTCATGGAAGCCAAAATTGTTTTGTTCACGCGTTCGACCTGCCCGTTAGCTCTAGGTGTTCGCACTGCAGTTTTAACGTGCTGAATTCCATGGCTCTCCATGAAGTTTGCGAATTCCTTAGAGGAGTACGCCGTCCCGCGATCTGTCGTGATTCTGAGGGGTTGGCCAAATACAGCCATCATTTTCTGCAACATATTTATCACCGGTGTCGTCTTCGTGGTTCTTACCGCTTCGATGAGAGTGTACTTTGTAAAGGCACACACCAATACAATTATGTGTTGAAAACCTCGTTTGCTTTTAGGGAAGGGTCCCAAGTGGTCCATATGTACAGACCGGAAGGGTATAGGTAGAACCTCCGTCAGATGCATTTGACTTTCCGACTTGCCTCCTTTCACCTTGTTCACGCAGCATTCAGGACATGACGCAATGTATGACTTAACATAGCGCCGCATTCGATGAAACCAAAAATCTTTCTTAATGCGTTGCAGCGTTTTCTCCACTCCAAAGTGGCCTGCGTCGTCATGGCACGACTTAGTGATGCGCCACCTAACTCCACGCGGTACCACCAGCTTCCTCTCACCGTCCTCCTTTCGGTACAGACGTGCCCCGTGAATTTCATAATCGTGTCTTGTTTGCGCTGCCTTTGCAGAGTCGTCTCCGTTGAGTACTGCTACAATTTCTCGCAATTGACTGTCTTGCATTTGCATAGCAAATATCCAGTCCGTTTGCTCGTTTGACGTCACTACAAAAACTTCTTCAGCTACCGTTGTTGCCTCACGCGGTTGCAACGTAGGTGCACGGCTCATACCATCGACGTGCTGCATCCTCGTGCCTGGTCGGTGCACGCAAGTAAAGTCGTACTCTTGAAGTCTTAACCACCACCTGGCAATACGCGGTGGTAGTGGCGTCGTAGCCTTTGTTGTAACTATCGCATTACAATCCGTCACCACCGTAAAAGTCGTTCCTACCAAATAAATACGGAACCTCTCCAGTGTCTCCACTATAGCGAGCACCTCCAGCTCGTGGCTCGCATATCGTTTTTCGGCTTCGCTGCATTGTCGACTATAAAAGAATACGGGTTTCCACTCATCTGCTTCTTCTTGCAGCAAAATACCTGCTATGCCGATGCTACAAGCATCTGTATGCACTTCATGACACCTACCTGTGTCGTATATAGTCAGCACCGGCTTGCTCGAAATTGCCCTCTTCAATTTTTCAAATGCGTCCTCTTGTTGTTGTTGCCACACAAATGCAGCATCCTTTTTCAGCAGCCTTGTCATTGGCTCGGCAACATGGCTATACTTCTCGACGAACTTCCGAAAAAACCCGGTCAGCCCTAAAAATTGCCTCACCTCTGTGACAGTTGTTGGTTTAGGGAACTTCTCTATACATTCCGTTTTCTCGTTCCCCGGACATATACCCTGTGCAGTTACGTAATGACCCAAAAACTTTACCTCATTGGCCAGAAACGTACACTTGGACGGTCTAAGTGTTAAGCCTGCTCGCTTTACTGCATCCAAAAATTCGTGCAGTACTTGCTTCCCTTCATCTACGGTGCTTGTCGCAATAACCACCTCATCTACATAGCTTATTATGCGTTGGCGACTCTTCAGCGTTGCGATCAAATTCATCACCATCTCTTGGAAGTACATGGGTGCATTCACCAACCCAAATGGCATGACATTGTGCTCGAATAAACCGACATGTGACAGAAACGCCGTGTACTTCTTACTTTCTTCTTCCAAAGGTATCTGATAGTAACCTGCTGTCATATCGAGCGTCGTGAAATATTGACCACCCGATAACTTCGACAGCTGCTCTTCAACTACCGGCATTGGAAACTGCTTCTTTACTGTCACTGCATTAATTGCACGAAAATCAATGCACATGCGTCTCTCGCCATTAGCTTTGTCAACTAACACAACTGATGCGGCATGCGGCGACGTACTTGGTCGAATGATGTTGTTGGCCAAAAGATTTTCAACAATCGATGTGAGCTCTGCTTGCTGCGCCAGTGGAACTTTATACCGTTTGCCCACAATCGGCCTTTCCGTTGTCACCTCTATCTTCATCGACGTTGTCTTGCATCTGCCGAGTGACGATATGTCTTCGGCAAAGCATTCGGCGTACTCGTATAAGAGGACCTGTACCTCTTGTCGTTGGTGCTCATCAAGCTGCTCGTTGACATTGAATTTATCGTTGCTCTTCGTCTGTAGTTGCAAAACTCCGGAGTCAATAACCATGCGTCTATCTCCACCGCACAAAACATCTCGACCCAGAAGCATGTCGTACCACAGAACATCGTCTGGCACCAAATACAAATGCGTCTTTACACCCTCTTTGCTCAGCTGCAGATCCATTTCTACCATCTCAGTTGACTCTACAATCGAGCCACCAAACCCTTTCAAACGCTTGTATGTCGGTACGCGTTGTGCGTGCAATGGTGTAGCACTCTCTTTAATCAAGGAATAGTCGCTTCCTGTATCTACGAGCGCGTAACGTTTTGTTCCCTCTACCTCAAGCTCTTCGATGATTGGAGGCACGGTGTCGTTGTCTTTACCGCCTTTGTTTATTTCCGCGATCGTAGGTTTGCCTGACCGGCACTCTTTTGACTCGTGTCCCACCCTGCCACATTTGCCGCAACGTGGTTTCTTAGATGGGCGTGGACATTTCGCAGCTATATGCCCGTACTCGCTACAATTGAAACATTTTGGGCCCCTTTGCCCAATTGCATTTCGCTCCGCTGCAGCATTTTGTTCGACGTCATTTACCGCCGATGTTCGTTGCCAACCTAGAGGCATTGCTGACAAATTTTCCAGCGACAATAACAAATCGTTGGTCGTGCGCAGATTCATCGCTAGTAGAGTGCGTGTTAATTGCGTATCGTTCAAACCATTGATGACGTAGGAGTTAATGGATACATCATCTAGCGCTCCGCGTCTTCCGATGGTCAGCATTGAGTAATAATACTCCTTGAACGATTCTCCGGTTTTCCGTTTGCGTCTAGTTAGATCCCTATGGATATCCGCAGCATTAACCGTACATGGAAAATCATTAAGCAGCATACTCACAAAAGCAGCCCAGGATTGGAACACAGGCTGCGCGTCCAACCAGTTCTTCGCGATGCCCCTCATCTTATGCTGAACTGCGAATAGTAGCATTTCCTCACTCCACATGTATGTACGTTGAAGGTGATCTACTTTGGTCACAAATTGTTGCGCTGAAATTGTCCCTCTCAGCGGGTCGAATTCGGGTAGAATACCGATTACTTCGTGCGTGCAGTTTGGCTGCATTTGCGCTGTTGTCATTAGAGCGGCTGCTTGTGGCGTTGAACTTGCATCTATCGTTGCATTGGAGTTTGGCTCTGTACCCGTTGATGGTGTGACCGTAGACTGTACGTTAGACCTCATCACATCCACCGATTTGGCCAAGCTTGCCACTAACTCCCGTAGCTCCGCGATGGACTTTTCCCATGGCTCTGATGCTTCCAATTCACTTGACTCCACTTCGTCGCTGCCAAGTGCTTCCATTAACAACGCAATTTTGTGCGCCTTATTTCCCGTCACTGGCAAATTTGCTTCTCGTAGCAGCTTACTTAACTGCACCGCCGTTAGACTGTCCAATTTCACCAGCATTTTAGAAATAATTTCTTAACTTTTCGTACGCAATATAAAATTTTTCTTCTCGATCTTTTCCGAAGCGTCTTTTCTTCTTCTTCCTTAGAACTTTCTCGTCGTTCTTCTTTTCGCGTGCGTCTGGATTGATGTTTTCTTGCGAATCTCTTCTTGAGCAGTGAACGTTGCTCTCTCGTCGCCTTTCTTTGAGTCTTGTGTCTGTTTTATTTCGTTGAGCGGGAACGTTGCTCTGTGTCGTTGCGTTTCTTTGAGTGGGTTACGTTTCACTCTCGTTGCTGGTCTTTTTCGTTGAGCAGGAACGTTGCTCTCTCTTTGCTGTTATTCTCCCTTGCCTCTTGTCCTTGAAGCTTGAGAATAATGGCGTCGTTGATCAGCTTCTTTTCGTTGACGGCAGTGCTGATGTAATTCTATTAAATTACTAATTAGTCACTGGATTCTCAGGGCGAATCCTACTTCTGAACTATAAAAGGCATAAACCCGAGTGTTTTAATATGTAGGCGTTAAGAATTTAATGAATTAAAATACAAAGTAATTCGACTTGAAATGAACTATATAAAAGAATACGTTGTATGCTTGCGCGCACACGTCTGCTCATCAGCACTGCCTGTCGTCAACTGCCTAGCTTCGCTCTCTGTCGCTGACACGTAGGAGTTGAACCATGAACTTATGACGTAGTAAGCGAATGTGCTAACCATCACACCATCGGACTGGACGACCTGCGCTGACAACATCACATTTACCTGCTGTCTATATCAAATTCACTTTTGTTTGTGAAAACTTATTATTGTGAAAGCATGTTAAGTAATGAAGGCCTGACATCATGCCATAGTTATCATCTTTACACATCTACGGAAACGGAATAAAAAGTGACCTTTTAAGAGTTCCCGTTTTTTCATTTTAGGGGAACGGAACCTGAAAACGTTTGGAAATCTTAGGATTGCCAGCCCTAGTATTCACCTTCTAATTGTTCAGGCTGTAAATACGCATACGATTGATAGCTTTTGGCTGATAATTTCTTTCCGTGTAGCATGCTTTTAACACACTTTCTAAACGTATACATTTCTCGAATCTCATCTATCGAACATTAGGAAAGTAACCACATCATTTGCCACCATTTGCTGCTGTTGACAAAACAAAACCGCATATGGGAGCAGCAATTACAACAACAACAACAAAAACACCACCAAGTGGCGTGCGCGTGTTCTATTGTTTCAGCTTGGCACGGTGGAACGCTGCGTCGTGCATCCACTCTATACGGCGGCCTGCCCACGCATTCACTCGCCCATAAATAAACTCCATTCCGCAGCGTATTCAACTAAATCAGCACAAAATCACAACGCACAGCGCTTTAAATTGCCGCGCCGCATCGCTCCGCGTTGATCTGCATGAAGTGAGCTCGAATCGAGCCAAATTGAGCTGAGCGTGGGCGAGTCAACGTACGCCGAGCATCAAGCGTCAACGAATTTCAGCCAAAGAGGCGACCACATGAAGCAGCAGTCAAATTGCCGCCACGTTGGCAGTGACGACGGTGCTGCACAGTGCGTCACTTTTGTCCAAAAATTTCAAAAAATAATGAAATATTTTGAACGGAATTTTCAGCCGAATCGACAAATAATGCCTTAATTAATTGGAAATTCAAAATGTTTTTCTTATGCCAAATGGTGAGTATTTTTAAAAAAGTATTGTAATTTTAATTGGAGTAATCGACTGAGGCATTACAAATAAACATTTTTAATTATTCCATCTGAACGCCAACAATTTGCTTTTACATATGTACAACGCCTATGTTAACAGGGTATATTAACTTTGTGCGGTAAATTTAATATATGTACCTACAATTTGATTTCTCTGTTGCTTATCGCCCCACTCAGTTACTTTGTGTCGGGTTTTGTTCTGTGGGAATACTGATGCTTTCTTACTTGGTAAAAAGTTAATTTTGCGAAAACTGTTTCTTTAATAAAAATACTTCAGTAATGAAATAAAATATCATAATAAACGAATTTCAAATCACAATCCGGAGAGTCTAAGAATCGATTTCACAGTACTCATTTCAATTGAATGACAGTCAAATATCCCTAAATTTTGTATACGCCTAAATTAAATGTCAACCACAATTCAGCTTCGAACTAAGCTTTTCCTTTTTGAGCTTTTTAGTGTAGCACAACTAGTGGCTTGCCTACTTCTTTACTTCTTCTTTAGAAATAGAACTGACATCAATGGCGTAAATGATTTTAAAAACTGTCTCGATCTATCAATGCTAACTATTTTTGGCACACTGTATGTTGCCTCTATGAATTTGGCTGGCTGGGAAAACCTGCAATTTGGCTAATCAATCAAAGCACTGCCCCTCATCACTTCAAAACTGAGACCGCGACATTGCAGTCGGGATTGAGTCATAGATGTCACGTCTTCAGAAAGAGGCGCATTTAAGTACATATCTTGAAATTTATAGAGGCAAGCTAACTATGTTAGAGCCGGTTCGGCAGCTATTGATTTCTTTCCCATTGAAGAAAACTTTTGACATTTCTGCCAGTGTCTGAATTTTATTTCAGCAAGTGCATAATCTGCTGTATCTCAATCATCTTTATCATCCTTAAGAAACACATGCAGAGTGAATAGAACAGAACAGAATGAGAGCAAGTAAAATAGTTAAAATTGAACAAAGAAGGGCATAGTGCCATGTCGAATTTCTGCTTATTCAAGTTTTGATCACCTCTATGACATTGTGTCCATCGAAGTTTTAATTTTCCTAGGAATCATTTTTTCCAACTCATAACTTTACGAAACATTACTTTATATCAGCGCGATCTATGGAAGATGTGAATATTTAAGAGTTGATCAAATTGGTCTGTAAATGTAATGTCAGGCTTTATATTTAGTTAATAACTTGCTTAACAGCATTGCAAGGTCATTTTTTTATATGTTACTATAGTTTTTTGTTTCCTTCATCTTTGTGAGCAAAACGGAAATTTATGTGAGTGAACTTTCCGATATTTCTCAAATCGTGCATTACTTTTCCTTGGGGCAGTGCAAGATGGACGAATGCAACGAAAGCCATCATATGCTTAAAGCGGATTTTCTTAGGATAAATTTTTCCACAAAGGCGAAAACTGATACAGATAGCAAAAATAATCCCATATATTTGTTCCTTTGACTTTGATTTTCGGCACCATTTTTTAAGATGTCCCTGATATTGGTAGGTGAAAACTCACATCGCCTTCTTGTTTAACCCTCAAATGCGTTATTTTTCTATTGAGCTCATAAAATCATTTTAAACTAATTTTTGGTCAAAATGAACGAATTTGAAGTCGGTTTTTTAATTAGACCCTTACTTTGCCCGGTACAGGTGAAAATACCCACCCCGCCTTTTGGCAATAATGAATTATTTCTTGTTTTGGATATTGATTCATATTTTCTTCTTTATTTTTGATTGTGATACTCTAAGAAACACCTTTTTGTACTTAAATGACATAAATGAATGTTACATTTTGAACAAAATGCCGAGTTTCAGATTTGCATCCGCTCATTTTGCATGTTTTTTTGCCATATCGGTCCACCAAAGACCAATCTGATTGTGGCGAACATCATAAGTTGGAAAATATGATGTCTTCGGCAGTGATGAGTGGTCTCACTTTGAATAATCGATCATAACCAGGCTGATCTTTGTGATCTTCATCGTCATCTTCAGAATCACTTTTTTGTTCACCTGCTATATCTTCGTTATCAGTTGGAATTTTTTACAACATTGCTAAAATCTCTTTCTCAGACAGATTTTTAATTTTTCGACGCGATATTTCTATGAAAAACGAAAAAATGGCGAAAAAACATAAAAACTTAAAAGCACACAATGATCAAAAATTTTGAGCGGAATACCCAGTCCCGCCTTTAGGCGGTTTCACTTTCGGAGCGATTTTAATATATTTAATTCATTAAATGCCAGTATATTCTTACATCACTTAGTAAATATTTAAATTTCCTACTCACCAGTATTTTTTTTAAATCTGTACGATGAAATTAACTATATTTTTTCTTTTTTTGAAAATCACTGTTTGAACGAATATATTTATTTACGTCCGAGCACTGCCAAATTTGAGTTTGAAATTAATTTTCTGCGAATCGAAATAAGCTATACCCATGCGCTACAAACAAACACATGCTAGCATATATTAATTAAGTTTTGGGAATCCCCTTATTCTGAATTTTTTATTTATGTTGTTTTTAGGGAACTTTTCGTTAAGCCCGCCTAAAGGCAGGCCTGGGAATTACAGGGTTAATTTGCCCAATGTTCTAAGCTAAGAATGGGTACTACTCAAAACCGTAACGAATGTTTGGCACAAAAGAAGCTGCTGCTTCAAATTAATTTAAAACTCATTTATATTCTTTTACATCCACTTTCACTACGTTTTGGTGGCGCTCATTAAATAAATATTTTTGTTTGCTTTGGCAAGAAATCAAAGTAAATGAATAAGCTCATATTTGTATGCAAAGAAATTGGGTCTCGTTGCCATATCTGTCGGAGGCATCGAGCCATGGCCAGAAACCGCACTTTTCGCTAATAAGCGTGAATTTGACATGAGGAGTTGCAAAGTAGCGTCGCATCGGTACACCCAATGAACAGCCTGCCGCAGCGTAGGCGAAGTGTTTCGTTGTGTTCCGCTGACTAAGACAGACAACAACTTGCTTGCTTATCAAAGTTTCATTCCCAGCGAAGGTTTTGGGACTTTTGCAAAGAACCCCTTCGCATAAGAGAGATCCTTGAAAATAATCCACTCAATTCCTTAAAATTGCAAACAAATTCAATCAAAATTTTCTTCTGTAAAGAAGTTTTACCATTCTGTTATAACGGCAACCTTTTTAAGCTCTGAGCTAATAAAACTGGAAATTTAAGACCGTCCTCTGCAGAAGTCTGTGGGTCCCTTAGGTAGTACGCCGTAGGCGGAAAATTTCTGTGCATTAACCAAAAAGTGAAACTGAACTACGCGCTTATTGAAAAACAGATTGAAAACGAAAAAAATAATTATGATTATTAGCATGTATTACATTAATTTTTGAAATGATCTTTAGCAATTAGTTCAATTTAAAATGAACGGCTTAAAATAACTGCGCTGAATTTGAGTAATGCAAAATCTAGATATTTTTTTATTGGTTCTGGGTTTATTCAGTCCCGGATATAAAATGGATAATACATACTTAATATTTGTTACTTGCAAAATATTTACAGCTCAGAGCAGAGTTGCCCTTCTCATTGCTCGGTCTTTAATGCGAGTGGTCCGTGGTTTCGATCCCAACAATCTCAATACATCATTTTTCATTCTGCATGCGAGTTTGAATGATGGTTCATTGGGTGAACGTCAACGGTAGCAGTTACCCCCATTCATGATAAAAAGTGATTTAAATATTTGCAAATGTATTCCGATCGTATGAGAAGAATGCTCAACTAATTGCCGCGTCTTACCTTTTTCGAGTTGCTGAACACGATAGCAGATTGGAATGCTTCTGAAAAGAAGAAAATATACAAATTAAACAGGTGTAATTATACCAAAATGAGTAACAAATCAAGAGACGACTAACGATAGTCTGTGAATGACATTTTCGATTATTATGGCATTTTCTGGTCAGTATACCAAGTGTAAATCTGCTGAGTTGAGTGAGAGTGCAGCACATTCACCACTCAGCTACGTTTCACTTCAAACGAGATACCACCCAAACATGTATCCAACAGGCGCATGTCAACAAAATAAAAACAAAAGATCCACACCCCAAAGCTGGTCGGAGATGATTCTTCATCTCCTACCAATTGATTTATAAGAAATGTCGCAGAAAGTGGAGCCCTCAGACTAAGAGAGTCCCAACTGCTTAAACGTAATCCTATCGGACACGCATCAATACTGGAACAATGTAACACTCCAATCATACCACCTTGATTCCATCTAGAGAAACCTGGGTATCAAACAGCGCCATTGGCGCCAACGAGCTACACATCTTCACTGACGGTTCAAAAATGGATGATGGTACAGGACCTGGAGTTTTATCCGAATCTCTGGATATCAACAAGTCATACAGACTTCCAGACTATTCCAGTGTTTTTCAAGCAGAAATTTATGCGGTCAACTAAGCTGTGCAGATCATCTACGAAAGGAATCACCCACCTTACCTGATGTGGATCTGTGTCGATAGTCAGACCGCCATAACAGCATTAGACTCGATGCTTATCAAATCAAAATATGTGAGAGAGTGCCGAAAATCCCTCAAACCCATCCACCAGCACACCATCAAGCTCTGCTGGGTACCCGAATACTTCGGTGTAGAAGGGAATGAGAGGGCAGATGAACTAGCTAAGAATGGATCTAAAATGGACTTACAATACTCTGACAACAGCATCCACACTCCCATTTGTGAAGCATATCGACTCATAGAGCTTAAATCCGAAACGATGGCCAATCACCGGTGGTCAAACACCACAATTTGTGCAATTTCTCGGACTTCATGGCCCAAACTAGACGCAAATAGAACTAAGAGCATACTTGCTCTAAATAGACATTCCATCCGCATACTCACAAGGGTACTCACCGGACATTGCATTATAGGCGTCATGGCCGACCGATTGCAAATCCCTTTGCTTCTGCAATAGTTGCGGAGACGAAGAGGAAATAGAACCTATTGAGCATCTTCTATGTTACTGTCCAGCACTACAGGAACGTCGCCTACGGTTCGTGGGAAAACGGTTCTTTGATAGCTTGGCAGAATTAGTATGTGTTCCTCTAGAGGATATTCCAAGATTCGTTAGGATATCAGGATGGTTCACTCACACCTAAGGGTCTGGGCTTTCTCCATCTACTGGGTTCTATATACAAGGAATCACAATGGGCCTTCGGCCTCTAGGTGGGTTTACTGCTAGCAATAAACGGCCTTTTTAACCGAAACTAACCTTGAACAGTACTTATGGGCGAGATTTGTTTAGTGTGTTTAAAATATGGATGTGCCATTTAACCGCTACCCATATTAGAAAGTTGAATTTTGTATTCAAATGCCTAGCGAAATTTTTAATAATGAATATTTGTTATCTAGTTGATATGGAATTTAAGCGTAGCAGTTGACTGGTCATATAAGAAATTTCTGTGGTCAAAAGCAATAACGACTTAAGTCGACTTAAGACGAAATTGAGTTGACGTTACCACTGTATTCCTGACGTTGATGCGCATATTTTGTTCAAACCCCGGTATCTGTACCCATCTCAGAAAAAAAGTTATTTTAAAAAAACACATGCACTTATGTACATGCACTTATGTGCATTTCAAATTTCGAATTGCATTTTCTCGAAACAGTTGTTTTCGACTTAAGTCGTTATTGCATATGACCACAGATTTGTGATTTGGAGCCAAGCATACGAGTAACATAATGTACCTACTTAGTTTCAATTATCTAACTTAAAAGTTTAAAGATGATTTTTTCGTATAAACCAACCTTCAGGGGATGCCCCCTACTCATGCCAAGCGCTGGCTGGTTTGGGAAGAATTATAAGTTTATGGGTGGAGGGAAAAAGGATTGTCTTCCAATTCGCATTAGGGGTGGGCGTGGTAGTCGTCCAATAACGATCACTTTAAATACATTTCTATACATTGACAAATAATGGAAGATCAGATCATAAGCTTTTTCTAAAAGTAACAATACTTGCGTGATTTATTAGGGAGTAAAAATCAATGAAGATGCTATAAAGTCGTTTTCCAAAACATTTTGAACAATGTAATACATATTAGGAATTAGGGTTTTTTTCAAAATATTCAAATTTTATTGAAACTATTTATGTAACAAATTTTATTGCAATTTTCTTCATAATCAACACAAAAGTTGTATTTTTGAAAAATATCAATTTAATATGGTTCGCGGTCGTCGAATCCACAGTGCGGCGGTGGACAGCTCCATCTAACTTAAGTGGTCTGCTGCTGCCCACCTTTCCACCTTTGGATGTGCTTGTTTTGGTGGCTGTCACTTGAGTCAATTTGAATTGCCGCTAACTGGCAATTGTTTCCTTTCGCCCCTGCTGGCAGCAGCCTCTTTGGATGTGGGTCATTGGCGATGGATAACAGCAGCAACAACAAACATTTAATTGTCGAGTAATTGCCGGCTCGGTCGTGCAATTAACCTGCAATAAAATTCAGCTGAAGTTAAGACAAGCCATGCTTGGCACAATCCCCTGCAGCCGCACTCCCATACAGATCGACCTCCGGAAATTGCACTAAAGCCATAGAATTAAAAAATATTAAATGCAAATTGCATCGATTACAATTTCGTCCTGCTTAAGCTCCTCTTCCTCGGCAGTGTCACTTTCGTTGCATTGAAAGTGAGTACCTGATATATCCAACAGCGAAAATTAAATTATGGCAATTTCTTCTGGCAATCTGCTCCCATGCAGCTGCAATCAAAGCAAATCATAGTGCAATTATAGGCAAATATTTTGCATGTTGCATGCAACATTTGTGCGCTGCCGTATTGAACAAGCATGCCATGCCGAAACCAAAATATCGCCGCTGCTGAAAGGAAAAGCTGAAACTACGAGAACGATGTCTAGGAAAACTAATGCAAGTTCATTCCAAACAAATTCGTTCAATGACAAAATTTGCTTACACTTGAAAATTCCACATTTATTAATATAATGCAAGCACGACAATGTCTAACACCGATATCCTTGATGCTTGAAATTGAAACGGAAATATGAAAGCAAACATGACAGTCACTGAAAGATAGGGCAAAGCATTGAGTTGTAGCTACTGAAAAGGGGACACAATAGATTTTTAGGTCGCTCCTCCCCTACTAATTATGGCAACCGCTTAAGTCTTTTGGATTTAAGAAGCAATTAGGCCTCGTATAATGGGCTCAATTCAACTCCATATGCTCCATATGCAAGTCATTCGCGCTTAATTTATGTGTGAGTTTTGACATGTGGATTAAATACAAAATGACACAGACTATATTTTCAATCAACCCCTTCAAATGCATTCCTTTTTCCTTGAAATGGCACTCTACTGCCATTTATTATCCGGGAAATTTCTGATGATATGGAGCGCCTTTGAGAACGACATACGATATTGTGGAGTGCCACATTTTTCATACATTATTCTTTACATAAGTTATATATATAAATCACCGCAGTCACCTGCAGCTAAAGTGGAGAGCAATTTTCTATTGACATTATATTTCTATTAAAACCCAGGATTTAATAATCCCAGATTTTTTAGCACCTACTTCCATAACATCGTATTTTGTTCCATAATAGAACTGTTTATGTGTCCGTTGCAGTTTAAGTAGTGGTGCCAATTTAAATTGTTCAATGACTGTGACTGTGCTTCTTCTATACTTTCGTGCGTTCAAAAAGGTTTTTCTTTATCATGCCGCTTGTTCAAAAATGTCCTGAAACACTAGGATCTTTGTCAGCCAGCTGCACGAATTTGAGCGGCATGACAAACATTCCTAATTGCTTCTTAAATACAAAAGACTTAAGCGGTTGCCATAATTAATTGCGGAGGAGCGACCTAAATTTCTATTTTGTCCCCTTTCCAATACCTACAACTCAATGCTTTGCCCTATCTTTCAGTGACTGTCATGCATACACGAACTAGCAAATGAACTGTGCCAAAAAT
Source organism: Neria commutata (assembly GCA_963457695.1). NCBI lineage: Eukaryota > Metazoa > Arthropoda > Insecta > Diptera > Micropezidae > Neria > Neria commutata. The sequence continues at coordinate 21,762,924 of OY735247.1, read as the reverse complement.
GAGCAAAACAAAATAGCAGAGTCAGTTGGTGGGCGAAGATTAATATCAGAAGCCACCTCGCCACCTATAATTTCATCATTTCACTAAAACAGCTTAGGGATTTGATCAAATCACTGACTTTTTTAGGGAAATGAGCCACAAAGGAGCAGGAGTGAGCAAATAATAGGAGGGCAGTTGGGAGAGCTTTTGGGTGGGTTGCAATTAAATATTATGCAACACTTAATTCCAGTTTTGTGCGAAATCTTATTTTGCCGCATTACGAAATCGGCGCGCAGTTCTTCTTTGCTTCATGACGGGGGATTCGAATGCGTTGCTAAGCAAGATTTATCTCGAATATTTGTATATATTTTAATGTACAGCCTGAGTTCTGAAATTTGGACGCCCCCGAATTTTACATATTGTAAATTCTCTGAAGTCTGCAGGCTATGCCATGACTACCGACTCGTGCAGAAATAAAGCAGCTAATACGCGTGAATCTCTTCGCCGTAATTCTGTAGTGGCCTCCAAAGCGTTCGGTTGAAATTCCGCTTTGTTTTCCATACCTTCGCTATGAAAGCATATAAAATACGCCAGAACTTGGCATATTTATGCAAATTTGCTGGGTTCAAATTCAGAATTAGCTGCTCTTCGTTTCTGTTAATCTCTTTGTTCGGTATACTCTAATTATGGTCTTATTGTCACTCATCCGGCAGTTTTGCTAAAATGCGGCTAAAATGCTGCAGAAACGATGAAACTCTAAAATAAGCCGTATTTATTTATTTTTTGTTTAGCGAAAATCTGCTTTCAGCACTTTGAACGCTCTCCAGGCCAACGTCTGCAGTGATGTCATGAACTGGTTTTAAATTAATTTAACATAGACTTTAATTTTCGCGAAAGATTTTGGTTTCGAGCAAACTAAAACATGTTTGAATAGATATATATGTTATTCTTGCATATATGGATTCTTTTAATGTGCTTGAGTAAGCTTTATTCAAGAATACAACAACGCCTCAAAATTGAATTGTAAAAGTCATCAGATGAGAGCATACTTAACGACTTCTTCACAATGACAATATATGAAGCAGTTAAATCATCAAATCCGAAGTGTTTGATTAAATTATTTACTGCAATTTAAAAAATGTTTTTTAGGGTTCCGTTCCCCTAAAAGGGAAAACACGGGAACACTTATAAGGTCACTTTTGTTTTGGGAGTGTGTATATAAAACGACCATATTTTCATCGTAGAAACCTGAAATTTGGCACGATGTTAGGTCTTGATAACCTAAACACATTTTCACTATAAAAAGTTAAGAAATATTTTTAGAAATATTTTTTTATAATTTTTAAAGGTTTTCGGGTCGGACAAAAAAAAATAAAAATATTTTTAAATCGTATCATGTGGGGTATCGTTAGAAAGGGCTATGTCCATAGATTACAAAATGTATTTTTTTTAAATTTTATGTAAACGGGTTAGAAAGATATAGTTAAAAATGTGAGAAAAACTGACCTGTCCCCACATGATCCCATTTTCCCATGCCATTTCTCAACCGAAAATTTTGATAAAATCAGGCTAACTAGGTATTTGATCACGCATGACTGAATGGGTGCCCCTTTTTTCGAATTTTAAATTTGAAAATTTTTTTTTTAATTTAAGATGACCCCCTCAGAAAAAAATTTTTGTTGTTTATATCGAGTGTGGTATCATTAGAAAGGGCTACATCCATGGATTCCAAAGATATTTTTTTATAATTTTTGGTGAAGTGGTTTCGAAGATATAGCACAAAATGTCGAAAAAATGACCATACCCCCTTGCCTTTCTACATTTCTTAAGCTAAAATTTTGATAAAATCAGAGTTAGTAGGTCTTTAGTCATAGATTACTTGAAAACTGCAGCTTTTTTCGATTTATTTGTTTTTTTTTTTATTTTATTTAAGATTACCATAGTAAAAAATTTCCTTAGCGAAAAATTTTTGTTGTTTACATATTGTGGGTTATCGTTAGAAAGGGCTACGTCCGTGGATTCCAAAAATGTTTTTTTCATATTTTTAGGTGAATTGGTTTCGAAGATGTAGGCCAAAATGTCTAAAATTGTGTGGCCAGACGGGCAAAGAGAAACTAAATTCGAAGGCTAAAAAGGGTATTTCTGGTACAGAACCCTCAGTGAGCGAGCCCGACTCGCACTTGACTGCTTTTTTTTCCAATACTCGTTTATGCAGAAAAATACAATACATACTCGCATCTCATGCTATATCTTACACTTATAATACGATTTTTCAAATTGGAATCTGTTGGAATCGTTTTCAATTGGTATATCAAACAAAGTAAAACATCTGAAAAATGTATGAGCATTATTATTATTATTATTATTTATTTATTAACTTATAATTAAAAATTATAAACTAATATGGTAAGGCAATGGCAACGATGCCCTTCAGCACTCAGCTTATTTAAAGATATATTAAAGTAACATTAATGAACTATAATTATTATTATTATTAAATAATTATTAATGAGTTATATTAAATAGTACAATGTGGATATTTTTAGGAAATTTATAATTTTTTTTAATTTTGTATGAGCAATTTCAATTTAAATTATAAATTCGTACGCTCTTAAAATGTACTTAGAAAGTGCTTCTGTTTTGTATAGCAGATTTTCAAATACCAGCTCCACGTAGGGGAGGCCGAGGTACCCTCGTGTTTGGGATACATTCGTCAATGGCGTTTTCGGTATGAAGGAGCCATCGGAAATCACTGATTATTGGTAAAAACTAGCCAATCACTAGCAGAAATATTCCTCGCAAAGGTTGCCTTCTATCTATATAAAATTATTTAAAACCAAGCCAAAATCAATTTTCGAAGTGTCCGTACCCTGCCACGTCTTCGAAAGGAAATCTTGTTATTTGAACCCTGTAAAATGCGGAAAGGACATTAAGGCATAGTTCCATGGTATTAACAATTTTCTGTGTTTTCTTTTTGAAATAACTTTAGACTTGTCAATTGTGGCAAATGATACTACGAGCTAATTTCCACAAGATCTCTACTTTCATGCGTGTAAGCAAAGTTTTTAATTGCTAAAAAAAAATTTTATCACATACATACTTGATATTCAGAAGAAGCTAAAAGCCTCCACGCAAAAGCTACAATTTGTTACGCAATATTTATACGCTCATCCACTTTCAAGCTTGACAGTAATAATTGTTACCCACTTCAATCGTTAGATTTTTATTGGAAAAGCTACAACAAGCAGCTGGGCTATAACAATTTACATACCAAATCTTAGGATTTCAGAGATTCGATTACTCGAAAGCTGCTATGTCAATATTTTTACATATTTATTCTCTCATTTTAAGTTTATAAAAAAAGAGTCTGTTACCAAAATAATTATGCACAATAGGAATATTTCGGATTATGAATACGGTATATTTAAATTTGGAAGTGAATGTGTTTTCAGTTAATCGCTATAAAACGCACACAGTTCATTGGAACTAAATTGAGTGCATTGCTATAGCATACCTTCTTCTAAAGCTTCTTTTTCCTATCGTCTAACCCAATTTTAATATTGGATGTTTTTAATATTTTTGACAATTTTCTAAATGCATGCACCTAGCGAGATAGTAGGGTCTTTAAGGAAACGTTAGCAATTCGAGACCCAAATCCCTACATATACACATAAGCTGGTATCGAAATCAAATAACTCCTGTTAATTTTATCCATATTTTGCGGCGCAGTTGAAGCACTGTGAGTCAGTTAAAAACTTGCACAAGGCCTTGATGGATGGAACAGAGTATGGAATTTCTTGTGCAAAAGTAAAGCAAATTACCATGAGCAGCTGTAGTTATTACAAAAGATGGAACGAAAATCGTTCAAGCCTGCACTCCCATGCAATGGGTAGAGATTTCCGAAGAGTGCAGTGTTGAAACAATCGCTATCGTACGAAAATTTACCGTTAGATTAAATACAATTAATTTAAAGAGTAGTGCGCATTTAAATGGCAACAAGAAAAGCGAAGAGGAGCTCAGCGGCTGGCATGCATTACGCCAGCTGCACGCATTTCCGTCGTGTCCATCAGTTGCAATTTGTATCGAGATGCATACATGAATTTATTGCTTCCTGCTGCCGGTTGCCGGTTGCCGATTGCCTGGTGTCTGCTGCCGGTCGCCTGTAAGCTGAGAGTGCCTGCCGCGCATGGAAACTGAAATGGCGCGGCAAACCCGATCAGCCTGGCAATTATGCCATTTGACATAATTCCTAACAGCAACGCAGCAACAATTGCAAAAATAGTTAGGGAAGCAGCAACAACAGCAACAGCAACAACATGCACTTATTGACAAGATGTGGCATGTACTCGTAGCAGCTGTGTGCAAGTGCACGGATGCATCTGCTACTAAAACCCGATCTGGTCATGGAAACTGATCCAGTTTATCATAAATTTATGTCAAGTTTTGCAACGACAACAGCAACACCGCCGCACAGTGGCCCAACATTCACATCTATTGAACAAAAGTTCGAAATTTTGTCGTCACCAATTTTTTCCTATTCGATATGAATTATGTTTAAGGCAAGATAACTAAAAATTTTAGTGGCATATATTCAGAAAAATAAAGCTTTGAGAGGCTATTGAGAACATTTTTTTTTTAATTTTACAAAAGATCGAATTTGTATGCATTTGTGAGCCGATTTTATTCTTCTATGCAAGCCGATTTAAGATATATATTGGAATAAAAAATTACATGTACTACTGCTGGCATATTTTTGAAATAAGAAGGTTATCTGCGGATCAGGAATAGTTTTTCATTACTTGGGCTTTCCCAATACTATTACTCGAGGTATACCATATCAAAGTTTTAATGCCCAGCATATCGAAAAAAAAAACTACAATCATTTACTAACTATGGTGGATGGGAAAGTTGGACAGACATTAACGGATGCAAAATCTGCGGCAAGCACAAATTAATTAAATTTAGGAGCCATCCACATCGTCAGAAAATGCTGAAGTCTAGCAATTCGGGCTGTGATCCTTACAGACAAACGAAAACGTTTTATAGAACAAATATCAAAAATAAGCTGCGATCAAGAGTTTAAAGCTTCAGATATAATAAAAACTTATGCCGAAAGCAAATGAAAAATTTGAGTGAGAAAAATGTGTGTTCAGAACGACTTTTGTAAAGTAGAATTATTTATAGACTAGCCAAAACAAAGACAACGCTCCAGAAGCTATGGCAATACAGTCAGATTGACTGATTTTAAGAGAGAAACATGTTACCAACAGTCCACAAAGTCTTATACATATTATAGTACAGATTTAATTCAAAATTACAGTGCCTACTGGAACAACAGCAAAGGACATTGAAAAGAGAAAACAGATTCCTCACCCCAATGGGAGCCATACCACAAAGGCTCGATAGATTAATAGAGGGGACCTCTGCATCCTCGCCAGATATTGCTGTACTTAGATATGTCTAGTCTGAGCCGATACGAATATGCGCCGATTATGGAGGACGGAGGCTGGAACGTCTGAAAATCACTTATATGAATGTCCGCAATCCCTGCTTTCAGACAACTCTATGCTTTCTCTATATAACAACAAGGGATTCTTGCTGAAGGGAATCAATTCTGAACCACTGTGCGCCGACATCAATGCAGCGAACGAGAGTAGTCTTTTGCTTTGCAACAACAAATAACAATTACAATGGCATAGCATATTCATGAAAGCAGTGCGTATTGCTGTTGCTGTGTTGTTGTTGGTATTCCTGTTACAAGTGGCATTTTCTCATGCAGCTGCGGCACTCTGGATGCTCAAGTCCACAGCGTGAAGCAGAAGAGTGGCCGACCAAATTTAGCAAGTGCATACAGAGTTATTGCATCCTTTCACATTGCGATCGGCTAGAATGCTTTTTTCGATTTTAATGCTTGACTATGACTGCTCCGAAGCGAATCTGCCATGGCCCTCAACTGCGTCGTCGCGTTGATGGCAAGGTGTCGCGCCATAAGTACCGACTCCCCCCACACTCTTCTTCTCGGGTAGATCAACTGCAGCATAGTCGTGGATCCTGCACAGCAATTCGTCTAAGTCATAGTGGAGTTGCCAACCTTTCCAGTATTATGAGCAGCATTGGAAAGTCGCCATGATTCCTCTGCTCAATTGCTCTTGGTCGACGTTGTTGTGTTTTTATTTGGCATATCCACTTGAGCACTGGAACAGCACAACCTCTGTTTAATTGCGAAAACCAATTTCCGAAACAAATTTACCAATTTGAGTGTGAAGGGCACTTGGATAAGATTAAATGGTTTTTGGAGAAGGGATTCAGTCTTGTGGTCGCCACGGCTTAAAAGCCCTATTGTGACAGTTCTCCAAGTATTTACAAATCCGCATGGCTGCGTAGCATGGAGACCTGTCAGCAATATTTTGCTGTTTTGGGTATTAATTTAGTGCTTAAGTAACGAAGTCTGTTACTTTCTTGCCCATCACAGTGAAACAGGAGGAGTTCTGCTGTTTCTTCATCTTCCTTGCAGATTCTACTCATGCTACATTCTAATATACCCACGAAAGACATATGCTTCATTACCGTACATAGTTCCTTCACGAACAATCAATTTAGTGGAATGAAGAGCAAAGATTTCAAGCGGCTAGATGCATTAAGTTGATTTATTAACAAGGATTGTTTATCCTGGCGCCGCAGTGGCTCGGGGAAATGTGTTAGATTTCTGATGCGAGAAAATAATAAGTTTCCTATATATGTGAATACATATATAGCGTAAATACTCCGGCACTTCCTTAACGCTATATTAAACTTTTAATCTTACCGATTTAAAATATTCTGTGGTAATTCGATATAATAGTAGGCATGACAATAGCATTTTAAGTGTGACCTTTTGGTTAAAATTTTTAAATAACAATTATGTTGAATCTCTGTTTTATTGTACGTCATTTAATTGACTTACTTTCACGCATTTGCTAAAATTTCGCTTTCGTTGGCAGTAGACCGCATAATTCGAACCCATTACATACAAATTATCAAATTTGCGCTCGTAGTATAAATGTAGAAAATGTTGCTCAAACAATACATACATATGCATGTATCTCCAAAATGCAGCGAACCTTAGAAGCTACAATTTCATATCTCATCAAATGAACGAGGCGTGAATGAAAAAAGGGAAAACGCATTGCTCGCTTACGGTTAATTCTAATGCGTGCATTCGCTCGAAAGTACACACACTTCTTTCTCTACCTATCAAGCGCACTCTGGGCTTTCACGTCTGATGTCGAAGAAGCTGAGGTAGGAGCGGCGTGATGAGCTCATAATTGAAAATGTAATTCACAACTCGGAAAGCGTAAAAGTGAAAAGTCATTAAAATGTGCGAATGAAAATTCTTCTATGCGCATAGAAATGAACTCGCAGCGAGCGACGGCAGCGGAAAAAGTTGCCCACAACATTGAAACAAAAGACACTGAAACCAGAAACTGAAAGCCGTAAAAGTAAAAGCCCGAAATATGAAGAGGCCATGAGCCGCTAATTCTATGACTGTGTAGCTAGCAACGCCCTACCTCCTCCTCACATGATAAGATTGCACAGTGTATTATTATATGGGTAGACAATTATTATGAAATGTATAATATGTATAATATTATAGTATTGACTATCAAAGAAGTGTCAAAGTGTTGGACCGTACAATGAACTCGCTATAATGTGAATATCCACAAAATATCGTTAGCACTTTGTCTTCCATAATATATATGTATACATAGATATGCATGTATGTACATACATACATATATATTTTGCGCAACAGCCCGTGTAACTCACGCGTAGGCCTAGCTTTCTGGAGTGAGAAATCAAACGGGATCTAAACATTTACATTCTATAGCCATTCGCGAAAGATACAGATAAGATTTATGTTTAGGAAAAAGAATAGGTACTCTGTGAGAGTTACGCCGCACAAAGAAAACTTCGGAACAGAACATACTATATTAAAAAGATTTTTATGGTTGCCGGCCAACGTAAACGTAAATAATTTCGTAATATCCTTGGATTTTATAAGATCATATTATCACAGGTTCATTCTAATTCAATTCATCGCAAAATGTTCATTTGATTTCTTATACTTCAAAGAATTTCATTAATTGTAGCAAAAACAATAACAACAGTTTTATTATAAGTACATAAAATCGCCCATATTTCTTTTGGGAATATTTAATAATATTAACTATCTTTTTTATTTTTACATTTTTTAAACAATCTACATATTCTTACGTGTATTTTATAGAAAATTGATGTCGAAAATTCGGCACAACGCTGGCTACATCAGCAACAAAATAACTTAACAACAAATGTAACCGCAAGTTGATAAAGATAAAGATAGTTAGATACTTGTGCTTTATGGCTCTTTCCGTTGTGTTTGTGTTCATTGTTTTTGTCGCAGTGGGTGTGTGAGTAAGGGAGTGTAAATGAGGTTATTGGTAACAAGGCCGCCCACAGCACTGTTATGAAAAAGTTCACATATGCCATTTTCTCTTTATTCGCTTGCAGTTTTTTAAAGCAGATCACATGTGAGTTTCAATTTTCTCCGTAAAATTGGTTGAATTTCCATTTCCGCGCGAGCGTACACATATAAGTGGAACCAACGAAATCCAGCTACACACGGAGGCTTGGAGCTTGGGGTTGCAAATGTTCCGAGTAATGTGTAAACATTTTTATATTGGTGATAAGATTTGGTTTAAACTTCTTCATTTGAAATTTTTATTTACTTATTAATTTGGGGTCTGCGTTAACATAGACGGTTCCAAGCTAGTGGGTAGGGACGGGAGTAGTGTGTCTTACTAAATTGAGTATCTGAAAGAGTGCTCCCGACTACCGGAATACTGCAGCATCTTCCAAGTGGAAGTGCTAATCATCTTTAAAGCCCCAGGAAAATGCCAGGCAGTCATCGAAGATCTCAGTAAGGTTCTACCTCTCCTCTTGTTGCTCCGTACTTAATGGCCTGGCTGATTTAGGTGTTAGGTCATTGTTATATGAGGCAACTGTGCAGTGGATAAACTGGCGAGATGTGGCACGACTTTACCAAGAAATGCGAACCCATGAGGAAACATTTTTCTTCTCTCGAATTATATTGTTTGAAGTCGGTGACAACGAAAAGCAGACAATCATCAAACATAAAATTTATCGGCAAATTATATATCTAAAATTTTGATTCTAAATATTCTAGAGAGGATTTTATTCTCAGATAAAAATAAAAACTCTTTTTTAGAAACGAAGAAAGTCAACTTTTTTGTCAAAAATAAAGATTCAGTTAAATTAGTCTTGCGGAACCTTTATGTTGAACCGTTCTCATTTGTATTTTTTTAAATATTATTTTCAGTTCAATTATTTCACTGCCGGAGCGGTCCCTAAAAATAATTGCCTCTTTGGAGCGCTTTGCCTGGCTACCAGATGTCATTTTGTACTGAACGAAATTTGTTATCATGCTTTATTTTCCTAAAAAATTTCAAAACTATGTTGCAGATAGGTATCAGGTCTTTCGACATATCTGGCACAGTCTGCTGTCGGTCTGTTGGCGCATAGTGAACTGGCCTCGAGCTACAGAATTGGATCATTTCTTAAATGCCATCGCTCTAAAGATCTCTGCATATGTATAGGAACGTCTCTATATTTAGCCATTTCAGTGGTTTAACACGAAACCGGGCAACAAATCAACCAAAATATGGCCTCTGCGAACATGAACACATTCAGTAGAATGCACATTAACATTCGTACGAGTGTCCACAAGAGCAAAAATGAAAAATTTCAAAAAAAAAAACGAAAAGTGATTCTCATAGGATGCATCGTGAGCAGTGGTAATAAACTCACGTTTGTTTAGTCTTGGTCTTCTCCCTGCGACTTAACCTTGTGGATTGCAGTTGGCTTTACATGTGGCTGCCACATACGACGACGACGCATACAAATCACAATTCTTTGGCTGGCATCTGCCCAGCAAAAGAAGTCATTGTCATACTCATTATTCTGCGGCTTCGCCACAAAACCGCACAGACACGATCAGCGAAGAGCTGATCGCTACAGCTCTGCGCGCAACGGCCTGGCTCGCCTGCTTGGCGGCTTCAGTTTCCTACGCCAACTAGAAATGTTTTCCCAAGAAACCTTAAAAGTCGAGTCTGTGGTGCGGCAGTCACTCTTGCGGGCCTGCATCTGCGCTTGCGTGCAATGGCAGCGGCAGCGGCCAACAACACAGCAACAATACGAGCTTATTGTTATACAAAGCACGTTAATGAAGATGGCCAGACCGACGGTTGGAGCGCTGCATCTCATTAAAGCACTTAAAGTGCATTCTATGCCCTTATTGGTTCCTCCTCACTTCGTTCCGATAATTATTATTTTGTCACTTAAGGAGAAGAGGCACAATTTTCTAGAAACTGGGCGCTGTTTGTTTTTTGTTTGTTTGTTTGTTTGTTTGTTTGGCAGCAAAGACCCAAGAAGTACGAGTATCCATATACAAACTGTATGTCATAAATACACGCGATCGATCTTCTGATTCGTGAATTGCAATTGAAGAATCTTCTTATGAAAGCCAGATATAATTATATGTGCATACTATATTCACTTATAAGAGGGTTATCCTTTAATTCTGGGAGAAAAATTCAACTCGTAAATATTTAATTCCTTGTAGCGACATGTTAAAGGTTCGTAAATAAGTTTCAAAATCTTTTACGTCCAATACGTAATTCATTTCGAAACTAGATTGATCTATTGATAACGTTAACATCCAGGAACAAAATTTCCTATACATTTTTCTTTAAATTGTTAGAAGAATAATGTGGTCAAAAGCAGTCAGCTTAAGAACAAATCGAATTACTGCCACTGTACTGCATATTTAGGTAAAATTGTGGAGTCCGCATTTCTTTAAAAAGAGGTTTTCAAAAGAAAGATATTCGCTTACGTTAGCGTGATAATATATTGCATTTTCCATGATCGCTTCTATCCGTTTATTATCTCTCCCACTTTTCTTTCGCCTATATGGAAAAGTTATTGAACATTTTTCCAGAACTGCAAAAGTGCATAAAAATAAAGATTCTGTGAAGGTTTTCGAATTCTTGTCTACTATATTTTAAAATTAAAATTTTTCAACTTTGAGACTATTCCTGCGGAATATAGACTATATTACTTTATTTATTCCGCATATAAATGGAAGGATATAGTAATAGCGAGTCCAAAAGGTAAACAATAATGCAGCAAAAAATATAATATAATAATATAATAAAATAGCGTTTTCTGTAAATATTATTTCAATAACTGCTCCGCAAAAATAATTAGTTCATATAATATCCTAAATAGATATAATTAAAAGGTTGCTGCAATAAGCATAACAACTTTGATCAAGAATCAATTTGAAACTGACCAACGAATTTGCTCGAATTAGGAATTTTAGATTCAAGCGGTCGCTGTTAAGGCCACAGTTTATCTTACAAATATTTAAAAAAAGATAGTTTTAACGTCGTTTTCTTGGCTAAGCACAACATTCTCACAATTTATCTGAGCTTTTTTTGCGTTAACATCTGGCCACTTTAAATTTTTTCGTTTGCATTCAAAGAAAAGTGTGAAAATGCTTCATCACTTGAGTTGGTTCGTGCTCTTTCAATATCTCGACTTCTGCTTTCAGCTGCTGTTTCCAGCGGCAGCGCCTTCAGCTGAAGTTAATTAAAGGCTGCTCTGATGGACTTCCACACCGGCCGAGTTAATGCTCAGCACACGCAGGCAAGCGGGCTTTAGCACATAATGGAACCTGCATTTATGATGTGTATCAAATATTAAATTTCCTTTGTAAGTCATCACGTTCAGCACAGCTACAGGCACACACATGCGCGTAGATAACGCACACACATGCACAATTCGCCCCATGAACGGGCTAAATTAAATAAACTTGTTCTGGCAACAGCTTCAGAAGGTACTTACTACTATTTTTAAACCTTTTAGCACTGAGCCATGCACACACGTTCATGTGCTTTGTGAAATTTAATACCGCAATTAAAGCGAAGTGGCGTTTAGTTGAATTGTTCTCTCGCTCTATCTCTGTCTCTCTCTCTGTGGCTCTGCCTCCAAAAAACAAAGCGCCGTAGCCCCAAAGAAACCGGTTGCGGTAGGTCACTGCGTTCCATAAATGCTACTCTTATTTAACTAAGCGGCATCGTAACTACTCCCAAGAAGCTTCTGTTTAAATATTTGCCAAACAATTAAAAAGTGCCCGGTTTCATTTGAATATTAAAGCAAAATAATATTCAGTAGTTGCAATGAGCATTTGATTACACTCATCAACCATTCGGATGATGATTACCTACAGCTTGGGTGTATAGGAGAGAAACCAGCACTATCTACTATAGTCGCCATGCGGAGAGGCGTGATCTCTAACGAAGGTTTGCGATCCTCCTCATCTCCAGCAATAACTGCAGTCCACTTTAGGTTTTCTGAAACCTTTCTGGGATTTTTTCAAAACCATTTAGAATAACTCTGATCCGTTAAGGTTTATTGTAAGCCATATGTACTATCGGAAATCTAATTGTAGTGTTTTTGAAATACATCCGAAAAAGATGAAGAATAATTGCAAAAGGGAAATGAGAGAGTAGCAACACTGTGATACACTAAAAGAATGCCCGGGTTCCAATATACATAGTGTCGTCCCACTGGAATACTTCTTAAAATGCAAAACACTACAAATTGAATTTTAAGTGGCCCATCGTCCAAAGCTGTTTATGTCAAAATCCTCTTATCCGGCTGTCAATTCGAAAAGCGCCGAGTGCCAAACACAAACGGCACAAGGGAATCTCAATCAGCAATCAAAGTGCAATAAAAATCCTTTCAATTTTTAGCATGTCTGCCCTTTTTGCCATCACAAATGCACATATCATTTCCTGTCCTCGAAGCAGTCGGAGCCAGCGTTCGGTCCGGCGCTTGCCACTGCGGCAATTACGTACTCAAAGAGGGCGGCTGCTGCTGGCTCTCGTCTGCTCTTGTGGCGGTTATTCCCACAGGAATCAGCGTGCCGTCTGCGTTTCGCTGCTGTCATTTATTCCCATTTTTTTGCATAAAAGACTGTCAAACATTTTTATTGCATTCAACCCCATATAATCGCTTGGAAATGAGCTTCTAGCAGATTTTCTGCTCTTCAATTTTGCCACCGAACGAAGCCAGGGCAGCTCGTCCCTGCTTTCAATTTGCTGGCAACTTGATTGACTTTTAGCTTAATTACGCTCTAGCCATATGAGTTAAGCAGTTTTGCTTCGAAGGCAAATTAATTGCCTTCCTTTTGAGAACTCCTCATTGGAATGTTTGAATCAATACACATACTAAGCTGAACACAGGACCCACATCGATTTTACTTTATCCATAAGCATAACAGTAGGTCTCTGGAACTGTTAACCTGGTGGATGCCCAATAATCAGAAATAATGTGGTCGGTAGCACTCTTCAAAATTTTGACAGCGTAACCCTAGACTGTTTCCAAATAAGGTTCTGTGCCGGAGGTGGTCTTAATGATGTTTTAATATTACGACTGTGTGCAGAAAAGTATGCAACTATGTAAAATACTAGAGCTCGTATTCTTCCTCTTGAATAGACAGATTTTTATTTCATTTTAGTTTTTTTTTAAAGCCACATAATTGGCGGAATTCCCTACGGAGAATGCTAAAGCCTAGCTGCACCGAGCTACGGCGGCGCCATTAAAGTTGCATTCAATAAAAAATATCCATCGAAAAATATTCATCGAGAAAAAATACTAATTTCGTATCTACTGCAGGTCGGAGACCTGAAAGGCTTTTAGTACATAGGAGCAATATGATACAAGTTTTGCTTTTATCCTTCATGGTACCTCTGTAGGGGTTATTGAGTTTTTTTTATAAAACCGCAGATTTTAAATAAAAAATCCCCACTCGTTGTGCAATTGTAATCAACTACTAATATAAAAAATTTAGTTTACCAGCTTGCAGATCGACAGCGTGGCTTGTTTGTCTGAGATGTTGTGGAGTCGCGAAGAGATTCGAAGTTAGCTTCTTCCTCCGGAACCACGTGTATGTGTGGATTTGTGTTTGCGGGGAAAAGGAGTCGCATTTGGATTTAGAAGGAAATAAAAACTGCATCTGGTTTTCGAAATAAAAAGACGTACATACCTTGGCTCGGTTTTTTCAGCTGACACGACATGCTTTAGCCGAGCTCTTTACATGCGGAGTAAAAATTATCAAGGCAGGTTTCTCCAAAAAATTTGTTTAAAAATGTGTCAGCTGATTGCTTGGTTGCAGAAAAGTGCTTACTAACCAAAGAGAAAATCTGACATTTCCAATACGTTTACGTTTTAGGTTTACGTTTGCGTAAAGTTACCAAAAAATACTTTACGTCTGGACTAACTGAGCCTTAAGCTTGTACCACATTGCAAGTGCTGAATAACTTCCACCAGCGTTGCGACATACACATTAGCCCAATTCACAATCTTGTGCATTTGAGATTACGAATTTTAGCAATAGTAAACATTTGCCGTCAATTGTGAGCGATATTTTCGGTTTCGTTTGCATCAAGTTTAGCAAAACACGAAACTCACAGCTGATTGCTCAAAAGGAAATTTGTTTTCTGCAGGAATTTTAACTTCAATACAAATTTGAAGTCGAACTTTGCTTTAAAAAACAATTAGTGGACTCTTTAATAGAAGAAGCTGCAATACGAGCTCTTTCTCATGCTTTCTTTTTCCTATTTTAATAAATTTTAATACATTTCGGCTTGCACTCTTCTTCTTCTTTTTCTCTCTCTCGCTCTGAGAGCCGTTTGCAATTCAATATTGCATTCACATAGTAAATATAAACTACAGTTACATTTTTGCAAAGGTTCTGCAATTGTATCTCTGTATATTTTGTTAGGGTAGAGTAAAAATATGCTCCAAAATTTGCAATTGCAACAATGCAAGACCATTTGCACCAGATTGTGAATTGGGCTATTGAAATTGCGGAAAACCAAGTTAGACAGTGTAGTAAGCACTGCGTTCTTAGTCCTTGATGAATACATCCGAAATGCATATTGGCAAGCTACGATACCATTGATTTCTGTACAGCTAATGCCGTGTCTGTCATTTGTCATGGATATTGAGTGTTGCCAACATCTGCCCAGATTCAATATGCACTCACAGCATGTAGCGCATGAAAACGTAAAATCCATTTCAAAGAAGAATGGGCACTTGGCTTCATTTTGGTTCAACGCTTGCGGCTTTAACACCGCGACTCGCCGCGTGAATTAATAGTACGAGTAATGCTAAAAATTGAGGAAGAACAGATGGAGAGGAGATGCCAACTCGTTCGCGCAGGCTGACTGACATTTAGACATAAATTTTGCTTCGCGCTGTCTCTACGTATTGGAAAGACTGACGATAAGTGAACATGCTTGTACAAAATGCTTGGCTGATTTTCGCAGCGCAACCAGTCGCGCAACCCGATAAGCTAACGCGCCAACGGACAAGCCAACAAAGCGGGCAACATGTCGGCTGCCCGTTTCAATGATTTCTGTTTTTGTCGGTGATGGACTACAGTCGGTGTCGGAAGAAATGAAACGTGATTTTGCCAAGCATTTCTAGAAATATTTATTATTTGCTGTTGTTCTTCGTAAAAAACTGTATAAATGACACGTCATCTATAACATTATCGACTATAGCCGGCATACGTCGAGCGAGATTTGAGCGTGCATATGCGTAAAATTTATTCCTGCCTTCCATTGAGGTTTCATTTTCCAGGAGCGTTTTAGACAAAAACCATACCCGGAAAGTCGCTTCATTAGAAACAGAGCTTTGAATCAAACGGAATGTGTTGTTTTGGAGAGCAAGGGCTTTGAGGAAGTGGGTTGGTACTGCACGCTGTCTTCTTATAGACCTCGTTGAATAGCATGCGTACTCCCTCCCTACTGTACTCCTACTTTGGAGCCTGGCGCATTCTCTGAGTACTGGTATGCTCTTACAGCTGAATCATCGCTGATGCGGCCCGCTAGTGGACGCTCGCGTCAAGCTCTATTCTGGAGGGTCGTTCCCGTTTTTTACACAACTTGAATCGCTGATTGTACTTAGCAGCGAACCTTCTTCGATTGAGTCACGCCCATTTGGTAAGCTGCCTTCTCTGCGAGGTTTAGAGTCACACTGAAATCAATGCACGAAAGCGACGTAGCGCTTTAGAAACGCATTGCATATCTTTTGTACTTTATGCCAAATCGCGGTTTCTTCATTCTGACACAGACTGTATAGTGTAGTAGTTGTTGCTGCATATGCGAGGGCCATGCCGCGGCGGTTTCGTGGCATGCGCTGCTCGCGCTATCCTATTCTTCTGCCACTTCTTCGGGGAAGTTAAAGTGACTGCGTCTGCGTCTGCGTCTGAAGTGTATACGTATGATGACTCCGCGCTGATCTTGGACTTGACTCGACTCGACTTGACTTGGACTTACATAAACTTTTGCAGCTACAATACTGATAGCTGCTTATGCTGTTAGCCTGCGTCATGTATGTGCAGTTGTGGTTGTTGTAGTCATGACCTTAAACTTGTACCCGCCGATGCCGCCATAAATGCCGACGCGACGGCCCTGCTGCGAATGGCGGTGACGCTGTTGAAACGAACGCGGACGCGGCTGCAGAGGATGGCAATGGCAATGGCAATGGCAATGGAGCTGGAGCTGGAAGCGGCAGTGAAGATGGTCGTGAAGGCTGACAGTGGAGGAAGACACGCAAAGTGTGTGCGCAAAAACTGAAGCAGCTGCAGTAGCACAGGCAACAACAACAATGCCAACAGCAACACAAGCAATTAAAATTTTGTTAAATTAATTTCGGATTTTTGTGCACATGCGCAACCGCCCCTGCCGTCCTTCCAGAGCACTTCTCAAACGAGCCGTACGTTTTCATTCCCAAACCGTCCGCCTGTCCGTCCATCCATCCATCTATATATCCGTCTGGCCATCCATCCATCCATACGTCCATCCATCTATTTGCTCGCCCGTTCGCCTATCCCAGCCAGTGTCATCATCGTCACCATTGCCAGCGTCATCGCGCGGCTTTGTGTGCTATTTTTACTTCGTTCTCGTGGTCTGGAGGCATTTGAGTGCTCTCCCCCTTTTTCTGAACGTGGGCAACTTTTAATTTAAATCGCTCGCTTTTATTAAATGCGGGTTCAGTGGTTGGCTTCGGGGCTATGGCGCGGTTATACTCGAGTGCGTTCGTTCTGGCTGCTTTTTCATTTTTCATTTTGAGCGTTTTCTCCTCTGGTTTTGCACATTTTGCAGAGTTAATTGCGTACATTGACACTCTGGGCGAGTGCAAGCGTCAAACGGTGGGGCCAAACCATCTGCTGACAAATCGCCGACCAAAATCATCACAGTTTTGGGAAAGCCACAGGAAAAACTCTTTTATACAGCTACTCTGACTTTGGTCACCTTTAAGCCCATGAACAATAGATGTGTTCGAAAAAAGAAAGATATATTTCTGAGAATAGGAAATTCTTCAGAGAAATTCTAACAAGATGCAAAAATCTAAAAAAAAAGTCAACCAAATAAAAATGCAATAAAAACTTGCAAATAATAGAATCAGCTGAGTTTTATAACGCTTCGTTTTTTTCAACTTTCCAGCTCACGTTTAAGTATTTTAAGAAATACACCAAGAATTGCGATCCAAGCCGAAAACTAAATCTCAAGTTAGTCAGCTGTTTGCTTCCTCTTCTTTGAGTGTTGAAAATATAGTTTTAAAACTGTGCTTTTACTTTAGGCCGAACATCAAGTTTCATAGCAATATTTGAATATTTCGAGTTTTAGTCAGCAAACTGAATAAAGTTTCCTAAAGCTCCAGAGTTATATAGTAAAAATTACATCATACAAACATTTTTTGTTGTCATTTCTTTAAATTTAAAATAAAAAGCAAATATTTTTCGCTACTATTTTCATCTATCATTAAAATCAAACACAAATTATTCTTCAATAGGAAAAAGGGCAACTGAAAATATATATATTTTTTTTTAATATTATATGGTACCTTTCGTTAAAGGAATATACAAAACATTTTCCACTTTTCTTCCAATCAAAATTTCAAAATATTTCTAAATATTGTTCTTCAAAAATATTATAGTCCTGCTATGTAGATACTAGTTCATACTCATATTCCATAGTTCCAACATTATACCCTGCATCTATACCATAGATCGTCATCCCACAAACCGTTCAATAGCATACATATCTCAGTGTCTTAGCAATGAAATGGCCCACATTTGTCCTATTATGCATTTAAGGGAACAACTTTTTATATTCAAGTTAATGTACGAGTATTAGACTTTCAAGAGCGTGGCCCTTCGTTGATGGCGAATAGAATGTGCCCCACAATTTTAAAAGTATAAACATCAGAATATCAATTTATGTTGTATATATATGCTTTTATATAGAAACCAGTTATTTCTTTTTTAACTGAGCATGGTTCGCCTTCTCCAAGATCTACTTTCCGTATATTATCCCAAATCACGGATTTCGTGCTAGTAGAAATGGGATAAAGGGCCTAGTTAGAGGCGAAGCCAAAACAGTTTTCAAAGCGAATAAGCTTTGACTACTTCTAGTTTTGTACCCTCTTTGGTTCAATCACTGTGCATCGATGTGTATTGAATTATTGAAAATCTCTTATCAAGAAATTTGTACATCGAAAACTAAGACACTACAGACAAATATTTAGACAAACCGAATAAAAGAAATTACACCATTCGGCATGAGATAAGTAACCAGTTAGAGGAACGTACTTACTTATTGCACTTACTAGATGTATGTATGTATGTACATACATATATTACCTGAAACGATACAAACAAAATGACATATTGAGAAACTTATCGAACAGATAATAGACGCTTTGAAATGGAAATCAAATTGGATATGATACGAAACAAGACAATTTTAGTGCAAATCAATTATGCAGACTGCTGGGGGCATTGCGAAAGAGCCGTGAGGCTGTAATACGGGTAATTGATTGAACGCGCCCTCAACTCCAACAACACGATTCGTTCGCCGCGGCGCGGCGCTGCAATGCTTTGCAAAAGTAGGGGGCACCCACCGAAAACCAAAGTGTTCGCGCTGCATGACGATCGTTTGAACCGATCATAATTGGCGATTGGCGGCGATCACCCAAGACTCAAAGCAGCCTGGCCGGGGACGACAATTTTTCTAGCCGAAAGGCCGGACGGCAGCAGACGTGGAGATGCTTTCGCGAATCGCAAGCAAAGCGGGTTCATTTCATGCGGCGGCCGAATCGATCACGAATGTGGTCTGCAACTGCGCGCGGTGCAGCGCTGATGACGGACGTACTGACATCGCCTTCGGCATTGTCGGCGCTTTTTTTGTTTTGATGGCTTTCGGCATGCCGAAGCAAATACCACACAAACTAGAAATGTGGAAACTTTGCGGGCCGCACATTATCGCAATCAAGCCACGCTAAAATGTTCAATATTTTGACGTGGGCCCCGGCGGATTCGTGGTGAGGTCGCCGCTGCCACAAATTTCTGCTTTTGCTTAAATTGAAACAATGACGTTTCGCCAATCCGAGCCGGAGATGTCATAGGTTAGCGAATTTCGGCATTTTCCTTTGGGGCCTGCTTTTTATAGGTCAATCAGCGAGGTCAACCGATGGCGCACCAAAATGTGGTAAATGTTTTCGAGATTGCGGTGCAAATGGCAGAAACATCATTTATCAAATTTCATGCGGCTTTTGGAAATGTGTTTCAGTGCCGCACCGCACCGCACCGCGCCACGCCGCTCGCCGAAATGCAACCTTTTCAAGTAGTTAGATTATTTCTTATGGCGGCGAGCTTCCCCATTGTTTCGGCTTCGAATTTCGTGGCACACCGAAGGCACTCGATTCGCCAATTGCAATGCTGCAAAGCATTAATTTACGAAAATACTTGCGGGCACTTTTGCGCCAACTTTTTTTCCAGTGCCTGCTCATAATTGCGGCAAAACGATTAACAAAGGCGGTCTTAAATGCTGGCGCGGTGTGATAACTTGGCTCTTAAAAGTGCATTTGCAGACGGGCAAGACAAAAGCCATGTGGCGGCATCTGCAGCGAGCTCGGCTGATTATGCAATGGCGTGCTTTACGCTTTTGTGCTGAAAGCAAAATCGAGCTTTAAAGAGTTTTTGGCCAAATGTTTTAATTTCGAAACCGCGCAGTCAGGAGCTTAGAAGCACCATTGCGCGTTAGGTTTTTAAATATGTATGTATCTCCATACATATAGTCTATGCATATAGAGACTGCCTTTCAGTGTTCGCAAAAATACAGTCCTGTGCTTTGATTTAAGCACTCCGCACCAGAAAAAGACATGCATTGGGGACTTCCTCTTGCACTCTTTGTGTGCTTAAAAGCCTGTACACGTTCATTAGCACCGGAGAGGAGAGAACGCACTAGCAACGTTTAGCGTTTCCAACTGGAGCATCAGTAAATCCGGAGAATCTCGAAATGGACAATATCTTGAAGAAATATCAAGCTTAAGTCCACAAGAGATTCTTAAAAATATGTATGAATGCTTTTGCCAAAAACAGAAACTTTTCTCTTATCTTATATTTTCTTCTCCAAAGAGATAGGAAAAATTATAGAGCTGTGCATATATAGAATAATGAATTAGCCTGCGGCTTGACCATTGTTGGAGATAAGAAATCTTCCCTAAAGACATTTGGAAAAGGCTAGGGCTATAAGTAGGAGAAGTAGGATAGTAAGTATAGCAGTAGAAATAAGTCACTTGAAACGAACTTCGTTATTGTAAAAACCAATAACAAAGAAAACTCTTAAAAAACCAAATTAAATGTACATGCAGTTACTTATAAGGTAACTGAGCTATATTTATAAACAAGTTAAAAAAAGAAGTAAGTATTATAAAACTCGCTTGAAGCAGAGGCGTCTGGAGAGAAACTCTGCCTCAGGCCGGTGCCCGGTAAGGGGTTGTTGTTATGGCCAGTCAAGTAATAGAAAATACGGCTCGAACTACCTAGTAGACCATCTGAAGAAAAGAGAATTTGGTTTTCAAATTGTTTCTTTGCTCGTCGCCATCTTTCGCGAAAAATTTGCACCTCTTCAAAAGTATTTTTTGCCAAGAAAATAAAGCTTCTCAATCCCGTTGGTTTACGGCTATAGAAAAAATGTGTAGGTCCCGTTAGCTTGAGCCAAAATATTACAAGCACACACAAGTTAATACGAGCAAGCTGAGCCTAAGACTCCGTTATACGGGAGGAAAATCAAAGTTACGTCGAATATAATTCATTCGCAATTTCAACGCTCTCTTCCTCTTCGAGCTCTAGTAAGTCGCCAAGCTCGAGTAAATTTTGGCCTCAGCCAATAAACGAATTTAAGTATGGAACTCTGCCATAATTCGAGAACATTTTAACACACATGAGAGACAATCGTACATATAAAATCGAATACAACGTGCCTTCCCCCCACTTCTCTTAGCGCCAGCGCGTTAATCGCACTTATAAGTTTCACTGCAAAAAAAAATAAATTATTCGTAGCGATTCTATCAAATTGATTACACACACACTCAATATGCGTAATCGCATTAAAATAACAAAGTAACAAGCCAGCCAAACAAATCGTCGTACATTCAATGCGGAAACTTGCGCGGCAAACGTAACACTTTGTCGTTATTATATTTTCAATAAACAATTCGACAATTAAAAGTTTAAAAAATTGTTGCGCTCGGCTATGGAAAAAATGCGGCAGTGGCAGATTGCTGGAGGGAGGGGGAGGAGCGGGGATGGGGCGTCAAAAATTAAAAACTGTTGAGTCACTGTTGAAGCGGATTTTTGACACCAGAGCACCAGGCAAACACGTCGCAGCCGAACAATGGCGGCACAACAAAGGCGGCAACTGCAACTGCAACAGAGTCCTTGAACGCCAAATGTGTCGCCGCAACTCCAGCGAGCGATAATAATTCCAAAGTGGAGGCTGATGCTGGAACCGCGCGACTTACAAGAGAGCACGCAGTGAACTCACAGCTGCTTTGCGGTGCAAAAGAAACAGTTTCAAGGCTGCGATTCAATTATGCATTTGCGACTACGCCGTGCGCGGCTTGTTTCGCCCGCCAAGTACGCTCATGATACCCGCATTGCCATTGATCGATCACTTTCCCATCGTACGTACGGAGCACAGAGCGACACAAGTCAATCATCATTGCTCGCCGTGAGTTCAGAAGATACAATGCCAGCTACTATTGAAAGAGTGTTAGCCGGGGCGCAGTTATGCAATACGCATTAATGTTGAATCCCACAGTGCAGATACACACACACACACATGCACATCTGTGAACTATTCGCAAGACCCATCCCACTTGGAAAGTCGCTCATGCATCTGCTAAATCGTTGGAGAATTCTGGGATGAAAATCGTTTGAAAGCTTCTTCGATTGCTCCTGGAAGGACTACAAAGCCACCGAAAACATCTATTCGATTGAGGTCAAGTAAAGATCGTATGAGAATGAGCGAATCTTTCGTTGGTTCGTTAATTGTTACATATTTCCATATTTACAACTAATAAATTCGCAATTTATTCAATTTTCTAAATACGGAAGCCGCTTCTCAATACATTTTTTCCATTGGCAGCACTGTTGATAGATGTAAAATGTTATGTGACATAACTCTAGATCCCACAAAGACGTTACTCGTATAAAATTCAAAGTAAAGGCTATAAAGTAAGATACTTAATTTGGAAATAAGACTTTAAGGGAAATTTAAAATATGTTGTTAAACCGCAGGCAAAGGGAAAGCATAATAAAACGATCTTTTTGCATGGCTCAAAAGAGCATTAAATTAGGTATAAGTATATGATATATTATTTCACGAAGGAATGCACAAACCGAAGCAGCAAGAAGGGCAGTAAATTTAATTCACAAACAAATTAAAAACGTGCATAAATTATATATTTTAACTTGAGCAAATAAAAATATGTTCATACCAACAAAATGTATAGAAAAAAATAGTCTATTTATCTTATTTCCTTTACAAATTACACAGTAATGCAGGAATTCTTCAATTTACCAATTAATTAAATAGTTCTTTGATTTCATGGGTACTAAAGAATTTCTTGTTTGCAACGAAAGTGTAGAATTCTTTGGAAGAATCGATGAACTTACGGTCGAGGCATCGATAAAAGATAATGCCGAAATGAATGAACAATTTTTCAATGCATTGCAGAGTGTGTGAAAAATTCATCCATGAAGGTAAACGATAGATATACGCGCTTTGGCTTACGTGCCTCGTCTGCCTTCATCCATCGTTTCCAACTGGCATCTTAACATGTTGAATACATTTTATGTGCAATTTTTTTCCAATCTTGGTCAGAGCAAGTAACCCAACAGGAGGTCTCTTGTTTCCCACTTCATGTACATGCGCTCTTACATATTTTTGCAGCATTTCAACTTGCACCTTTGAAGTTTGGGTACATTAGTTCAATTGGTATCCAATACATTGGAGGAATGTATTTATAATTACAATTGTATGTATGTGAATTTCACTTGCGACTTCTCGTGGACGGAAGCGTTCGAACTAAGTACAACTTTCACATCACTAAAGATTTTACAACCGGCAGACAACAGCTCTTTCTTGTTGTGAAAACCCCCATCTTAACTTATTTCAAGCTCTATAACAAGCGAATTGGAAATGTCGAAAAGACCTAATCACGATATAAATTATTACTTTTCTCTACTTATAGGCCGATATTTTATGAACATGAAGGGCTCATAGTTGGTTTTCCTAGTAATAGTGACTTGACATTGTGAAACTTTATTATGTCTGCTGAACAGTTTTCGAAATTATACCCTTTTCACAATTAACAATTCAATTTAGTTTTAAGAATTGAATATTTGTTTCTCTTAGTTCAATGCAAAATACGTCAACTATTCAACAAATTTTTTTCGCACGTATCCATTTCAAGAGCTGTGGAGCCGATTCCACTTCATATTTTCGCTTCATAAAATCTTGACCGCCTATTGTAATGTACATATGTATATGCATATGTATGTTGCAGATATAACAAGATAATATTTTTCATGAAATTTCAAAGAAATTGCAAAGAAAGCGAACATTTAACCACAAATCCCGATGACACCAAAAGTTTACATTTTATAAACATTACGAATCTCTATTCTTTCGATGATAAATTTCAATTTTGATATTCATTCATTTATTTTGTTACTTGCACATGGATATTTTTTAGTTATTCTAAAATCGCTACCACAGTGGCTTCCGAAATTTTATGAACGAACTCCCATTTACAATTGTTAAAATACTGAAAAGCTGTTTACAAATTTTAAGTAATTTCTTGCTCTTTTAAAGTGAGAAATTGGCCGATGCAGACTGGCGGCATGTGGCACGCTTGAATGCCTCCAAACGTGGTCTTGCCTGTGGTCACTTGACAAAGCCGCCCCAAATAAGTGCATACCGTCAAAGTTGAGTGCATCCAGCTATTTTCGCAAGCGAAATGCCACAACGAAATGCTGTTTCATACTATACGTAAATTTGTGGCGATTTTTCTGTGTGACTCGAAACTGGAAAGCTACGGTAACAAACCCGATTTCTTATTGGGGTGTGTGCAATCTCCACCATAAATATTTGCACATATTAATCAAATCGAAAGAAAATTAAATGGTGAGAATAAAAAATATTGGCGGAAACATTTCGTAATCTACTGTAGCTTTCATTGCTATTTTAAGCGAAATACGAAAAAGCGAAGCAGCTATGCTTGTATAGGTAGCATAATCACAGTGAAAAATATAAGCATGTCGGGAAAATATTCTCTTGCAGTCCAGTTGAGTTATTGCCAAGTGTGTTTGTCTTAGCTACCCAGCTTCCCCATATTATTTTTGGATATCTTCGCAATGTCCATTGCGAACTCAAGCCATGTTCCATGTTCGAGCCAGCCCTTCGATTAATGAGATTGCGTGACGTGCTTGGAATAGATTAAATGAAAATCTTCTCCCGGAGTTTCTCGATACGTTTTAAGGCTAATTTTGAAATATGCAAATATTTTCTTTCATCAAAGGTAAAGCGCATTCAGATCGTATCTCTGGCAAATGCTGGATGGGTCTGAAATGATGATACTCAAGATTTCTCCTCGTACGTTCCACTGACAGCAATAATTAATATAACTTCTTGAAGCAAGTAGTATTTTCGCATAGTTGAATCATGCTTTTACTCTGAAATATAGACCCGGGACCAATTGAGGTTCTTTTTTGTGTAATGGATAAGTCAAGACAACCACGTACCATGATCAAATAAAGAACAGATGAAGAGAGTGATCCAAGATAATCGTTATTTAAAAACACTTAAAAAAATCTCACACTTAAAAAAATAGTAATATATATATATACATTCAAATAAACATAAATAATTGATGCTTATTTCCAACTGTTATGATAGAAATGTATTCATACGTATTTTTTCACTGTTTCTTCGATCAAAATTAAAAGCTAATCGCTGATCTTTAATTTATCGATAAAAAATAAACCGAATTCGACAAAATTCGAAATTTTAAACGGAAGTGATTACAGTTCATAAGTAATATGCACACACAACTAAAAAGCTCAATTGAAGCCCGTTGATTGCATTCAGTGGTGCCTATATAAATATGGACGAGTGTAGAAACTTCAGCTGATCGAAATAATCGATCATTAAACAATATTTTTTTGTGTAGTATAAATGAATATGTATTTTAATACAGCTATTTATATTGTTAACAAATGCTTTGGGTTTAAAAGTTTCAGAGGCCGCCTAGACGTTCTGCAGGGCAATTCCTTGAGATTTTGTAAGAATCCTATAAATTTCTCTATTTTAAATAGTTTTTATTCTTAATGTAATTAGAAATGTTTCGGGAATATAGTTGGGGTCTCTCATGCAGTTAAATATGAAATGGCGTTGGGCTGTGACAAGATCTGATGGTCGACAATTGCTGAAGTCTAGGGAGACAAGTTCCCCGCCATGATCTGTGAACGCCCATGCTAGAATCATTCAACACTTTTCTATTCTAATGAACTCCCACCCACCACTGTCATGGGATGCGATAATCCACATCGCATAAGAGCAAGATTTTAATGATCGCCTCTGTTTTTCCTTTTGTTTCTGCAAGAAACTGCAGGGGAATCACGCTTTGTTGATCAATAACGAACCGGAGCATTTTTCAGCTTGGCATTTTCGTACGAGCATTCGTTCTGAAGCGGATTTGTCGCTGCCGTGTGGAGTAGAGTAGAAGCAATTAAGCAGCAATATTTTTATAGCTCTCTCATTGCATAAAAATGCCAACGAAGTACCTTTTAAGCACACACTCGATCTTTATAAGAAAGACAATAAAATTACAAATTGTGGCCCGGAGTAATAAAGTTTCTAGGAAACTCGCCAAGTGCAGTCGGAGTGTGCTTACGGCAGGGTCTCCAAGCGCTCCCAAAATGCAATAAAAACAGCGAAAATCTGTTTCAAATACTATTAAAATGGTTCGTTCGCCGCCGAGTGGCGAGCACAAAACGAAAGACTTAAGCAACGAACTCGTCCCAACTTCACGGTCTCGTCGCGCCGCACACTGGCTCGTTTGGCCGAATCACGTGGCAAAAATAGCAAAAATCAATTTTTTTGTTGAAAGGTTTAGGAAAACTATTATATGCATCGGATAGGAAATTGATCGTACCTTAAGAAAGTGAAAATTTCAACTTATTTGCGTAAGCAGTTTGATCTGTAGAGCTGGTCAAAGTTGACTGATTTTTCACACAGCAAAAAAAAGAAATTTGGGAACAAATTTTCATGTTTGAGTTAAAAAACTGTGATACGGCTGCACAAAAATTAGATTTTTAAAATAGAATTGAATAAATTCGTTAATTTCAACAAGACCAAAATATCTAAAAAAAAAATTTGAGTTTCTTTTTTTATAAATTTCATTTTTAATAACCTCCTTTTTACCATTGATTTTAAACTTTGCGTTGAGTTCACCAAAAACTTCAAATTTCTTCAGAGCATGCTTACCAGGAGACTAATCACTGATTATTTCTAAGTATATATCCAAAAACTTGTCTGCCTTTTTTTGCCTATTTGCGAGCTAGAGTGATTTTTATCGAGAGGTCTTTTATTAATAGTAAGATACAGATGACTTCGAAACAATTTATTTTCTACTTTTTAGTACATTAAAGCTTATTTTTAAAATGATTTTTTTATATAATATTATTTTCTACTTTTTAGTCTCCCATAAATTCAATTTTAGAGCTCTGAAATTTTTCTCAAAAAGAATTTAAAACTTGCAGAGCAGTACACAATATTTAGGGTATTCACAGTGTTTCCTATCGTCATATCTCATATCCTCAATTTAACAAATAATACGGCTGTGATCGACCCTAATATTCGTGGCATATTTGTGGCGCGATGAGTTGTTGTTGTTTTGCTTGCAAGGCGCGGCGAGCTCGGCCCATGCGCAAAACCCCCGTTGCTTTGGCGCGGTGAGTTGTTGCTATTTTGCCTGCAAGGCGCGGCGAATAAGTTCCTATCTTTTTTCATTGATCTGTGGTGTACCTATAATTATAAACTGAAGCCCAAGTGTGTAGTTGCTTGAAAAGTGCCACGCCCCCTGTCCTACGCCCATAAAATTTTACCAGTGGGACGAAGCATCCAAGAGGGGCCTGTATACGGAATTTCAATGCTGCACGACCTTTAGTTCCAAAGCTATTCTATATAAACGATTTGGTTTGTATGGGCGGTGCCACGCCCACTTGTCCACCGCCCGTCTTATTTTCCCAGTAGAAGGATATGGATATGTAGTAAATTCCTACGAGTTTCATTGATGTGTGATGTGTAGTTCTAAAGTTATACACAAATCTGGAGTTGATAAAAAAGTGCCACGCCCCTTATCCTACGCCCATAAAATTTATTGATTCATGTATTGTGCTCCTGTTTACGCATGTATGCAAAGTTTCTGATCTCTAGGTAGTCGGGAAGTGGGTGCAAAATTTATTACTAGATTTGACGACATACTGACATACCGCGGAAAGTGAAGTTAATATAAAGCTTATAATAATATTATATAAAAAAAAACTTTTTAAAAATAAGCTTCAATGTACTAAAAAGTAGAAAATAAATTGTTTCGAAGTCACCAGTATCTCACTATCCATAAAAGCTTGGGGCGCTCATGTGTTCAATATTTGTCAAACAGTTACCACAATATTCTATTTAAATTATTTTTTGCAAATAGATTCTAGTAATGAAAGATATTTTGAATATGGATATTGAGCGCACAAGCTTTTATTGATAGTAAGATACAGGTGACTTCGAAACAATTTATTTTCTACTTTTGAGTACATTGAAGCTTATTTTTAAAAAGTTTTTTTTTATATAATATTATTTTCTACTGTTTAGTCTCCCATAAATTAAATTTTAGAGCTCTGAAATTTTTCGCAAAAAGAATTTAAAACTTGCAGAGCAGTACATAATATTTAGGGTATTCACAGTGTTTCCTATCGTTATATGTCATATCCTCAATTTAACAAATAATATGGCTGTGATCGACCCTAATATTTGTGGCATATTTGTGGCGCGATGAGTTGTTGTTGTTTTGCTTGCAAGGCGCGGCGAGTAAGTTCCTATCGTTTTTCATTGACGTGTGGTGTGTAGTTCTAAAGTTATATACAAATCTGGAGTTATAAAAAAAAGTGCCACGCCCCTTATCCTACGCCCATAAAATTTTACCAGTGGGACGACACATCCAAGAGGCGACTGCATACGAAATTTCAATGCTGCAGGACCTTTAGTTCCAAAGCTAATCGAGATCAAAAATTTTGTTTGTATGGGCGGTGCCACGCCCCCTTATCCAGTGTCCGCCTTATTTTCTCAGTAGAAGGATATGGATATGTAGTAAGTTCCTATCGACTTTCATTGATGTGTGATGTGTAGTTCTAAAGTTATACACAAATCTGGAGTTGATAAAAACGAAATTCTATTATATATGCATGTGTATTTGCATACACAATATACATATGTGTCAATTCGCCCTTTGCAAACATATGTACTTGTTTATTTTTGACTATTTCTAAAATTTTGTCAGTACATATTTTACTGTTTGATTAATATGAATGCCTTTGTTGAAGAGCAATGTTCTTGTAAAGCAATGCTATAAGTAAAACAATATACCTCCTCATCGCGGGTGCAGAAATACTTCATTTTGCAATGAAAGTAAATGAAGACTGACTACAGAAATGATCCTGTGAAGTATAGTCTAAAGGTGCCGTCAGACGGTGCAATGCAAGTGCTTGCAGCAATCGTTTTAATTGCAGCAAGTAGAATTGCATCGTCTGACCACCCGAAAAGTGGTTGCGTGCAAGCGCTTGCTGCAATTGATTTGATTGCACGGAAATGCTTGCATTGCACCGTCTGACTAGTTCATGCAATCGTTGCATGCAATCAAATTAGTTGCAGCAAGCGCTTGCAGATTGCAGGACTGGTCACTGCAATATTTGTGATTGCAGGAAAGCGAACGAATGTTTTTCAATGGTTTTTCGATCGAAAAACATGTGTGTGTGTGCCGGATATGAAAATTCTTCTTTAACCGGTTTGAGAGTTTGCTTCAATCTTATCTACACCCTATATTATAACTATATATTACGAGTAAGTTTTACATTTTTCTTGTAATAAGTTAATAGAACACACAAAAATTTTATAAAAAACGAATATTGCATTTTACAGATTTCGCAAAGAATACTTCTGGTTTTTTTGTTGTGTAACCACATTAATGTTTTATGTTTATGTTTGGTTAAAAAGATTTCTTAAAGAAATTATTAATTTAAAAAAAAAATCAAAAGTACACTTTATAAAGTCTGTAAAGTGTAATCTCTGTTTTAACATATAGTTATGACATGGGGTATATTTTGTCATTCCGAGTGTTGCTGTAAAAACTTATGGAAATAGCAATGGAGGCGCCGCGGTGGCTCAGTAGACAAGTACATACTTGGTCGCTGATGCGGGAGGCCTAGGTCCAAATCTAGTCCAACCTCATAACCACCTGATAAGAAGAGAATTAATATCAACAGACCTCATAAAATCGAATACAAAGATTTTCGTCGGCAACACTATCACATTGTCGACGACACTACATTCTGTGGCTGATTTTTCAAAATCGACAAGAGATTATTTGTTTCGGTAATGGGTGTTGCACACAATTTTCTCCGTCGACCGGTATAGATATGGGGCCACTAATTGGGTATGCTCTGGCGTAAAGCCTTTGAGTCGCATACACCGTTCTACGAAAACGAAATCCCATACATTAGCTACGAAAAATTTGAAAAAAACTGAAAATTTTTCGTAGCTAATGTATGGGATTCCGTTTTCGTCGACGAAAACGGTGTATGCGACTCAAATGCTTAAGGCGTACCAATTTTCGGTACCTCGAAAAGACGAGAAAATTCTCCATAAAAAAACGTTCAAAAAAACTGAAATCAATAAAATATAATAAAAAGTTTTTGCCGCCGGTAGGATTAGAACCCGTACCCCACAGCACCACAGCGCTCAAATAATTGCAGCAAGCGATTGCAGATTGCATCGTCTGACCACCCGAAAAGTAATTGCATGCAATTCTACTTGCTGCAATCAAAAAATCGCTTTCTGCAAGCACTTGCATTGCACCGTCTGACTGCTCACTGCAATCACTTTCCGAAATCAAAATTATTCCAATGCAATCTGCAAGTGCTTGCAGCAATCGTTTTAATTGCAGCAAGTAGAATTGCATCGTCTGACCACCCGAAAAGTGGTTGCGTGCAAGCGCTTGCTGCAATTGATTTGATTGCACGGAAATGCTTGCATTGCACCGTCTGACTAGTTCATGCAATTGTTGCATGCAATCAAATCAGTTGCAGCAAGCGCTTGCAGATTGCATGTCTGGTCACTGCAATATTTGTGATTGCAGGAAAGCGAACGAATGTTTTTCAATGGTTTTTCGATCGAAAAACATGTGTGTGTGTGTGCCGGATATGAAAATTCTTCCTTAACCGGTTTGAGAGTTTGCTTCAATCTTATCTACACCCCATATTATAACTATATATAACGAGTAAAAGTTTTACATTTTTCTTGTTATAAGTTAATAGAACACACAAAAATTTATTTAAAAACGAATATTGCATTCTACAGATTTCGTAAAGAATACTTCTGGTTTTTTTGTTGTGTAACCACATTAATGTTTTATGTTTTGGTTAAAAAGATTTCTTAAAGAAATTATTAATTTCAAAAAAAAATCAAAAGTATACTGTATAAAGTCTGTAAAGTGTAATCTCGGTTTTTAAATAAATTTTTGCTAGTTGTATGAAATGATACATACATATACATAGTTATGACATGGGGTATATTTTGTCATGCCGAGTGTTGCTGTAAAAACTTATGGAAATAGCAATGGAGGCGCCACTGTGGCTCAGTAGACAAGTACATATATACTTGGTCTCTGATGCGGGAGGCCTAGGTTCAAATCTAGGCCAACCTCATAACCACCTGATAAGAAGAGAATTAATATCAAGAGACCTCATAAAATCGAATACAAAGATTTTCGTCGGCAACACTATCACACTGTCGATGACACTACATTCTGTGGCTGATTTTTCAAAATCGACAAGAGATTAATTGGTTCGGCAATGGGTGTTGCACACAATTTTCTCCGTCGGCCGGTATAGATATGGGGCACTGATTGGGTATGCTCTGGCGTAAAGCCTTTGAGTCGCATACACCGTTTTCGTCTACGAAAACGAAATCCCATACATTAGCTACGAAAAATTTTCAGTTTTTTTCAAATTTTTCGTAGGTAATGTATGGGATTCCGTTTTCGTCGACGAAAACGGTGTATGCGACTCAAATGCTTAAGGCGTACCAATTTTCGGTACCTCGAAAAGACGAGAAAATTCTCCATAAAAAAACGTTCAAAAAAACTGAAATCAATAAAATATAATAAAAAGTTTTTGCCGCCGGTAGGATTAGAACCCGTGCCCCACAGCACCAAAGCGCTCAAATAATTGCAGCAAGCGATTGCAGATTGCATCGTCTGACCACCCGAAAAGTGATTGCATGCAATTCTACTTGCTGCAATCAAAAAATCGCTTTCTGCAAGCACTTGCATTGCACCGTCTGACTGCTCACTGCAATCACTTTCCGAAATCAAAATTATTCCAATGCAATCTGCAAGCACTTGCATTGCACCGTCTGACGGCACCTTTAACTTGAACACAACAAAGTAGGGTGTAATCACCGTCCAACTATAAAGCAAACGAGAATTACAAACCACCATCTGCAATGAAAGTAAATGAAGACTGACTACAGAACTGTATAAAGCAAACGAGAATTACAAACCACCATCAACCAAACAACTACGTCTGTCCCTACGTGCTTCTTCTTCTATCTGTGCTCTGATTGGCTATTGCAGTTTCGCTAATAACTTTGTTTAAAGTAAAATTTTTTATATTTTTATGATTGATTCATGTATTGTCATGGTGGTTACGCATGTATGCAAAGTTTCAGATTTGTAAGTAGTCGGGAAGTGGGTGAAAAATTGATTACTAGATTCCACTACATACCTGAAGTGAAGTTAATATAAAGCTTATAAAATGGGGAAATAATCGACCTTATGCAAGTATAAAGGTAATCCAATTATCTAAAACGCTTTCATATTAATCTTAGACCACGCCCACTTCCTTGTTTTTCTTCAAAAAAGATTATTTTTCGGTTTTTTGCTGTCACGAATATTTTTATTTTGTTAAAAAAATTAAACAATGTAATTGTTAAGAAAAAAAGAAGGTTTCCAATAAATAAGTTATTAAACTTTTTATTCAAATATTTAAAAAACTTATTTTATACCTATTTAATTTTTTGACACCTTGTAAATAATCAAAATTTTTTGCGATCTTAAAACCCTGACTTCTTTACATCATATGTTCACCATATGACACCCTGTATATATTTTTGTAATTATAAATGCAAATTCTTTCTAAATTTGAAATATTTCCCCATAATTTTTTATATAAAAAGTGCGATTTCTGCTACCTGAAGAAAGGCGCACTTTACCACCAGATTCCGTCGCACCCTGTATATACACACAAACAAATTTTGAAGTCAATAAAGCTATAAAAATTTTCTGTAGAAAGCAAAAAAAAATTGTTCCGATATCTTTAT
This sequence comes from Neria commutata, assembly GCA_963457695.1. Classification (NCBI taxonomy): domain Eukaryota; kingdom Metazoa; phylum Arthropoda; class Insecta; order Diptera; family Micropezidae; genus Neria; species Neria commutata. Next base: position 21,729,772 of record OY735247.1, on the reverse strand, counting down.
CCGTTCAAAAGGTATGATTTTTGCAACGTGAAAAGACAAATCGAGCCACTGTGCGCCGCGCGTGTGCGGCCGCGTGAGGGATCACGTTTTGGCGACGCGGTTATGAGATTAAAATTACAATTTTCTAGATGCTTCAAATCGAGTCCTGCTAATGCATAATGCAGCTATATTTGTGCTCTCGTCGCGTCTGCGATGCGATTGAAATAGTTATGTGAAATAATTTTACATGCCAGAAACGAGATGCGCCAAAACATTTGCAGTCAGATCAAAGCAAACTTTGCTTGCTCCTCTTTTCGGCCACAAAAAAACTTAATCTTGTACGAAATCGTGCTCAAGTCATTTGTGAGTTGGTGGTTGCTTTTGTTGTCTCATAGTCTCTGCGATCGCAATTACGCAATTATAATGATGATGACGCCAGGTGATCGAACTGGCAATCATCGCTCCGTCTGCTGCTCAAGCGACTTCATGCTGTGCTCAAAGTCTGCTGCTGCTTGCGAGAATTACTTACAAATTTTGATTCCTTTGATTTTTGCAGACATTCGCCATTGAAATTCGGATTATCTAATAAATCGCAATGGAATTTTTAAAGTACTCCTACATTCTTCAGATTGTTTGATGAGATTTGTTCATATTGCTCAAGGGCTCAGTTAAGCTGGGAAAAGTAATCGGAAATGATGTTTACTCCAACGGTTTGGCGTCTTTGACCCAAAAATCAGACTGACGTTTTGTATCTCAATAGAAAGGAATTTTTTAGTCATAATCTTTCGATCCTTTGATAAAAAAAAACTACGGTATTTCAGCGTGGGTACACGAAGCCGATAATAACATACTAAGGACATAGACCCTTAAAGAGCTAGTGTAAAATTTCGTCACACAATTATATTATGTTTTATTATAAACAGGGACCGTAATCGTTATAAGCAAAATATAAAAATCAAAATTTAAAAGGTATTTTCTGATTTTTACTTTTCTGTTCAAGAATAAAAATTATTTTGTGAGTTTTATTTTTCTGCTCAAGAATAAAAATTATTTTCTGATTTTTATATTTCTGCTCAATCGAAAAAATCAACTTCTGATTTTTATTTTTCTGCTCAAGAATAAAAATTATTTTCTGATTTTTATTTTTCTATTCAATCGAAAAAATCAACTTTTGATTTTTATTTTTCTGCTCAAGAATAAAAATTATTTTCTGATTTTTATTTTTCTACTCAATCGAAAAAATCAACTTCTGATTTTTATTTTTCTGCTCAAGAATAAAAATTATTTTCTGATTTTTATTTTTCTACTCAATCGAAAAAATCAACTTCTGATTTTTATTTTTCTGCTCAAGAATAAAAATTATTTTCTGATTTTTATTTTTCTACTCAATCGAAAAAATCAACTTTTGATTTTTATTTTTCTGCTCAAGAATAAAAATTATTTTCTGATTTTTATTTTTCTGCTCAAGAATAACAGTTATTTTTGATTTATATTTTTCTGCTCACGAATAAAAATCATTTCTTGAAATGAAAAACTAAAAACGGCTTTGAAATGGAAGCGGAATGCAAAGCTGCAAGCTGCTAAATAGCTCGAATAATTGTAACAAAGTGATTAGAATAGTAAATCTGTTTATTTGATAAAAAGTTTTATTTTACGTTACATGCATTGGGCTTTTTGTGCATTTTTCTTGACTTGACACAATCCATTAGTTTGAACGACTTGAGCTAGTGACCACAGATATGGATATATATGACGTTTGTCGTTCCAATAATCCATTATATTAACTTTTAAGGCGACCGGTTTTGGTGCATAGCACTCAATTTCGATTATAGCTTTTTGCAATTCCTCATCTTAGGACTCGCCGCCGGACTCTTCATCTGATATACAGACCTCAATCGAGTTTAAAAGACACCCAAGTAAGGAAGTTGAGCTTTGGGATTGGGTATCGGATGCGGTAGTCGTCGCCAACGCGGATCGGGCCGAAGATCTTGCGGAGCACTTTCATCACGAACACTCCAAGTGAAGCTGCATCAGTCTGCGATATCACCCATGCTTCAGCGCCATAAAGCAATACGGGGATGATGAGCGTCATATAGAGTGCCAGTTTTGTCGGTCGAGAGAGGACTCTACTTTTCAATTACTTACCGAGTCCGTAGTAGCACCACCATCAACGGATGTCAAGCAGATGACCCGCGGGCACCACGTGGAGGCTGTGTGTCAACTTGGTTATGGAGTAACAAGGATCGCTCTGGCTAACCTAAACGAAAAGCGATCAGAAGCTTTACTCTGCACTTCCAAAACCCGTGCCGTGCCGTAAATACAAAGTGGAAAATACATGTAGTGTTGAAGCTTGCAGTTGAATTGCATTCCACTTCCATTTCAAAGCCGTTTTGAGTTTTTCATTTCAAGGAATGATTTTTATTCCTGAGCAGAAAAATATAAATCAAAAAAACCTGCTATTCTTGAGCAGAAAAATAAAAATCAGAAGTTGATTTTTTCGATTGAGCAGAAAAATAAAAATCAGAAAATAATTTTTATTCGTGAGCAGAAAAATAAAACTCAACACATAACGATTATTTTTGATTTTTATGAGTAACGCTCAAGAAATAAAAATCTTTAGTGGGTCCGATAAAGCATGCAACCAGTAACATATTGGTGTACTTCGTTCTGCTCCGCGGCATTTAGAACATGTTGATTTTTTTCATTGAATTTTGAAAAATAATCGGTTATTTTCGGTCCCTGATTTTAAATATGTATTTATGTTCTTGGTTCATAATTTTTGAAAGCACTCTGGGTAACACAGCCTTAATTATACCATTAAAAACAGAAAAAAAGCAATGGTTATGGAATTCGCTTTACGGACAGTTGAAGGTACGTACCAGCTAACTGGGTGAGAAGAGTAAAGATATTGTCAAGTCTAGTCTAGTCTAGTATAATAAGAAAGATGGAAGAAACAGAAAGTTAATTTACATATCTTTCATCTCCAGTTAGTCTGAAGAACAAGAAAAAAGTATAGCACTTAACGGCAAGAATCTGTCAAAGCCGACAGAATTCTTTATTCGATTAATATTACTTTTTAAATATCTATTTATGATATATCTAGATATCAACAACTTTGATAAGCTTCGAGTTTCCATTCAAAATGCTACTGAATATTCAATAGAAACTGACTTGAAAATCATGTTGTATTCTAAACTAGAAAAACGTTTGATATCTAGTTGAAGGAAAAAGAAAATTTATGCTGGATATCCGCAGCATAGAATTGGAAGTATCACATTGGATAGCATTTTGTTTCATTCTACTAGAGAATGGCATGGCTCTACAGCATTATAAGCGAATATGTTTGTAAGGAATGCATGCAGTTTAAGTGAACTAGCCATCGGTGAAAGCATTTCAGAGAGTAATTCTTTCACGGAATCCCGAAGTTGGACTTTCCATAGGAGGCACGGCTTCCCACGCCGTTTTCGTTCATTGACTGCCATGCTAAACAGCTTCTCCGTTGGAATCCTATGTACAGCGAAGCCACTGAACAGTGATGCCACTTACTATACCAATGTCGGCGTAGAGCTCGAATGCGGTTGTCGTTGCCTACGCGGTTCGGGCTGAAGATCCTACGGAACACTTTTCTCTCGGTCACTCTAAGAGAAGTTAGTTCAACGAATTCAGCATGCTTTAGCGCCATAGACAAATCATCGGGGTACGTCAGCAGCTGGACACTTTTGAAGAAAATAGTGCCATTAGGATGCACACCGGCTTTTCGTATTACGCTCTCCATTAGGAAGTTGAAGAGGTCACAAGATAGGTGATCGTTTTGTCTAAAGCCTCTTACGATATCGAAGAGATCGGAGGAAAGACTCACCAGCTTAGCAGGGATACCGAGCTCAGACATTGGGGCGTATAGACAATCCCGAATCGGGCAATCGAAGACAGACTTATAAGCGACAATAAAGTCCATCACTGCCTTGGAAAATGGCTAAAATCATTCACACAGTACACTGGACAAGACCTAATTATTTTAGTTATCATGACTGGTATTTTAGTAAGCATTGCTGGCATATTTCTGTAATTGTACATCGTATGTTAGCATGCAGAATCGGAGGTTATTTTTCAGCTTTAAATCGTTTTTTTGAATTCGCTGCCAAAAAAGATCCTGGTTACGGTTTTTCACACAGCACGTCAGTTTCAAGCAAATTGGATTTTAAAAATTTCCATGCAGTTCGTAGTCACGGCGGTTTGGTATGCCAGTTGGATTGTGAGCAACACAAACAATCAAATATCTTTTGCTCAGTTATCAGCAATTTATATTTTAGTTCTGAGAAAATTGTTGAGCACTCTCAACGTAATCGATTTATGTACATAGATATGTACCATTTTTGTGGCGGTAAGCATTGGCAGGCTAATGTGGGCTGATATTTAACGTGATTTCTGGCTGGCTCAGTCAATGATGGCAGATTTTCCCATAACTTCAAATAGAAAATGTGAGAAAAATATATTAAGTTCCATGCTGGCATGAGCTAAGTTCAACTAGCATTAGTATGCCAAGCATGCCACAAGTGGTCATTGCATTCGAGAAATGTGGCATTTGCAACAGGCGTCAAGCAATATGAGCGCTTCCTCTGCTGAGCGAGAAACAGTGTCTGCAGTTCCATTTAAGTGCTCCTTTTGTTTCCACGTACACGTACTCAAGGGCTGCACACATAACATAACCTACACTTTATATCCATGCACTCTTGCGAAGTCCCCACAGCCCAACTCCCCTCCTCACAGCAGAACATGCAAATTTTAATTGAATGCCGTTTGTGCCGAGCTGCGAGCTCCGGCACGGTGCTGGACAACGCTGTGGACTCGCTGGTGCGCTGTTCAACTTCTCGGTAAGTTGGCCGGTTGGCGCTCATCTGATGGGTTGCCTTATGCACGCTGACGACGCGAAGCAACAACATGCCGTGAAGTGTGAAACATGCTTTCAACTTGAACCTCACATTTCGTTTCGTTCTTGGCAGCTAAGCGTCTAGAAGACAATAAAAACTATCTTCTTGAACTTTTTGAGCGGAAGTTCAAGGTGTTCACTCAATTGAATCGTGTAAACGTTGATATATTTGCAAAAAAAAGGCAGAAGAAACTATACAAATAAAATGGAAAAAGAACACGTCTGAATCTAGCCAAAACGGTCAGTGAACCAAACTGACGGATACAACAGATTTTGTGATGTTTAACATTTTATGTTTTCTTTTGGGATGTCTGTTTGCGTGGTGAACAGTGTTGGCACATGAAAAAGAGTTATGTTTAAGACACTGCTTAAGACAATTTTTTTACTGAGCTTTAGTACTATATTCTGACGAGAGTTTTTGTGACTTTCAGATTTCAATATTTTGTTCAAGTTGATACATTTCGCTATGGAAAAATAACATCTAAAATAGCAATATACTTCGACTTAGGCATAGCTTTCTCGCATTAACCTGTGTGTGCTCCGAACGGGTTGATAAGCTTTTCATGGCAAAGAATATTCTCGGAGAATTGGAAATTCATCGCGAGAAGTGGCGCCGCGCAATAAAACAATTTGAAAACAAATTCTCTTTGTATTAGATGTTATGAGGCCCGGCTGAGAGTTGAACCAATTAGCCACTTAGTCCACTGAGCCACACGGGCTGTTGCGCCAATCAATTATTTTTAAAATTTCTTAATAATCTTATATATAATAAAAATGGATTGCCGTGCGTTAGTCTGGCGAAAGCACGAAAACGGCTGAACCGATTTTGATGAAATTTAGTGAGTGTGCTTGAGTGGGTTCAGGGATGGTTCTGATCTATAATTGGACCCGATTGGACAAGGGGGCGTGGCACCGCCCATACAAACCAAATTGTTTACATCGAATATTCGATCGCAGAATGAAGTTGCCTTAGCATCGGCTTCATCTGGAATAGCAGCGACTCTGTTAGAAGGCGAACGAACTGCACATTCTGCCTTGAAATTGCCCCTGAACATACAAATCTACGAGACACCAGCTTGCAACATCGCCAAAAACAGCGCAATGGCAAAGGTTCCACAAACATCGTTTGGGACGAATGCTCGATGGCCCACAAGAGGTCACTGGAGGCACTGGACAGAACGTTGAAAGATCTTCGTGACAATCAAAATATTTTTGGTGGAGCCATGATTCTGTTGTCCGGTGATTTTCCTCAGACTCTTCCAGTTATTCCACGATCAACTGTAGCTGACGAGCTAAACGCATGCTTAAAATCATAAAATTTATGGCGGCATGTGAAGACACTCTGATTGACAACTAACATACGAGTGTTTTTGCAACAAGATCAAAATACCGATGTTTTTTCAAAGCAATTGTTGGACATTGGTAATGGGAAAGTCGCAGTAGATATCTCGACCGGTTTCATCACATTTCTGTCAGTTGACCGAGTCGAAGGAGGAGCTCATAGGGCGTATTTTTCCCAACGTAGCGCAGAACTTCAATAACCATAGTTGGTTCAGCGAACGGGCCATATTGGCGGCTAAAATCAAAGATGTCGATGATCTCAATGCGACCATTCAAAATTTCATTCCGGGACAGTTGACCAGAAAGCTTTATCTTGAATGTTAACTGCATTTATCTTTCACCAAGATATTAATATTACAAATGATTCTATACGATGCGGCCAATATTATCTACTTCAATAAATTGGAGTTGGAAGGTTGATTACAATTAATAAACACTTATGAAGAGTTACAATCAAATCAAGTTTAGGTGGTACGAAGTTCACCGGGTCATCTAGTTAATAATAATTATTATTATTAAATCAGGGAACATTTCCTTGCAAAATATAGGATAGAAAATTTATAATTTCATGGAACTATGTTCCAAAACTTAGTAAAACTGAATATTTAGATGAATTCTTATAAAACCTTAAATTTTAAATTTGGTAGTCAAATGCAACTCTGCCATTTTCAAATTTGAAGGTAAAGTAGGAAAGAGTCACAATTAACTATCATCTCGATTTTAACTTTTTAGTTAGTTATTCATACGAAAAATATGAATTGACAAATAATTTTTATTGAGTGTGTTGAAAACCGCCATCCCCAAAACGCCGTTGTTACTAAAGCCCTTCGAGGCTAAAATGCTTAATACATGGTAATGTATTTAAAGGTCTCACCTTAAACGATACGCCGATCCCTTATTGTGTTTAGAGCTATTAATTAGCTACTGACATATATTTAAGCTTTTTTCTTAGGAGGCAGTAACAATGTCCCAGACAAACCATCTTTAATGGGAATCAATCTGCCGCACAAGATTCCGGTACATTAAATTTATGCTAATAGCAAATTAAACTTGAAGTATTAAGTTCTGAAGCACCCTTCCAGCAAAAACAATCAATCCGCGTACTACAGGCCATGATTGGTTTTGAGTTTCTCAGGTCACACGAGAGCATCTTCGTCTACTTTGAAGCATTTTTTTATTATTAATGACCATTTTGTTTGCTATTTGTCAAACTCAATTCATTTGATGAACTTACATTTTATGCGAGATGTTTGGTGTTTCTTTTTGTTACGCCACTCACAGTGGGCCTAGTTTCGGCACAAATATCGCATGAGGCGATCGCCTTGCCCCATGGCGTATCTGAAAACATGTTCTAACGATTTTGTCTGACAGCTTAAGTGTGTGTTTGTCCGCGTGTGGACAACGACCCAACGACGACGACGACACGGCGACTGCGTTGAGACATCTTGCTTGCTGGCCATTTTATCCGGCACTCAATCAGAAGCGAGCACAAAGCATGATACGCGTATCTCGCCACAATTAAGCCGAGGTTGAAGACCCCTATACATATCTAATATCTGCAGCGGCGGCTGTCGGTTTGTTGATATTCTGCACGTATTGAAAATCAAGCAGAATCCCAATAAAAAGTCATTCTAGCATAAGCGCGTGAGTCGCAATCGAGAGCTTTTATTGGAGCAGAATGAGTTCGATTTTGTTGGCATGTTGTTGGAAGTGTTGCCATAATTCTGGAAGAAACTGATATAAAACAGTATGATGCATAAATGAAAAGGGCAACACTTATACGCAACTCAGCAATCCCTTAAGAGGGCTTTATCATTTGGTAGCTTCTCAGTAATTTGATAGTACAATTTAAAATGCTAATGCTACAAAATAATTGTAGAAAAAACAAACAATTGACAGCTGTAATAAGCTAATTATGCAAATTTTTGAACAGCAAATTATTTCTTATAACCGTCCAAAATAATCTCTATTTTAAAGATTAACCTTAAAGGGCTATCTAAGGGCTAGTAAGTGATACACGTGAAATTAAGATGAATTGGGATTCTGATATGATATAGTGACTAGATAGTGCTGAACTAAAATTTGAGACACTCAGGGGATGCCTCTATATACATATATATATTTGCAAAGCACGTGGGTGGCGGGAAATTAGAGTAGTGGCGGTTGCTATTTTAACAGCTGGTTTTGATGTTCAAAGAACAGGCTGAGAGACCTACAAGCATAAACTCCAAGATCAGCTCCTAAGGTGCAATCATATGATCTGCTATGCTGATAAACTCGACGAGGCAGTTGAAATGCTAAACAGGGGAATCATAAATGCATTCCAGCAAGCTTGTCATCTGGCCGAGGGTTGAACAGATGGTGGAATGCAAGTCTTTCGCTCTTGCGCAATTTGGTATCAAAACGACTCAACACGGCCAGATTAACTTACTTACCTGCTGATTCGAATCTCCATGCTGAGGCTTACAGAGAAACTACAATCTTAGTATAAATTCTGCAGCGAGCGAATGTCTCGGCTACAGAAATCTCAATGGCCAGGCAAGGGAGACCTCAGATGAGGAAACTCTCAAATTGTTGATGGATATAGGCTCTGTCAGTCTTCATAGATATTGAGGACGTCTTTAAGAATCTAGACCTTGGGCGAAACTGAGCAAGTGTTAGTAAGGAGCAACATCCAACCCATTATGGATAAAGGCGCTTTCAAAATTGCTGTTCTTGCTGTACTTTGGGATTTAAGATTTCCTGTGCAAAATATCAAACATTTTTTCCGGCCTTATATTTTGAAATATGAAATGTTGCAAACTATAGATATTTTCTTCAGATTTTAGTTAGGCTCTCGCCGTTTATACTTGGTTGCCATGCCCGCTTTATGAAACCCAGCGAACGCCCATGAAGTCGACTAAATCATTATATGTAATTTTTTTTTAACTGACTAATTTTATGGTAAACTTCAGCAATAAGTAAATTAATAAATTTTAAACTGCTGCAATGGGGCGGAACATTTCTCCCTTCGAAGAACTTTAAATTTTATTTTCGCGAACCAAGCAATTTTGTCTCATTTCCTGGTTGCTGTGCTGTGCATTCAAGCGTGCCCAATATTTAAAAATATTTCGAGGAATCTTAACGAAAGGATAAAATCTGGAAGACTACCAATTACAAACGAAGTAAGAGAATATTTTGTTGTCTCGTGCAAAGCGAGAGGCGTACAATTTATGCAACAATCATCGGGCTCCAATTAATAAGAGTTTAAACGTTTGGAGAAACCGGTTGTGGCTTCCTGAAGCCGAATTAACCAAAGCCCAGATACACGAGCACGCACAGCAATCACACAGCGCCAAAGATGCTGCGATACAGAGATGCAGAGATACGCACAGGCGCAAATCTCGGCAAGCACCAGCGGAATGAAACTAATTGTCATGTCAAATGAAATATGAGTTGTGAGCATCATTTGAGCTGTGTCTATGGAGGATTGTCTGAGTGTGTGTATCTTTTTGATTTCTTCTGTTTCCCTTTGATTCAGAAATTCGCTGGATTTTCTTCTCGGTCAGTTATGACGTAATGTAAACATAATTTATGGCTGCGTTTAATACGCGGTTACGTGGAACTGGTTAATTACTGAAGCTGAAATAATTTGTAAGTGATTTAAAATAGTTTCTAGTGATTCGGAGTTGCTTTGAATTATTCGAATAATCACGGTCGGCATTTCGGGGAATCGATCAAGAGTAAGCAGAGTGCTCTCAGCAGCTGCACTTTGTCTAAGAGCCCTATGAAAAGTCTATGGTGTAATCAAATAATGATGATGAGTTTGTTTTTGCATATATATGTACATAGGTGCATATACTAAATATGTCTATGCGTGGCCTTGTCAGGCAGCCAGATTAACCTAACCTAAATATATAAAGAGCTAGTTATGTTACGTTAGGTTAAGCTTGCTGCCCAAAATGGCCACGTATACACCCTGTTGGGTCCTTAGCGATGCCAGTTAGAGCTTCGTTTAGGAATGGTCAAAGTAATGATCTGTCAGAATATGGGTGTGTCTCACAAATTTCCAAAGAGGCTTAATACTTACTGGCGAGATATGTTCGAGCCCTGAAAAGAATGGCGCTCCTGACAACACAGTAGCGTTCTAGCGATAGCGGGGCAGGAGCATAGTATATGTTCCAAGGTTTCCCTGCTGTCCGCTCCTTTGCATTTCTTGCAGCTTTCGTCGTTCGTTATACCGATCCTATGTGCATGCGCTGCTACAAGGCAGTGTCCTGTTAGTGCACCTGTGATAGCTCTACATTCTATTCTTGGGAGAGTCAGTATAAACCTAGTATACTTTTCGTCGTAGGACTTAAAGATGGTTTTGAACCAGCGCTAGTTAACCGAGCCCCAGAACATAAACATACCCGTAACACAGAAATTTTGGAATTACTCAAGCCCGTCACCCCGCAGTACAAAAACCCAATTGTTTGTTGTTTCTTTGCAAGTAATGCTGCCATTTCGAGCACATTATTAAATTATACTGAAAGCAACGAAATAAATAATTACAAATATTGAAAGCTTGTTACTAATTATGACATGTTTATTTTAAAAAAATTTCGTTTTCAAATCAGAGTAGAGTGGCAACATTTTATCTTGAAAATAATTGCCACAATTTAGAATGCAATTTTAACAAGTCACAAGGTAAAGCAATTTGTTTAGCTTTAATTTGTAAAATTTAATCAAAATGTGTGTATATTTATTTTCAAAAGAAAAGTTCAACAATTTTGAAAATTTTGCTGCGACATTTTATGCAATGCGGATATTTTAAACAAATCAAGAGGTTTACATTCATATTAATGTGCATTCGTACTACACATCCCAGTAGTCATTCGAATAAAAAAGGTAATTTGAGATACGAGATACAAGACCTGTTGTTCAAATTCGGCACATCGCTGTCCCCTTTAACGAAATGCATGACATTTGAAAACCCTGCGCAGAATTCAAAATGTCAGCCAGTCACAACGACGCTTCTGCAGGGCGTGACCACCGACATTCGACGCTTGCGCAATCGAGAGTGAATTGCATGCAATCTCGACAGTAATTCCTAATTTGACAATTCTTTCTTCAAATTTGTTCACTCTAACGCTGAAAATTGTAAAAACCTGAAGAGTGAGCGACCAGAAAATGAAGAGACCAAAGCCAAACTCATTTGGGTGAAGGTGTCAATTTAAGCACAGGTGAAACAAACGGCAACCGCGACCGACGACCAGCTTCGCAGAAGGAGACGCACTTAGTTGAGCAATTTGTGGCGTTGAACATTAATTTGAAATTAATTACGTATTTTAATTAATATTGTCTAACAATGCTATTGTGTATTTTGAAAAATCGTTTCATTGTGGAAATTGTCGATTACGTTCGATAATTAAAAAGACCGCCCGTCGTCGTCGTCGTCTTTCTTCAGCAAATTTGGCAACAATTTAGGAGTTCGTGTCGATGTGTGCGCTCAAATATAAGCTTTTTTAAAAAATTATGTGTGCTTGAAAAATGCACTAGCGCAAACATGGTTGCCAACTAGCAAAATATAAATCTACCTCAATGTAGGAAGACTTTTTTAACACGGTTCAGAAAAATCGATTTTTCAAATTTTCAATATTCTGAATTCACGTCATGAGCTTATGTCTGTAAACCGTAGCTAATATTCAAACCGTCGCCATTTTGTTAATAATTAATATTTTCATTTTCCAAACGACAAGAGCGTAGATTTGGCCTCCGCGATCGAGCACCAAAACAAATCGCCTTCTGGCAGCGCTGGTCCTGAATGCCAGACTACTTTTCTATTCAGAAAATGTTTAAAAGTGCTAATGAATGTACACGTTCAATGATGCAGCAAATATTTCTCAGTATTGTTTAGTGTTTCCAGAAATGATTTCAAAAAATACATACGCTTAATTAGCTTGCAGGTGAGTACAACTCCGTAGAAAATAACCGGAAAAAAGGTACACTTAACATTATTTTTAAATACACGAATTCATAAGTTATTATTTGAGCTTAACAAGAAACTATATAATTTTCAAGAAAACTGATTCGGCTGTACTACCAGGAAATTGGATATTGGTTCATGTCGTTAAGTAATTAAAATTATTTTTAATTTGTTGAAATATGTATGTAGTTTTGAAAAATGAAAATAATCATATCAATCATGAATCATAAAGCTAATTTCTTTGAAACTTATTAACGCTTTTTTTCGAAAAACGAGCACACAGGGGATGCCCCCAATACATGCAAAGCACTTGTTGGTTCGGAAAGGATTTTAGGTTAGTGGGCGGGGAGGAAGCGGAGTAGTGACGGTGGACATTTGCCTTGAATACGTCTACTTTAAACTGCTTTTATTGTTTTTCTTTTTATATAATATAATAATTGCCTTCGGAAGCATACAAAACATTTCAAATAATCGCTGAAGCCATTCCCATCTCTCAGCTGACCATCAGCAGCACTGACAATTTTCAGCAACACTTTTAGCCAGCGACGTCACGAATGTGTCACGTGTCACATTAAAAAACAGGTTGTAGCAGGTAAAGCCGTAAACACCGTTTTCGAATTGTCAACGGCAAAGCCATAAAACGGAATTACGTACCGAATTGCTGCTATGCATCACAGCTGAGCGGTGCGAGCGATACTTTCGATTAATTTATGCGCTCCGAACTAGCGGTCCGGCGCACAAGATCTCGGCCGATGGACTTGCAGAAATTGGCGGAAAGCAAACTCGAATAAATAACAGCAAATGTAAACGAACTAATTTGCATGCCAACGAAGCCCAGGCTGCAGCAGATGCAGTCCCCTGCTTTTTTTATAAAAAAAAACTCCAAATTGAGATACAAAATTTGGCAACACTTTTGCATATTCTGCAAATTAAGAGGCATCTAATTATGGAGATGATTTTTGAAGCCTGCGGCAAGTTGAAGAAATTCATCAAATTAGCGGCAAGAAAACGAGGCAACCCATCGTCCGTGTGTTGTGCATCTCTTACGTAATCAATTTATAGTTAATTTGTCTTAGGGTCGAAACAATTTTAAGCGTATCCGACGAGTCTGTTTGCTGGCTTCATTTTGTGCGTAATAAAAACTAATTGAAAACTATGTTTTGTGTTATTCTTGGTAAAACTCTCGTAAAACTGCAGCATGAATTCGGATTACTGCTCTTTTATCGTTCAAATGATTTCCTGGTGTATCCTGTCTATTTTAAAGTTACAACGAATCTAAACAACTTTTTACGGGTAGATGCAGCTGCTTGTCTGAGCTGAGCTAATTCTATTTTATTGCAATTACAATTCAAGGTAGTTTGTTATTCGCAAAATTCTCTTCAAAATGTAAAAATTTAATTGAAAAAATTAAAGTAGAGAAATATTACCGGGAAATAACCTTTTAAGTATTATTTTTCGATTCCACTGAGGAAATCAGATATTAAATGTATGTCGCCTTATATATAAATCCCCAATAAATTGTTTCCCGAAGAGTTTGTTGAAAATAAGCAAGAATGTTAAAGTCTCAGATTTTAAAAGGATAACATTCACTTATTTTCTTTGAGATAAATATGAACAAAACGAACTGTATCTATAGATTCCAAAGAAAGATTCTCAGTTTCTTGTATGTATGTATGTATGTATGTATGTATGTATACAATACTTTCCAGCAGCTAAAATTGGCGAAACTTAATTTGATTCATATCCTCTGTAGACTAGTATATAAATATAAACATATGTAAGTTCAACAATGAAAGGGCGGAGAATTGGAAGAATTCTTCATATCAATAAGAACATTTTTCGACAACAAGACTTTAAGTTATCAGTTTCACTAGAAATTTTAGTCCGAGCAAGCAAAAGAACAGGAAGCAAAAACAGAATTATTTGAAATATTTAGACTCTATCAATCAAAGCAGTTTTTGAATTCAGAATTTCTTATAAATGATTTTACTTAAAATGCACTTAAATTTTTAAAGATTTTTGCAAAATTTGCTTAATTTTCTAACCACAAGCAACATTTTGGCACGCCAATCATATTTTCCTCAGCCAAGGGAAATCGTTTGAAAGCTTTAATTTTTTTAAATGGAGTAAAGTTTAAGATAAATATAGTATTTGGAGTAGCGAGCTAGTCTCCCCATTATAGCGGCCTGAAAGGTCTATTATGGCAGTTTTCTATCTATTTACAGAACCTCACGGATGCGTGCTTTCAAAAGGTCCGAAACAATTTCCTTTGGGGATCTGTCAGCAATATCTTGTGCTTTTAGATATATATTACCTAGAAAACGAAGTCTGGGCCTTGCTAGCCATCAGAGTGAAACAGGATATGTTCTGTTATTTCTTCATCTTCGTTACTGATTCAACACATGATATCCTGTACTTTAACTTTGGTAGACATATGTTTCATTTCCCTACATTACCCTAATCCCTACCGTCCGTGTGCTTTTCTGCGAAGCCTGTTTTAGCCTTTCTGTGTGCTTCCGTAGTCCTTTTAGCTTTCCTTTTAGCCAGACTTTTTTCGTTGTGTTTAATTCAGTTCCATGGAACGCACAAAATTGTTTACAAAAAACATATTATAGTGGTTTTACAAATGAGCGTAATCATATAAATACATTTGAAAATCGAAATTTGTTAAATTCTAATATGTATAATATTATATTAATTTTTTTATGGAAGCCAAACACCGATTGCAGGCTTACAGATCGAACACTACAAAAAGCATTCATTTTGTTGGGTATAAATATAAATAAGAACATTATCAAAATCTAGGATTTTCAAAAATATGTGAATATTTTTGTGCTCTCTTTATTTTCAAAAATCAATAATATATCATTCCCTGCACACCTTTTTTTAATCAAAAATATTTCATTTGAACATTTCTAATTCATTTCGAAGAATCATGCGATTCGGCTTCGACCTCAAAAGGGGAAGCGCAACGCTGAGCGGCACACACACACACACTCGTGCATATGGGAATACACGCTGCACACAAATTCAGACTGTATAACCAGAGACACTTAAATGGAAGAAATCTCGAAGAAATCTAGAAATAATCTAATAAACTGTCTCTGGTATAACTCACCTGGATTGAATGGGAATCCGCCGGGTGAAATGCTTGAACCAATTTCTGGTAAAGTTTATTGTTTAGTGAAATTTCGAACCACGCCGCGCAGATAAAGCAGCAACAAGAAAGAACACACTTTTCGATGTATTTGTAAAATTCGCAGAAAGGGCAAAAACTCAACAAGCGAATCCGAATGCTGACGGGCGCGACGGCGAAGGCGGCGGCGGACTACCGAACAAAATAAACGAAAACGAAAACGAAAACAAATGTCAATCAATTATGCAAAATGCCGTTAAATAAAAGTCACAAAAGGCAGAAATACAGTTAACGGTGAAATTAAATGGCACAAAACCGAAAATCGGCACACAAATTCCAAATTCAACTGTGAAACGAACGATTTTTCACACTCGTCCGCACACACACACACACACACACACACAATACGCTCGCGTGCAAATGCAAATGTTTGTTCGAATTTTACTTGTTGATCTGCTTTTGCAAACACGGCAAAGAAGTTCTTTCGTTTCAATCTCTTTCTTTCGAATTTTTTTCGGGCAAATTTTTAAAAATTAAGAATTTGTTGGATATCAAAAAAAACGCGTAAAAAGTTTGTGCTGCCAGTGGCAAAAATATGCAACCGGTTTTTTGCAATATTAAATATCTCTGCGCTGGCTTGGCTTCGCTATTTTCATAAAATTTCTTTGTCGTTGGCGTTGTTATATCTTTTGTTGCTGTTGTTATTTGTGATGTTTATGCGCTTGTTGAATTTATGAAAAAGAAAAAAAAACGCATAAAACAAAAGCGAATTTCACTGCGCGTCGTGACAGTCGTTAGATAGGCGAAGCATGTGCATCCGTAAGATACGTTTCGCACATACGCCAGCAGTTGCAGTGGCACAGATGCACGGGCGGCAGTGGCAGTTTTCAAGGCTGTGCGTCGATGCGCTCAGTCAGCAAGCAGCAGTCAGCAGTCAGCATACAGCATACAGCAGCCCCACCGCTACTTTTCAATTCAGCAGATACCTTTTCTTTATTTTCTACTTGCTGCACAGTTTTGCATTCAAACTTGACTTGTCTCTCGCAACTGCAATTCGCTTGTTGCTCGCTGCTGTCTTTTCTGCTTGCGCGAAATGACCAAATGGCAATTTTAAATTTGCCCAATTGCTGCAGTGGCTAACTCTTTTCCAACGTACTTTGCACTTTTCACACACGCACACACACACTCACGCAGCTGCAGCTACAGATACTCTCGTTGCTGCACGCAGTTTACTTTCGTTGTGGCATTTGTATCTTTTACTTATGTCATGTATCTATCGCTTCTTTCTTTTATTGGTTGTTTCTAATTTTGTCTCATTTTATTTTATTTAATTGTATGTACATATGTGCATATATCATCAATTCAATCGACTGCCGTTAACCGTTAGATTTTATTTTCATTGACGTTTTTTAAACTGGCTTTGCAGCGGCTCACAGCATATTATTGTTGTTGTTGTAGTTATATCCATCAGCGGTTACACCAGCCAAAAAGCGTTAAAACGTCTGCTTGTCTAATTTTGCTTCTTCTTTTAGTTGCTCTTCCTTTACTTAGCTTGTACGCTAGCTTGTTGAAAACGCGCGCGCGATTCGCACACCTTCCGCCGTCGTTTACAAAAGCTCGACTGATTTGTTGTCGCCTGACCGTCGTCGTTCGAACTGGTTTTCTCGCCAACATTCAATATGCTCCCTCTCATGCTAGCTGTTTCATAGTCGTTTGTTGCCGTTGGTTCTTGGCCCAAACGGCAAACTGGCTTTAGTGCTCCACAACAGGGTTGCCAAGTGATATCTGCCTAGTGCATGCAAATATTGCACCGAGTAGTGTTGCGGTTTTGACATTCTTGAGCGTGATTGTTAACAAAAAATTAAGTGAAGTAAAGCTAAGCTTGGCAAAGTGTTTTTACGGAAAAGTTCCTCGGACTGACAAAGTAGCATATTTTTCATATCGATGGTTTTCCGGCCAATTTTCCGGATATAGAATAGGCATGCGTTCATAACAGCGATTCAATAAAGAGCATTCATCTCTCTCTTTCTTCTTCCTTCTTTCGATAGTAATTTTATCCTGAAAAACTGTACTTTGGACAAAATACAATTATTTACTTCCATATAACGTCATTGATTTATATGCAATCTAAAAGTTTTGTAAGTCTTTGAACAAGGAAATCGCTTCTATCGATATAGACTTACCGTTTTAAAATTTTGAAGACCGTAATTAAATTATTAATTTATGAACTAATTTATATACATACAAGTGGGGCCACCTGTCGTGTGTGCCTGTATACACGACAGCTAGTAAAACAATTAGCAACAATAAAAGGCAAAGCAAAGTAAAAAATAAAAAAAATTAAAAAAGTTGAAACCTGTGGGATTCGAACCCATGACCTGCCGAGTGCAAGCGCGCGGCTCTACCCACTGGGCTACACAGGGCACTGATTGCGTTCGTCTAAAGTGGTAGAAGAAAGAAAGTGGACAGGTTTCAGGCTGCGAACACTTTTTAGTCACTCTGCGTTTTATATATAAGATAGTACATATGTATATCTCTTCTTCCAATTGACTTATAAAATTCTATGTTTCATACTTTTAAAAACGAAATGTGTACAGATTTGTAAAAAGATGCCCAAATTGGTCACTTCTTTATTTAATGAAAAGGACAAAACTTAAATACACAAGAGTAAAATAGTTCACATTTGATTTTCTCATTGACAGTTTTCTCATATTAATATACACGCATTTTTCGTTTCGGAAACTTCGAAAATCCCTTTGGCAACCCTACTCAAAAAGCCAAACAATTTACTTTGGTACTAAATAATTGGTTTTACTTTTGCTGGAGTCGCGAACTAGTAGTAGCAAAAAGTAGTAGTAGTTGTAGTGTTTGCTACGTGCGCTCTCCAAATTCTTCCGAGAGCAACAGGACAGATGTATGGAGAGCGCTGCCTTGCGAAAGTTCAGTGAGTAGTTGAGAATTTACCACTCGGCCTGCACAGGGGATAGTCCAGGCGGCAACGGCTTGAGGGCGAAATGTTTCTTAAATATTATTTTGCTGCTGAAGTTTTACTAGGGCGTTCAAGCCAATGCTCCCTTATGCTATAGCCACAGGATCCCCGGTTATAGTTCCGAAAGTACAGGAAATTAGGATACGTTTTTTCTGGTATAAATGTAGAGTCTTTATCCTCGCCGTTTCCAAACACTCGTTGTAATTAAGAACACGTAATTGCAATTAATTTCGTTGAAGGTACAGTTTATTGAAAGATATTAAATATTAGTTAATTTACGCTTGCACAACTTTGAGATCTCTCTCCTTCAAATGTTCAACGTCGACTGTCCGTTTATCGTTCGTTTTTTAAATCGTCTACGCGTCGCTTTGGTTTCGTTAAGTCCGTCCGTCTGTTACCAAGGTTACCGTCAGAGTTGTATTGTCTAGTAAATGTGTCCGCTCCTAGTCATCCGTCCGTGTGTCTCCGGGTTTCCTACTCCCACATTCGGCCCTCCTGACTCGTCATTCGGCCCGAATGATTGACTCCAAGGCTTCATAAATTCTGCGACCGTGGTGGTTTTATTTGGCCCCTCTTGATTGCCAACTTTTTCGACTGCATACCGGCCGTTTCGTAGAATTTCAGTCACCTTGTATGGCCCAAAGAACTTTGATTTCAACTTCATTGCTGTACCGAATTGAGTACGCTTGATGGCAACTAATTCATTGATGCGATACGGATTATCTGGTTTTCTGAACGAATTGAACGTTTTTCTGTTTTCTTCTTGAAGGCGTTTTATGTTTTCTCGAACCTCCCTTCTTACAGCACAACGTTCAGTGTCTGTCTCGTCGATGATCGTCTCCTGCAACAGGGCCCTTATCTCTTGATCCTCCTTTGTACGCATTTCAACTCCAGTGAGTATCCGAAACGGGGAAAATTTTGTGCTCCTTGGCGGCGTGTTGTTTATGGTCTGTTGCACCCTGTTTACATGCCGATACCATTTTTTCGGTTCTTCGTGACAAAACTTTGCTAACATTGGTACGACGATCTTGTGAATGCGTTCGACCTGCCCGTTTCCTCTTGGGACACCAGTGGCGATGAGTAGATGGTGAATCCCCTCGGCATCACAGTACTCCTTGAATACATTTGACGTAAACGCTGCGCCCCTGTCTGATATAATACGCTGCGGGTTACCAAAAACTGCCGCTTGCCTTTCTAGTCGATCGATAACTGCTTCTGCACCTGTGTTTCGTGTGGGGTATAACCACACAAATTTCGAAAATGCATCTACTACCACAAGAATGTAATTATATGACTTATTGGTCATTTCCATCGGGCCTACGTGGTCGATATGATAAGTAATCAGTGGCCGATCCTCCTTGTCAATTGGATGCAACAGTCCTTCTTTTTTACCAGCTTTGCTTTCCATGATTAAACATTCAACACAGCTTCGAACAATTTTCGATACCTTTGCGTTGAGTTGTGGAATGTAGAACGATTTTTCCACCAAGTCCTGTGTTTTCTTTGTCGCAAAATGTCCCTGTCGATGTGCGATTCTTATTACCTCTTCTTCCATAAGAGCGGGTACTACCACAAGTTCCTTGACGGGATCTTTGCAGAGCACTCCTCGCTGGACGTAGAAGTCTTCATACGGCCCGTTCTCTAAAACTTTTACCACCGCTTTGCTCCAGTCATCATTCATCTGAGCTTCTCTCAAACGATGGCGTAGCGAGTCCTCCATTAGCAGGCAATAAACTCGGCTCAGCGCGTCAACGTGACGCATCTTCGTTCCTGATCGATGTTTAATCTCGTAGTCAAATTCTTGCAACTGCATAGCCCATCTCGACACTCTTAGTGGAACGTCGGTTTTCTTCATTGTCATGGCAAATGCATTGCAGTCAGTAATGATATTAAATTTTATGCCGAGTAGATAAATTCTCCATTTTTTTAATGCTTGCATGACTGCCAAAACCTCGAGTTCGTATGAGTGATATTTTTCTTCTGCCGGCTTTGTTTTTCTGCTCATGTACTGGACGGGGTGAAACTGCTGATCGTCGGCGTCCTTCTGTAATAGTACTGCTCCATAACCAAACATACTCGCATCCGTATGCACTTCAGTTATTGCCTTTGGATTATAGAGTTTGAGAACCGGTGCTCGTTCGAGTGCCGCTTTCAGCTGCTGAAACGATGCTAGCTGGGCCTCGCCCAGTTTAAACTTTACGTCTTTTCGCAAGAGATCCGAAAGTGGCTTTGACAAAACTGCATAATTTTCAACAAACCTTCTGAAATATGAAGTCAGCCCTAAAAACCTTTGAAGAGATTTCTTGTCTGATGGCAACGGATAAGTTGATACTGCACGTGTCTTTTCTTCTGATGGCCTAATTGTTCCTTTTTCCACCACGTAACCCAAGAACTCAACTCGCCTTTGCAGAAACTGGCATTTCGTCCATTTAACGCGTAATCCGTACGATTCAGCTGTCTGCAGGACCCTTTTCAGCTTTTCGACTCCTTCATTCTCATCCTTAGCGGGAATAATGAGGTCATCAACGTAAACCACTACAGTTCCATCCTGAATCAGTTCTCTCAACACAGCGCAGATAAATCTGCCAAAAACTGCTGGCGAATTGGATATTCCAAATGGTACGTATAAAAACTCGTACTGGCCTCTGTGCGTCACAAAAGACGTATATTTGCGCGAGCTTGATTCAACCGGTACATGGAAGAAACCATTCTCCAGATCGAGCGTCGTAAATACGTTGGCGCTTTCAAGACGTTCAAGGACATCGTCGATAAGTGGCATGGGAAAATTATCCCGCACGATTTTGTCATTCAGCTTCCGATAATCACAACAGAGCCTTTTCGTTCCATCTTTCTTTGCTGCTAATACCACCGGTGATGCGTACTCGGACGTGCTTGCTTGAATGATCCCTTCCTTGAGCCATTTGCTCACCTGCTCCTCTACAGTTTGTTGATCCGCATAAGAAAGTCGTCTTGGCCTTTGAAATATTGGAATATCGTCTTTAAGAATTAATTTCATTTCCACGGGTGATTTTAACATTTTCTGCGGTGAATATTGGTTAATTATATCTTCAATTTGTGTTGAGTAAATTCTGGCAAGATGCGCTATGCTCGTTCTTTGTTCTGTTGGAGTATATACTTCCGACAGTGCACATAAATGCGTAAACTCTGTTAGCCACTGCACGTTACCCTCGCTATCTTTTCGAGTATCTTCCGCGTTTCGTTCTTCTACATTTTCGAATTTTGGCTGTGTTTCAATAACTTCGTTGGCGAAATGTCCTCCTTCTGCTTCCCCTCTGTTGGCTTCTGCTCTCTGAATTTCATGGAATACAGCCCCTTCCGCCGTGACAAAAATATTTACATCGCTTAAGATGCTGCTACCAATTATGGCGACAAAATGCATATCTTGCTCGCGAACGACATGAAAAGTAATGTTTAATGTGATCTGGTCTACCTGTCCTACGATATCAAAACTTCCCAGCGTGTGTAATTTGTTTGGCCCAATACCGCTAAGACTTCTCCTGTCCAAGCTTAACTCTACACCGCCCATCATCATTACCAAATCGTACCGCATTATGCAAAGCTCACACCCCGTATCTACTAACGCTCCAAAAGAAACATTATTCAAGGTAATATCCTTGAATATTAGCTTTCCACCGTATTGCGCCAATCGTACCGTATTTTTTGCTTCTCCTTCTTTTAAAATATTCATGTTTGTACTTTCAGTTTTTATTGGTTTTTCAGCTGGTCTATTGCTGCGACACTCAAACGATCGGTGACCAAATTTGTTGCATCTATAGCAAATGGGACCTCGATCGGAACAATCTCGTGCTAAATGTCCTTCGTTTCCACATTTGAAGCATTTTCGTGGTGTGACCGGTTGTCTCTGTTGCTGTGGTGGCCGGGTACTTTTCGTATTTGCTTCAACTGGAGGCCAACGATTTGATTGTGTCTGTGGCCCGCGAATTTTCTCATAAATTTTTATTCGTTCTTTTAGCTCTTGTATGTTCTTAGCCTGGTATAGCACGGTTTTATTCTGTCTCGAATCATGAATGCCCTCCACAAAATACTCGACGATGCTCTCGTCATCTAAATTAATGCTCTTGCCAATTTCGAGCAAGCTATATAAATATTCTTGCAATGTTTCGTTTTGTCTCTTTTTTCTGTTACGCAAAGTTCGGTGAATTTCTGCCGCGCTCACGCGCACACCAAATTCTTCTAGTAATGCTGTTTTTAGAGATGCCCAGCTGCGTATCCCCATCTGACTGCGAATAAATAACTTTGCTGCTCCTTTCAGTAATTGTTTACCGTACACGAATTTTTGCACGTCGTTCCACCCTACTGTTGCTGCATTATCTTCAAATTCTTCAAGCCAAGACTTAATTTCAGGAGACTCCATACCGTTGAACGTAGAGACACTATCTTGTATATCTTTGAGTGTAAAATTACTATGTCCAGTGCTTCTGCTTACTGCTTCTGTGCCAGGCGTAACGTGATAAGCGGATGCCGCTGATTCATCGTCGCTGGATTCTGCTAGTGCTTCGTGATCGAAATGGCGAAGTAGGCGTAATTGAAGTTCTGTCTTAAGTCCAGTTGTCTCTAACCCCAATTCCCCTAGTTTGGTTCTTAAGTCGCCCACTGCCAAGTTTAAAATTGTCGTTCTGTCCATTTTCAAGGTTACAAAATTATCAATATGTGGTGTATTTAAATTTTAAGTAAATAAGAAGTATAAAGCAAATGCTGTTTTTGTTAAAATATGTATGAATATAAATAATTTTAATTTTAATTTGATAATTTAATTAATAGTGAAAAGTTTCAAATATCTCTGCGCAAAAGTATTTCTGTAGTTAAATATGATTTTCTTATGTTTTAAGTTCTTATTCAATGTTTTTAATTATGATATATTTTTTTTCAGAACTGTACACGTATTCTACTCATCTACATTCTTCTACATTCAATTTGCAAACTTTATGTTGACAAAAAAAATTAAGTGCTCAGCTTTTTGACTTATCTTCGATATTTCTTCTTCTTCGCTCGCGTTGTTCGTCTCTGCTTCCCTTGTCGTCTCTGCTTACTCTGCTCGTTTCACGTTGCGTACATCTACTGCGCAGCTACTCTGATATTACTCCTTACTCCTGGTTGATGCCGATGTGTTTATTTTATATGTTCTGTGCGATGTATGCGCACTTTCTTCTTGATGCTTGTTGGCTTTCTCTGTTTTTTCTGTTCTTTTATTTTAACGCTGTACCCTATCTTTTTCTGCATTTCACTCTTAATGCTTGTTGGCATTCTCTCTCGTTTTTTCTTGTTTCATTTTAGTACTGCGCCCTATCTGTTCTCTGCATTTCACTCCTAATGCTTGTTGGCATTCTCACTGTCTTGCTGTTTTGTCTTTTTAGTACTCTTCACTATCTTGCCTGTTCTTTCTTTTGGTTTTTAATGCTTGTTGGCATTCTCTCTCGTTTTTTCTTGTTTCATTTTAGTACTTTAGCACTTTCAACTGCAGTTTTGTGGTGGCGTCTTTTTCCCCTTTTTACGTTTTTTGCCGGTAAAGCATATTTCTCGCACAGTACAGTTGACGCGTTTTGCTGTATTTTCCACTTCTAATTTTTAAATTAAATCTTAACTTTTTTGTGCTCTGGTTTTTTCTACACTTTCCTTTGGCACTTTGCAGCTTTGCTTATTATTCTTTTGCTGCTGGTATCGCTGCCACTGTGACGTTTCAAGTTTTAATACTGAGTCGTTGATGCAAATATATTTTATTTGTGCACATACATATCTCTTTGTAGTTATTTTCTTAGTTGCACATATTTGCCGTATCACTTGTCAAACATTCACACTCGATTCTCCGTAGTTATGCACAAAACCCTTCTTTGGCCGTTGCTGGCTGCTCGGTTATATACACTTTCTTTTAAAAAAAACTTGCTTTTGTTCGTGGGTACAATTTCGGCTGAGCCCCCATGTAGAGTCTTTATCCTCGCCGTTTCCAAACACTCGTTGTAATTAAGAACACGTAATTGCAATTAATTTCGTTGAAGGTACAGTTTATTGAAAGATATTAAATATTAGTTAATTTACGCTTGCACAACTTTGAGATCTCTCTCCTTCAAATGTTCAACGTCGACTGTCCGTTTATCGTTCGTTTTTTAAATCGTCTACGCGTCGCTTTGGTTTCGTTAAGTCCGTCCGTCTGTTACCAAGGTTACCGTCAGAGTTGTATTGTCTAGTAAATGTGTCCGCTCCTAGTCATCCGTCCGTGTGTCTCCGGGTTTCCTACTCCCACATAAATTTGTCAATAAAAATTTTAAAAGTTGTCAAAATGTATTTTTAAAATCAAAATGGATAGACGAATTGAAACTTTTTAGCGATTTATCTAATGAATATAAAAGAATTTGTTTTCAAATTGTTTCTTTGCGCGGCGCCACTTCTCGCGATGATTTGGAAATTATAGGTTCTCCAGACGACTTTCTGGGCTCGGAGCCTCTTCTTAACCTGCCATCATCAACGGCCGATGCGTCTATCAGCGACTGGGCTATTTATCAAGAAGGTCTTAGTTGAACCGGTCTAGTCGGTTGTAGACAGATACAGCTCCCGCTCCCAACCCTCGACAAAAGAAAATCTTCATTTTTTAAGTCCCTTAACCGTAAGGACTGTAGATTATAGTTGGCGTCTTGACAGGTCACACTTCCAGTGCTAAGGTCATAAAGGAACAGTTCTAGGAGTAGATATAGGTGTATTAAAATGATCGAAATCACTTTGCTTAGTCGATTTCTGCATGTCCGTCTCTGTCCGCTGGAGAGAAAGAAACCGGCCATCCGATTTGTGCCAAATTTTGTACACAGTAGCACTGGACTATCTCCTGACCGCAATGATAGTAAACTATCGTTACAAACGTTTGATAAGACCACTTCATTCATTTTCCCATATCATTATATAAGTTTATAAAAACAGTTTTTTTACCAACACTTTTTTCAACGAATGTAAAAATACTTGCTCCTTATTCATACTTTATATGTACATATATATGTGGAACCAATTTATTGTGGAGTATGCAGAGCGACTCTAAAAGATGGCGCCCTCTCCCCACTTCTTCTGGCTCTCTATTGCGCTGGTGCTGCACGGATTCTATAAAACGAATCTAGCTTTACAGTGTTCTCATATGGGGAACTGCAACTAGGAAGAAGACGCACCTCAAGCGCATAGATCCTTCTATGACACCGCTAAATTCAATAAAATCTGCCCCTAAAAGACCTTTCGCTTAATCTGCGGCAGCAGTGTCCGCGATAAAGCTAAGGGCTACAGATTAAATAACAGGCCGATCTTTCAGACACAGCTCAGTCAGTCGGTGTATCATATTTCATTTTGACTTTACGACCCCGACTCTTTGAAAAAAGGATACAGAGAACCATCGAAATGGAGGGATGGCGCAAAAGTATGCGATCTAGTCGCAAAACCTTAAAAATTTTTCTGGACGGCTCTAAAATGGCGGAAGGGGTCGGAGCTGGAGTGTACTTCCCGGAATTGGGCATTCAGCAGCCATTCCAGCCATGATATATACAGCCAATCGGCTATCAAGACGCATTCATATAACTGCGTATCATCGAAAAATGATAGGTCGTGCCAGACAGCAAAGGCAGGTTGGCCGTGAATCGAGGGTTGCACATCGATTGGGAACCAGAACATGAGGACGTAAAAGGATAATAAGGTGGGATTGCTAAAAGCGGAGTTTATTTACCAGATAGACTGATCAGGTTTAAAATATTGTGCCTCTGCGTATATTCCTTGCAGAATTAGAGGACAACATGAGGAGAAAGGCGGCGCAGAAATAACAACCCCTGCAGAACTGTAAGTCAAAGTTAGAGCCTCTACAGATTGCAGAGCCATCATAGATATACTAACGGGTTATTGGCTTGTAGCAATTCATGCTCATAAGATGGGTAAGTGCAGGGAACATAAATCTATAGAACTCTCGCACATCTCATTCGACTCTGCACCGCTATCTCTAGATCTCGCTCAACCCACTTGGGGTCCCATGGCTTGCTGGACTGGAGGATGCCTCACTGCTGGTAGTATCTTTTTTTTTACTGAAGAATATGGCAGTCGATTAGGTCTCCATCACTCAAAACAGAATTAAATAACCTGACCAGTATTCTTATGAATAAGATACAGGAACACCAAAATAGAACTCTAAATATAAAATTGCAGAACCTGTCGGCAGAAAAATTTATGGGGACCAACTCTCCATAACCCTTTAATCAAACAGATAAATGGTCCCCAGACCTGGGCAAAAAGCGATGCAGAAAAAGCTGAGGTGTTTGCGCAACTCCTTCAAAAAATCTTTCAACCCTTTCACTATTGGCGAAGTCACCAATCAAATCTCTAAGCTAAAACCAAATAAAAGTCCGAGGTTTGACCTAATCATCGCTGACGTACTAAAAAATTTATCGACTAAAACTTTAACAAAATTAACTTCTATCATGAACGCATGTATAGTCCTAATAAAATTGTATTAAAAAAAAACTTTTTATAAATAAGCTTTAATTTATTTAATGTACTAAAAAGTAGAAAATAAATTGTTTCCAAGTCACCTGTATCTTACTATCCATAAAAGCTTGGGGCGCTCATGTGTTCAATTTTTGTCAACCAGTTACCACAATATTTTATTTAAATAATTTTTTGCAAATAGATTCTAGTAATGAAAGATATTTTGAATATGGATATTGAGCGCACAAGCTTTTATTAATAGTAAGATACAGGTGACTTGGAAACAACTTATTTTCTACTTTTTAGTACATTAAAGCTTATTTTTAAAAAGTTTTTTTTTATATAATTTTATTTTCTACTTTTTAGTCTTCCATAAATTAAATTTTAGAGCTCTGAAATTTTTCACAAAAAGAATTTAAAACTTGCAAAGCAGTACACAATATTTAGGGTATTCACAGTGTTGACGATAGGAAATGATATAGGATATGTCATATCCTCAATTTAACAAATAATACGTGGCATATTTGTGACGCGGTGAGTTGTTGCTATTTTGCCAGCAGGGCGCGGCAAGTAAGTTCCTATCGTTTTTCATTCATGTGTGGTGTACCTATAATTATAAACTGAAGCCCAAGTGTGTAGCTGCTTGAAAAGTGCCACGCCCCTTGTCCTACGCCCATAAAATTTTGCCAGTGGGACGACACATCCAAGAGGCGACTGCATACGAAATTTCAATGCTGCACGACCTTTAGTTCCAAAGCTAATCGAGATCAAAAATTTGGTTTGTATGGGGGGTGCCACGCCCCCTTATCCAGTGCCCGCCTTATTTTCTCAGTAGAAGGATATGGATATGTAGTAAGTTCCTACCGAGTTTCATTGCTGTGTGATGTGTAGTTCTAAAGTTATACACAAATCTGGAGTTGATAAAAAAGTGCCACGCCCCTTATCCTACGCCCATAAAATTGATTCATGCATTGTCTTGGTGTTTACACATGTATGCAAAGTTTCAGATCTCTATGTAGTCGGGAAGTGGGTGAAAAATTGATTACTAGATTTGACGACCCACATACCGCTGACATACCGCTGACATACCGCTGACATACCGCTGACATACCGCGGAAAGTGAAGTTAATATAAAGCTTATCAAATACAATATATACCACTTAATTGGAAAGTATCAGAAATAATAATGATTGCAAAGCCGGGAAAAAAACCCTAACGAAGTTGCCTCTTACCGCCGAATCCAATAGGAAGCTACAAGTATCGATTGATGAAGTCGTCGCCTGGACCAAAAAGTGGAACATAAAGTTAAACGAAAGCAAATCTGTTCATGTCCAGCCAGTCAAAATATTTTCAGAAATCGTCCCTTATAGTAATAGTGCCAAATACTTGGGAATGACTTTGGATGCAAAGCTCAAAGGGAAGGAGCACGTTAAAATGAAAGCATCAGAACTTAACTTAAAGTTAGGAAAGTTTAAATGTCGATACAAAACAAGCCTTTGATATATAACCAAGTGCTAAAGCCGGTGTGAACATACGGTGTTCAGTTTTGGGGATGTACTACTAAATCCAACATCGAAATCTTACAACGCTTTCAAAAAAAGGTGCTCAAAGGAATGGTAAACGCTCCCTGGTATGTAAAGAACGACGACTTGCACAATGACCTGAAGGTGAAAAAAGTAGCCGACACAATCTCTCTTTTTGCCACAAAGAACGCAGAAAGGCTGCGGCAGTATACAAACCCAGAAGCCCCAGTCCTTAACGATGAAGCAACCTACACAAGGGAGCTGGTGTGTATTTTGAGGAAAACGACACAAAACTTCACTATCCATTGGGAAAGCATGCATCCGTCTTTCAGGCGGAGGTCTTTGCAATCCTAAAGGCTATGGACTTCGTCAGGGAAAGTGGATGGTCTGGCAAGAGTATTTGCGTCTGTAGTGACAGTCAGGCTGCACTTATGGCCTTGCTAAACCCAATCACCACCTCCAAGACAGTCAAAGAGTGTAAGGCCAAGCTTAACAGCGTAGGCTTTCACAACTCACTCGCCCTCTTTTGGGTACCGGGGCACTTCGGCGTGTCCGGAAATGAAGTGTCCGATGAACTTGCAAGATCAGGTTCTGAAGACCACTTTCTGGGCCCTGAACCTGCCCTTGGCCTGCCTTCTTCTATGGTCAAAGCGTCCATAAACGACTGGGTTGTTTCTCAACACGGTCAAAGATGGGCCGGGCTAGCTGGATGCAGACAGACGAAGCTCCTGCTTCCAACCGTCGACAAAGGTAAGTCCTCTTTTCTTAGGTCTCTAAACCGTAAGGATTGTAGACTTCTTGTGGGCGTCCTGACCGGTCATACCTCCTGTGCAAAACACCTGAGTGCGACGGGTCTTGCCGACGACAGCGTCTGTGAGAGCTGTCTGGAGGACGAGGATACCGCTACCCACTTCTTATGCGAGTGTCCCGCCTTTTCCAGGTCGCGATTGCAGCTGCTGGAGTCAGACGTGGTGAGAACCGATCAACTAAGTTCCTTGCCACCATCGAAAATCCTCCGCTTTATTAAAAGCTCAGGAAGATTTCAGTAAAAGGAATTAGCTTACCAGTACAATGGACAAATACTTGCCTGCGTGCTGGTAGGTTTTTCATATTCCGACAAAAAAAAAAAAAAAAACCTACACAAGAAGACTAAGAAGAACCAAGCCACACGATCTTGTAGCTAATATATCGTAATTTTCCATAGTATAACTCAAATTATATTACTTGTTAGCTTAAACTAGGTGTAATTTTATGAAATGTATCTCAATTTAATAACGCTTCAAAATAAAAAAAATAAAAAATCTGGTATCGCTTAGTACCCATCAGCGTCCGTACGTGGCCTATTTATCCAACCAGTGTAACCTAACCTTACCTTCTTACTTACATACATATATGACCACTAAGACCTTTGACAGGCTCGGCCTCATCAATAATCAATAAATCTAGTCTAGTGTTAAACGAGGGTAAGACTAAGTATACGTTCTCCACAAGCTGAAAAGCGAAAGTGTTTTCATTTTGATTTGTGCACAAAAACAAATTATTGTAAAATTGATTCGCATTTGCCCGTAGTGCCTATATTTATGCCTTGATTTGCATGTATTGAATGTAAATAACTTACTTTTCTACACCTTCTCTATTGAATTTCTAATCAAATGGGTCAACTAATTGACCCGCCATCTTGCTGTGCATTGTAAACATCCGCATTAGACCAGTGACGTACACAAGAGGCATTTAAGGGGTCAGAACAACCTAGCAAAATATTAAATCAAGAGCAGCTAAAGAGAGCTAAATCGAGAGTAGAAGCCCAGAAACTCTTCAATTTTGCAAAATCAATACAAACAAGCCTTCAAAAGATACAAAATGGAAATTAGAAATGCTCAGAGATTCTCAAGAAGGCTCTCTTCCGTGAAGATCTGTATGATTTACGCATCAGTATGAGTATTCATAGCGAAAAACTTTTTTGGTTTTTATGTTTTGTTGCGCGTAAAGTGGGCGTGGTAGTGGAACGATATTCTTCAAATTTAAAACTGCAGTCAAGCCTCACATGGCATGCCCAGTTTCAACAAGATAGCATACAATTTTTTTGATTTTTGCCATTGTATTGATTACATGATTGTAAATAGAAACAAATTACAAAACGAGCCCCTCTTACTGGAATTTTTCTCAGCATGCGCCGCTGCTTTGGGCACATTGCAACTATTGAATAATTTGGGTTTTGCCATTTACACTTTCGGAATTAATTCGAGCTGAGTTTTATTTAGCATTTCAAGTACTGCCAGCTACGGAATATTTGCATTTTTAAATTTTGCTGGTCATGCCGTATGAAATACTTTACATTTTACACTTTACAAATTCCACTAGGGGGTTGGGGTAGACAATGTTAATAAAACGTTCTAACAATAGTGTTATATCAAGTATTAAGCTATTTTTATTTGAATAAAACTGAATGAATTTTCATTTTAATGCAATTCCAAATTCATTCACATATTTTCTTAGTCTAGCACAAATTGCACTTTTGATTTCAATTCGGGGGTTCGCAAGTAATGTTTAAAGTCCCCGTGAAATAATTTTGCAAGAAAATCCTATGCATTCAGATTAATTCGCCCAATTCTTAAGGTCAAAGTCTTCCCATTTAAAGTGTAGTTTTTTTGAAGTTCAATGACGCACTAGGGCCCGCAATTCCGAAAGATTTTGGCGAGACTGCCATCCACGGATGTAGAAATACTTTGTTGTTTTCACACAATTTTGTGAGATACATTTTATTGTACACTTAATTTAATTGACTGTGACATGTCGGACGCAAGTATGTAAGCAACTAAAAACTGGAACTAATCGAGATATACTTCCTTCGAATAAAGTCATCGCTATGTAAATTTTATAAAAGCTTCGCTTTACTAGACAATCTAAAGTTGTATAATATACATATATGTATCTATGTAAATGCTGCGATAACCTGCTGAGCCTCGGGAGTAGCGGTATGAAGCTCTTTATTCCAAATGTTTTCTATAAGCAACATTCATTTTCAAAATATATATAAATAGCTATATATGTATCTATTTAAAAATCATGTCCGATTCAAATAGTTAAATCTAACAGTGTTGCCATAGTGTCAATCTTATGCAATATAACCAAATTTTGACTGAAACCAAAGAGCAATTGTTTCTTTTAAGGCTAAAGCCAAGTACCGTATTTGGTGGAAAAGCCCACTTGATTTAGAGGTCGAAACAAAATGTCAGAGGGAAAATTCCCTAATGCAAAACTTACAAAGCGCATTGCAAATTAGCAATGAAATGATGCCTAAAGAATTTAAAATTTCACTAAGCAAAGGCAAACTTCCATTTGCCATTGATTTCCATTACTTAATAAAAATCAGTAGATGCAATTTATTTAAGCGCAAAAGAAACTCTTGCCGTAATTTCAGGCTTTTTAAATCAAAAACAAGTAAGGAAGCATCAGTCGGGTTTCGCCGACAGAGTAATACCCTACACCAAGTAACTGAGTGGGCGGACCACGCCTATTTTTGGATAATTAGAAGGTGTTCTTACCAGCAATGAAGTGACCAAATATGGACAGACTGGTGTATATATTATGGAAGTTATAAGGATTTTCCGCTTACCGTCTATATAGTGGGCGGACCACGCCCATTTTTTTGTATAACGTAAAGGACCCACAAATTACCTTAAATACCAAATACCATTCCTTTTAATGAATAATTAAACAAATTTAAGCAATTTTACTGGAAATATTCCGGGGTAGTGGGACTTGCTGGCCTTTTGTGGGCGTGTCCTTGTGCCGATTTAGCTAATCTCCGAAATTAATCTAAGTTGAGGCTTACTACGACTGTGTGCCAAATTTGGTCCAAATCGGACAACTCCTTCTTTCTCTCCTGTGCTGACGACCAGACAGACAGACAGACAGACAGACAGACAGACAGACAGACAGACAGACAGACAGACAGACAGACGGACAGACGGACAACCGGAAATCAACACAGAAAGTGATTCTAAGCATTTCTATATACTAATGTCTATACCTAGGACGGCTCCTTTCATGCGACGATTTGACGACCCACATACCGCTGACATACCGCTGACATACCGCTGACATACCGCTGACATACCGCTGACATACCGCGGAAAGTGAAGTTAATATAAAGCTTATCAAATACAATATATACCACTTAATTGGAAAGTATCAGAAATAATAATGATTGCAAAGCCGGGAAAAAAACCCTAACGAAGTTGCCTCTTACCGCCGAATCCAATAGGAAGCTACAAGTATCGATTGATGAAGTCGTCGCCTGGACCAAAAAGTGGAACATAAAGTTAAACGAAAGCAAATCTGTTCATGTCCAGCCAGTCAAAATATTTTCAGAAATCGTCCCTTATAGTAATAGTGCCAAATACTTGGGAATGACTTTGGATGCAAAGCTCAAAGGGAAGGAGCACGTTAAAATGAAAGCATCAGAACTTAACTTAAAGTTAGGAAAGTTTAAATGTCGATACAAAACAAGCCTTTGATATATAACCAAGTGCTAAAGCCGGTGTGAACATACGGTGTTCAGTTTTGGGGATGTACTACTAAATCCAACATCGAAATCTTACAACGCTTTCAAAAAAAGGTGCTCAAAGGAATGGTAAACGCTCCCTGGTATGTAAAGAACGACGACTTGCACAATGACCTGAAGGTGAAAAAAGTAGCCGACACAATCTCTCTTTTTGCCACAAAGAACGCAGAAAGGCTGCGGCAGTATACAAACCCAGAAGCCCCAGTCCTTAACGATGAAGCAACCTACACAAGGGAGCTGGTGTGTATTTTGAGGAAAACGACACAAAACTTCACTATCCATTGGGAAAGCATGCATCCGTCTTTCAGGCGGAGGTCTTTGCAATCCTAAAGGCTATGGACTTCGTCAGGGAAAGTGGATGGTCTGGCAAGAGTATTTGCGTCTGTAGTGACAGTCAGGCTGCACTTATGGCCTTGCTAAACCCAATCACCACCTCCAAGACAGTCAAAGAGTGTAAGGCCAAGCTTAACAGCGTAGGCTTTCACAACTCACTCGCCCTCTTTTGGGTACCGGGGCACTTCGGCGTGTCCGGAAATGAAGTGTCCGATGAACTTGCAAGATCAGGTTCTGAAGACCACTTTCTGGGCCCTGAACCTGCCCTTGGCCTGCCTTCTTCTATGGTCAAAGCGTCCATAAACGACTGGGTTGTTTCTCAACACGGTCAAAGATGGGCCGGGCTAGCTGGATGCAGACAGACGAAGCTCCTGCTTCCAACCGTCGACAAAGGTAAGTCCTCTTTTCTTAGGTCTCTAAACCGTAAGGATTGTAGACTTCTTGTGGGCGTCCTGACCGGTCATACCTCCTGTGCAAAACACCTGAGTGCGACGGGTCTTGCCGACGACAGCGTCTGTGAGAGCTGTCTGGAGGACGAGGATACCGCTACCCACTTCTTATGCGAGTGTCCCGCCTTTTCCAGGTCGCGATTGCAGCTGCTGGAGTCAGACGTGGTGAGAACCGATCAACTAAGTTCCTTGCCACCATCGAAAATCCTCCGCTTTATTAAAAGCTCAGGAAGATTTCAGTAAAAGGAATTAGCTTACCAGTACAATGGACAAATACTTGCCTGCGTGCTGGTAGGTTTTTCATATTCCGACAAAAAAAAAAAAAAAACCTACACAAGAAGACTAAGAAGAACCAAGCCACACGATCTTGTAGCTAATATATCGTAATTTTCCATAGTATAACTCAAATTATATTACTTGTTAGCTTAAACTAGGTGTAATTTTATGAAATGTATCTCAATTTAATAACGCTTCAAAATAAAAAAAATAAAAAATCTGGTATCGCTTAGTACCCATCAGCGTCCGTACGTGGCCTATTTATCCAACCAGTGTAACCTAACCTTACCTTCTTACTTACATACATATATGACCACTAAGACCTTTGACAGGCTCGGCCTCATCAATAATCAATAAATCTAGTCTAGTGTTAAACGAGGGTAAGACTAAGTATACGTTCTCCACAAGCTGAAAAGCGAAAGTGTTTTCATTTTGATTTGTGCACAAAAACAAATTATTGTAAAATTGATTCGCATTTGCCCGTAGTGCCTATATTTATGCCTTGATTTGCATGTATTGAATGTAAATAACTTACTTTTCTACACCTTCTCTATTGAATTTCTAATCAAATGGGTCAACTAATTGACCCGCCATCTTGCTGTGCATTGTAAACATCCGCATTAGACCAGTGACGTACACAAGAGGCATTTAAGGGGTCAGAACAACCTAGCAAAATATTAAATCAAGAGCAGCTAAAGAGAGCTAAATCGAGAGTAGAAGCCCAGAAACTCTTCAATTTTGCAAAATCAATACAAACAAGCCTTCAAAAGATACAAAATGGAAATTAGAAATGCTCAGAGATTCTCAAGAAGGCTCTCTTCCGTGAAGATCTGTATGATTTACGCATCAGTATGAGTATTCATAGCGAAAAACTTTTTTGGTTTTTATGTTTTGTTGCGCGTAAAGTGGGCGTGGTAGTGGAACGATATTCTTCAAATTTAAAACTGCAGTCAAGCCTCACATGGCATGCCCAGTTTCAACAAGATAGCATACAATTTTTTTGATTTTTGCCATTGTATTGATTACATGATTGTAAATAGAAACAAATTACAAAACGAGCCCCTCTTACTGGAATTTTTCTCAGCATGCGCCGCTGCTTTGGGCACATTGCAACTATTGAATAATTTGGGTTTTGCCATTTACACTTTCGGAATTAATTCGAGCTGAGTTTTATTTAGCATTTCAAGTACTGCCAGCTACGGAATATTTGCATTTTTAAATTTTGCTGGTCATGCCGTATGAAATACTTTACATTTTACACTTTACAAATTCCACTAGGGGGTTGGGGTAGACAATGTTAATAAAACGTTCTAACAATAGTGTTATATCAAGTATTAAGCTATTTTTATTTGAATAAAACTGAATGAATTTTCATTTTAATGCAATTCCAAATTCATTCACATATTTTCTTAGTCTAGCACAAATTGCACTTTTGATTTCAATTCGGGGGTTCGCAAGTAATGTTTAAAGTCCCCGTGAAATAATTTTGCAAGAAAATCCTATGCATTCAGATTAATTCGCCCAATTCTTAAGGTAAAAGTCTTCCCATTTAAAGTGTAGTTTTTTTGAAGTTCAATGACGCACTAGGGCCCGCAATTCCGAAAGATTTTGGCGAGACTGCCATCCACGGATGTAGAAATACTTTGTTGTTTTCACACAATTTTGTGAGATACATTTTATTGTACACTTAATTTAATTGACTGTGACATGTCGGACGCAAGTATGTAAGCAACTAAAAACTGGAACTAATCGAGATATACTTCCTTCGAATAAAGTCATCGCTATGTAAATTTTATAAAAGCTTCGCTTTACTAGACAATCTAAAGTTGTATAATATACATATATGTATCTATGTAAATGCTGCGATAACCTGCTGAGCCTCGGGAGTAGCGGTATGAAGCTCTTTATTCCAAATGTTTTCTATAAGCAACATTCATTTTCAAAATATATATAAATAGCTATATATGTATCTATTTAAAAATCATGTCCGATTCAAATAGTTAAATCTAACAGTGTTGCCATAGTGTCAATCTTATGCAATATAACCAAATTTTGACTGAAACCAAAGAGCAATTGTTTCTTTTAAGGCTAAAGCCAAGTACCGTATTTGGTGGAAAAGCCCACTTGATTTAGAGGTCGAAACAAAATGTCAGAGGGAAAATTCCCTAATGCAAAACTTACAAAGCGCATTGCAAATTAGCAATGAAATGATGCCTAAAGAATTTAAAATTTCACTAAGCAAAGGCAAACTTCCATTTGCCATTGATTTCCATTACTTAATAAAAATCAGTAGATGCAATTTATTTAAGCGCAAAAGAAACTCTTGCCGTAATTTCAGGCTTTTTAAATCAAAAACAAGTAAGGAAGCATCAGTCGGGTTTCACCGACAGAGTAATACCCTACACCAAGTAACTGAGTGGGCGGACCACGCCTATTTTTGGATAATTAGAAGGTGTTCTTACCAGCAATGAAGTGACCAAATATGGACAGACTGGTGTATATATTATGGAAGTTATAAGGATTTTCCGCTTACCGTCTATATAGTGGGCGGACCACGCCCATTTTTTTGTATAACGTAAAGGACCCACAAATTACCTTAAATACCAAATACCATTCCTTTTAATGAATAATTAAACAAATTTAAGCAATTTTACTGGAAATATTCCGGGGTAGTGGGACTTACTGGCCTTTTGTGGGCGTGTCCTTGTGCCGATTTAGCTAATCTCGGAAATTAATCTAAGTTGAGGCTTACTACGACTGTGTGCCAAATTTGGTCCAAATCGGACAACTCCTTCTTTCTCTCCTGTGCTCACAGACGACCAGACAGACAGACAGACGGACAGACGGACAACCGGAAATCAACACAGAAAGTGATTCTAAGCATTTCTATATACTTATGTCTATACCTAGGACGGCTCCTTTCATGCGTTACAATTTTGGCACAAAGTTATTATACCCTATTACCATAGGTGTAGGGTATAAAAAAGAAAGGATATTAGAGAACGGTTGCCTAGTTTCAGACCTATACTAACACTCAAGGTATAAGCCAAAAACTATGCAACGGCTTTTATGGGTTACACTTTTAGACCTTACTCAAAATTTTTTACCGCTTTTAGCCATTTCAATATATTACGAGACATAATCATTTGTAGCTTTGTTTTATTAGCTGGATTCCGGAAATGAAATTTTGCCGGCACCCCTGAATAATAAACCGAACAATAGGTCGTTGGTAGCGACAAGTAGTCGCTGCGCTTAAGTAATTCCCCGGCAACAACACGCTTTACGTAGCTTTAGGCGAAAGCGTGTAAATGGAATGCACGCAGTGGCAAAAATTCCATTTGAGTTTTAGTAGGCAAGAACTTGTCCACGCGTCCAGTTTGCCAGTTTGCCATACTCTCGATTACGGTTTCAAATTCACAAAATGTTAACTCCTGAAAAAGCATTCAAGAGAGAGTTCGGTACGGAGCTGATAAGTGATGAGGAATTGGCGCAGAGTCCTATGCGAAATTATTTTAAAGGCAAGACGATTTTTCTAACCGGCGCGACTGGATTTATTGGTCAGCTTTTGCTGGAGAAGCTATTGAGGTGAATATCAAATGAAAATAAGCCACGGCAATCGCACATGAGTATCCAAGTCTAATAGCTGCTTCCATGTGATTTCAGATGCGATGTGAAACGTATATATGTGCTTGCACGTGCCAAGAAGGACAAGCCGCCCGAGGAACGCCTGCGTAAACTGTTTGCTCAACCGGTGCGTATGAATTTTAGGTGTGAAGGACCTTTTCGGACCCTTTTATTTTCAACGACGGAAAATCACAATGGCATCGCGACTCTTGTACATTTGTATACTGAAAAACATGTTTTTGCCATGAAAATCAGTTCTTATTAGAATTAAATGCTCCAAAGAACCTAGGAGTTGAACATGCCTGATGAAAGTTAAGCTGCGGCTCCAGGATAGCTGGTTAAACGATCATCTGACATCAGAAACTGATATTGCTTAAAATATGTCGAAGTTGACCGAATCTTTTTATACCCTGCACCTATGTATGGTAATAGGGTACACAATTTTGTGCACAGTGACAAAGTACCTTAACTTAATCAATAATTCCGAGATAAGCCAAATTGGTTGAAGGACTCGCCCTCAATAAGCCTATAAGTGCACCTACCTCGAACGGTACAATGGCTTAAGCTTGTTTAATTATTCATTTAAAAGAATTTAACGGGTCAATAGAAAATCCGCACAGGATTCATAGTACGAGTTTATGCGCTAGATCTTTTAAATTTGGTCACTTCGTAGCTGTTAAGAATACTTGAAAAGTTTCCAAAAACAGGCGTAGTCCATCCACCAAGAAGGCGCTATTTATAATATGCCCACAATAAATTTCTTAACATAATAATTTAACAGTCGGAATATTTTTGTTGCCGTAAGCAGGTCCAGCCGATTTTTCGTGAAACTGTCGGAATTTACCGCAGTGGCAGAAAGAATAATCAGCGCTTGATTTATTG
Organism: Neria commutata; assembly: GCA_963457695.1. Lineage (NCBI taxonomy): Eukaryota > Metazoa > Arthropoda > Insecta > Diptera > Micropezidae > Neria > Neria commutata. Next base: position 21,691,318 of record OY735247.1, on the reverse strand, counting down.
TTATCCGTTGGTCCAATCTGCATTGTAACCTTATATTGGATAAACCTCAATCCTTTATACTTTGCTCAATCGAAGCATAATATACCCCTCTTTCGGATTACTATTTGGAGACCCACAGTTCGAACACGGCAAAATCCTTTCTTGCACCCATTCTAAGCACTTCAAGGATTTAAAACATTTCTGTTAATAAATAAAATTTTTTCAACGATTTTTTCCATAGCAATTTGACAGACTTCAGGCCTACAACCCAAACTTCATGCAGCATGTGAGCATTATCGTGGGCGATATGTCTGCGCTGGGGCTGGCGCTCAGGAGCGAAGATCTGCAGGTCATGCAGCAGAACGTGGAAATAGTGTTGCATGCAGCAGCCGATGTGCGTTTCAACGAGCCCATTTATGATCTGGTGCTGGCCAATCTACGCGGCACCAGAGAACTCCTCAAGTTGGCTGAACATTTCCAAAAGTTGCAGGTGCGACTAAGCCATTAACAATCTGCTATAGCGTCCGCAACTAACTCCACTTTTTCCGCCCGGATAGGTCTTCAACTACATATCAACCGCCTACAGCAACTGCGCGCAGGGCTATCACATCAAGGAGGACTTTTATGCGCCGCCCATAGATCCGGACACAATAATTGCATACGTTGAAAGGTGTCGCGACCAAGCCGTCGAATTCAAGAATCTGGAGTACGTTACCGAACGTCTCATTGGCGCTTGGCCGAACACTTACACATTTTCCAAGTCACTGTCCGAGGAAATGGTGCGACGCTTCGGCGGCAAGTTCCCCATCTGCGTGGTGCGGCCCAGCATCATAATATCCACGTACCAGGAGCCAACGCCAGGTTGGTGCAACAACTTGTTCGGCTTGAATGGCGTGTTCGTGGCGTTCGGGCTCGGTTTCATGCGTCTGGTGTTCGCCACACGCAAGTCTCGAGTGGATGTGGTTTGTGCGGATTTAACCGTTAACAGCATCTTGGCAACGACATGGGCTACCCATGCCGATAGTTGTAAGCTAGTGCAGTCGCCGGAGGCAAAGACGGCAGCCACCGCTCCGCTGCCACCAGCCAGGATTTACGCTATGGTATCCTCCTCGGATTACATTTGCCTGGACTATTTGATGAAAAAATTTCAGCCGCTTATTAAAAAACACCCCTCCAGCAAGAGCATTTGGACCATCTGTTCGAACTCCACAAATTCTTCCTTCCTCTTCTGGTACCACACACTGTTCTACCACTTTTTGGCGAATGTCGTTTCCGATTGCGGCCTCGCGTTGATGCGACACAAAATGCGGTAGGTACGCTGCGCTCCCGCAAGGCACACTCAAAACCTTTCATCATTGTTGCAGCTTGGTTCCCATCTACCGCAAAATCCAAGTCTTCGCAATGGCTTTGTCCTACTTTACGCTCAACGAGTGGCAGTTCGATAATGCGAACATGCGCCAGGTCTGGGACCGCATGCATCCCGTCGACCAGAAGTTCTTTCGCTGCGATACGCGCCAGTTTGACTTTGGCAGATGGAGCCTCACGTACGTGCAGGGCCTCAAAGTCTACATGACCCGCGATCCCCTGACTGAGGTCAGGAAAGCCCGCATCCAAGAAACCTGCTACAGCATCCTGCACTTTTTCGTGCTGATCTTATACTATCTGCTGCAAGCTGGCGTAATCTATGTGCTGGCGAAGCCCTTGGGCCTGGTTGACTACGTTAGAAATATCACCATTTCCGCAATGGAGTTCTTCCAGCCAGGCAGCGGCATACCGATCGAGTGCCGATCTTGAGCAGCATAACACCAAGAAGAAAACCAAGTTAATATAAAACCGAAAAATTTGTCGTTTCTCGCTGTGTATTATCTACTGTATTTGCATATATACCCTACATAACGTAACGACTTAACGGGGCCATACAAATAGATAGCCAAAAAAATGGGGCGAAAATAATTAATCTACACTTCTGTAACTTGGCGATTTATTCAAACACACTTTCAGCCAAATCATGGTTTTTCTTTGTTTAACAAATAATTCTAATAGGCGTGGCAATCCAGGTGTCTTTACAGCGGGTACACACGATAGTTGCGAGCTGGCGGGAAAGGTTACTCCTTCTGCATTGATCTGAAAAGCAAGTCGTTGGAAATATTGGCTTGGGGAAAACGTAAGCGGCGCTATATAGTAAATTTATACAACATTTGTTGAAGAGTTCCGTGATTTTATCTTTGAAAATCTGACGCAGGTGTTTTTCGCAGTTTTCTTTTCAGGCCAACAAGAGAGTGTTGGAGATATCTACATACATAGAAGATACATATATAGAGAGATATCTTCATGAATTAAGTGCAAAAAATGTAATGTAATCTGAGATTCGCTATTCAAACGAAACGAAATCGACACGTTTTTGAAACCAACTTCATGCAAATTTTCACAAATAATCAGTCTTCTTACCAGATGTAGATAACTGTTTCAAAGTGATGACACTTTAAATTCAAGCGAACAGAAAATTACGTTTCGCCTACCCAATCACTGTACCGTCTTTCAAGCCGAGGTGTTCGCCGTCAGGAAAGCTGCGGAACTGGCTTGCACCAGCACCACCATAAACTTAATGATAAACTTCTATGTAGACAGTCAGGCAGCTATCAAGGCAACAAAATCCCATAGTCTATCATCCAAAAATGTCCTGCAATGCCCGGTGGCACTAGAAATGCTAGCCGCGAATCGCAGGCTACACATCTACTGGGTATCCGGGCATAAAGGCATAGAGGGAAATGAGGAAGTGGATGTTATTGCCAAACAGGGTGTCTGCTTTTCAGATGAGCATATCAGCAGCGAACTCATGCCTCTGCAAGCGTCCTACAGTCAAATAGAGGAATGCATGAAAAGGAAAACGAGTGCCAGGTGGAACAACGAAAGCACCTGTGCGACCTCCAAAACCATGCTACAGCCTTTGGAAATTTGTGAAACACACCCAAATTCTGACAGATCATTACTTTGAGAAGTCCCAAAACGGAACCCAAACTAGTATCGCTAAGGACCCAATAGGAACCAACATGAAAAGCCACTGTGCTTCACGAATTTCGAAACAATTAGTATCAGGTCAAAAGCTTCCATTTAATTAAGCCCCCATCACTTATAAATGTCAAAACTTCCAAAACAGCCCCAATAAATGCGCAAGGTTAAGAACAACGGCTGCAGTTAATGAAAATCTTATTATATGGAACAAGAAATGACAGTTCGTAATTTCGTGAAGGAAGTAAATTATTTTTAGATGGACCCAAAGAGTACGGTAAGAAAAAGCGGCTTTTGGAACGACATCATAATCTAGAAAAAAGAGTTATGGTGTGGGATGCAATATCCTGGTTTGGTACAGTCGAACTGGAGCTCCAGTATCTAAAATGACTGCGTTAGCCTATATAGAAATACGAGAGGTGGTTTCTTTAAAGCTTTCATATAAAGCTTTGAACCCCTTCTATAGACTTACCAAAAGGATAGTTCCCCTATTCAAACCGCACGAATTAACGATTTTTGGTTGAGACAAAAAATCTTTGGATTGGTTTCCATACTACCCTGATCTTAACATTATGATAAATCTTTGGGAATGGCAAGGCAGTAAAGTATACGAGTCTGGACGACAATATGAAGATAAACCAAAGTATGAATGCTGGCGGCGACATCTGCAGGAAAATATCACCAAAGACTTGCATGGGCTGGTCGTCGATGCAGGTTGTAGAACCTTTCCAACTTAGTAAGCTATGCTTTAACACATGGACACAAAGGAAAATAAAACTTTTCTGCTGATTCTTATGAGGATACTCTGATAACGTAAAGAGAAAGAAAAGAAGAATGTATACAGAATTTTACAGTCGAAAGAGATGTACAGCTGCGGTCAAAATAATAGCAGCGCCATAATGTGAAGTGTTTCAACTGAGGAAAAACAATTTTTTTTTTTTAAATCGCGTAATGTTTTTTAGCCAGATTATAGGTATTACATTTCTATTTATTGTCCAGCTTCTAATAAAACCAAAAAGTATTGTATTTTTAAGATATTGTTTTGAAAACCGTTTATTTCCGAAATGTGGTCGGTCAAAAAAATAGCAGTTGTAACAAAAACTTGACATAAATTCATTTAATTTCATTCTATGACACTTTGGTTTTCACAATCAAGTACAAAAGATTATTCCTAAGAATTTAATACTTTGTTGCACAACCTTTGTTGCGTAACACTGCTTCACAACGACGTTTCATTGAATCTACCAGTTTCTTGCACCTGTCGCATGGAATTTTTCGCCAAGCCTCTTGTATAACACTCCAAAGGTCATTATTATTCTTGGGTTTTGCTATGGACACCTCCTTTTTTATGTCGCACCACAAATTTTCTGTTGGATTGAGATCCGGTGACTGGGCAGGCCATTCCATAAGGTCGATATTGTTCTCTTGCATCCACCTTTTTGCTAATCGACTGGTATGCTTCGGATCATTGTCCTGTTGGAATGTCCATTTTAAAGGCATTTCATATTCCGCATATGGAAGCATAATATTTTGAAGTATTTCAACGTATTGGGTGGCATCCATTATATTTCGGATCCAATATATTGGTCCAACTCCGTAATACGAGAAACATGCCCAAACCATTACACTTGAGCCGCCATGTTTGATCGTTTTAGTTGTGTATCGGGGATCATATTCTTTATTTTGTGGACGTCTCACATACTGTCGAGACCCAGTACCGCCATATAACACAATTTTTGACTCGTCCGACCATAGTATATTTCTCCATTTTTCGGCTGGCCATTCGACGTGTGTTTTTGCAAACCGTAATCTCTTGGTGACATGTATTTTTTTCAATAGTGGTACCTTTCTTGGACTTCGGGCATACAGGTTGTTTCCGCGTAATACTCTGCGAACAGTTTCCACACTAACAGATGGACAAACACTGTCTCTTATTTCTGTGGCTGGCACTAACGGATTTCTGGTGCTAACATTTTTTATCATCCTCTTGGTTGTTTGTGACACTACAGACTTTCTACCTCTTGTTTCTACTTTATTTTCGTATACTAAAGCGTTCCTGATCATTTTTGCAGAAAAACTTAACAAGTTCTGTACGTCTTTGTAAGTTTCTCCTTCAGATATTAACTTTTTTATCAGACGTCGGGTTTCTTCACTGCAATGCTTTCCTCGGCCCACTTAAAAAAAAAATAATAGCAATATAATGTAAAACACACTATACATTAAATATTCCCTTACTTTTAAGTTAGAAAATTTGGAGATTTCAAAGATTTTTTCAAATTTTTAGTGCTTGCTGCTATTATTCTGACTGCATCAATGTGTCGACTGTTTCAAAATATGCATTATAACATCAACACGTGCACGAACTTTACCAAAATTATTACTCATTTTGTTTTGTACTCTCATACCATAACGGTAAATACAGTAGTTGAATTAAAAATAAGTCCGCGTTAGAAAATACAAGTAACGATCATTGAAGGTAGGGTGCGCTGCTATTATTTTGACCGTAACTGTATGTATGTATATTACAAATGGTTTTATAGCGAAATATAATTCTTAACAGTTATACATATTTGATCAATTTGGGAATATCTTTCATATACGTATGTAGACTTGTTCAGTTATTTACAATGAATTTCTCTTACAAACATATGCACACTTTTCCATGGAAAATATAAATTTCCAAGTCAGCATCGTATACTTATAACATATGTATGAGCCCTGAATATGAAAAACCATTAACACCAACACATATCGCCAGTACACTCTGATCACCTTCAGTAATCGTGCTGCCAAGACAGCTGCCAGTGTTGCCATATCGATCGGCGTTTAGACGATGTTTATACGAGGATCACCTTTAGTTTCTTCTATACAACATAAAGTATAATAATTTCCGTGATTTTCGGCATGCAATAGATTTTTCTTTCATTTGACAAATTTCAGCTTTTGGTTGAACACAAAAAAAAATCGAATATCTTCGGAAAGAAGAATTCAAAATAAAATAAGGAAATAAAATGGCCGTGTCCCCCAAATTAAGGTTTAATAAAAAAATTATTAATACAACACGCAACCCATATCATGAAATCATTTCTTTTTAGAGTTCCCTTTCCCTAAAGAAAAAAGACGGGAAGACATAAGGTCAGTTTGGTTTTTTCGTTTTTCATCGTAGAAACCTGTAATTTGGCATGATGTTAGGATTTTATAACTTTTACGTATTTTCACTGTAAAAAGTTAAGAAATATTTTTAGACATTTTTTATTTTTAAAGGTTTTCGAGTCGGCTTAAAAAAAATATTTTTATATCGAATCGTATGGGGTATCGTTAGAAACGGCTACCTCCATGGACTCCAAACGAATATATATAGCTCAAAATGTCGAAAAAATGATCAACCGTATATACGATATGCATTCTCAGTCATATATGTACATATGTATGTATTTTTTGGAACATATCGATTTCTGGCAGCACTGAGCACCTTTTCTCTTCCACACATACGAATGAGGCCGGAGCTGATGCTTTGCTGTTGATTAAATCGACGCGTGTTCTTCTTCATCGTGCCTCGAGCCCGCAACCCGTGCTTCTGCTGCTGCTGCTGCTCCTGTGCGCGCACTACAGGTGACGCGTCTGTATGTGTTTATTGTCGTCGTGCAGCAGTTAATATGGCTTACTCGTTGTTGTTGTTGTTTGTTGCTGGTGATGTTAAATGCAAAACCGGGGTTGCCTGCAGCGGCAGCGCACAGCATTTCAAGTATTTCTTTTCACGTCTTCCTTGCTCGATCTTCTTCTTCTTAAGCCGGGCCCCGAAGTGCATATGTACATATCTATGCGATATCTATGCATCCACGTATTCCTTGCTGTCTTGTTGTAGTTCCACTCAACTCGCGTCTCTTTCGCTATTTGCTTGGCCATTCCATACCATGTCTGCCGTGGCTCGTCTTCATGGCCTTTCAATTGAAGTGGTTTCGAAAAAAAGTGGTCCTAAGCTGGAAATGTAGGTTCTTCTGCTCTTTCGCTGGCAGACTGGCGATGACGACACACACTGACGCGCAGCCAGCAAGACTTCGGCCACGGGCACTTTTTCATGGTGAATTTTATGCAAAAGCCCAAAATATACAAGTCAAATTATTTTATTTTATCAGCAGAAACGTGATTCCTTTTTACTGGCGTTTTAAAATAAATAAGAATGCCAGTTTCAAAAGTTTTTTGAAAAATTCAGCAATATGCAAATTGATTTGCATCATTGAACACGGAAAAAGAATCTCGAACAATTTCAAAGGCGACTCGGCAAATCATCTCAGTAGATATTTTTAAGATACACAACCGATAATCATATAAATCTTAAATCTTGCTCAATTAAACAATTAAATTGATCTAAAAACTAAGATTTTGCTTTTATTTTCTAAATAAAATTATATAAAAAAAAAACTTTTAAAAATAAGCTTTAATTTATTTAATGTCCCAAACGAAATATCGATCGGGTACGAAAAAGTTAAAATTCGACCCTATATCCCCCAACCCCTGAGATGTATGACTTGCTTACGTTATGGTCACACCGCAAAAATATGCAAAAATATTAAAATTTGCCCAAATTGCGCCAAAGACTTTCACATCGACCCCGAGCAAAACGAAACATGCAGCTTCACATCATCATGCATCAGCTGTACGGAGAATGGCATCGATAACAATAGCCACAACGCATTTGACAAAAAATGCCCAGTTCTCTTAAAAGAGAAAGAAATACAGGCCATAATCACCTTGGAAAAAGTCGACAGGAGAAGAGCAGCTACAACTTACAAAGAGCGTCATCAAACTGGTCCGCAAACATTCGCCTCAACCGTAGCAAAGTTTACAGCAAAAGCAAGCAGCCAAACTTCAAAAACCCCAGCAACCAACAACGAAAATAATTCTCCATCACACTCAGGAGCGAGAGAAAGAGTAAATTACTCTGATCTTTTAACCAACGCCGATCGCATCTCACAAAGTGCCACAACAACACCTGTCAAAGAAAAGAGAATATCAATACTTCCGAAAAATATATCAAACAGAACAAAACATAGATTAAAGAGAATTACAAAGAATACCAAACCAGAATCCAAACAATTAAAGACAAGCACCAACCTCGATGACGTTGACTCTTCTGAGTCAATGTCTCTCGATGCAGAACTATCTTAGCTCCAAAAACAACAACCGCAGTCTCTCTTATTGATAAATACTCGTTTATTAACCGATCTTCCGCTACTTTCATTTCACTCTCTATTACATTACATTACATCTCTATCAAATCTCTTTTGTAACTAATATTTAAAAAATCCAAAATTTTCTATAATAATGTCTTTAAATGTACTCCAATGGAATATGAACGGCTATGTAAACAATTATAACGAATTAGTAATATTAATTAAGCAGTACAATTTAAAAATTATTTCAATACAGGAATCCCATATACATCCACAATCAACTAACACCCCAATCCCTAACAACTTCTCCCTTTACTCTTTCAACTCATCCCAATCCTACGGAGGCGTTGCCCTTTTAATCCACAACTCCATACAACATAAGAAAGTAAATGTAAACCTCGATTTTGATGCTATTGCTTATGAGATACACTCTAAAATAAAATTTAAAATTATCTCAGCATATGTTCCACCACTCGCCAACTTCCGTACTCAAAACCTAGAAAATGTACTAAATGCTACAAACGAAATTTCTTTAATCACGGGTGACTTTAACAGTTGGCATCAAGACTGGGGTTCACCAACAAATAATCGTAAAGGCAACATACTAGCTAATTTTATTAATCAATCGAACTTTATTCTTCTCAATGATAAATCCCCCACCCACTTTTCAACCCACCAAACTCTCACTCATATTGACCTTTCCTTTTGCTCCCCATGCCTCAGTTTATGTACAGAATGGAATACTCTCAATAACCTTTGCGGAAGTGATCATTTCCCAATCTTAATTTCTATGTTTCCCACACAACTCACAAACAAGCAGACAGGTAAACCTCACTTCAAAACGGAATTTGCAAATTGGCCACTCTTCGAAAAAAAGTGTTACCTTTTTGAATCGTGCAGACCGACAGACACAAATGTAAACAAGGAAGCCGCCAATCTAAAAAAGATCATTCTCCAATCCGCGAACGAATCAATTCCCCAACCACAGCTAAAGAGAAAATCGCGCTCAGTCCCTTGGTGGAACCGCGATCTTAACAACTTAAAAAAAGAGAGGAATAGGTACTGGTACATCTTTAGAAGGAACTCAACCCAAGTAAACCTAATAAAATACAAAAAAGCAAATGCTCTACTAAAACGCGAAATTAAAATAGCAAAGCAACAGTCCATTTAAAACTTCACCTCTGATATTAATCCATCTACACCGATAGCTAAGATATGGGCTAACATTCGTCGGTTTTGCGGCCATAAAATCTCTCACGGTATCCACTGTATTCAAACCTCCAACACTCCCCACCAAACCCTTACAGATAGAATAGACATAGCGAATGAATTCTGCAAATTCTGGTCCAACAACGCCGCCGATGAAACTTTCCCTCATTTATTTCAAACACAAAAAACCTCACTACTTCAAAGATTACACAACACTACTCCCTGCTCAAAAGCAACCTTAATCGATGGACAAATAAATTATATAGAACTTAACTCAGCGCTAACTAAGTTGAAAGGGAAAACTCCAGGATCAGATAGAATATCTTACCCAATGATTCGAAATGCTTCGTTAACAGTTAAAAAACGCTTATTAAAATTATACAACGCCATTCTTGAAAGCCATATGCCCCAAAGTTACCGATACAGTTTAGTTATACCAATATTGAAGCCAAAAGCAGACAAGACGTTAACATCATCATACCGACCTATCTCACTAAACCTCTGCTTAGCTAAAGTTCTAGACAAGATAATCGCCAATAGGCTCTGGTGGTTTGTAACAACAAACAAACTCCTCAATAGCCTTCAGATGGGTTTTAGGAAAGGCAAATCTCCAGCTGATACTCTAATTTACTTAGATTACCTAGCTGCTAATAGCCTTTCTGTCAAAAACCATTTAACAATTGTCTCTCTGGACTTTGAAAAGGCGTACGATAGAATCGGAGTTCACACTATAATAGATCAACTAATCGCATGGAAGATAGGCCCAAAAATTATAAATTATGTTTTCAACTTTATGAACGACCGTAAAATAACAGTCCGAATTGGTAACCTACGGTCTAATTCGCGACCCCTAGCCAATGGGATACCTCAAGGCTCTCCACTGTCGGTTATTCTTTTCTTAATTGCTTACAATAAGCTCTGCTCCACAATTTCCCTTCACAAAAACCTAAAGTTTTGTGCATATGCTGATGACTTCAATATCATTGTCAACTCAAACAAAGAAAAAAATCCAACTCTCAACTTAAACAGCCTTTTCCAAGACATCTCCAACTGGTGCAACTACTCAGGAGCGATACTTTCACAAACGAAATGCAAATACACCCACATATGCCGCAAATTTAATTGCCAATGTACAATTCTGTCAAACAACATCCAACTTGAAAATGCGAATGAACTAAAAATCCTAGGCATAATAATAAACAAGAAATACAGATGGAACTCGCATATAAAGTACATCAGTGCATCGCTAGTAAAAGCCCTCAACATAATTAAATGCTTGTCCAGCTCTAAATTAAATTGTAACACCTGTTCCGTAATCACAGTCATCAAAACATTACTTATTTCAAAATTGAGCTACGGCTTATTTTTATATGGCTTCGCTCCAAAATCGCAATTAAACAAAATCAAAACCATCCTTAACGCTGCAGTCAGAGCTGCATTGGGTGCACTCCGGTCAACCCCAATCACAAATATGCTATTCGAAGCGAACCTCCCATCTATCGAAAACCAAAGAGATTTAATAACGTCAAAACTATTTAAGTCTTTACTCGACAACAACTACCACAACCCATTACATAGTTTAACAATGAATTACCGCAAACGAAAAAGAACTCCAAAAATAACACCAATCATTGGCAACACCCTCAAACTTTACTCAAACATGAGCCTACCAAGCAAACTCATCAAAATCACCCATTGTAGTCATCCCCCATGGACTTTAAATCTAAAGGCAATCAACACCTCACTCCGGACTTTGAAAAAAAACAACACAAACCCAGTTCAGTTTCAATGTAGGTTCCAAGAATTACAGGAACAATTGAAAGAATACACTTTTATATACACAGATGGATCCGTCGCCGATGGGAACGCTACATATAGCATTACTTACACAAATCAAATTATAAAAATATCGAACCTTCCCCATTATAGCACAAGTTTCTCAGCCGAATTAATCGCTATCTTTGAAGCCATAAACTTAATCAAAAGTAAAAGAGGTAAATTTGCCATCTGCTCCGACTCCCTCTCTGCTCTGGAAGCCATTTCAAATCCCGATAATAACGAACAGTATGCCACCCACATAAGAAATATCTTGACCACTAAATACCCAAAGATTCTCTTAATATGGATACCCAGCCACGTTCAAATTGCAGGCAACGAATTCGCAGACCAAGCAGCAAAGCGAGCCCACCAGGCGCCTCTAGTGACCACTGACAATCTCAACCTTAATGACATACAAAGACACATAAAGAAACACATCAACAAGAAAAACCAACAAATATGGAACATTACAAATAACTGGTATCGACAAATAAACTCAACCAAACAAAACATCTATGACTTTTTAACTCAAAGCAATAACCAAATAACCAGGCTGGATATCACAAAATTTGAACGACTCAGACTAGGCCACACTAAACTAACACACGGACATTTAATGAACAACGGCAGCCCAATGCTATGCCCATGCAACAGCCAAGTAAACATAACCATTCCCCATATTCTCTCAGAATGCCCTCTCCTAGCATGGCAGAGGAATTCCATATTTGGCAATTCCAACCCACTTCTCTCTCTTTCATCTCCTTCCACCGAATCCATACTCCTTATATCAAAATTCCTCAAACTAACCAATCTCTTCCATAGTATTTAACATCCTTCCAGAACACCTTTTCCTAAACTTATTAAGCTTAAGGCCTAGTAGCTATAGCTTAAGATCAGTAATTAGCTTATAGAATTAATATAAGTTAATTTGTTTAAATAAATAAATAAATAAATAAAGAAAATAAATTGTTTCCAAGTCACCTGTATCTTTGTATCAATAAAAGCTTGGGGCGCTCATGTGTTCAATATTTGTCAACCAGTTACCACAATATTTTATTTAAATAATTTTTTGCAAATAGATTCTAGTAATGAAAGATTTTTTGAATATGCTATTGAGCGCACAAGCTTTTAGTAATAGTAAGATACAGGTGACTTGGAAACAATTTATTTTCTACTTTTTAGTACATTAAATAAATTAAAGCTTATGTATTTTAAAAAAATTTTTTTTTATATAATTTTATTTTCTACTTTTTAGTCTTCCATAAATTCAATTTTAGAGCTCTGAAATTTTTCACAAAAAGAATTTAAAACTTGCAGAGCAGTACACAATATTTAGGGTATTCACAGTGTTTCCTATCGCCATATGTCATAACCTCAATTTAACAAATAATACGGCTGTGATCGACCCTAATATTCGTGGCATATTTGTGGCGCGATGAGTTGTTGTTGTTTTGCTTGCAAGGCGCGGCGAGTAAGTTCCTATCGTTTTTCATTGGTGTGGTGTACCTATAATTATAAACTGAAGCCCAAGTGTGTAGTTGCTTGAAAAGTGCCACGCCCCCAGTCCTACGCCCATACAATTTTGCCAGTGGGACGAAGCATCCAAGAGGGGCCTGTATACGGAACTTCAATGCTGCACGACCTTTAGTTCCAAAGCTATTCTATATAAACGATTTTGTTTGTATGGGCGGTGCCACGCCCACTTGTCCACCGCCCGTCTTATTTTCCCAGTAGAGGGATATGGATATGTAGTAAGTTCCTACCGAGTTTCATTGCTGTGTGATGTGTAGTTCTAAAGTTATACACAAATCTGGAGTTGATAAAAAAGTGCCACGCCCCTTATCCTACGCCCGTAAAATTTTACCAGTGGGACGCCACATACAAGAGGCGACTGCATACGAAATTTCAATGCTGCACGACCTTTAGTTCCACAGCTAATCGAGATCAAAAATTTTGTTTGTATGGGGGGTGCCACGCCCCCTTATCCAGTGCCCGTCTTATTTTCTCAGTAGAAGGATATGGATATGTAGTAAGTTCCTACCGAGTTTCATTGCTGTGTGATGTGTAGTTCTAAAGTTATACACAAATCTGGAGTTGATAAAAAAGTGCCACGCCCCTTATCCTACGCCCGTAAAATTTTACCAGTGGGACGCCACATACAAGAGGCGACTGCATACGAAATTTCAATGCTGCACGACCTTTAGTTCCAAAGCTAATCGAGATCAAAAATTTTGTTTGTATGGGGGGTGCCACGCCCCCTTATCCAGTGCCCCCCTTATTTTCTCAGTAGAAGGATATGGATATGTAGTAAGTTCCTACCGAGTTTCATTGATGTGTGATGTGTAGTTCTAAAGTTATACACAAATCTAGAGTTGATAAAAAAGTGCCACGCCCCTTATCCTACGCCCATAAAATTTATTGATTCATGCATTGTCATGGTGGTTACGCATGTATGCAAAGTTTCAGATCTCTAAGTAGTCGGAAAGTGGGTGAAAAATTGATTACTAGATTCCACTACATACCGGATGTGAAGTTAATATAAAGCTTATAAAATACGCATTATTTTACGGTTTTCCTTTGATACAGGCGAAAACGCAAACCGCGGCAGGTGGGTGAAAATATGAATGGTATTTGTGGTCCTGATACTGTTACAGGCAATCACTCGCAATTCCGGTTTCGTTGACTCCGTTCCATTGGTTTCGATGCCAAAGACGTCGATATCATGGAAATGTCGAGTCCGACCGTCATGTAAGCACTGTTTCTTTTGCCCAGGAGAACCTTAATCGGATCATTCGAACTATGCTTAATAAAGCCTTCAATTTGGTGCAAAAATAATAGATTTCTTTTTGCTGCACCCAGTATTTTTTTCACTATATTTTTTCGACAATATTCGACCAATGAGAATATCATATCACATCGTGTCTGCCCGTTTTTCTAGTTCAAGTAAATTTTCTATAAGCAAAATTGTGTTATATAAATATTACAATACTTCCTCATTTAATTTAAAAAAATGTTCTTCTGAGTACAAAATTTTTCCATCCTCTCAATAATTAATAAAGAAAGAAGGACATAAAATAATTCACCTTCCAAGTAAAAAGAAATTATTTAGTACAATTTCTTATTGATATTGGTTGTATTGGTATAAGAAATTTAAGGAATTATTTTAGATACTAGGGTTACAAATTATATTTCAAGCTATTTCTCATTCCAATGTTATAGCTTTTGTGGTTATTCCAGGCTTATCCCAGGGATTTCGGCAAAACAATTTTATGGAATTTGGGAATTCCGGAAATGGCAGCCCTAGTATGAACCTAAGAGCGTAGAGAATGCTTCAGGTTCTTAAATTCAGAACTTCTGATACTTTTCACGCAATCTACTACCTTTTTTGTAGGAATGTACTCTTTAAAATGCAGTTGGCTCACTGCCAAGTGGAGGAGCGCGCCCCAAAAGACGCCTATCCGATGGGAGAGTGCGCCAGCAAAAGAGCATGAGCGCGAGCTCGTGCATAGAGCGGAGCGCAACATAGGAAATGTAAAAGCAGAGGCAAAAGCAAAAGCCGGTTTTATTGGTTTACCTTGTAATTGCTTATTTTTATTGCAGCGGCGCTGTTATACAGTGCGCTAGCCAACTGTTATACGGAAAATAGAAAGAGTCGACAAGTGTAGGAGTCATGAGAGGAAAATTGTCATTGCCATTACAGGCACATGTTCGTCGCTATTATTTTGCAAAATTTAATATTCTTGTCCTTATCCCTTATCCTACATATGTATGTGCATATATATATATATATGTTAGACTCGTGTGGTTGGGTGCCCATCGAGCGCGTCCCCAGGTGGTGGATAGGGGTACGCCACGGTTCTCTTCCGTGGTTAAAGGGGCCATAGCAATCTGTGAAAGCCTCTTCGCGAACCAACCCCCCTCGCAGCAGGGTTACAATGCAAAAACCCTTTTTCATGGAAAGTCAACCTATGGATTTGACTACCCCAGGTGGTACCCACGACAGTGGCAATCCACCCGCGTTGGACGCGGCTGAGGCAAGGATTCTGGGGGCCTCACCTTCCATGATTTACACGGCTGAGGATAGCTCCTCGAGCCAATTCCTTTCGGACTTTTTCGAAAGAGTCCAGGTAGCGATTGGCGATTTAGACGGCAGCGATTTAGCTGCTTCACAAATCTGTCAGTCGCTATCTAGCCACCTTCCCACCCCCAAATCGCAATCGACTGAACTGGATGACGGAAAAGCAGCAATGCAGATTACGCATACTGATCAGCCGATGGCGGAGGCCGTGATCCCGGATGAAGCTGGTCTGCAGCCGGACGTTCCACCTGGGACCAAGGCGGCACCAGCCGCCAACCGATCAGGCCTGTCCAAATCTCGGCTTAGAAAGCTAAGAAAATGGGCAAGGGAGTCGGGAAAGACCACTGAGGCTACCTCTACCCCGGCCATGGATGTTGGTAAGAGACCCAGATCGACAGAAGTCACTCCGACTGAAGCCGACTCGGGCGCTTTCCAAAACCAAGGTTCGAGGCTGAGTAAGGGGAAAAGGCAGAAACTTGTCGCTGCCCCATCCCCAAAGCCAAATCCGGCGAATGGAGCCCCTACTCGAGCGGGTCACCAGAGTGCGGAAGGTGAGGCTGACAAGGCCGGAACCTACCGCGCTGTGGAACCACTCGAAGATGGTCCTTCCACGAGCCAAGCCGCCGAGAAAGCTATAAAGAGGAGGGGACCCACGCTTAGCGAAGTGGTTTCATCCTCACTTGTGGCTAATATCGGCAAAATGGGAGAGGACCGCAGGATGAATGGGGCAGAGCTGTCGCACTGTCACGATCATCTCTTCCGCTCAGTCGTGGCTGCTGGCTCTCATATGAACGCAGAGAGTTATGGGAATAGCAACGGCGTCATCGTCGTAAAATGCTCTTCTCAGGGCTCCTTCGATCGTATGAGAGAGGCAGTGCGGTCTATTCCCCCTCTGGGCAATGCAAGGTTTGCTTTCTATGAAGGCGCCGATCTGCCCAGGCTCGTCCGGGGCGTCTGCTGGATTCCTGGTCCGCACAGGAACACCAAGATTGTCCTGGATGGCCTTCGTGCCCAAAACCAGGGTCTCGACACTGGCTGCTGGAGAGTCTATTCCCACAGGAAGGAGAAGAGCCAGGATGGAGAGGATGGCTCGACCCTTGTTGTGGGCCTAGACCAGAGCTCAGTGGAGATTCTCAGGTCAAGGTACGACCTGAGACCCTACTTCCACTTGGGAAGGATAAAGTTCCGATTAAATTCCAGGCGCTAGTGGAGTCTCAGCTTCGGATCAATATCGCATGATATTCACCCAGATCAACTTGCAACACTCCAAGTCTGCTACTGCACTCTTAAGTAGGAGACTTTCCGTGGTGCACACATTCCCTCACATAGCATCTATTCAAGAACCTTGGGTTTTCAATAAACGCATTTGCGGTCTTGGGGGTGTTCGAGGGTTCTCGATACTGGCAGACGAGGGCTCCGACAGGCCGAGGACCTGTCTGGCAGTGTCGAATGTGCTAGATGTTACCAAGCTTGGGCAATTTTGCTGTCAAGACTTGGTGGCGGCTAGCATCGGCCTGAAGTGTGATGGCAAATGGCTTAAATTTGTCGTTGCCTCAGCCTACTTTCCCTATGACTCAGTGCTTCCTCCTCCTCCTAAGGTTGTATCTGAGCTCATAGAGTACTGCGAATCGAAGGGTTTGGGCCTGATTATCTGTTGCGACGCCAACTCCCAGCACTCCATCTGGGGAAGTAGCAAATGCAACTATCGAGGGCAAAAACTTTTTGATTTCATACTGTCTTCTGGTCTGAACATCGAGAACGTAGGGAACAAACCCACGTTCGTGACCTCTAGAAGACAGGAAGTGATAGACCTGACACTGTCTAACCACAGGCTCAGTGCACCTATCACTAACTGGCGGGTGTTGTCAGAGGATTCTCTTTCTGATCATCGATACATCGAATTCCAGCTTGACTGCGGTACACACATTCCACTGCTGAGCAGGAATCCGAGAAAAACCAATTGGGGAAAATTCAGGGAGACGCTGGAATTAAAAACTTCGGCCAATCCTGATGTCAGGACAAAGAACAATATTGAGTCCGTTGCTCACAAGCTGAGTACGGACCTTGTTAGTAGCTTTGAACAGGCTTGCCCGGTTAGGAAGGCTCTGAGCAGGACACCGGTTCCGTGGTGGAACGCTGACCTCCAGAACCTGAGAAAGGAATCCAGGAAACTACTCAACCGTGCTCTGAAAACGGGTGGGGAGGCTGACTGGGCTCAATACCGATCTAAGCAGAGGGAGTATAAGAGGCTGGTTCGTGAATCGAAAACTGCCTCCTATAGGAACTTTTGTGGCCAGATTGAATCGCTTAGCGAGACCAGCAGGCTGATTAAGATACTGAAAAGCGACCGAAAGGCCAAGCTGGAATCGCTTCGCAGGTCTGACGGCTCGTATACTGAGACCAAGGAGGAGACCATGCAGCTTCTCTTTGAGACTCACTTTCCGGGCAGTCAGATTTCGGTGGGACCCCTGCCTTCTATAACTGGTGTGTCCACAACGGAGGAAGTTGGGCCCTCAAGGAGGGACTGGTACATTGCATCCAGAATTGCTAACGACTCGGCGATTAGATACGCTATATCTGCGTTCGAAAACTTTAAGTCACCAGGTCTGGATGGGATTTACCCGGCCCTTCTAAAAGAGGGACTAGCCCAGATAGCACCAACCTTGAAGAAGCTCTTCATCGCTTGTATTGCTCTGGCTTATGTTCCCTTCCCATGGCGGTTGGCGAGAGTGGCTTTCATTCCGAAAGTAGGAAAGGATGACTACTCACTCGCCAAAAGCTTCCGCCCTATCAGCATGTCCTCCTTCTTGCTGAAGGGATTGGAGAGACTTGTTGAGCTGCACATCCGCAGGGCGCTGCTTCAGCATCCCCTCTCGCCCGCGCAACATGCTTATCAACGCGGAAAATCTTGTGAAACAGCGCTACAAAATCTGGTTGGTAGGATTGAGGGTGCTGTGGACAGGAAAGACTACGCAATGGGCATTTTCGCGGACATTGAGGGTGCATTTGATAATGCGTCCTTTGAAGGAATGTGTAGCGCAGCTAGCTCTCATGGAGTGGATCCCACGACAGTAAATTGGCTCCGGTCAATGCTGAAGTGCAGGACCGCGGTGGTGGGCGGGGAGGAGGACAGGTTTGTCATGACGGAGGTGAAGAGAGGCTGCCCGCAAGGCGGTGTCCTTTCCCCTCTGCTCTGGTGCTTGCTGATCGACTCCCTGCTTTGCTCACTCAACGAGTCCGGGGTCTACGCCCAAGCCTACGCGGATGATGTAGCTGTCCTTGCTACGGGTTCATCCATTAGAGTCGTGTGTCGAAAGGCACAAGCTGCGCTGGATATAATTCACTCGTGGTGCATGAGCAATGGCTTGTCTGTCAATCCTCTCAAAACTGGAGTAGTTCTCTTCACCAGGCGGCGAAAGATTGATGGCCTTGTCCTGCCTGTTCTAGGGGGAGTGACTATCCAACTCTCTAGGGAAATAAAATATCTCGGAGTCATCCTTGATAGCAAACTTCTCTGGAGCAGTCATGTTGAATCCAAAACTTCAAAAGCTCTTTCTGCCTTCTGGCATTGTAGGGGTGTGTTTGGTAAAACGTGGGGTCTTTCGCCCAAACGAGTCCTTTGGCTCTACACGTCGATGATTCGACCAATAATCTCGTATGCGTCTGTAGTTTGGTTCAGCAGGCTTTCTCGCCAATGCGTCATTGCTTCGCTGGGGCGTCTACAAAGAACAGTGTGTCTTGGCTGTACGGGAGCTTTCCCGACCACCCCTGGCCCTGCTCTAGACGTAATACTCAACATTCCACCCCTGGACATTTTCATCCGAGGTGAAGCCGCCAAGGCCTGCTTTAGATTGAAACAAGTAGGGATGTGGTTTGAATCGCATCGGGGCGGGCATAACTCTGCGCAGACCTCTCTACCATTCTTGGATGGAATGAGCATGCCGTCTGATGTATTAGTTCCGCACCTCGAACTCCGGCGCAGATACGAAGTTTCCTTTCCTGAACGCGACAGCTGGCTTTCGTCAGCCGAGCCAGGCAGGGGGTGTTGTAGAGTCTTTACAGACGGGTCCAGAACTGATGAAGGTTCAGGAGCTGGTGTGTATTTTGAGGAAAACGACACAAAACTTCACTATCCATTGGGAAAGCATGCATCCGTCTTTCAGGCGGAGGTCTTTGCAATCCTAAAGGCTATGGATTTCGTCAGGGAAAGTGGATGGTCTGGCAAGAGTATTTGCGTCTGTAGTGACAGTCAGGCTGCACTTATGGCCTTGCTCAACCCAATCACCACCTCCAAGACAGTCAAAGAGTGTAAGGCCAAGCTTAACAGCGTAGGCTTTCACAACTCACTCGCCCTCTTTTGGGTACCGGGGCACTTCGGCGTGTCCGGAAATGAAGTGTCCGATGAACTTGCAAGATCAGGTTCTGAAGACCACTTTCTGGGCCCTGAACCTGCCCTTGGCCTGCCTTCTTCCATGGTCAAAGCGTCCATAAACGACTGGGTTGTTTCTCAACACGGTCAAAGATGGGCCGGGCTAGCTGGATGCAGACAGACGAAGCTCCTGCTTCCAACCGTCGACAAAGGTAAGTCCTCTTTTCTTAGGTCTCTAAACCGTAAGGATTGTAGACTTCTTGTGGGCGTCTTGACCGGTCATACCTCCTGTGCAAAACACCTGAGTGCGATGGGTCTAGCCGACGACAGTGTCTGTGAGAGCTGTCTGGAGGACGAGGATACCGCTACCCACTTCTTATGCGAGTGTCCCGCCTTTTCCAGGTCGCGATTGCAGCTGCTGGAGTCAGACGTGGTGAGAACCGATCAACTAAGTTCCTTGCCACCATCGAAAATCCTCCGCTTTATTAAAAGCTCAGGAAGATTTCAGTAAAAGGAATCAGCTTACCAGTACAATGGATAAATACTTGTCTGCGTGCTGGTAGGTTTTTCATATTCCGACAACAACAAAAAAAATGTATGTATTGCTCACTTTTTGATTGTGCCAAAAATACTATACTAGTTAAAAGGACTAGAAGGAAGAATATCTTTTCAAGTTTTTCATAAATTTGGAGCTAACAAAGAAAACTAAGAAGGCAAAATCGTTGTCAATAACAGAAAAAATTTTATATTTACATGTCTGAAATCGTTCGAATAAATTGACGCTAATGCAAACATCGCGTTAAGGGGTTATACATACAGGGCGTTTCAAAATAAAGTGTTACTAATAAATCTTGCAAAATTATAATATATTCTGAAAGGGTATACAATTACCGTTTTCGCGTTATAACTGTTGTGGGTTGAGTAAGAGGTGTCACGAAATGTTTCTCTTATTTGCTCCAAAAACAAGCTGGAGGCACAACTCTTTAGGCTAAGACTTCAGGAAGGCTACCATAAGTAGTCAAATGAATTTTAACTAGGCGTTCAAGTGTACTGATGTAGCAGCAAAGAACTTTAAACTCTATATTCTTTAATCTTTGAATTATTTTGTCAATTGAATCAGCCTTCTCTGTTGAATAGAAAAGTTGATCATTTTGCTAATTACTGATTCGTTGATATGTAGTAGTATATCTATCTGTATGTATATTTGGTTATTTCTAGTACCAATACTTCTAATTCGCAAATGTTTTTTGTCAACCTTACAAAATTGTTTCAGCATAGAAAAGTTAAAAACAATTAAATTACAAAAACTACGTCAATATATTTTATTTAATTAAATTTATTTAAAAATTTTGTATCAATTTGAAAAACTTACTTGTTACAATGACAATTCCTATCTCTAAATAGTCTGTAGCCAATTTCAAATATCTCAGCTAGTGTTATCAAAAAATGTAAGAAAGCTCGCCTCGTTACCACAGGCGCTCACCCCAATTATGTGAAGGGTGGTCGGAGGACATTCGCCTTTGGCCAGAATTTTTTGCATAAAATCGATCTTTGCCGGTACCCCACAAAAACACGGGGTCACTTGGCAGCTCCGAGGCGTCCTATTGAGCGCTCGAGTTGACCGAAATGGCATTTCCAGCACTATTTTCCAAAAAAAAAATGAGCCAATGATTCCACCACTCAATACTATTTTTCGTCTAAATTCAATGCCCATTTCCAGCTGCTCTAATTTTCAATACTTCCTAACGTTGTTCAAGCGTAAAGCGATAAATTTCGTTAGGTATTCTGAAAAAAGTGTTCTACCATTAAAGGGACATTAACAAAGTTCAATGCAAATCTTGTGTTGGGGAAATCTTTCGTTATTTTCTGCTTATTTCATACAGTTCGAGGGACAGTTTAGCTATACATATATCAGACCACCGATGGACAGATGGTCCAAGTCACTCAGTCCCACCAATCCAGTCCCAGGCTGTTGACATTCAAAGTGATTTTAATTCAGCAGTTAAATAGTTTTCGTCCTTTCTTTGCGTTTAAATTCATTTCACTTTAGTGTCCTCCACATTGTTCATGTTCTTTTTGTAAATTTTTCGTCGCTTCTGCCCTTTTTCAATTTTTATCGGCTTGGAATCTGTTGTGTAATTAAATATTGTGGTTTTTGAGGCATTCCCTGCAGAACCTTCAAATTTTGAACGTACATGCATGCGAATTGAAGTGAAATAAAAACGTAAACGGATGAATGACTTTAGTCCTTGCAGCACAGTGCATTAACAACACCTGCAGCTCCTTGGAGCACGTCAATATCAAATTCCTTTTTTCCATCCGTCCATCCATCCTCGCCTTGACTTCACAGTTGCTTGAATGACGTTTCGTGCGAAGCTTTGGCCAACATCAATTTTCGGTTCAATTTCCATTTGCTGGCTTAATTACACCTTGGAAAACTTTCCACATTTTAATTGAATTTTGCACAGTTCGCAGGAGGAACTAATTTCCAAGATTATTTAATTAAAACAGGCTTTTTCGCCGCACACTAATACACAGATATTAACCATGCACACTTCTCTCAGTTCAGTCGTTTACAGACCATTAAAATTTTTGTTGTTGTATGACCTAGAAAATGTTCGATAAAACTTACAATTCGTTGGCCTACACATTTTTTGGAATTTTCACGGTTTTCACAAAATTAGCCCACATGTGTATATAACTTGATTATTCATCAATGCCGCAAAAGCAGCCAGACTTTTTAAATACAATTTATACCGACGTGTGTGTGTGTGTGTGTTTGTTTGTTGGCATAACGGCTCCAAATACATTTCTCATAATAAATTACTTATTATAACTCAATTTATAACTATTGTCGATGGACCAAGATTCAACCAAGCAGACATCGCACCATTGCCAATAAAAGGCGCAGATGAAGTTTACCGTTGTTGCAAAGCATTTCGGTTCTTTAACCTTTAAGTGGTGATGTGGTAATAAATTGTAAACACTCATTAAATTTATTTCAATACAAAATCAAAGTCGGTGAATAAAATGCGCATTTGTCTATAAAACTAAAGAGCTAACCATCGAGAAACGAAAATGCGGAATTCCCTGAAAAATCTATCAAAAAGTAACATTTCGTATATATAACGGAGATAGTGTTTGATATGATAATAAATTTTGACCTAAGCCTCGATGGTTTACGTGCAGGGGCTAATAGATTTTTAAAAATTGTGAAAATGTGTGCGAACTATAAATCTTAAACTATAAATATTTTTATGAATTTTTGTCTCGAACACTTCAAGAGCTATGAGGCATCTTTGTAAGAGTCCACGCTTCGGCGCCATATAAATCCACGGGCAGGAAAAGCGTCTTTTTATTTTAATTGAAAATTGTTTCGGTCTGCCTCTACTTCACAAGTGACTTGACCCAGGTCAAAGTAGCACCTTTTTTTTTTTTTATAATGTCGGAATATGAAAAACCTACCAGCACGCAGACAAGTATTTGTCCATTGTACTGGTAAGCGAATTCCTTTTACTGAAATCTTCCTGAGCTTTTAGTAAAGCGGAGCATTTTCGATGGTGGCAAGGAACTTGGTAGGTAAATTCTCACCACGTCGGACTCCAGCAGCTGCAATCGCGACCTGGAAAAGGCGGGACACTCGCATAAGAATTGGGTAGCGGTATCCTCGTCCTCCAGACAGCTCTCACAGAGGCTGTCGTCGGCAAGACCCGTCGCACTCAGGTGTTTTGCACAGGAGGTATGACCGGTCAGGACGCCCACAAGAAGTCTACAGTCCTTACGGTTTAGAGACCTAAGAAAAGAAGACTTTCTTTTGTAGACGGTTGGAAGCAAGAGCTTCGTCTGTCTGCATCCAGCTAGCCCGGCCCATCTTTGACCGTGTTGAGAACCAACCCAGTCTTTTATGGACGCTTTGACCATGAAAGAAGGCAGGCCTTGGGCAGGGCCCATAAAGTGGTCTTCAGAACCTGATCTTGCAAGTTCATCGGACACCTCATTTCCGGACACGCCGAAGTGGCCCGGTACCCAAAGGAGGGCAAGTGAGTTGTGAAAGCCTACGCTGTTAAGCTTGGCTTTACACTCTTTGACTGTCTCGGAGGTGGTGATTGGGTTGAGCAAGACCATAAGTGCAGCCTGACTGTCACTATAGACGCAAATACTCTTGCCAGACCATCCACTCTCCTTGACGAAATCCATGGCCTTTAGGATTGCAAAGACTTCCGCCTGAAAGACGGATGCATACTTTCCTAATGGACAGTGAAGCCTTGTCATTTTTCTCTCCCATTGTGCCGATATTAGCCACAAGTGAGGATGAAACCACTTCGCTAAGCGTGGGTCTCCTCCTCTTTATAGCTTTCTCGGCGGCTCGGCTCGTGGAAGGATCTTCATCAAGTGGTTGCACAGCGCGGTAAGTTTAGGCCTTGTCTGCCTCACCTCCCGCACTCTGGTGACCCGCTCGAGTAGGGGCTCCATTCGCCGAATTTGGCTTTGGGATAGGGTAGCGACAAGTTTCTGCCTTTTCCCCTTACTCAGTCTCGAACCTTGATTTGGGGAAGAGTCCGTCGGCTTCAGTCGGAGTGACTTGCCAACATCCATGGCCGTGGTAGAGGTAGCCTCAGTGGTCTTTCCCAACTCCCTTGCCCGTCTTCTTAGCTTTCTGAGCCGAGATTTGGACAGGCATGATCGGTTGACGGCTGGTGCCGCCTTGGTCCCAAGTTGGACCTCCGGCCGCAGACCAGCTTCATCCGGGATCACGGCCTCCGCCATCGGCTGATCAGTATGCGTAGTCTGCATTGCTGCTTTTTCGTCATCCAGTTCAGTCGATTGCGATTTGAGGGTGGGAAGGTGGCTAGATAGCGACTGGCAGATTTGTGAGGCAGCTAATTCGCTGCCATCTGAATCGCCAATCGCTACCTGGACTCTTTCGAAAAAAAAGTCCGAAAGGAATTGGCTCGAGGAGCTATCCTCAGTAGTAGCACCTACTGGCAACAGTTATTTTTCGCTTGACCTCTAGGCTTACGTTGCTCGTGGCAGTGCCAAGGCAGGCGAAATCCTTGATGGTATAGTTGCCAGCAGTGACGTGGTGTCCAAAGAGCCGAGACTTTTTGCGTGCTGACTGTATATACCTCACTTTTCCCACGTTAGCTTCGGCAGTGTTATGCCGAAAATAAAACGTGTAACACTTTTAAATATCATCTCGATTACGTGGGAACTGTAAAATAACAATATTTTGACAAAAATTAGTAATTCCTTTTGTTTAGAGTAATGACAAATATTTTTTGGAAATATAACAATTTGTAGGTATATACATTTTTATTTGAATTAAAGTTCGCGCCAAAAAGTTGAAAGTTTTTTGGACAAATCGTACAGACAAATCGTCGAACAGTTTGACAATCTTCTTGGCAGTCAGTAAATATCAAACTTAAAGTTATATACCTTTTCAACATAGCGTGTTACGTATTCTAGATTGCCTTTCTAGTTTTAGGCATATTATACATTTTTAACCTGCGCATTCTACATGCATACGTAGAAACGGACTTCGTTATGTTTAATTGCCAGGTTATGATTGTCGTATGGGCACTCGTTTTTGAGCAGCAGCTAGATTTTTTATAAAGTTGCTAGTGTCGGGATTGAAATTCTGAAAATATTTCAAAATTGAACTTGATCATTAACTGAGCATCTTTTCAATACTCCTCACTTTATATACTACTCAAAAATTTAAATTTTTTTGGAATCTTTGTTTAATAGCAATAATAAGCATCAAACTTGGAAAAAATATAATCCCTTTTTCTTCTAAAAGCATGAAATGTGTTAACTTTTCGAAGCTATTGTATAAGAAAAAAATTCCCTAAAAGTTTCTTTAAACTCATAGGCGTTGAATCTTATTTCTAATGATATATGTATTAGGAAACATTAACGTGAGATAACCATGAGATTGTCCTGCAGATTAAGAGGATTGAAGAGTCAAATTATCAAGGAAACCGTTGAATAATGGTAGTAAAAATGTTCATTCAAGAGTTGACTTCAATTCTCATTTAAAGCCTTTACATCGCTTCCAAACCGGTGCACGAAAAACTTCCAAAAATGTAAATAAAATTATATAAAAAAAAATTTTTTTAAATAAGCTTTAATTTATTTAATGTACTAAAAAGTAGAAAATAAATTGTTTCCAAGTCACCTGTATCTTACTATCAATAAAAGCTTGGGGCGCTCATGTGTTCAATATTTGTCAACCAGTTACCACAATATTTTATTTAAATAATTTTTTGCAAATAGATTCTAGTAATGAAAGATATTTTGAATATGGATATTGAGCGCACAAGCTTTTATACTTTTTAGTACATTAAAGCTTATTTTTAAAAAGATTTTTTTTATATAATATTATTTTCTACTTTTTAGTCTCCCATAAATTAAATTTTAGAGCTCTGAAATTTTTCGCAAAAAGAATTTAAAACTTGCAGAGCAGTACACAATATTTAGGGTATTCACAGTGTTTCCTATCGTCAAATGTCATAACCTCAATTTAACAAATAATACGGCTGTGATCGACCCTAATATTCGTGGCATATTTGTGGCGCGGTGAGTTGTTGCTATTTTGCCTGCAGGGCGCGGCAAGTAAGTTCCTATCGTTTTTCATTGATGTGTGGTGTACCTATAATTATAAACTGAAGCCCAAGTGTGTAGTTGCTTGAAAAGTACCACGCCCTCTGTCCTACGCCCAAAAAATTTTACCAGTGGGACGAAGCATCCAAGAGGCGACTGAATACGGAATTTCAATGCTGCACGACTTTTAGTTCCAAAGCTATTCGATATAAACATTTTGGTTTGTATGGGCGGTGCCACGCCCTCTTGTCCACTGTCCGTCTTATTTTTCCAGTAGAAGGGTATGGATGTGTAGTAAGTTCCTACCGAATTTCATTGATGTGTGATGTGTAGTTCTAAAGTTATACACAAATCTGGAGTTGATAAAAAAGAGCCACGCCCCTTATCAGTAGTGGGTGAAAAATTGATTACTAGATTTGACGACAAACATACCGCCGACATACCGGATGTGAACCTAATATAAAGCTTATAAAAAAGGCAAAATGTGACAAGTCCAGATTTCAGTTCCCACTGCTCATTGATAACTTTTAATATGAGTTCCGACTGAATTAACGGGACATAGCCGTCAAAAATCTCCAGCTGGCTGAAAATGAACTGGTGGAGTTGATTTGATGTCGATCACCGAACGCGGCAAGGTGGCCACATTAGTGTGTCTTGTGCCGCATAGACGGAGGAGTCATGTGGACATGGTTATTGTGCTCACTGTTTCTGCCTTGACCGTTGGGTCAGTGAACCGCCCGCCTAGACAAACATCTCTGAACCTTTCAAATGCCCGTGCTAGCATTCGAAGGTGGCATACCACACTTGGTCGCAACAAAGCGGACTGGAACTGGACATTGGCGAACAGGCGGAGAAGTGTTGGAAGTTATGCAAAATAACAAACAAACTGCAAATGCAGAATAGAAGGAATTTTTGTTTTATTGGCTTGTGCGCCGACGCGGTGCAGCCAAGTTATTGCGGAAATGCCGCAAAGTGTTGTCATCAGAATTTAATGTGGCCGTTGGAACGTGCTGTTGCTGGCAGCATCTCTGTTTGCTAACTGCTGTTGCGAAGCGGTCTTCAGGTGCTACCAGCAGGCACAACGGGTCGCACCTTGCCTTAAAATGCCACAAACAACAAATTCCAAATGCATTCAACTCACTTTTATGAGTTTCGAATGCGGTTGGGGCTGCCATGTCATGGTAATGCAACAGGTGCCAGTTCTTAAATCAAACTCTGTCAAGCCATTTATGGCTTATATAAAAGGAATTACACTGAAACCAAATTTTTGTAGAAGCAAAAGAAAACGCCATCATCTCAAAGGAAAACAGCAGTGATAGTCCTGTGTCCTCCAAAGAGGGGAACAAAAACGCGCGTATTTTAAAACAAATGAATTTAAAAATATTCAAAATGAAAATCTTGTATTAGATAAAATTATTTTACGATATTATTTGAAGGCGCCGCAGTAGCTCAATGGATAAATGTTCGGTCTCTAATGGTATGATGCCAAGCAACCTCGTCCTATCAAAAACAAATAAGAAAGCATAATATGATATTCAGAACCGTATGACGGTTTTCTGCTTGCCACGAATTTAGTGGACGGACCACTTCAATTAATATGGAGAACTGACACCTTAATTTGAATACCAATATCATGCTTTTAAATTAGTATTTAGACGAATTTGAGCCAATTTACCGAAAAAACTCTGAGGTAGGTGGATTTATAGGCCCATTGTAGGCGTGTGTTTCAACCGATTTAGCTATTCTCAGAACATCACTGTGACTGTGTACCAAATTTGGCCACAATCAGGCAACTGCTTCTTTCTCTCCTGCTACCACAGACAGACAGATGTACAGCCGAAAATCGACAGAAAGTGATTCAGATCTTTTCAATATAGTACTTATGTCCATAACAAGGATGGCTCCTTTAATACATTACAATTTTTGCACGAGTATGTAGTATATGTATATATAAAAAAAAAATAATAAATTTTTATTTTAGTGGAAACAGAGCAAATTGTTATAAGATTTAAGGATATACAAAATGTTGCATACTGTCATTTTTGCCAATAGTCATGAATAAATTCTCGCAGTTAGTAATTGGTTTCCCCCTTTATGAAATCCTGAGCACGGCCATGCCTACATACAAACGTACATAAATCCACGGTCTGTACGGCAGAGGTCACATGCTTCCACAGTAGCGCGTAACCTTACAATAAGGAAGTAAATTAGCACTTGTAGCGGCTACAGAGCAACACAGAAAATGCTCCGGCTACCATCTAAGAATCAGGCGAACGACGGATTGGGTTGTATAGGTCAATATTTTCCTCATAAATATCCCTCAATCATTACTGCTGCCTGGACGTCATCACTCAATGCCAATGCTAGAATATTTATGACAGCTATTAAGTTAAGAGAGAGACGCTGTACATACAGTGGGAAAGACGACATTGTCGACCGGCATAGTGATGCTTAATTACAGCTAACAGTTTATCCTAACGTTCCAAGCTAGGGATCCAGAATACAAGGAACATGTTTTTTTTCCCTCACCCCAACAATAACATTTACGTCCTAATCTCAACTGAATTTTTTCTGGTAACTACTGCACTATAGAAAAAATCCATAGCTTGGTAATGGGTTGTCATGGCCAAATATGGAATATGATAGCTTGAATGGCAATGCTGAAGAATTCGCTGCAGATGGCAACAACTTACAAAGCACTAAGATAAATATTTTTGCCTTTGGAGGCTGTGCTGGATTTGGCAACGGAAAGCCTTTTTCGTTGTCTTTTCGGTACGAAGAAACCCTGAGATATTGATAACTAGGTCAAAGCCTCGCGTACACTGGCCATTGCGCCAATTATGTAAATATATATAAATATATATATAGTGAATGTTTTAAGTTAAATGTGTTTTAGTAAGGCGTCAACTGATATTAGCCCCGCCTCCTTGTAATTCTCGTGGTTTTGTTACTACTTTGGAGATATTCCCTTTGCCAATTCTAAATAAGTTTCTGCATAGTTTATGCTGATTTCTATATATCTAAAAATCAATTCTTTTCATTTGTTACCATTTAATGGATTTTTAAAATTTCGTTTTTTTGAAGTTATGGTCGACACATGAAAAGTTGCCTGTTTTTAACTATTACAGCGTAATTGTAAAAACGTAATTTGAAATTCAACTGAAAAAGGTGTAGTTCATACATGAAAGTGAATGCGTGTCGCTTTGTACCGAAGGCGTTTAATTTCCTATCAGGGGAAGTCATAGGCTTATGTTCGTGTGGTTGACGAATAATCATTAAATTTTCATCACATTACATTTTTCTTATATTTTACAAACTTACTTATTGACATGACCATTACAACTTCTTGCAGGTTTCGGCCTAACACATCAAATATTTTCAGGCGCAGTTGCTTTGCCCGCGCCTCTCCAGTCCCTGGTTCCAAGATTTTAAAGAGTTTCCTCCACTTGGTCCCTCCGCAGAAGATACAGGATCCTACTTCTGCGCAACTTTTTTAATATATTGCTCATTTATTTTTCAAATTTTAGCGTGCGAAGTTTTGGAAAAAAATATACTAGAAATCCGGTTCGACCCACATACGAAATCTCAAAAATAGGGCCTGATGGCGGGAAACAAGCGACGTATTTAAATTCAGCAAAAATAAGTGAAACACCATTCTTGTCTTCTCGAGTCCAAAAATTTACCGATATTTGTAAACCTGTGTAATCAGTTCGATTTGGGAACAAATTTTCAAAAGACTCTGCAGTCGATGTTCTATATTGCAACTAGTCTTCACCTAGTTAAAGCAATAACCTGATATGAATCATGCCGCATTAATTTTGAGTCCATATTCGTGTCCGGCTAAAAGACCTTTTTGATCTTCCTAGGATGTTCTGAATTCCTTCAAGTGTATCCTCCAACCCTAATGTTTGTTTTAAATTATGAAAGCTGAAAAAACTCGGTTAAACTCATCTTCTGCAAAAAATTCTTCTATAAAGTGTCAGCCATCGGCACAGAATGTTCAGTTCTCCGATTTTCAATCTATTCAGCCCCGAAGTTCACAAGAAGCACCTTCACCTGTTGGTCATCTTTTAGCACAATCTCTTACTGATTTTCTTCTTTTATTTAAGTGGGTACCAACAGTTGAAATATAATCTACTCACAAATATGAGAATATATAATATGAGAAAATGGGCGTGGTCCACCCATTATATAGCCGGTACATGAAAAATCCACATAACATCAATAATTTATCCACCAGAACGTCTATGCTTGGTCACTTCATTGATGTTAAAAATGCTTAAAATTTCACAAAAACAGGCGTGGTTCACCCACTATGCAGGTGGTAAATTTAATATTTATTTTTTGCGTAAATATCTGTCGTATATGCAAGAAAAGCTAACATACGACAAATTTGTTCGCAAAAGAGGCAGACAAAAATGTTCATCCATGTTTGTCGTATGTAAGATTTTTTTCGGTAAAATGGTTCTCAATTGACTTTTTATGAACTTAAACGAATGAATTCAAGCTCAGATGTTAGCTCTACATACCCTATGAAAAACTGGGCGTGGTCCGCCTACTATATAGGCGGTAAACCGAAAATCATCATAACTTCCATAATATATACACAAGAGCGTTCATATTTAGTTACTTTATTGCTGGTAAGAATGCCTTTTGATTCTCCAAAAATGGGCGTGGTCCGCCCACCATAGAGGCGGTAATTTATATATACCTATAGCTACTGTCGTAAGTCGACCAGAGTATCAATATTTGGAATATGTTATCCTATTAGGAATATTCTGTAGCTTGTAAGAAATGGGCGTGGTCCGCCCACTATTTATACAGTAAATTTAATACACCCACCAACTCATTTCTTTCCCAGCTCGGTTAGGGTATTATTTAGTCGGTGAAACCCGACTGATGCTTCCTTACGCGATTATAAAAATACTTAATTTAAAAGATTTAATAAGAAATAGCGCTTCAACTTTGTACTATAACAATTTCTGCCTCCGGATTTGACAAACTAATTAAAAAGTTACTAAAGCTATATTTGGCAGAAACATTGCATTGTATATTATATTTGCAGTTTTTTAATAAAAAAAAAATTTTAGAAACATTTTTTCCTAGTATACCTACATACGACACATTTTGATGGTAGGCAAACTAATTTGTTCAGAATGGTAGATACGACAATATTATACTGAATTCATTTGGCTATATCTTCCTAAATATCGAAAAGTCGATCTTTTGGAATAAACAGTATTAATAACAAGCATTCACTCTACAAAATACTCGATTTTCAGAAAAATCTACCGTGTCAAAAAAAATGGGAGTACTTTAAACTTTAAATTGCATTTCCCAAAAAGTGAAAAAGTCGACATACGACAAGTATTGAATCAAGCGGCGATAAATGCTTAAAGCAGCCAAAGGTTGGGCAAGGGGGAACTCTTTAGCAAACAACCGGGCCACATGCGCACCGGAGGATTTGCCTATTTGCACGCAGGATGCAACAGTGGCTGCTGGAGTGTGCTGTTCTTGAGTGTGACCAGCGAGGTGCCCGCTTGCTCCCTGCCTACGCCCGATGGACTCTCTTCCCCCCACGCCC
The DNA here is from genome assembly GCA_963457695.1 of Neria commutata. Taxonomy (NCBI): domain Eukaryota; kingdom Metazoa; phylum Arthropoda; class Insecta; order Diptera; family Micropezidae; genus Neria; species Neria commutata. The sequence goes on along the minus strand of OY735247.1, from coordinate 21,659,495 downwards.
TCGATTCATTGTCAGCATTACTGCCTTCATAGCTCGATTGCACTGCTCGCTTGAACCGCCAATGCCGTTTAGGCCATTTTTATTGACCACCATCATTTGCGTTTCTTCCTTGAATCGGCGTGTTTTTGCAACATTGCAACACCGCCTGCCACACAGCCACATGCAGTACCGTGCAATACGAGCGGCAAGGCAGCGAGCTCCGAGACATTCTATCATTATTATACCACCTTGTTGATCAATAATTGCCTTTACAGCTAAATGGGCCTTAGTGTAATGTCGGCTTAAGTGTCTGCCACAGCCCCGGCAGCAGACCGCATGACGTGCGCCTTATAGTCGGCCATTGGACGATTCTGGACAGCTGTGATGATGGAAATGCAAATCAAATCCTAATGATGTTGTTTGTTGGTTGTGCTTGCTCACCAGCCACCACCGTATCTGACACATCTAGTACTTGCATATGGAAAAAGTGCCTTTTTTGTGTGCTCCGAGTGCTGAAATTTTTGCAACGAGTGCAAGCGTTCAGAGCAGGAAGCAAATTATACAATTAGGGTTTGACATGCGATCTGACATTGCGTCGAATCCTTGCGGTACCAGCAGTTGGTAGGAATTGCTTTGGGTATGTTTGGAGCACAAGGCTAGAAAAAGGTCCACCTGCTCAGACAATCAATAGGAAATCAAAATTATTCTAATAAAATATTTGCAAGATTTAAAGCAGAGCTCAAAGATCACAATTTCAAAAACAGACAGTTTAACGGGAGATACAATATATTCTAGCATGAAATAGTCTCGTGATTCTGCATTTCCAATAGCTTTAGATCCGATTTCATACATTGGCTGATAGATATTGAATCATTGTTAAAGTGTCTAAATCGAAAAAATCGCTTTTTTGCTGAAGATTGATGTTAATAGTCATGAGCACCCGCAAGATTTTCTGTAGGCAAAAACTGTACAAGTATCATAATCGATTTTACTCCTGGAATGTGCGAACAAATAATGACGCATTGTAAACACAAATCAAAAATTTCTAAGTTATTTGTATATATAATCAAACATCCTAACGCACGGTGCGTTATATGGAATCGCGCCCAGGGGTCTTAGATCCACGCGAGTCCACGGTTTAAGATATTAGTTTATCATCCAAAGGAGATGTGGGAGTATATAATATATACCTGTAAACTGTGCATGAGGAAGATGTGATTAACCAAGAGTCTTTTAAACTTCTTCCAGGATTAAGGCTCAGTTAGTGATGACGTATCGTATTTATTCGTATTGCAGACAAAACCTGTTTTTTCCCGAGCTCTATATATGCGTTATTTGGATCGTAACGCAGGAATTCTCATAGAAATAGGTCTCACTCAGACATTTAAGATACGAATAAATACGATACGTCATGACTAACTGAGCCTTCAATTTCACTCGCAATGAAAGATATCAAACGCGTATGTATGTATGTTTGAAAAATCGTAATTATAGGAAACGTTATTATATTACCTGTGTTTGATCCAACAGTCGAGAAGTAGAAGTTCATTATCATAAGTTTCATAACAGAGCAATTCAAAGGAAAGTTATTTAATAACTGAACTAGAAGGGTTGAATTTTCACTCAAAAACAAATATAATTATCGTCTGGCATACCTACCTGTAGTGCACGGTAGAGCAGCTAAAATTGGCAAAGCGTTCCGAATTTGCAGAGTTTTGAGTCTTCTCCTCTTTTAAGAACTTGCCGTAAATATATGTTCTCCAGAAAATCGTTTCTTCCCATAAACTTATCTACACTTAACAGTATGCTGTTTTCGTCATCATACATATTATGCGATGTTCATCAAAGTTGAGTATTTTTTACATTAAATTTACATGATATTATTCAATAAGATTTGAAAATGAATGTTACCCTTCCACTTTGTCTCTTTCGACGCTGAAAATTAACATAAGCACTAATTGAAAACTTGCAATTATTCATAGATTAAGGCAAGTAAAAAAGTACTTTCAGACTGCTACCCTACACTAAATAACCGACTTTGAGTGGCATATGGAACGTTGATCATGAGGAAGGCATTTTTGGAAAATTTTGACAGCACTCTTAGGAGTATATCTACCAAATGTCTAAAGTCTTGTGAGTGTACAATAAATATTACGACCATAACGCATCTCTCGCCTACGTAAAGGCCGCACCACTCCAATCTTAGTACAGGTCATCTAAAGCTAATACCTAAACCTTAATATTTATTTGCATATGAAGCAATTGTCCGACATGAAATTAATGATTTGGGTGTTATTCACTTTACTCTAATTTTCAAAACACATTAATTAAATTGCGCTTTTCTGTAAACGGTTTCATTGGGAGAAATACTGGAATTTTCAAGCTCCCCAAACTTAGAAGTAGCTTTATGTGTCTTTACTCGTAGTAATAAGTCGCCTTAAATGTTGTTCACTATATGAACCCGATACTATGAGTGTGTATAAGTGTGTATAAAGAATCGAATGAGCTCAAAAAATCTTCATAAAATTAGGTTTGTGAAAGTTACTCTCTTATACATATTGGTCTTATACATAATCGGCGCCGCGGTGGCTCAGGAGACTAAGTGCTTGGTCACTCACTTCTTATGCGAGTGTCCCGCCTTTTCCAGGTCGAGATGGCAGCTGCTGGATTCAGACGTGGTGAGAACCGATCAACTAAGTTCCTTCGCACCATCGAAAATCCTCCACTTTATTAAAAGCTCAAGAAGATTTCAGTAAAAGGAATTCGCTTACCAATAAAAAGGACAAATACCTGTCTGCATGCTGGTAGGTTTTTCATATTCCGCGATGAATTGGCAATTATCCGAGAATAATCTTTGCCCGCTCGGATTCGGTTAATGCAGGTCCCGTTAATTTGTAAAAAATTATGACTAGAGCACACCATTTAATGCGAGAAAGCTAGGCCTAAGCCCACACGGGCTGTTGCGCCAATCAATTAATTAATTAATTTCATATTGGTCTACCGAAAATTTCTGGGTCCGTATTCCTTGCAATGCCAGCAGCAGTTACTCTTATCGAGTTTTTGTCTATAGTATAATCAATTTTAGCAATTTTTTAAAAATGATTTAGAATTTTCGCACAGCGTTAATATACCCTATAACCGTAAGTGTAGGGTACAGTGAATAGTTGTGAAGAGTTATCTTAGGAAAACAACTAAATATTACTATGTATACTTAATATGCACTACACGAACTGGAAATGCAGTTGTTTTGGCAGACGGACAAACGGCTAGACGGTAGAGACCACACCACACCGTGACAAGGCAGTGTCAAACCTGACGCAAAATGTCATTGGTGTTCCTTATTAGCAACGCACGCGCTACCAACTGCAACAACAACAGCGTTGCAAAAGATAGTCACTGCACATATCAAACAAAGACCACAAGCGTTTCCGGATCTGCAATCGGCATTCTGGTCAAGACAAAAGTCGATAGAGGTGATTGGCCACGATGCACTTGTGGGGCAGCGGATGGGCGCTTACGAAGAATAAAGTGCTTTAGAAGGTGGAGGCCCATTAAAAGAAAGCTATTAAAGAGTGCGAGGAAAAATGCGAATTGCAAAAACCGATCATAGTTACTGTTACGTCAAGTTTATGGAGCCTCGGTTATGACGAACTGAGGTGGAAGTGCCCTCACGCATTCAACCTTTATACGCTTCAACTCTACAAGATATGTAACAAAATCCCAATACACCAAAACTTCGTTTGCTTCGGTGGCAAAGTAAACCGAATATTATTTATTTAATTGGGGAACACCATTTGGTTTTAATCAAACTAGATTACTTTTTGAACCTAAACCTAGGCAAATCCTTCATAAGATCCATGACCGGAGTCGCGTTTCAGCCGACATTTGTATTAGAATGAGCCACGAGCTCTATGGTATGCCGACATGAACGTTACCAAGCAGGTCCACATCCAACGATTTCGCTAGCTCGGACACATCGAGCGAATAAACGACAATGCGCCATCAAAAATTTGATTCCATGCAACGCGTTGAGGGCTGGCGCAGAAGAGGGAGACCGACTCTCTGATGAAGAGGCCAGGTGGAATGAGCCCTATCAAACTTTGGAACCAGCGATTGGATAAGCCATGTGCAAAGCAGGAGCGCCTGTATAGAGCTAATTTGTGAGCACGCAGACCTGCAATAGCTTGTAATGGCCATTTACGAAAGTAAGTATGTACCTTTTCTATTAAGATTATGTAAAATTACTGCACTTATGTGAAATCGCTTTTAAATGTAATCTAAAAGGAAAAAGAGAAGTAAGTTAGGGTGAAGGAAATAAATTAAAATTAGTATTGGAAGTAATCAATCAAGTAGAAACTAATCTGAGTAGTCAAAAGTCATCCTAATCTTAAGGTTTTTTGAGTCACATTAATTTTAAATGTGAATAAAATTCTGAAAAAGTAAAAAGAAAAAAATTCTATAAAAAAAACTTTTTAAAAATAAGCTTTAATTTATTGAATGTACTAAAAAGTAGAAAATAAATTGTTTTTAGGTCACCTGTATCTTACTATCAATAAAAGCTTGGGGCGCTCACGTGTTCAATATTTGTCAACCAGTTACCACAATATTTTATATAAATAATTTTTTGCAAATAGATTCTAGTAATGAAAGATATTTTGAATATGGATATTGAGCGCACAAGCTTTTATTAATAGTAAGCTACAGGTGACTTGGAAACAATTTATTTTCTACTTTTTAGTACATTAAATAAATTAAAGCTTATTTTTAAAAAGTTTTTTTTATATAATTTTATTTTCTACTTTTTAGTCTTCCATAAATTAAATTTTAGAGCTATGAAATTTTTCGCAAAAAAATTTAAAACTTGCAGAGCAGTACACAATATTTAGGGTATTCACAGTGTTTCCTATCGTCATATGTCATATCCTTAATTAACAAATAATACGGCTGTGATCGACCCTAATATTCGTGGCATGTTTGTGGCGCGATGAGTTGTTGTTGTTTTGCTTGCAAGGCGCGGCGAGTAAGTTCCTATCGTTTTTCATTGACTTCTGGTGTACCTGGTGTACCTATAATTACAAACTGAATCCCAAGTGTGTAGTTGCTTGAAAAGTGCCACGCCCCTTATCCTACGCCCATAAAATTTTACCAGTGGGACGACACATCCAAGAGGCGACTGCATACGAAATTTCAATGCTGCACGACCTTTAGTTCCAAAGCTAATCGAGATCTAAACTTTTGTTTGTATGGGGGGTGCCACACCCCCTTATCCAGTGCCCGTCTTATTTTCTCAGTAGAAGGATATGGATATGTAGTAAGTTCCTACCGAGTTTCATTGATGTGTGATGTGTAGTTCTAAAGTTATACACAAATCTAGAGTTGATAAAAAAGTGCCACGCCCCTTATCCTACGCCCATACAATTTATTGATTCATGCATTGTCATGGTGGTTACGCATGTATGCAAAGTTTCAGATCTCTAAGTAGTCGGGAAGTGGGTGAAAAATTGATTACTAGATTCCACTACATACATACAAACATACATACCTGATGTGAACCTAATATAAAGCTTATAAAAAGGAATCGTGGTTCCATTAGATAACTTTCGTTATCATATTCCGAATATTGATCATTTCCAATGTAAAGACGGGTTAGAGCTCTCTTGAATTCTCTAAATTCTTCGGCAACCTTTAACTTCGTTCCAAATCTTACACATACACATATGCTCTTCACGTGCCTATCGTGGCCACGCATACACCCACAGAAGTTTTCTGAATCAGGCGCGCCGCAATCGCAGCCGCGAACAGACAAACGCAATTGCAATTACGTTTATCGGTTTGAATTGCCACGCAGCAGCAGCAGCAAAGAAAAAAGCCAATTCCGATATCTGCAATGAGATATTTGAAATAATTGGCTACAAATCGTCATTACATCGACATCATGACCCAAGCCACCGCAAATTGCAGTTAGAAGCCGCAATGAGCCGTCCACTCAGGCACACAAGCACACGCTCGGAAAGAACAGCGTGCACAATACTGACCTACGACCAGTTGCAGTTGCCATGTCCAAGCGGATTGGCGTTGACTGTGCGGTGCTGGAGTGCTGCCTCCGGAATGCAGGCTGCGGGAAAACGGGCATGTCTCCTAACCAATTGCGCATAAACTTGGCCATCGCATGAGTTGCGGATGACACATTTGTGCGAGATCGACATGACCCATGAAATCGGCAAACTATTTCTCCCACGCACCTGGCAAGCTGTCACAGCAACTACTTGGAACACAAACTAACCGCGTGGGAGTCCATCAAATGAAATGCTTATCTGAAAGTACAGGCGCACCCAAAACGTTTTTGCACTGGCAGATAGCAACGAAAGTGGTCATGAAAACGATGGAAGCCTGAGAACCACTGAACTTTCATTCAAATTCTTATAAGTTAGTGGTAATATTTTGGCTTGATTTTATGTTTCATAATTTTTATGGAAAAAATATCAGATATCAATCGAAAATAATAAAACTCATGCATCCTAATTTGTCATTCATAAATGATCGTTATTTTTATAAGCTTTATATCAACTTCAAATCAGGTATGTATGTCGTCAAATCTAGTAATCAATTTTTCACCCACTTCCCGACTACTTAGAGATCTGAAACTTTGCATACATGCCTAATCTAGAGCCCAATACATGAATCAATAAATTTTATGGGCGTAGGATAAGGGGCGTGGCACTTTTTTATAAACTCCAGATTTGTGAATAACTTTAGAACTACACATCACACATCAATGAAACTCGGTACGAACTTACTACATATCCATATCCTTCTACTGGGAAAATAAGGCGGGCACTGGATAAGGGGGCGTGGCACCCCCCCATACAAACCGAATTTTTGATCTCGATTAGCTTTGGAACTAAAGGTCGTGCAGCATTGAAATTTCGTATGCAGTCGCCTCTTGGATGTGTCGTCCCACTGGTAGAATTTTATGGGCGTAGGATAAGGGGCGTGGCACTTTTTTATAAACTCCAGATTTGTGAATAACTTTAGAACTACACATCACACATCAATGAAACTCGGTAGGAACTTACTACATATCCATATCCTTCTACTGGGAAAATAAGGCGGGCACTGGATAAGGGGGCGTGGCACCCCCCATACAAACCGAATTTTTGATCTCGATTAGCTTTGGAACTAAAGGTCGTGCAGCATTGAAATTTCGTATGCAGTCGCCTCTTGGATGTGTCGTCCCACTGGTAAAATTTTATGGGCGTAGGATAAGGGGCGTGGCACTTTTTATCAACTCCAGACTTGTGTATAACTTTAGAACTACACATCACACATCAATGAAACTCGGTAGGAACTTCCTACATATCCATATCCTTCTACTGAGAAAATAAGGCGGGCACTGGATAAGGGGGCGTGGCACCGCCCATACAAACAAAATCGTTTAAATAGAATAGCTTTGGAACTAAAGGTCGTGCAGCATTGAAGTTTCGTATGCAGTCGCCTCTTGGATGTGTCGTCCCACTGGTAAAATTGTATGGGCGTAGGATAAGGGGCGTGGCACTTTTTTATCAACTCCAGATTTTTGTATAGCTTTAGAACTACAAATCACACATCAATGAAATTTGGTAGGAACTTACTACATATCCATATCCTTCTACTGGGAAAATAAGACGGGCAGTGGACAAGTGGGCGTGGCACCGCCCGTTTATATAGAATAGCTTTGGAACTAAAGGTCGTGCAGCATTGAAGTTCCGTATACAGGCCCCTCTTGGATGCTTCGCCCCACTGGTAAAATTTTATGGGCGTAGGACAAGGGGCGTGACACTTTTCAAGCAACTACACACTTGGGCTTCAGTTTATAATTATAGGTACACCACACATCAATGAAAAACGATAGGAACTTACTTGCCGCGCCCTGCTGGCAAAATAGCAACAACTCACCGCGTCACAAATATGCCACGAATATTAGGGTCGATCACTGCCGTATTATTTGTTAAATTGAGGATATGACATATGACGATAGGAAACACTGTGAATACCCTAAATATTGTGTACTGCTCTGCAAGTTTTAAATTCTTTTTGTGAAAAATTTCAGAGCTCTAAAATTGAATTTATGGAAGACTAAAAAGTAGAAAATAAAATTATATAAAAAAAAACTTTTTAAAAATAAGCTTTAATTTATTTAATGTACTAAAAAGTAGAAAATAAATGGTTTTTAAGTCACCTGTATCTTACTATCAATAAAAGCTTGTGCGCTCAATATCCATATTCAAAATATCTTTCATTACTAGAATCTATTTGCAAAAAATTATTTAAATAAAATATTGTGGTAACTGTTTGACAAATATTGAACACACGAGCGCCCCAAGCTTTTATGGATAGTAAGATACAGGTGACTTAAAAACCATTTATTTTCTACTTTTTAGTACATTAAATAAATTAAAGCTTATTTTTAAAAAGTTTTTTTTTATATAATTTTATTTAATTACAAAAATTAAGTGTAATTTTTTCAAATAAAAAAAAGTTTGTAAAATAAAGCGTGCCAAAATTAATATAAGTATGAAGAATACTCTCCTCGCTTGTCAACTTTATTAGTTCGAAAAAGTTGGCTAAAACAATATAAATTATTTTTGTTGTTGGTTGCCTATAACAAGTCCCTGTGAAAGAATGGCATATGTACATATATACTATTCAAAATTCGAGCTGTCGATTTGCAACTTCTGAGTCTGTCTGAGTATTTTCTCAAAACAGTGGAGTTAGCAGCTTTCAGTGAATGGCTGAAGTAGGGCTGGCTAAATTCAACTTACATACATGAGGAAAAGCAGCCAAGTTCGAGGATATTTGGTTTGAAATGACAGCGACAGCACTGGTTGAAATGTTAAAAACTGTTTCACAAATATACAATTTTTTTATTAATCATGTGAAATTTTAGAGAAAACATACTAAAGAGAAGATTATAGAAGAATTTTATCGAATGTAAAATTCTGTTTCAGTGAAAAATTATTGGAAACGGGCCAAAAGAAGGTCGTTAAATTTAGGGTTCGTTGGAATCTTTTTCAAGAGAATTCTTTATTCATATTTAATCTACTTTGAAGCGTACTTTTCAGAAATTGTACATCCATTTTTCCATTCAGCAACTATTGAGCAATTTCCTTTTGACTTTCTATTTCAGGTTCAGCCGTGAAAGGACTCTTCCCACTCATACGCATGAGCGGAACATTTCTAATCGGTGTAGTCAAATACTCCATGAATCTTCCCTATCGTCACAAGTATTTGCATTAGGCCGTTGCCAACTTCAAATCGATCGAGAATTGTTGACTGCCCCATTCGATTCGCATTTTGAGGTTGCGCCTGCGCAGCATGCCATCATCACCAACGATCTTCGACGCAACATCTGGGTACTTGGAGAAATTGTTCTTGTGGTCTGAGGTAGCATGCCGACCACTTGGAGTCATGTGTGTGTGTCCGCCTCGGAATTCAATCATCATTGCCGTTTCTGTGATTATGTGGTTGTTACTCCCCTTCCCCTGCACTCGTAGCAACAATTTGCCTTAATTCGTAAATCGTGACAATATGCAGAAATATTGCAGAGTTCCTTTCTGGCATTTCACAAGCTCCCAGATTTATTCTCAGCTCCCCGAGTGCACCAAAAACCCATTTAGTTGCCACTCTTGTTGCGTTTGCAATTGCTGCGACATCTTCGCAATTTATTAGCCTCACTTGTGCATTTAATAGGTCATGTGCAGCAGCAGCCGGCGCGCTGAAATGCCACCGACCGCATAGCGTCGTCCCAGCGTTCGAAGCGGCGCATTGCTGCCACAAAATAGCACTTGATATCTTCAATTGCGCGCGCCTGCGATGCGCCACAACTTCTAAATGCCACTTGGGATTGACTTTTCCACTGCATTGCTGGCGCACAGCTGCAACTGTTGTTGTTTCTTGTCGTTGCCACTCTGATGAAAATGTCAAAGGCACTGCTCCAGCGTGCTCATCGGAGCGGGAAAGCTCTTTGCACCACGGATGCTTCAAGGGAGCAGAGGCACGGGCACCGAGGGCAATTGTGAACGCTCAAGCATTCGTTATTGATCTCTTGTCAGAATCGGTGTACCAAATGTAGAATACATGACTTATAGAAACACGTAGAAAATTGCTCGTATATATTTTATTGAAACCATGTAGACTACGCACAAAATTACAATATAACAAATATTGAAATTTACATAGAGAATATGCTGGAATTTTATTAGTCGCGTTTTTTGTTTGTAATTGATTTTATGTGGTAGGCATTTTTAGTTCAGACTCTTTGGCAGAGAATAAAATGTGAACTATCTTTTTTGTATTAAAACTATGATGTACATATAGCATCATAGCATAGAAGAGAAATGCTCATCATTGTATTTCTATAATTTATTGAAAGCTTTTTTAAGTATTAGCTGTATTTATAAGAATCCATTATTTTTGCATGAAATTGAGGGCTTTATTTAGTACAGCTAGAATGATCCGATTTGGGTCCTCCTGGACAATTGAAGCAATGCTTACATGACGGTCGCACTCGACGGTTTCATTGATTTTATCGAGATTATTGACAATTGACCTTCCAGAGCGTGGTGCATCTTTGACATCAAAATTATCGGAATGGACATATTGCCAAAATTAATGCTGAGAAAAGAAAGATGAAATTGATGGCGTCAGGTCAAACTATTTTATGTTACAACTGTCTGACAATCTTCTTTGGCTGTCTGGAAATACAAAATATTAGTTGCATAACTTTACTACATAATTATCTACGAAATCTGTGTACGTGGCTTTCCACATATTATACATTATTTTTCCAGACTCTTCACTTTTGATATCCATATGTAGAATTTTTCTGAAATATTCCGAATCGCCTGAATCTGGTCAGGAAAATTTCTCGAATGTTTTCACTAAAGCGGTCTAAAATTGACGTATAAACTTCTTCATTTGTGGTTTGTCCTATTTTTCAGGAAGTCAACATGGATGATTCCGCGTGCATATTACAAGAAAACCATTTCCATCAGCATAGGTCCACATTCTCGCATTAGCTTGATTGTGCTTGTTATATTTTAGCACAAATTAACGGGACCTACAAATAACCGTATCCGAACGGATTCAGAAGATTCTTTTTTTCTTATAAGATGGTTTACGACTGGTATTAAATCCAAGCCACCCGCATCAGCGACGAAGCACTTGTCTACTGAGCCAGAGCAGCGCCAAATTACCTTTACAAACATAACAAATTGATCTACTATATCCATAGCGACAGATTTTTGTATCTATGCGTACGTCCCGCAGCATTACGTCCTCCAATATTTCGCTCTTTCAAAAGTTCTTTTCGGTATTGTTTATACAATTTGTTATCGAACAAGTAAGGAAGCATCAGTCGGGTTTCACCGAGAGAGTAATACCCTACACCAAGTAACTGAGTGGGCGGACCACGCCCATTTTGGGAGCGTTTAAAGGTATTATTACCAGCAGTGTAGTGACCAAATATGGAGTGACTGGTGTATATATTATAGAAGTTATAAGTATTTTCCGCTTGCCGTCTATATACTGGGCGGACCACGCCCATTTTTTTGGTTGATGTAGAGGGCCCACATCTTACCTTAAATACCAAATACCATTCCTTTTAACGAGTAATTAAACAATTTAAAGCAATTTTACTGAAAATATTCCGGGGTAGTGGGACATACTGACCCCGGGCGTGTCCTTCTGCTGATTTAGCTAATCTTGGAACTTGAAGTAGTGGAAAATTCACTGCGACTGTGTGCCAAATTTGGTCCAAATCGGACAACTCCTTCTTTCTCTCCTGCGTCAACGGACAGCCAGACAGACGGACAGACGGACAACCGGAAATCAAAAGAGAAAGTGTTTCTGATAAATTCTATATACTTATGTCTACACCTAGAACGGCTCCTTTAATGCGTTACAATTTTCGCACAAAGTTATTATACCCTATTACCATAGGTGTAAGGTATAAAAATACGCCTCATTTAAATGTTATTTTTTGCTCCTGAAAAAATGAACGTTATTGATTAACAAAATTGTGAATTTGTAGAGTATTTCTAGCAATCCTTGGAAGCCACGAGCGGGATGAAATTGAGGAATTTAGGAAGCAATAAAATTAACAAAAAAAATTTATTATTTCAATAAAAGTCTTTGGTCTTTATTGATATGAAAGCAACCAAGTTTTATGGCATTATAACTAAGATTTTTTTGCGTGTAACATTGCTATTTTCATTATTTTCTAAGGACTTACTGACCTTTCCTCGAGGGTGGATAAGGACGGTCGTTAGAATAGGTTAACCGTGACTCTGCGTAAAATCAAGGACCTGCCTGTGCATATTTGCACTCAGTCACCATACGGTGCTCCCTCGCTCTAATTTTTCTACTTTGTCGTTCCTTGACTTATTAGCTTGTTCAAACCGATCTAGGTCACATAATGTCGACAAAGTGGCAAGAATTCAAAACACCAATTACAATATTATTTTAATTGTATAATCTGCTTCGAACGGTTTATTTATGAGCGAATTTCAAAATCATCTTTGTCACAAATATCATTTTAATCGCCCTCTTTTGCTTTTCCGTTCTTGTTTCACCATTTTTCCATACCACTGACACATTTTCACCCAGCCGCATTGTTCACTGCCTGGGGAATTGGGAGTGGCAATAGCTCACGGCAAGCCGAGCGCGTCTTTTGTCATTTACTAGCCATTTAGAACTAATGCCACTCTTAATTAGGCGTCTCCCCTTTCTTTCCGGAATTTTTTCATTTTCCACGCATTTTAACACTTTATTTTGACACCTCTTTGCAGTCCATTAAAAATGCATTAGTGTCAGTATCAGAGATCTGCAACGAGTCACTCAGAAGCAAATCGGATTGCAGCCTGAGCACGTTTTTGCTTGAACTGCACTTCATCCTCACCTTCTAAAGTGTGAGCAGGACTGCAACATTTTTTCCAATCTTCAGATTTTAAATCTCCGTTCGCCTTGCTTCTCTTCATTATGTTGAAGTAGACTCACACCAAACTGAAGCTAGGCTCATGCTTCTGAGCCGAGTCTCTTCGAAAATAATTTGTATGTATGCCGCGCAACACCAGATGTTAAAAACCACAGAGCAGTGATGCCAGTTTGTAAATATAACACCTCTGAAAGCTGAAGCTGAAAGAGGAATGCGAGGGAATTTCCGAATTGTTCACTTAACAGCGCAATTTGCACCCGAAAATTTATTATGCCGAAAAGTCGGGTTCGTAGGCAGAATGGGAAAACCAAACGCAGGCGAGTACTACATTTTGCGTGCTTGAAATTCTATTTTTACCCTTTGCTTTTTGTTCACAATTGAAAAATCAATACATGCCTGGCATACTTATGTGAGCGACTACAAATACTTGTTTAGTTTTTGTTTTGTTTTCAAATTTTAAATTGATTAAATTGGTAACAAATTTGGTATTTTCGTGCATCCCTGTATTGAAAAGATGGCATCACTGTGAGCAAACCGAAAACAACGTTATCTGTCTTTGTCGCGCAACAAAAATTGTCCGTGCAAGGCAAGGGATGGTTCGGTATGCTTCAAAATTTACTTCGTTCACTGTTCAGCTATCTTCGTTGAAGATAGCAGTCTGTGAGGCTGAGCATGAGAGTCATGTTTTGGAAGTGAAGATTTCCTGCTCTTGACTCCAAAATGCTTCCAGTCACAGCCATAGGAGTCTTACTTCATATTAGGACTGGAACTTTGGTTGAAGTGCTTCAGCATAAGTCGCAAAAAAGCGACTCGCTGCAGATCTCTGGTCAGTATATCTGGCGCGATGTGCTTTTGACAACTGATTTCGTTCAAGTGCCAAAAAGCTGGGCCATCGCGTTTTGGTAGTCACTTTCTAATGGGGGAAATCTTGGTTAATTATTTAATTTCAAAAATTCATTTGATGTGGAAAAGCTTAAAAATGTTTTTTTATTTAGACGAGAGCATCGAAATAGACAGTCAATAATGCCGACAAATTAAAGTTTAAGGGCCAGTTTCACAGTGGATGTTTAAACTCTGATTGCAGTTTAAATAGGGAATTTCAGTTTCACAGTGGGAAGTTAAATACAATTTAAATGCCCGGTTGTGGGCATTTAAGTACGGCACAGAGTTGCAATCGAAAACAAATAAACAGCTGATTTCGGATGTGCAGGCAAGCTGCGTCGACAATATTGCAATTTATAAGCGGCCAAATTAAACATACAACTGCATGGTGTAGCACATATAAATGATCCCGTAGTATTATAAATAATATAAACTGTGGATTCTTTGAAGAATATCCAATAATTCACTTCTTTCGGCCGACGAAAAATTTTTAGCTCGCGCTGCCTCCATAATTGAACAATTGAACATATGTTTTTGGCAAGTTGTGCTGTGTTCAATTGTCAAATATTCGAAGTTGCCATTCATTATTCCGTATTTAAATAAATGCACTGTGAAACTCAAGAAAAGTTAAACTAGATTTAAACTCAATTCGCAAATTAGATTTAAACATCCACTGAGAAACTGGCCCTAAATGTTACATACTTATGTAATATCCTCCATTTATGTCTAGTTTCACAACTCTCCAATAAAAGTGTTCTTCTATGTAAAAATGCTCAAAGGTTTTTAATAACTTTCATAAGAGAAATAAGTAAGGAAGTATCATCAGTCGGGTTTCACCGACAGAGTAATACCCTACACCAAGTTCCTAAGTGGGGTGATAGTCCACTGTAATTGTGGGTATATTTAATTTACCGCCTATATAGTGGGTGGACCACGCCCATTTTTGGCAGTCTACAAGATATACCGAATAGGACAATATATGCCAAATATTTGTACTCTGGAGGGTGTACTGGCTGTACGATCGATCGATATATTTAATTCACAGCCCCTATGGTGGGCGGACCACGCCCAATTTTGGAGAATTAAAAGGTATTCTTACCAGCAATGAAGTGACCAAATATGGACGCTCTATATTATGGTAGTTAGGTACGAGGATTTTCAGCTTGCCGCATATATAGTGGGCGGACCACACCCATTTTTTCGTACGACGAGTTAACGAGTGACGTTACGTTCCCACCAAAAATACGTTCCCACCAAAAACTGCTGACGAAAGGTGCACCTGCACAAACGAAACAGCTGCACAACAAACAACAAGAGAGCTTACCTGGAATTGCCGCAGCAGCATCGCATCAATGGATACTGGAAGAAGCTTTGGTTAATTTATGTAAAGAATGAATAAAGTAGAATTAGTTTGGAGTTCAACCAGAAAACAACGTTTTTTAATTGGCGCCCGAGCAGGGACAGCAGTAAAATAAAGTTATAATCAAACACTTTGGAATTTCCCTAAGTGTGAAATCGCACTAAAAAGTATCCTTAGAAATAAAAGGAGAAATAATAAGCGATAGTGTTATATAAAAATAAAGTTATAATCAAACACTTTGGAATTTCCCTAAATCGCACTAAAAAGTATCCTTAGAAATAAAAGGAGAAATAATAAGCGATAGTGTTATATAAAACTTTAAAACCTGCTGTCGAAAAATTTTGCTACTATCAACAATCAACTTACTGGTGAAACAAATCCCTAGAAGAAGTACGGAAAATCAGCAATCAAGTAAGCCTAGATATTCTGGAGAGAGAAAGGACGATAATCCATAACAAAGTCCTCCCACAACAAGGAAATCCAGGAAAGATCATCATACCTCCAGCTGAAGGGAGTCAAGTAAATTTAAATTTAAGTTATTATTTCTGTAAAAAGTGACAAAAATAAGGAAAGTGAAAATGCCTACAAATTCAGATGAAACATTAGCTCAGTTAATTTCAATACAAACACAAAGTTTGAAACAAGAAATAGAAAATTTGAAATTACAAATGCAAAATTTAACAACTGTGAATAAGGTGACCGAGTTCGAACCACAATCGATAAATGCAGGAATAGATTGTAATGAAACTTTAGATATAGTAAAATCCCTTCCTGAGTTCAATGGGAAAGGATATATTAGTTGGCGAGAAGCTGCCAACAATACAATGCTTTTATATACGAAGGGCAGTCGTAAATATTTTGCTGCCTTAACAATTCTAAGAAACAAAATAACTAGTGAAGCAAACGACACGTTAACTAATCATGGAACAGTTCTCAATTTCGACGCGATAATTAGCCGATTAGATTTCGCATATGCAGACAAGAGACCTCTGCATATCCTTGAGCAGGAATTAAATCTAATAAGACAAATGAACATGAACTTAATTGACTATTATAACCAAGTAAATTCCCAGCTAACATTAATGATTAACAAAACTATAATGACTTATGGGAATAATTCTGAAATCACTAAAGAATATAATAAAAGACATCGCGCTGATGCATTAAGAGTTTTCATTACAGGACTTAACGCACCTCTTAATAATATAATAATGTCACTAAATCCGTTAGATTTGCCAAATGCTTTAGCGAAAGCCCAAGAAATGGAATCCCATCAGATTCATATACAATTTGCCAATACTTACAATCTACGAAGACATAATAACAATTTTAGCCAATATAAGCCCATATTCGGACAAAATGATAATAATAATCGACATTTTAATAATTTGAGATTTAATCAAAGACCACAATACCTTAATAGTAACAATAATAATAGAACCTTCGGATGGCAAAACCAATCCAAACCAACTCCAATGGAAGTAGATAATACTGCTCAATTTAGACAACCAACCTTCCATAAGTCAAATCAGTTTAGACAACAATTTGTCCAAAATAACGACACAAATTTCAATAGAGTCCCTAAAAGAAATCATGAATCTATGAATAGCCACCAGCATCAACAAAAACAACAAAGAATTAATAATATCCAAGAAAGTGCTTTTTTAGACAAAGCAATACCCTTCCCTATATATTCAGACAATTACGAGGGACAAACAGGAAATTTAAAGTATTGATAGACACAGGGGCAACAAATTGCTACTGTAAACCAAACATTTTGCCTAACAGACAACAATTAGAAATTGCAAAACGCGTAAAAACGATAAATGGTTATACAACTATTACCCATTGTTATAATGCACACATTTTCAATCATTTCACACGATTCTATGAAATTAATAATTTGCAAAGCGATATACTGATAGGGATGAATTTACTAAGTAAAGCAAAAGTACAATTAAATTTTGAGGATAACACATTCTTAACTAATAATTATAAAGAAAAATTTTATACACTTAGTGAAATTGAATTAGGACAAATAAATAACATACAAAATGAAAGTAAAGACAAAATACAAGAAATAAAAAATAAAATTTTAAAAATTCACGGGAATATAAACACAACTTTACCATTTAGAACTGATGTTAAAGCCGAAATAAGAACAGCCACAAATGAACCAATATGGAGTAAACAATACCCATATCCTTTATCTGCGAATGGATTTGTAAATAAGGAAGTTAAGAAAATGTTAAAAGAAAATATAATTAGGGAAAGTAGAAGCCCTTATAACTCGCCCATTTGGGTAGTGCCAAAAAAAGGGAAAAATGAAGATGGATCACCTAAAATGAGAATGGTGATCGACTATAAAAAATTAAATGAGATAACGATCTCTGACAAATATCCTATACCAGACTGCAATGTGATATTGTCGAACTTAGGAAAAGCAAAAATCTTTTCCACCATAGATTTAGAATCGGGCTTCCATCAAATACTAATGGAAGAGAAAGACATAGAGAAAACTGCGTTTTCAATTAATAACGGCAAGTATGAATTTGTTCGAATGCCTTTCGGATTGAAGAACGCACCTTCAATTTTCCAGAGAGCCATGGATAACATCCTTCGCCAATACGTAGGGAAATTTTGTCATGTTTACATTGACGATATCATAGTCTATTCTAGCAATGCTGACGAACACTATGATCACTTAGAGAGAATAATAAAAACTTTGCATGAAGCTAATATGAAAATTTCACTTGAGAAATCAGAATTTTTCAAGACTAATGTTGAATTTTTGGGGTATAAGGTTGCCCATAATGTAATAATGACAGATGAAAAGAAGATAGAAACCATCAAAGAATATCCGGTACCAAAAACTTTACGACAATTAAGAAGTTTTCTGGGAATGACTGGATATTATAGAAAATTCGTGCGAAATTACGCACACATTACTAAACCATTAACCAAATATTTACAAGGAGAAAATGGTAGGATATCACAAAACCAATCAAAGAAAGTAATAATAGAATTAGATAATGAAGCTTTAAAATCAGTGGAGAAGTTAAAGAATGAATTGATGCAACAGGTTGAGCTTACTCAACCAGATTTCAGTAAGAAGTTTATATTAACTACAGATGCGTCAAACGAAGCAATAGGAGCCGTCTTATCACAAGATAAAAAACCAATAACTTTTATTTCGAAAACACTAAATAAAACAGAACAAAATTATGCTACGAACGAAAAAGAGTTATATGCCATTGTTTGGGCATTGAAAAGTCTAAGGAATTACCTGTATGGAGTTGCTGATTTGGAAATCCACACAGATCATCAACCTCTGACCTTCGCTGTGTCGGCGAGAAACCCCAATGCTAAAATGAAACGCTGGCATGCACTTATAGAAGAATATGCTCCAAAAATGATTTATAAACCCGGAAATACTAACTGTGTAGCAGATGCATTATCAAGACAATTGTTAAACAACAATATTTTAGAAGAAAATAATGCTGAAAATAACGAAGAAAGCGAGGAGGATAATCTAGCAGAAACAATGCATTCAGCTCCAAGCTTGGATATTTTTCACATAAAAACCTTAAGTAAACCACTAAACTCATTCCCACAACAAATTGTGCTGAGTAAATCAAATGGTAACGAACATTTTAGAACTAAAACCTTTAATATTTCCAGACACCACATAAGATATAAAGATTTAGATTTTTTAAAAAAGGTAGTTTCAGAAAGAATAGATAAAAATCTATTAACAGGAATAAATTGCACATTAGAAGAGTTATATGAAGTTAAACGAATTTTACGAAACAGAATCGCAAAGAAAATTTTTCATACAGATATAGTGGCTATTGATGTAATTAATGATGAAGATCAAGAAAAAATAACTAGACAAACACACGCAAGAGCACATAGGGGTTACAAAGAGAATCTAAAACAGATTTATAAAGATTACTATTGGCCATCGATGAAGAAACAATTTAAACAATTTATAAGAAGTTGTGAAATTTGTAATAGAAATAAATATGATAGACATCCCATACGTATACCCATTGGAGAGGCTCTAATTCCGGAAAAGGAGGGAGAGCAAATACATATAGATATATTTTTTGCATTAAATCTAAAATTTTTAACGTTAATGGATGCATATTCCAAATTTCTAATTATTAAACATATAGAAGATAAAACTAATTTAGCAGGAAAAGTATTGGAAGCTTTACAAAGTTTTCCGGAGGTAAAAATAATTACATGCGACAATGAACCAGGATTTAGCTCAGCTCAATTTAGGTCACTTGCTGATAGAATGAAAATTAAAATAAATTATTGCGACCCTAGACACTCAACTACAAACGGACAAATAGAAAGAGCTCATTCAACTATAATCGAAATCGCAAAATGCCTAAAGGAAGAATTGGAATTAATAAATGATATCGAAATAATAGTACGTGCGGCACAATCATATAATCAAACAATTCATTCAGTAACGGAAAAGAAACCTTTTGAAATTTTATATAATAAAATAAAACACAATGAAGTACCCGAAAAATTAAGACTAGTACAAAAACAGATGCTTAATAACAGAAATAAAAACCGTAAATTAAGAACATTCGATGAAAATCAAACAATTTATGAAAAAGGAAATAAATTCCAAGGAAAAATAAAAGCTAGATATAAAAAACAAACAATTAAAAAAGATTTAGGAAATAAAGTTATGATCCAATGTAAAAATAGAATTATTCACAAGGATAATATAAAATCTTAAATTTTATAGGTAAAACACAACGATGCAGATCATCATAGCCTTATTGGTAATACCCTTAATCGCAGCCCAAATAGAAATAATAGATTTGAATCATGGTAACGGCTATTCACTACTAAAACTAAACGAAGTCAAACTAATTGAAAGATATGATAGAATAACATACATAATAAATACAACAACATACAGAGCTCAAGTAAATGACTTAGAAAAATTAATCTTGACAGGAAAGGAACCAAACCCTTTATTAATTGCTAAACTAAAGCATATTAGAATTCAAATTGATACACTAACCCCACACCACCAAAGACAAAGGAGAGGATTATTTAATTTCTTGGGAACTGCACTTAAATATGTTTATGGAACTATGGACGAAGAAGATCGTGAAGAAATTGAAGGAAAATTAAGTATTAATACGCAAAACGCACATAATGCAATTGAACAAATCAATAAACAGCAGAATATTAACGGAAAATTTAGCATTGAAATAGAAGCCATAACTAAGAATTTAAACACCCATTATAAAGAATTAGTACATAATATGAACAGTATCAATGCAGAACTTAAAGCTGTATCAAAAGAAAAATGGGAGAATAAATTATTGGAAAATTTAATGTATATTGAAACAAATATAATTAGAATTAAAGAAATAATAATGACTAGCCAAAACAATTTGTTAAGTAGAGATATTATCACGGATGAAGATATAATTAACTTTAATATCACTTTCGAAAAACTCAAAGAAATAAACATTGTAATTGTCACTAAAAACGAAGATATCATAATATTAGTAAAGATACCTCAATTTGGTAAAGAAATTTATCAAACCATCCATGTACAACCCATACCTAATGTAAAACAATTGGAAATTTATATCAAAGAAAACGAAATACTGTCGATTAATGAAATAACTTATAAAAAGACTAAATTTAAGAAGGAATTACAAAAATATGAAGATAATTGCATTGAAAATATATTTAAAGGAAAAATGCATTGCAACTATGTAAGAAATAATAAAACCAATGTAATTGAATTAGATACTAATCATATATATGTAACCAATGCTAAGAACCAAACTGTTTATCATAATTGCAATTCAAATAACTTTACTATTGATGGAAATTATTTAATCCGATTTGAAAATTGCGATGTTAAAATAATGGAAACTTTTTACAAACATAGGAAACCTATGGATATTCAGCTCTTGCCTAATCCGATCAAATTAATTAATGTAACTATAATGAAAAACTTATCTATGGAAGAACTCCATTTTGATCAAATTGAAAATATTAAACAAATAATAGAATTAAAATACGAAGCTAACAAAGCTAATACAATTAATTACAGTTTAATAGTAATAATATCATTGGTCGTAATAAGTATAATAATGTGGAAATTAAAGAAGAATAGGAAAAACAAAGTGGAGGTAAATCTTAACCAAACTCCATTGCAACCAATTAAACAACCAATTCAGCATATGCCATTGGACATCGCTTATTTGACGGAGAGGATAAACTATTACTCATCCTTGAATCGGGACGATTCATCTAACAAAGGGGGGAGTTAACGAGTGACGTTACGTTCCCACCAAAAATACGTTCCCACCAAAAACTGCTGACGAAAGGTGCACCTGCACAAACGAAACAGCTGCACAACAAACAACAAGAGAGCTTACCTGGAATTGCCGCAGCAGCATCGCATCAATGGATACTGGAAGAAGCTTTGGTTAATTTATGTAAAGAATGAATAAAGTAGAATTAGTTTGGAGTTCAACCAGAAAACAACGTTTTTTAATTCGACGTAGAGGGCCAACATCTTAGCTTATATACCAATTATCATTCCTTTAAATGAGTAATTAAACAAAATTAAGGCATTTTACTGCATAAAATTCGAGGTAGTTGGACTTGCAGGCCCATTGTGGGCGTGTTCTTCGACCGATTTGGCTAATCTCGGAACTTTAAGTAGGGAAATGTTTACTGTGACTGTATGCCACTGTGACGGCTCCTGCGCTCGAATTTTCGCACAAAGTTATTATACCCTATTAACATATGTGTAGGGTATAAAAAGCTTCCCGCTCGAACACGGCTATAGGATTAATGTGTAGGTCCCGTTAATTTGTGCCTAAAATAGAACGAACACCCACAAGTTAATGTAAGAAAGGGAGTCCTTAGCCTCGGCTACACGGTCATATGCGCTAATGTTATATTTCTTATTCTTAGTTACTCTATAATTGAAAATATTCTTCTTGTGTCGTTAGCAAAAATTTATATAACTTTCGGTACATTTTTTTTATACATCAGAATTACATTTTTAGTTATAAAGTAGAGGAAAATAAGAATACATAACTATGCTACAAAAATAAGCAAGGAGTTAGCAGAGCTTTGAGTTAGGAACGTGTATAATAAAATATATGTGTGGATAATGACTGAAATCCAATATGACTGAGGTAACGGGTTGTTATGACCACCTATGTATGTACATATGTATTCCAATATAAGAATATTCATCTATGTGACTGTATAGAAGTGCTCAGAGGGGTCACTGGGTATTGTCTCCATGTGAATATGACTGGGAAAGGAGTCATCATCGTCCGAGGCCGATGTCTGGGTTTTGTACATAAATATGGTAGGATCGGGCTCAGGTTCAAATATCTGTTGAATAATTATAAAAAAAAACATTTTTTCAATCGAAAATTCTTTTAAATAATTGTTCAATAAGTATACTAAAATTGTACATGTTATTATTACTTTGAAACTAAATTTGTATTCAACCCACATTTTTGCCATTTAAAAATCCGCCGTGATGGCTCAGTGGACAAATGGTCGCTTGGTCGCTGATTCGAGGAGGCCTAAGTTCAACATCGGTCTCAGAGCATTTGTTTTTTAAATTGCTTCTTTGCTCGGCGCTTCTCAGTTAATATTGTTTGTCATTAAAAGCTTCTTAACCCGTTCGGATTCGGTTATTTATATGTAGGTCCCGATAATTTGTGCAAAATATAACAAGCACACACAAGTTAATGCGAGAAAGCTAGGCCTAAGCACAGACGGGCTGTTGGGCCAATCAATTAATTATTATTACTATTAAAAAATTCAATTTTTTCTTTATCGAAACAATGAAAATTCAATTAAAAACTAGAGATTTGTTTAACAACTTTGTGTTCTTTTATTGTTGATGAACGATTGTGCTTAGAATATAGGGACCCGTGTTGGTAAATAGATATCCGTATACATACTTACAATCAACAGTAAGAGCAAAAATATCGCATTTTCTTATTTAATATTATTAAACTGTTAAAATATGAGTTTTTTTTTGGGTTAAAGACGCTGCTTGTTATTTTTGATTTTAATATTATTCCACTTGAACCAGGTACAATTAGCTTTACAGCTAGAGTCTTCGGATGTTTGCCTGTTCAACAAGTGGATCGCCACCACCCATCCAAATTCTAGACAGTCATATTGAAAATCCGGATTTTCTTCTCCGATATATACTATAAATTTTAAAATTTTGTCTTAAATTCGTTATGTTTTTAGTTGAAATAAATATGATGCCATATTGTAGTGTACATACATATGTATGATGTCAACTGCTCTTGCTAATACTTACAGATAATATGTCAAGTCCTTGGTCGCGTATATAACGCCCCTTCACGTTGCCGATAAAGCACAGAAATAGACCCAAGGAAATTACAAAACTGCAAATTTTTACTAACAACATTTTTCGTTTGCTCTAATTTTATATATTTGGTAAATTTTCTACACGAACGGAAAGTTATTGACGAGGCAACTGGTAGCCCTTCAACTGCGACAGAGTAGAATGAATTCTTATCATTTTTATTTTCATCAGAGAAATATATATGTATATATATTATATGGGCGTATGCATTTACGTATCAGACATACGCAAATGTGATAGCAATTTCATTCCAAATTCTTTTGAAGAAAGTTATACGTTTAAAAAATGTGCACTGTTCACATATTGTGTGTATGTTTTAGTGAAGTCAGTCCCAGAGGGTTTTGGCATGCCAACTGTTTCGAGGCTGAAAATCGAAATCGATAGCATTGAAATCAAAAGTTTTCATACAAAAAACTCATACGCTCTACCAAAGTGCCTTGCATTTATTTAAATAAGAATAATAAGAATAGCGTAAAATAATTAAAAGCCACTAAATAAGAAATTATAGGCGGTTGGACCAACTTTCAGCAATGCACCACACCGGTGATTGCAATGGACAGTCAGTTTTCGAACCATGCCCCTTTTAGATTAATATTAAATGTTATTTTGGAATCAGATTAGACTAAGATATTGATAAAAATCAGAAAATAAAAGTCATGTAGGAAAGTAATCTTTCTGCGTAAAATGGTTGGAACAGCCACGCCCACGTAACCAATGAAATTCATTTTATGAACTGAAGTGTCGAAAAATAAAACTCAGTCTTTCAGATTTAGTACGATTTGCTAAAAGTTGTTTAAAAAAATGTAAAACGCTCTACTTTTTTGAGTTTTGAAGCCTAAACGTGATCGTACAGGAGTGGGCGGTGTGCGTAAATATCAGCCAGATAAAATTTTAATTAAAAATGTAACATCTGCACATTTTCATCACAATTTTCAGATATCGTCATGTATATTTTAAGTTTATTAGTACTTGTGATTGCCAGAGGGCATCTAAATTTTTTATTTATAATCGCAAAAAATTGGCTTGGAATTAACACGACGCGAATTTATGAAATACTTCTGAATAATTTAAATCAAATATCTTTTTTGGTTTTTCAGATATGATCATTTTGCGAAAAGTGACATACAGATAAATATATAGTAGATGGACATTGCGAAT
Source organism: Neria commutata (assembly GCA_963457695.1). Classification (NCBI taxonomy): domain Eukaryota; kingdom Metazoa; phylum Arthropoda; class Insecta; order Diptera; family Micropezidae; genus Neria; species Neria commutata. The sequence goes on along the minus strand of OY735247.1, from coordinate 21,634,712 downwards.
TGATTCAGATTTATATTATTGGTTAGCCTCGTCGTCGGCGTTACTGAAACGTTTAATGTCCTGGACTAATTTACGGCAGCTAAATTCGCAGTTTCGCGAAATACATCTAAAATGTAAAACAAAGATAAACAAAGTTTAGCTGGTTCGAAAAATTTTGTTAGCTCCGCGACTGCCATTTTGCAATTTCAAAATTCGAAGATTAGCAAATTGCTCCTGCCCCTCGGCACCGACATCCCTAGAGGCTAGTGATTACATTTTCGACATTTCCATTTACTACATTACACTTCTACTGCCGAATTTACACCCGCTTCAACGAATCGCACTCCCACGCTGTCGCTCTCAATGTGATGTGTTAGCTTGCTTAAACTAGAGGATGGCAGCGGCAGTTGATGGCCACTAATTGGTGATGTATCGACTGGCAATAAATCAAGCGGTGCATCGCTGCAGAAATTGGTTGCATGGCAGCTTCTGGAGATGCAATCGAATACAGAATTCCAAGTGCGCTGGAATTTTTTTCGCTTCAGAGAACATTTTAATGGCTCAATTACGCCCCGAATTGCCGCAATCGGAGCGCTCTCACCCAAGCCGCTGCGCTCGAATCTCGAGAGGCCTCAAGCTGATTGTCAAATCAATTGAAGCGCCTTTCTCGCTTTCCCATTGCTCCAATCGGCGGCGGGGCACAGTGTGTCACCTTGGCTAAAGTTTAGCTTAATATCAAACTGTGTCTACGGATAATTTGGAAAACGAGAGAGTTTAAAGTGTTTGGTTCATTATTCGGTTTCCATGCAGCTTCATAGATGAAGCCTTAATTGAGAAAGTACAGTTATTTCAAAAACGCGCATTTTTGTGACCACATTTTCCCTTTAAATAACTTCAGTGGGTAAATGAAAAATATGCTAAAATGATTTTTCCAGTTGTTCGATTTAGTAGCAGCTAAAGGCATGTAGAACCATAATCCCACAAATCCAAGTGCACCTCAGTGCTTCAACAAAGCATTTGTTCCATTTTTAGTGTCTTTCTGACAGAAAATTTTCAAATGTTTTAAAGCAAAAGATGTAGGAAAGCACAGTTAGAGGCTTTCTTAGACCTATTCCATCTTGAATTAAAGAACTGTCATCAATAAATTCGACGGTTTCTCATTTTTCAGCGTTTTTCATAACAAAAGTTCGTAGTGTCTTGGAATATGTATCTCATAGTGGGGAATACAACACACACTTTTGGCATGAAGGAGTCTTAGTATACTTTAAGTAAGTGCTATTAGGCTCCCAATATTTTACGAGATATTGACATCTAAAATTACACTTTATATGGGCGGTTTGTCTACATTTGTCGTCATAATCTAATTACGTATACTATTTTTGACCACGCTTACAATTAAAGTGACGCACTGTGCGGTGCTTCTATGTGAGCCAGCTGACACGCTGGAGGAACGACAATTCGACATGGCGTACAATAAATCGCTTCAAGATAAATTGTTGGCCTGTGCCAATATTTTCCTATGTAAATTGGCGCATAAAGCCGCACTTAACTCGTCTAAAAGCGAGCCGCATTGTCATAGCGGCAGTGGCAGCAGTGGAACTGTTGCGGCCGACCGTCAGCACAATCAATTGTCGTTGTAGGAGGTCACTGGAGTCGGATCATTGGTTTTTCCAATAGAATGCAATTCACTGCAGATGAACTACAAAATGTTACTTACTTGATGGGTGCGTGTAAATCGAGCTAATCTGCAAGAGTTGTTAGTAGAGTCCAAACGATACCAATTGGTTAGGGTTGCTGTCCAAAGTCGAACTTGGGCCTAATAAGAATATTCCAAAGCCAAAGCCAATTAATGCAACACTATAGCAAAGTAAAAAAACTTTTCTGTTAATCAATTTGAATACAGTTATGTGGATTACCGAGCGCCCGATAAGCCGAATATGCAATAATCCGAATGGCATTTGAGTTGCCATTAGCAACTTCATAATTCGAAAAAATTGCAACTCTCTGATCCAAATTGCTTTCTTAATTTGATTACTATGAAATTAAAAACAAACCGCAAGCGAGGCTTAGGACGAGAAACCACTTTTAGTTTTTTATACCCAATTACGAATTTTTACAATGTTCCCCAATTTATCTATCACCTCTACTAATATATCGTAAATCATTCAGTTGGAAGCGGGATCGTGCAGAACTGTTTGCGTTTTCTGATACAATGGAAACAAAATTAAACTGCGATTTCATTTGGGATAATAAATCATCAGTTAATATGAATTAAATTAAGAGGGCATCTATGCAAATTCGAAAAAGTATCGTGAAATCGAAAGCTTATCAGCTTGAAAATTAATTAGCAGTGCCATCAGGTCTTCTACCGGAGAAATCACTAAGCATACAATTTTACAGCTATGCTTGAACATATAAATTTTGGATGTATTTCCGAGGGAATAATATTTTGGTTTCATTTAAAGGAAAGCACTTTGCTCTGATTCTTATAAAATGATGTTGATTATGAAAAAAATCATGCTTAATTCTGGAATGTAACAATTTCTTAGAAGATATTGGAGGACCTTTCACTAAGCTCTTGGAACTTCATAGCGTCAAAGTACATGCGGCATATAATAACATTTAATGCGGGGCTTAGCATTATTCTCAAATATCTTATCGAAACCGAAAATAAAGGTGCCAGCAAAAGAGCCTAGCTGCGGCCATTTGGAGAGCTGAACGACCCTCAAATGGCCCTTGAAATTGTTCGATGGGTCATCCAAGCTGAAGAAGGGTCTTTCCCTGCGTTTCGAAAAGGCCGGGCAGTGAGAGAGTAGGTGAGCAACCGTCTCCCCTCCTCTTTCTCTTTCTCCTTCTCAATTTGGCAATTTGCAACAAAGTCCTGCGCAACGAACCCAAGTCTGTCGGCGAATGTACGAGTCCCCGTATTGTCTGTAGATTTTTATGTACACATAAGCAACATTCGTTTAGAAGGAATCTAACAACGTGAAACCGATCGATGGAGATATGCTGTAAATATAGCATGCCACAAAGGGGCCAAATGGAAAAGCTGTGCTTAAATAAGAAGGAAATTCCGACACAGATTTAAAGTCTCCACGCACATTCAGTGCGTGTGCCTACAGTAAGAAGTTGAAGTCGACCCGTGGCTTCATTACCTTGCTAAACTAACAAGCCGCCAATCCATCATAGTTCACCTAACCCGGAAGACGTGTGCACATCCCATCACATCGCATCACATCGCATCAACAAGCCAAGAATTTTATTTAAGTTTTTAACAACTCATGACTATGATGATGATCATGCGATAATGCGAGTTGGACGCAAAACATTACCCCGCATTCTATTCCAGCCGCAACTGATGGCTGTTATGGAAGACGCCAGCATCTGAAATTTGCTGCGAGACCAAAACAAATTCCGAGGCTTCGCGCAACAGCCGATTCTACTAAAAGCGTCCGCTGCAAGCAATTTGCATAGCGCGAACGAACCAACGAAAGTGAAGTTTCGCTTACTTATGATCAATCTTGAGATTTGGGCGTAACTGTCAGAAGCACTGAATCACTGACTCAGCGCGGTTTTTGTGCAAGCCGCAAAAGCGTGGCGCGTTCCGTTGACAGTGAATGTTGGATGACTTCATTCTTGAGAGTGCCTCGCAGTCAATCCAAATATTGTATAACCGATGATATTGGCAGACGAGCTGCCGTTAAGTGGCTTAAGGGATTTGTTCTATTCCCCTCTTTGCGGCAGTGCATCTAAGATTACGATATAATTATGCATACTAATAAATAAATACAAATACAAATACGTATGAATGATCCTTATATACAAAATTCGACACGGATTATAGAAGTTTGGAAATTAACTTTATCATAATGTATAATGAAATTGAATAAAATGATATTTGTTTGGCAGTATACCAAATGAAGGCAATTTCAAATGTGTTTGTTAAAACACCAAAGGAACTTTTTATAAAATACAAGTGGGGCCACCTGTCGTGTGTGCCAGTATACACGACAGCTAGTAAAACAATTAGCAACAATAAAAGGCAAAGCAAAGTAAAAAATAAAAAAAAAATTTGAAACCTGTGGGATTCGAACCCATGACCTGCCGAGTGCAAGCGCGCGGCTCTACCCACTGAGCTACACAGCGAACTAATTCCGTCCGTCTAAAGTCGTGGAAGAAAGAAAGTGGACAGGCTGCAGGCTGCAGACGCTTTTTAGTTAGTCTGCGTTTTATATATAAGATTTTAAAGGTCAAAAATTGCGGATGAAGTTGAAAAAGCGGAGCCCATGTATGGTAAAAATTGTTTTACTAATTATTTTGTTGGGAAATGAAGCAAGGCGTATACGCAAATTTTTTAGCCCGAAATCTCCAGCACGCCTTCAGGTTCAACCAGAAGTTGGAGTGCCGGATTCCCTCTTTTATGACCTTTTGAACTTTCGGTTTTCAGTTAACTTGTTGGACTCTGTTGTGCACGCCAATTCGTAAAAAATGGTTTTGAGGAAACCACTAACCGAGTTACAGAGATGCATCTAATTCGGTCAGTGCGGTTAATCCTTCCTAACGCAAGGATTTACCCTATAACTTCTTTAAATATAAACATATCATTTAAGCGTATTTTGACCATTCGTATCGTAATTCCCGGAACTGTCCCGTGTTTATTGAAAGCGGCTCGTTTAATTATTTCCAAAATAAGCTACCAAGAAACGTACTGTATTTATTCTAATGCCCAGTGGTTTTTTACTAGATATACGTATGTATAATTGTTACCTTTTCAAAAAAATAATTAGTAAACCTTATTAAAATTCATTTGGATCACTCTGTACTGTAACAATTATCTGATCAAATATGTGTAGATGAAGATCGCTAGTCCGCTCCTGATAATTGTCTCTGTATCTACCGAGAAATAAAATGAAACAAAAACAAATAGTTGTCATTTTGTTCACTCTCAGTGTTCAGATTTGTTGTTTTCGGAACGAAGTTGGAATTAAATAACTTCGATATAAAGCGGTTAATCAGTAAAATATTGACATTGATGACGCATTAAAAAACAACTTAAATAATCACACAGCAATTTGAAGCAAAGAGCTGACAAGCTCACAGTCAGTTGTGAGATTCAAGCCAAACACTAAACACCAGCTGCTCTTATTAATATCAAAGTGAAATGCGTTGGACAAGCGAATTTTTAATTGGATTGCTTATTTTCGTTGTGACTTGGGGATTTCTGAAGGAGGCAAATTCTATACCAACTACAACTACAACTCACGTGAAGGTGCATACAAACAAACCAATTCATAGTGTATATAAATAAGTGCAACGCACACACTTTAAATTCGATTTCATGTGATTGGCGCATACCCGCGAACTGTGCTACTTGCTCTCAAAATGATTCAAACCCCAAGCATAAAGTTCTTATACTAAATTGACCGATTTTTAAGTTGTCAGATAAAATTCATATTGTCTATCTTCAACTACGTGTCCTCATCTTATATGCAAAATTATAAAATTCATCAAAGATTCATTTCAAATAGAAACGTATGTGACTATTCAAAAATCGGTCCCAATTTCAGAACCAGATCCTAAAGACGGAAAAAATAATGCATAATTTGGTTTTCCTACAAGAAATTCAATGCCTCATAAAAGTTTTTCGGACGTACTAGTATATATTTATTATTCTTGCCATTGAGTAGACTTATTTTACATCGAAAGTTAGTCACACATTTCCACAGTGGTTTCAGAACTCAAAATAAAATATTATAAGGTGATTCAGCTGATAAATTTATCATTTGAATTTTTGCATATTTTAAGCGGACAGCTTTCAATAAAATCAAATGGATCACTCTTTCAGATTATTAGTATGTGTTTTGCAGTTATTTAAACTTACAAACTTATACGCTATACAGTTCAATTATGAGGTGGCAAACTGGTCCATTTTACACAGATTATTAGGCATTTCGAACTTGAATAAATATCTCAATATATAAAATTGTTGTATGTATTTTTAATCGACTCATGAATTTTTTATATGTTATAATTATTATTCACAGTCCCAGCAGGGTCTTTCGCTCAGACACTCTCAGAATGCCATCAGGTTGAAGCGCGTTTCTGATTTCGATGAAGAGCAGGAATATCGAAATAGCCATGGGCGGAAGAAGATACACTTACCCATTGTAACAGATGAAACAGGAGAGTATTTCGACGACAACCACAATGTTCAAAATGTCAATGACAATCAGAATAAATAATTTATATAAATTGAAAGATTTTGAGTAATGATCATTTTCTTTCAAATATAACTTTCTACGTGAGCTGCTCAAAGAAGCAGCAGCTTGTGCTATGTGTTAAGAAATAGTAAACGGATTACAAACCGAAAATTGGCAACCAATTAGTTACCAAGTGATGTAGACGATTTGGTTCTTGATTTAATCAGTAGAGTTTGCGTAAATACGTGCGATCGCAGAGAAAGAAGAAGATGCTCAACCAGCCACGAATCGCGTAATTGTAACAAGTTTTTGTTGCATATGAGTTATAATTATAAATCCATTCACAAATTTGTTTGAACATTTTTATAATTTCTAGACTGCATGATTACAAACGAGGAATTTGTTATAGCTTCGTTATCGGGCGAAGCTAATTTTGTTGTTACTGAGGAATTTTCTTTGGGAAGGCGTTTCTTTAAAAATGTGTAACCTATAATAAACAGTTGATACGAATTTAAATTTCTGTGCCGTTGTTTTGGTTTTTCGCCGCTTCACTTTTATAGTTGATTTTTGTAATAAAAGAAAGAAGAAAACTTACTAAGCATTTAAGGGTCATGAAATTAGATTTTGAAAAAGTAATGCTGCTTATGCCAAAAATATGTTAAAAATGCTACTATTTATCTCGAATTCAAAATATATAAATGCATTAAAAGAGCTTGAAATTTGTTTTAGATCTAGCGTGAGTAAGTTGCCGTGGGATGAACCGCTTGTGAGATGCTCATTTTATAACACAAAAAGAATTTTTGAATTGCAGATGTTGAAGAAAAGTTTCAAAGTTAATTTCTTGTATAATTTGAAGTGGTATAACCCCTCAGAAAGCCAAACGATTTCCGAAAACGTTATAGTTTCTCAGTTAGCAATCGGAATTGATGATATGGTTGGTGTACTTCACCCTTTCACATTTGCTTAACTATAACGCAACCGGATTGGTGTCATTGGCGTGTTCTTCTTTCCATCCCCCAAATAATTTGACGTAATCAAATTACACCATTTGGAAATGTTTGGCAGAGTTGCATACAAATTGCTCGCATTTCCACGAACTATAGAGCTTTTGCGTGTGTGAAACCCTTAACACTTTAACGTCTACCCGAAAATATTCACGCTTCTAGTATCAAAACGTGCACATCCATGCATACATGTGTATGTAGGTATGTATGTATGTACATAAATAAATAAAATGGAGCAGTCAAAGACAATGGCTCCAAATACTGGCATAGGCAATTGCGATTGCCGCAATAGATTGAAGATATCTCGTGTTCACAGCTCTTCATACATAAATCAATGAAGTAAAATGTGTTTCATTTAATTCAATATTTGTTGTTGTCGATAATTCGCTATGCGTGTCAAGTTGGCTCACTCGTATTATAGAAGTTTAGAAATTCAGACATGCGAGAACTATTTCAACGGTTCAAATGGCAAATTACTTTCACGCAATCTAACACTTCGTTATGCAATAAGAAAAATAGGCAATTAATAATTTCGCCAAACTACGCCGTGGGACAAAAGCAACGTTTTTTTTACCAACGGAAAAATAAATTCTTTATAAATGTTAAAATGGAACTGTCTCTTTGAACAAATATTTCTTTTAAATTTTTCAAACTTACTCTAACTCATGTTAAAACACTAGAGGGGTATTCATTTAAACGCGCAAATGCCTGATAACGTGACAAATTTATCACCTGATAAACGAACTGTCAAATTTTGTATGAAAGCTCATTTGCACAAATGTGATAAATTTGCCCAATGATTTCGCTGTGCAAACGATGTTTGTAAACTTAGACGGCAACGAATGCAACCCTGCTTAGCTATAATCTTTAACATTATGATAAAAGTTTAGTATTGAACAATCAAAATAAACGCAAAAGGGTTACAGTAATTTTTTCCAAACAGCTCCAACATTAATCTTTACTTTTTCACTGATTCTCGGCATTTTAGTTTTTTCTTTTTGACAGCCAAACGCCATTTCCACAAACACTTTGCCAAGCGCGTTCATTTAACACACTTGATAAATTTATCAATTTGAGCAATGTGCAGATTTATCTGCTTAAATGAATACCCTTACTATTTCTACAAAACTGGGCATTCGCCAATATCTTCTTTTCCACTAAATCACTTACATTATTGGATGACAAACACATCAAGCAAGGCCAAACAAACAATTGGCAAATTAAATTTTTAATGATTTTGCTATAAAGAATTTAACAATTAGTTTTTAGCGGCTGCCGATGCCGCGCTCAGAATTATATGCAAGTGTGACCACCAAAACAAGAAAAAGATTGACCAATAAGACATGAGCAATACAAATTAAGAATAAAAAAATTCCGTGCTAATAATGAGTAAATAAAAGAGCTTCTTTGGCTAACACATATGGATCGCTGTTCGAAGTGGCTTTGCAACCGTAAAATACGTGGTAGTGGCTATTTTCAGGCATAATTCATTAGGGCATTTCGTTAAAGTCCACATATTAATTAATTATAAGATGTAAAAAATGAAATATGTAACTGATATTTGTATATTTTTTTCAGTTCAGAAAACTTTAAATCACGTAAACTTCCAATAATTATTCTAATTTTCTAATTTTATTCTATTTTATAGTTTTTCTGGCTGTTGGCTAAAATTAATTATATTTTCCTTGCCCGTCTGCGTAATGCAGATGGAATGACGTAACGAAAACCCCGAAAAATCACAAAATTATAACGGGAAAATTTTTGCGTACAAAATTGGCAAAAATCGCATGCGATTTCGGAATTTTCTCGGATTTCGCCATGAAAACGTAACGGACGAATCGCATTGGATAAATTTACCGCATGCGTAAAAAAGTAGTTTTTGCGTCCAAAACGCCTGAAATGGCACGCAAATTGCCCGGAATGCGTTTCGCTGCATTCCTTAACCCTTTGGCCGTCGCGTAGAGCAGAAAAATTCAGAAATTTTCAGGATTTGCGGCAAAAATTGCGAGATTTCCGTTTTTCCCCCTTACGCATCTCAAATGCGTTTTTCATATTAAATTTCAATTCGGACGCACTCTGTCATTTCCTTAAGTCGTTCCTATTTTATTGCATACTTTTTGGCTCGGAATTAAAAACTACGAAAACTTATATACTATTTACATTTGATTGTGACATGCAATTTAGAAGAAGAAGCGCTAGGATTACTATTCACATTTGATTGTGACATGCAATTTAGAAGAAGAAACGCTAGGATTACTATTTACATTTGATTGTGACATGCAATTTAGAAGAAGAAGCGCTAGGATTACTATTTACATTTGATTGTGACATGCAATTTAGAAAAAGAAGCGCTAGGATTACGAAATATTAGCACTTATACGAGATCCTCTGTGACATGCCAACCTAACCCCTATGGTGCAAAAATTGTAATAGGTGTCGACTTAGTATATAGATATGATCAGGAACATTGTCATCGATCATGGTCGGTCCAACCGTGGCCGCAGGAGAGAGAAGCCAGTTATCCGATTTGAACCAAGTTTGGAACACATTGTCACTTTGCCTTTTTGAAGTTTCGAAATTATCCCGTTGAAAGGTTGAAAGACACGCCCACAATGCATCCATATGCAAATGTAAATAAGTACCTTGGTATTTAACCTGTTAAATGGCTCTCTTTTGTCAAATTATTAAACAAAATCAATAAATTTGTATATTTAAGTTTAAGCCAAATAATATTATATAAAAAAAAAAAATTTTGAAAAATAAGCTTTAATGTACTCAAAAGTAGAAAATAAATTGTTTCGAAGTCACCAGTATCTTACTATCCATAAAAGCTTGGGGCGCTCATTGTTCAATATTTGTCAACCAGTTACCACAATATCTTATTTAAATAATTTTTTGCAAATAGATTCTAGTAATGAAAGATATTTTGAATATGGATATTGAGCGCACAAGCTTTTATTGATAGTAAGATACTGGTGACTTCGAAACAATTTATTTTCTACTTTTGAGTACATTAAAGCTTATTTTTAAAAAGTTTTTTTTTTTATATAATATTATTTTCTACTGTTTAGTCTCACATAAATTAAATTTTAGAGCTCTGAAATTTTTCGCAAAAAGAATTTAAAACTTGCAGAGCAGTACACAATATTTAGGGTATTCACAGTGTTTCCTATCGTCATATGTCATATCCTCAATTTAACAAATAATACGGCTGTGATCGACCCTAATATTCGTGGCATATTTGTGGCGCGATGAATTGTTGTTGTTTTGTTTGCAAGGCGCGGCGAGCTCGGCCCATGCGCAAAACCTCCGTTGCTTTGGCGCGATGAGTTGTTGCTATTTTGCCTGCAAGGCGCGGCGAGTAAGTTCCTATCGTTTTTCATTGACTTGTGGTGTGTAGTTCTAAAGTTATACACAAATCTGGAGTTGATAAAAAAAAGTGCCACGCCCCTTATCCTACGCCCATACAATTTTACCAGTGGGACGACACATCCAAGAGGCGACTGCATACGAAATTTCAATGCTGCAGGACCTTTAGTTCCAAAGCTAATCGAGATCAAAAATTTTGTTTGTATGGGCGGTGCCACGTCCCCTTATCCAGTGTCCGCCTTATTTTCTCAGTAGAAGGATATGGATATGTAGTAAGTTCCTACCGACTTTCATTGATGTGTAGTTCTAAAGTTATACACAAATCTGGAGTTGATAAAAACGAAATTCTATTATATATGCATGTGTATTTGCATACACAATATACATATGTGTCAATTCGCCCTTTGCAAACATATGTACATGTATATTTTTGACTATTTCTAAAATTTTGTCAGTACATATTTTACTGTTTGATTAATATGAATGCCTTTGTTGAAGAGCAATTTTCTTGTAAAGCAATGCTACAAGTAAAACAATATACCTCCTCATCGCGGGTGCAGAAATACATACTTCATTTTGCAATGAAAGTAAATGAAGACTGACTACAGATTGATCCTATGAAGTATAGTCTTAACTTGAACACAAGAAAGTAGGGTGTAATCACCGTCCAACTATAAAGCAAACGAGAATTACAAACCACCATCTGCAATGAAAGTAAATGAAGACTGACTACAGAACTGTATAAAGCAAACGAGAATTACAAACCACCATCAACCAAACAACTACGTCTGTCCCTACGTGCTTCTTCTTCTATCTGTGCTCTGATTGGCTATTGCAGTTTCGCTAATAACTTTGTTTAAAGTTATAATTTTTATATTTTTATGATTGATTCATGTATTGTCATCGTGTTTACGTATGTATGCAAAGTTTCAGATCTGTAAGTAGTCGGGAAGTGGGTGAAAAATTGATTACTAGATTCCACTACATACCTGAAGTGAAGTTAATATAAAGCTTATAATAAAATGGACATGATCCACTCACTATATACATATGTGAGTTATAGAAGCGGTTAATCAAATATGCTCAAAAAGCAAACCTTCGAACGAGGATAAATATAAACTTACAAAAGCGTTTTCAATAAAAACGCAACATTTGAGAGCAAGCTTTCCTTTAGATTAAAAAGAAGTTTGACAAGAAACCCAGATTTCCAAGGTTGCTTACACTGATATCAAGGCTTGCTTTTTAGCTCTAAACAAAGGTTAATAACAATTTTAACAAATTTGAAAAACTTTTGGCACCCGCGCTTCGATACTCTTTAGTCGCTGGATTACGAGCTCGGTCTCTTTATTACTACTTACTTACTAACGCGATTTAAAAAAAAATGTTCTGTGTAACGGAATTTTTTTCAAATATTTACTATTTTAATTTAAAAAAGGTTTTCTTCCCTAAATACAATTCTTTGCAATGTGTACATACATACATATGTACATACTTTGATACCTATTCTTTTTTCTAACACTGCCCTCCTACATTTGAGTTTTTGTTTAAAAATGTTTAATCGAATACGTATGTATTCTCTTGTTCTACATCTTAAAAGCTGTCAAATTATGTTCCACAACGAATTAAAATTAAATCTAATTGAACTTTTCACTAAAAAGTATCGAGAAAATTTTAAATATGACGGGAAGAATACATTTTAAAGAACGATCCTTTAAGGGAGAGAAGCAGAAATATTTAAACGAGATCTTCAAAATAACTTATCTCCCTATCATGAAATTTATAAAGATGTACGAAATAAGAGCAAACAAACTTCATTAAAAGATTTTTTGAAACCAATAATCGTCAAATGGATGGCCGATTCCAGATAGCGGATCAAGCTCAGATTTTGAACTAGTACGAACAAAATGTTTGAGAGAAATCATACTAAATGATCAGGAGGAGTAGAAAGTTATGCTTCTAAATATTTTGGTTCTAATTTATTAAATCGTTCAACTTGAATATGTTATGTTGAATTGAAATTTTATATTTGTTTTGTTTTGTTTTTGTTTAAATAAATGAAGTGTTATCGAATTACATAATATGTTGTTATGACTCAATAAATAAATACACAAAAATATATTAAGTATGTACATACATATATAGGTACTATACAAAACCCAATTTTTCAGTTTGGAACCAAACTCTGATTTTTGCATGGAGTTCATATCTCCTACAACGCGTTTTCTTACAACGCGGAATTTTTTCGGAACCTATCTCCCGCGTTGTAGGAGGGTTACCTGTATTACTATCCAGCTGTGATAGCAATCCTTTAATCAGTCGATCGCTTACATACATTGATAAATATATAATCAAATATATGTTTTTATTCCTTCCGGCTTCAATACTATTGTGAGATATTCAGTTCCATAATGAAGTGAATGCGACAGTTCGCAAATCGAACGCATCGAGTGTCAATGAACCCATGTGAAGGCGACACCCTGTTGGACGCTACATGCACTTGTCGTGTCGAAGCACCTGGGCATATAATTGAAATATGCACCACATTAGGGGTAAATGCCACAAAAACAACAACTATGTCAACATGTGGAATCGATGTTGCTCGGGGGTAGAACTGAAATAAAGTGAATGGCCGCAGGGCGGACACTGCAACAGCATGCGATTGCTGCCGCCGCACAAATGGAAAGCCTGAAGGGCCGTGCGGTGGCAGTCGCAAGCAATTCCATGAAAATTAACTCAATTAGAACGCGGTGCTCGGGAAACAATGCTGCCAACCAACACTTGATAATGTTGCCAAAGTGTTGCATGCATGCGCCGCACCGCCGCACCATGGTTCAACAATCAAATCCATTGGTCAAAATTCCAAGCTGTTGTGATCTTCTATTATGCTTTTTCCTATCGAATTCGATTTACTAAAAATTAAAAAACCAATTAATTAGTGGAATATATAGCTAGTACATAGAATTACTACTACGCCGCCGTGACTCAGTGGATAAGTGGTCGATCTCCGATGCACGGAGTCGCCGGTTCGAGTCCCAGTCGACTCATACAATCTTATAACACAGTAACTTATTTTAAAACACGAGATAAGTCAAATCAGTGGAAGGACAAGCCCACAATATGTCTGTGTGCGTACATATTTTGGTATTTTATCGGTTAAATGGCTCTCATTTGTCTAATTATTAATGGAATTCATAAATCTAAAATGAAATTTAGTATTAAAGCTAAGGTATCAGTCCATCTCCCTATGTCATAAAAAATGGGCGTAGTCCACTCACTATATTGACGGTAAATAGGAAATCCTCATTACGTTTATAATATATCTACCAGAGCGTCCCTATTTGGTAACTTCATTGCTGTTAAGATTATTTTTAAAGTTAAAAAATGGGCGTGGATCTCTTTGGAAGCGGTAAGTCGAATATGCCCATATTTTCTGCTCAACACCAGCCACCGCATCAATATTTCACTCATATAGTCCTATACAAATTTGTTTAAAATTTTCTCAAAACGGGCGTGGTCCACCCATTAAATATGTGGTTTATTGCCCAACCCGGTTACTTGTTGTAGGGTATTATTCTGTCGGGTTAACCCGGCTGCTGCTTCACAACTTGTTTTGGTATCGTGTAGGGTTTCTTTTGAAAGAGATACTAAACACCGTCTTTTCCGTCTGACATCTTTGACATCAATGTAGTCAAATTTGCTGGAAGGTTGAACCTTCAACTGATGCAGGTGCCAAACGAATCAAGCTAGATCATTACAGTTTGGGAGAAAAATATCTAACCATTCCTTGACTAAAAAAATCGATTCTAACTTCTGTGGAAAAAAAACTTCAAATGTTGCGCGGCTTTATATCCACCCTGCTCTGAGGCAGCCTGGCCCGCTAGAGGGTAAATCTCACATTGTTTGTTGGTCATTTGAAAGTAAGAAAATTTCAACAACAAAAATAAGCTGTATGGGTCAATGGAAATTCTTTAAGCATCTGTTATATAAACGCCGCTTCGCAGTATGCACGTTTTTTTTTGTGAAATTATTAACAGTAATATTTTCGTTATAGTCAAATTTTAATGAATGAAAAATCAAGACAATGTTCATCCAAATTTTTAGTATTCATAAATTAACGATATATTTTTTAAAATGGCTTCACAGTATATAAAAATGCATTTCGGAAGTTGTCGGTCGATGAAAAGCGATTATAGCCACTGTGCGCCGGCTGCCTCCCATGAATTTGGGGGATCCGCACGAATTTAATTAAACTTTTGAGCGTTTATGTATAGAAGCTTTGTAATACTTTCAAACTTTCCAGCGCCCCTTAAAATTGTGGCACAAAGTGCAGCATAGCACTGAAAGGATTCCACTGTTCCATTTGATGCAATGGCGACGAAGCTAATGCGGGTTGTGGTTGCGTGTTTGCGGGATATAAACCAATATCGACAGTGAAGGCAGGCGGGCTCCCGGATCCGGCAGTGGAAATGCCACTGCACAAAGCACGCTCTCACGGATACTCCTGCATGTCCGCTCTTTCGCCTTGGCTTATGTTGCAACTGCCGGAACTCGAGCACGAAAGTGGAGGACACACTTAAGGGCTTAATTGCTGCGTGATAGCCGTCACGAAACGAGTTCCGACATTTGTTTGCTTGGCCCGAAATTGCTGCGCTTTTACTTAATGCAATCAGACATTTCCCAACAGTTTTCTAAGTATGCGAACACGCAGTTTGCGTGTCTTTTTTGGAATTCTCCGGTAATTGGCTTTGGAGAAAGTGCAATGAACTCTGGAGGTAATGCGGCGGAGTGGAATCAAATGCATCGAAAATTATTTAAATGTTGCAAACTCCGACGAGTCATTCGATTTCAAATCATACATAATGAAAAAACTTCTTCAAGATATTCACTTTTTTTGGAAACAATGCGGAAAACGTTTTGATTGTTCAAGCCACTCGTTTTTATACCCTTTATCTATGATGATGGGGTATAAGCTTAAATTGTAGGGGCTTAAAGGAGCCGTCTTAGGTTAAGACATAAGTACATACATATGTATATATAAACAAGTAAGGAAGCATCAGTCGGGTTTTACCGACAGAGTAATACCCTACACCAAGTAACCGAGTGGGCGGACTACGCCCATTTTTGACAAACTAAAAGATATTCCTAATAGGACTGTATATAGCAAATATTGACACTCTGCTCTGTGGGTCTATATCGATATATATTATTTACCGCCTTTATGGTGGCCGGACCACGCCCATTTTTCTAAAATTTAAAGGTACTCTTACCAGCAATGAAGTGACCAAATATGGACGTTCTGGTATATATATTATGGAAGTTATGAGGATTTTAAGCTTACCGCCTATATAGGGGGCGGACCACGCCCATTTTCTTGTATGGCATGTAGGGCCGATATCTGAACTTAAGAACGAAATATCATTTATGTAAACTCATAAATAGTCAATTGAGAGCCATTCTACCGAAAAAAATTTTCCGCCTATATAGTGGGCGGACCACGCCCATTTTTTGTTATGTCCTAGAAGGGCCTATACCTCACCTTAAATTCCAAAAATCATTGCATTCAATGAGTAATTAAACAAATTAAAGCCATTTTACTGAAAAATTCCCGAGGTAGTGGGACTTACAGGCCCATTGTAGGCGTGTCCTTCAACCGATTTGACTAATTTTAACACTTCACCTAACGCGACGTTCACTGTGACTGTGTACCAAATTTGGTCGAAATCGGACAACTCCTTCTTTCTTCTTTTTCCGGACACGCAGACAGACAGACAGACAGACGGACAACCGGAAATGAAAAGAGAAAGTGTTTCTGATCATTTCTATATACTTATGTCTATACCTAGGAAGGCTCCTTTAATGCGTTACAATTTTGGAACAAAGTTATTATACCCTATTACCATAGGTGTAGGGTATACTGATAAGAATCTGTCTGGCTATCTATATGTCTTTCCTGCAAAAGAGAAAGAACCAGTTTTTCGAATTAAACAAGAGCTCAGATAGTATTAAAATCTAACAAGGAACATACCCACAATCCGCCGACAAGTATATGTACATACATGCTTCGGATTTTTAGCGGTCTTATTGCCTTCATATATTATGTCATATTATCTCTAACAACGAATCTAAAGGAATGTACCTACAGTGCTTTTCAAAGTTATAGTTGCCCCACTTTCATTGGGTGTTCCAAGAGAACTAAAGCGGGATAGGACAAACTAATATTGTAATTAGTTGCAGGCATCAATATTATTTAGAATTAGCAAAAAAAAAATTTGCTAAAGTAACAGTAACTTTTATGAGAGAAAAAGATTTGTTTGAATAGAGCTGAAAATCACCATTTCATGGTTATAATTGCCCCCAAATAATTGATAAAAACTTCAAGTGAATCGAATTTTTTTAAAACTTTTAGCATTTTATGGGACCACCAGAGTGTGTTGCAATTTCTGTTAAACGATTAGTCATCGAGTCAACAAAAGGTGAAGGAAATCTGGGGCTAAAAGTGGCCAGGCATCAAAATTGCTGATTTGAGATCGTTGGTATCCTTGGAACTGGCGTTTATTCTCATAAATTTTAGCCACAACCCAACTCTCCGTGAGAATGTCTTGCTACTCAATGCTCTCGAAGAATATGCAATAGGGTACCATGTGCCCAAAATGTTCCCATACCATGACCGAACCGCCAGTCGAAAACACGTTTTTCTTTTCGCAAATTTTCCCGTGTCAATGTGTTCCACCCGGACCTTTAGGGCTAAATTTATTTTATTGAATTAAAATGCTTAATATCTAATGAATATCAAACATTGCGTATAGATTTCTATTTATGGGTTACTGGGTAAGTTAGTATACAAATTTACCTCGGTTTAAAAACTACTTACTTAAATCGCCATGACAATCCCTCACCGGTTTTCCTTCCCCCAAGCGCCTCTGCTACGCGCCCATCAATTGTTGGCAGTGCCTTCATAGTGTATATGAGGAATTAAATGGGATAAAAAACGATAGTTTTTGACTTCAAGAGTTCTTATCGCCTTACCCCTTCAAAAATAAAATAAAATTATATAAAAAAAAACTTTTTAAAAATAAGCTTTAATGTACTAAAAAGTAGAAAATAAGTTGTTTCCAAGTCACCTGTATCTTACTATCCCTAAAAGCTTGGGGCGCTCATGTGTTCAATATTTGTCAAACAGTTACCACAATATTTTATTTAAATAATTTTTTGCAAATAGATTCCAGTAATGAAAGATATTTTGAATATGGATATTGAGCGCACAAGCTTTTATTGATAGTAAGATACAGGTGACTTGGAAACAACTTATTTTCTACTTTTTAGTACATTAAATAAATTAAAGCTTATTTTTAAAAAGTTTTTTTTTATATAATTTTATTTTCTACTTTTTAGTCTTCCATAAATTCAATTTTAGAGCTCTGAAATTTTTCGCAAAAAGAATTTTAAACTTGCAGAGCAGTACACAATATTTAGGGTATTCACAGTGTTTCCTATCGTCATATGTCATATCCTCAATTTAACAAATAATACGGCAGTGATCGACCCTAATATTCGTGGCATATTTGTGACGCGGTGAGTTGTTGCTATTTTGCCAGCAGGGCGCGGCAAGTAAGTTCCTATCGTTTTTCATTCATGTGTGGTGTACCTATAATTATAAACTGAAGCCCAAGTGTGTAGTTGCTTGAAAAGTGCCACGCCCCTTGTCCTACGCCCATTAAATTTTACCAGTGGGACGACACATCCAAGAGGCGACTGCATACGAAATTTCAATGCTGCACGACCTTTAATTCCAAAGCTAATCGAGATCAAAAATTTGGTTTGTATGGGCGGTGCTACGCCCCCTTATCCAGTGCACGCCTTATTTTCTCAGTAGAAGGATATGGATATGTAGTAAGTTCCTACCGAGTTTCATTGATGTGTGATTGTAGTTCTAAAGTTATACACGAATCTGGAGTTGATAAAAAGTGCCACGCCCCTTATCCTACGCCCATAAAATTTTACCAGTGGGACGACACATCCAAGAGGCGACTGCATACGAAATTTCAATGCTACACGACCTTTAGTTCCAAGCTAATCGAGATCAAAAATTTTGTTTGTATGGGGGGTGCCACGCCCCCTTATCCAGTGCCCCCTTATTTTCTCAGTAGAAGGATATGGATATGTAGTAAGTTCCTACCGAGTTTCATTGATGTGTGATGTGTAGTTCTAAAGTTATACACAAATCTGGAGTTGATAAAAAAGTGCCACGCCCCTTATCCTACGCCCATAAAATTTATTGATTCATGCATTGTCATGGTGGTTACGCATGTATGCAAAGTTTCAGATCTCTAAGTAGTCGGGAAGTGGGTGAAAAATTGATTACTAGATTCCACTACATACATACAAACATACATACCGGATGTGAACCTAATATAAAGCTTATAAAAAAAATGTATGTATTAGTAGAAACATTTCTTAACTTTATAAAAAGTATTATAAAGTAAAAAGAAATATGTTCACGTTAAAAAAACCTAACATCATGCCAAATTTTAGGCTTTTAGGCTACAAAACTCAGCGTTGAATAAAATCAACATTATGCTGGCGGGCGCGTTGCTAGGGTGAGTGTGAGTCGGCTGAACAAACGTAAATTACACTTGTATGAGCAAACGAGTGTTGGTTTTCAATATTGTTTTGTTGTTATAAAACTATGTATTTTTTGTTGGTCTCACTCTCTTTCTCCCCCCTGCCGGCACATGCAAAAAATCATACGCGTTCATACGCGTTGATAAAAATAATCGTTGTTGAGCCGAACGAGCAAACTCCCAAAACGATTGGTATGAAGACTACAGTCTTTGAGCATGAAGTCCTTACCTATTACAAGTGATTTTTCACAATATTTTCATTAAAGCCACAAGACGCGATCGGTTCAAACTTAACTCTTCAATTGCCGAAAGTCAAAAGCTGACCCTGCAAATCGGACACTAGGTTCTTGATCAGTGGCCTCGGTTTATCTCAAAACGGAAGGTTTTGTCTCACATTAATTTTTTGGTGTACTTTTCAGCAAACAAATTTTTAATCTTTCCCTCGAAATTAGTTTCATGGAAAATGCATTTAGTAGGAAAATAAAGTTAAAACGCATGCTAAGTTATACGAGTAGAAATATCGGAGGAAATTTTTAACTCTGATTGTATGATGTTACCCTTACCCTAAAAAGTGTCTAAATAGTTATAATTTTTTTAATAAATTTAGGTAAAATTATTTCAGATCAAACTGACATTTTTGGTCTGCTCATGATTTTGGAGCTCTCGCTCTACTTGCGCACGCCTCTGGCTGTTAATATTACATCGGGCATAAAAAATCATTATGTTTGTTCCTGTATTCCTATGCCATTTTCTTTGAGAAAAAGCCATAAGAAGTCTTCATTGACGTATTCAATTCAATTGAACATTGTGCAAAGTCAGTACTAAAAAGCCTTTGGACAGATTAGAAAAGTCCAATACGATAAGATACCGAAAGAGCTCTCGAGTATATCAGCTGGATCTGCCGCTCGATTGCGACACTCAGAGCCGAATGCGCGCCGCGAACAATTGAATCGAATTCTAAATTAAACTACTGGCGCGGGGTAGGCGGTGGTTGGAAAATTAAAAAGTTTCGCGCGATGTTTATATTAGTTTTGAACAGCGCGCGGATTCGTCTTCTTAGTACACAGTCTGCAGTTGCCGCGAGCCGTCGTCAGCGCCGCGTCGAGGCCACCAGAAAATATTAAATACAATTTGTGCGTCGGAGCTGCCTAGATATGAAGCTCATAATAGTCGTCGTGGTAATCAGTTTACTTATCGGTTTGGGCTATCGCAAATTCGACCAGTTGACACGTCCACTGCCGGCACCCGTGCTCGATACCAATAAGTACTGGGGCCGCGGCGATGTAGCTGCATATAAGCCGGATAAGTCAATAAAGCCTTTTAAGGTGCAACGTAGCGCGGAGGTGCGTTGATGCTTCCATGCTTTTGCATACCTTGCATTGCGCTTGGATAATATCCGTTTTCTTTTAAAGGAAATCAGCGACCTGCGATCCCAGCTCAATCGCACGCTAAAATTGACGGAGCCGCTGGAGGGCATCAATTTTGAATATGGCTTCAATAGCGACGCTCTCGCGCAGCTTGTCAAATATTGGCATGATGACTACTTGCCTCGCTGGACAGAACGTGAGGAATACTTGAACCAGTTTCCACAATATACTACGGAAATCCAAGGGTAAGAAATTTCCTACATTAAAATCGGCCAACTACAACTTTTCATATATCTAGTTTCTCTGTGTCTATTGACTATTGAACTACTTGACAATGGCCCTGAAAGAAAAATGGGATTCGTGAATAATCTAAAATAGAGATTAGGCATGACCATTATGCATTACTTAATAATTATACTTATCATACTGTCCAACCCGTTATTCAGCTAGATTGCTTGACATGGAAGTATCATAATTTTGTGCAGTTGTTTCAACTTTCATATTTCTTGTCTTCAACTGATTCGCAAGTTATCGGCAGTTAAAAGAGGAGCTCAGATAAGATTTAAAAAAAAATGGAAAACATCCGCAATCCGCTGTCGGTGTAAATACCTTATAGATAATTTTACCATTACCGTAAGCTCTGGCTCAACAGAAAAGCTACAATCTCTTGCCTGTTTCAGTCTCAAGCACCAGGTCACTGGATTCAAGCTTAGATAGCGCTTCGTCCATTTGGTCCCTACACCGGAGATTCGGTCTCTCTCTCTTCTGTCTAGATAATATATTCCTACAGCAGCAGGATATTACACATTTTTTCTAAAGCCGTGTCTGAACGGGAAGCTGTTATTTTATTATTTTTTTTTGTGAAAAAGTATACTCTCGGAGATTCGCCAGCACTTCGGAAGAGATGAAGCCGCGCGCAAAGAAACTATTTTTATATTTTGGTATAAGTCGGATTCGATCCAGCGACTCCACGCATCAGGTACCGATCACTTATCCACTGCATCAAAATGGCGGAGACAAAATCAATACATTATATTTAATATACCTAATCTAATCTTAGAACATTTGACACTATTTCTCCTCGTCATTCAGTGATCGCTCCGATATTTCGATGAGATGTGTGTCAGCCTCTTTTCAAAAATTGCTTGCACAAGTGCAGCAGGCGCTCGGATATAAAGACTTCGAAAATTTTTTCCAACCAATAAATTTTGACAATTATTTTATAGCAAGTTAATTTATTATTTTAATGGTTTTATATGTTTGAGCTCCCTTTTGGTTTGCTCAAGTATATAGAAGCAATAAAATAGCATTTCTCTAATCTAAGCTGAACAAATCATAGGTCTTAGGAAAAGAGTAGGTACTCTTATTTTTATAGTTTGTATACTTTTTGATTCTTAAGTTAAATGCTTAAGCCGGTCTCCTGCTTAAGTATCTACTGTGAATCTCGAAATACATGAAATGAGAAAACCATATCAAAATAAATGTATCAAAAAATTTTCTTATCTTTTTAGCTTGCGCATTCACTACATTCACACGAAACCCAGTGAGGATGCCATCAAACAAGGCAAAAAAGTTCTGCCTCTACTGCTGCTCCATGGTTGGCCCGGTTCAGTGCGTGAATTCTACGACTTTATTCCTATACTCTCTGAGCCCGCGAGCATGAGCGATTATGTATTCGAAGTGATCGCTCCATCTCTAGTCGGCTATGGTTGGTCAGAGGTAGGTACTATCTGTCTGTATATAGGCTATTAGTAATTAATACTTGATTTACCCAACTAATTAGGCCGCCACAAGGAGAGGCTTCAATGCGGCTCAAATGGCCATCGTAATGCGCAATCTCATGTTGCGTGTGGGTCACGAGAAGTTCATCATACAAGGTGGAGACTGGGGTTCCATCATTGGCAGCAACGTGGCCACGCTCTTTCCAGAGAACGTACTGGGTTATCATTCTAACATGTGCACACTAAACACGCCGCTAGCCATCATGAAGAGCATCATAGCCGACTTCTTTCCGGAGAAATTTTTGCCGTCACGCTTCTTCTACGAGCATCACTTCCCGCTCATGGAAAAGTTTAAGTTCCTCATTCGAGAAACCGGCTACTTCCACATACAAGCTACCAAACCCGACACCATTGGCACTGTACTCTCGCAAAGTCCCGTCGGTTTGGCAGCTTACATACTGGAAAAGTTCCAACTCACCACTGGTCCGGCACTCGAGAATCGCTTCAATGCCTTGGCCACGGTATTCACACTGGATGCGTTGCTGGACAATTTGATGATTTATTACCTGTCCAATACAGCAACCAGTGCAGGGCGTTTCTATGCCGAGAACATGTCAAAGGAGTACCTAGCCTTGCAGATGGAGCGTGTTCAGTCGCCAGTGCCGATGGCTTGCGCACGCTTCAAGCATGACCTGCCACCCGCCATGGACTGGCAGCTGAGGGATAAATTCCCGAATCTACTTTCCAGCAAATACTTCAATCAGGGTGGACACTTTGCTGCTCTAGAAATGCCGGTTATGTTGTACATTGACTTTGCTGAATTTATTGCCAAAATTAAATTCGAATAAATTGGTTCCTTTTTGCACAATTTTATAGCAAAGATTGTACAATTTGTATTTACTTGATAGCATTTTATAGCAATGAGAAATGGTCGTTGGACGCTCTTAGCAGCGATATATTTGTTTATAAGAGTCCACATCCAGCGGCTCCGCTGGCACGTAAAGTGAATGAACTACAGAGAAAGTATTCGATGTAAAGGCTGAGGGCTAAGGCTGAAGTGGAGGAACCATATGGAAGAAGCCCTATCGAAGATTCGAATCTGGGACTAAAGAAGTGGCGCAAGAAACAGGCCACAATTTGAAAACACAATTTTAGAAGCGTTTACCTCTATCTCCGCAAGTTTGTTGAAACATATTTTCAGCGGGAAATATATTTCAAAGTCAGATGAAAGGCACCACTTTCAGCAGTTTAAAATATTGTAGTAATAATTTGCTTACATTAAAGAACTTTGGAAATGCTCAGACAAATCCGGACAACTTCAAATAATGCTTATATCAAGCAGTTATATACATATTAGTGTCAAGTTCATTCAATTGCAAACTATTACGGACGAAACAAGGTCGATCAAGACCAAAACGAATTGGGAATACGAACGGAGAGTGGTTAATATCGAATGGCTGCTCGCCAGAAAATCGCCTTCGGAGATCATTACGTGGTTTGGATACAAGGAAACTTAAGTCCGCGCACTAGGTATGAGTGCAAGATGACTACCAAATTGACCGTTGGATATGCGTGAAGATATTTGAGGTTCCTACCGTTATATAATCGAAATTTCCCGCCTCTGCATATTTCTTCCCAAAGGATCAGAGGATCAACGCAGACAGTTGTACTGAAGTATTCGAAGATCATGTGCAGCGAGTGGACGTGTTTCTGTTTGGGGCCAGCTTATACAACGTTATTTCATTGAAATATATACTACGTTTATACGACACTTCAAATCGGTTTGAGTCAAATCGCTTCGACTCAAAACAGTCGTATAAACAAAATTTCAAATCGCTTTGAAAATTTTAAACGTATTGAGTCAAAGCGCTTTTCAAATGAGTTTCAAATTTTTAAGTCGATTTGAAAATGCGTATAAACGGGTGAAAATTTTCAGTGGTTTTAAAATCTAGTTTTCTGTGTATTTTTATGCAAAAGGCAAGCTGATTTTCATTAGATGCCAAAAATAAATTAAAAAAGAAAGCTTCAGAATGCGAAAAAAAGTGCAAAGTGCAAAGTAATTTTTGAAAAATGTAAAATTTTTTAAACAGTATTCAGTCGATTCGCTTCAAAAGTTAATGTATAAACATCTGGCTCGAAAGCGTATCGAGTCAAAGCGATTCGACTGGGGCTGTCGTATAAACATGGTAATAAACATTTAAAGTTCAAATTAAGCCACCAGTCACGGTACTGCTAATTACCTTTTGTTTCGTGTAGTTGTCAAATTGTATATCGTCGTATTTACGCGTTAAATCTAATTTATAATAAAATAAACAATGTCAACAACAATTAAAAACACACGAAGTGCAGCAAGCAGTCGCAAAATTGCTGCCCCAGTGACCCCTCTTGGTCCTAGGAAAGCGGATGACTCATCGACCTCAACTTCGCCAATGCATTCGGATTTGAGTTCTCAGCTAAAATTCCTCAGAGAGAGTATTGTCGAGCAAATCACTGGAGCTATCGTTGCGTCGGAGGAGAGAGTAATGCAGAGGTTTGGAGAAATGTCAGCTGAGCTGTCTAACATGAAGACCACCATAAGAAATTTGGTAGAAAGAGTTGCTGTTGTCGAAGCTGCATATGCTGAACTAGGTATGCTGAAAGAGAACTTGCAAGACTTGAAAACGCAATTGGAAACATACAAAGCCTATGCTGAGATAAAAACTCCACACTCTTCTATACTGGACAGTGAAGTAAGAGCACTGAAGTCTCAATTGGAAGCATATGAGAGCGAGGCTATTTCAACTGACTCACAGTGGGGTATTGGCCCTGAAAATGGCGATCAATTCACCTGAGCTATAATAATGAATGTCGAATCATGACGTCATTATACACGGAATCCCCTCTGCAGCAGATGAAAACCTTAGCGGCATTTTTACCAGAGTTTGTTCGCTAATAAAATGTGACTCTCTCAGGCTGCGTAATATATTCAGAGTGCGAACCAACAACAACAGAAAAAAAGCAAAAATCATTGCTAAGCTTGCGTCCTCATATGAGCGCAATTGTTTGTTCCAAGCCATAGGTTAGGTTAGGTTAATCTGGCTGCCTAAGAAGGCCACGCATAGACCCTGTTGGGCCCTTAGCGATACCAGTTCCGTTTAGGAGTTGTCAAAGTAGTGATCTGTCAGAATTTGGGTGTTTTTCACAAATTTCCAAAGAGGCTTAATGCCTAGTTCCGAGATCTGTTCGAGCCCTGAAAAGAATGGCGCACTTAAACAAGTCAGACGAGTTCTAGCGATGGCGGGGCAGGAACACAGTATATGTGTCAAGGTTTCCCTGCTGCCAGCTTCTTTGCATTTCCTGCAGCTTTCGTCGTTCGTTATACCTATCCTATGTGCATGCGCTGCTACAAGGCAGTGTCCTGTTAGTGCACCTGTGATAGCTCTACATTCTATTCTTGGGAGAGTCAGTATAAACCTAGTATACTTTTCGTCATAGGGCTTTAGCATGGTTTTGGAGGTCGCACAGGTGCTTAGGTTATTCCACCTGGCCCTCGTTTTCCTTTTCATGCATTCCTCTATTTGACTGTAGAACGCTTGCAGAGGCATCAGTACGCTGCTGATATGCTCATCTGAAAGGCAGACACCCTGTTTGGCAATAATATCCACTTCCTCATTTCCCTATATGCCTTTATGCCCTGATACCCAGTAGATGTGCAGCCTGCGATTCGCGGCTAGCCTTTCTAGTGCCACCCGGCATTGCAGGACATTTTTGGATGATAGACTATGGGATGTTATTGCCTTAATAGCTGCCTGACTTTCTACGTAGAAGTTTATCATTGAGTTTATATTGGTGCTGGTGCTCTGGGTAAGGTTTTTGAGCGAATTATGGCCAACCAA
Source organism: Neria commutata (assembly GCA_963457695.1). NCBI lineage: Eukaryota > Metazoa > Arthropoda > Insecta > Diptera > Micropezidae > Neria > Neria commutata. The sequence goes on along the minus strand of OY735247.1, from coordinate 21,608,576 downwards.
ATTACTAAATACCTTAGTATAAATAAATTGTTATCGCCTTTGCAGTCTGGTTTTAGAACTGGACACAGTTGTTCGACGGCAGCAGTAAAAATTTTTGATGACATTAGATTTTCGTATGATCAGAACTTTTTGACCCTACTTTGTCTCGTCGATTTTTCTAAAGCATTTGATTCTGTTAATCATACCCTTCTCTGCTCTAAGCTAGGAAACTACTTTAAGTTTAGTTTTAGTGCGGTAAATTTAATATCCAACTACCTGGAAGGAAGAATGCAACGGGTTAAAATAGGGAATGATTTCTCATCACTTAGAGCAGTTGAGACTGGAGTTCCCCAAGGATCTATCCTAGGTCCACTCCTCTTTTCTATGTTTATCAATGATGTTTTTTCAATCTGTAAATACGCTACTGCTCATGCGTACGCTGGCGACATTCAACTCTATCTCTCTCGACCTACTGGGCCCTTAGAGGACTTAGCCTATAGACTAAACCACGATCTGACTTCATTAAATAATTGGGCTGTTACTAACTTGCTTCTCATAAATCCCCTGAAATCTAAAGTACTTCCCATTGCGAGGAGTGAATCATGCTTTACTGACATCCCACCCCTGTTTATTGGACTTGACCAACTAGAGTTTGTATGTAAAGCGAAAAACCTAGGATTTATAATTAACTCTAAACTGATTTGTATTGACCATATTAACAGCACTGTAGGTCAAATATAGTGTAAATTTTATATATCTTGTCATTAATGTCATTGTTGTACTTCAGTATTATATTAATTTAATTTAATGTTCACTGTTGTTATGTCAATGTCAAATTGTCAAATAGTTCTAAGTGAATGTTAGCTTTAAGTCACATATTTTATATAATATGTTTAAACTCCTTTGAAGTACTAAAAACGACTAAGGCTTAGTGTACACCTAAATTTCAATAATAATAATAATAATTACATCTTCCAGTAAGGCTCTTCTATACGAGCATATTAGCTACGATTGTGTCCCCCTCTAACCCCGACTACAATCACCTGAGTTATTACATGTGGGGCGATGTTGATTAACACTTCGGAACAAAGTCGAACACAGCTTGACACGTCCTACCTGCCTGCCTACCTACTGACTTTGGACGGGATCATAGTACATATTATGTACAAATATTTCCTCAATTTTTTCGTTTTCCTCTTTGTGCTTATTGTCAACAGCGATCGCCTTTGAGAATATTGCTTCAAGGCATTTTACTTGCAATTCACGTTTTCGCATTGCTAAAAATCTCCGCTATGCATTTTAAGTTTATGCCAGTTCAAAGCAACACACTGAGCAGAAGTCATTGTCACCGAAACTAAATGGGAGTGTGCATCTAACAATTTCTTTGAATTAATTTTCTACTAAACTTTTAGTTGCATTTTTGGGGTTCGGTTCCCCTAAAGGCCCAAAAGGAAACAAGTAAGGAAGTATCAGTCGGGTTTCACCGACAGAGTAATACCCTACACCAAGTAACCGAGTGACCGGACCATGTCATACTAAAAGATATACCTAATAGGACTATATATGCCAAATATGGATACTTTGACAGGTGTACAACAGAAATGATCGGTATATTAAATATGGATGCTCTGAAGTGTATATTACAGAAGTAATGAGGATTTTCAGCTTACCGCCTATAAAACCCGAGGTAGTGGGACTTACAGGCCCATTGTGGGCGTGTCCTTCAACCGATTTGACTAATTTTAACACTTTACCTAACCCGAGGTTCACTATGACTGTGTACCAAATTTGGTCCAAATCAGACAATATCCATATTCAAAATATCTTTCATTACTATAATCTATTTGCAAAAAATTATTTAAATAAAATATTGTGGTAACTGGTTGACAAATATTGAACACATGAGCGCCCCAAGCTTTTATTGATAGTAAGATACAGGTGACTTGGAAACAATTTATTTTCTACTTTTTAGTTCATTAAATAAATGCAAGCTTATTTTTAAAAAGTTTTTTTTATATAATTTTATTTATTATACATATATTATATACATATATGTGCAATATTTTAAATAATTCTAGTTCTAAAGAATAGTTTTTATTCGGACTGACTTGCCAAAGAGAAATGACAATACTTAGTTGTCTATTTCTGTTCTGAAACAAAGCAATTTTAAGTGTACAACAACAAAGAATTAGAATTATTGCTCACATGGGCAGGTCATATAGCTATTTCGGTTTTTGCCAGAAAACCTCATCAGTGACTTTTAATGTGAATTCTAATAATTTCTAAACGACTAATTACTCGAAATAGAAGCATTAATGGTAAAGTCTGTGAAACGTAGGAGTTGAACCATGAACCTATGACGTAGTAAGCGAATGCGCTAACCATCACACCATCGGACTGGACGACTCTGCGCTGGCAAACATCCCAGTTACCTGCTGTCTATATCAAACGCATAGTGTTTGTTGCTATTGTACACTGTCTAATGCAATTGTTTTTGCCTTACTTGAGAGCTCCATCGGAGCACATACTTGAGGCAAATGAATGTATCAGTTTTTGTTTCTGTAAGAACATTTCTTCGTTTTTACATTATGTTTACTTTCTGATTTGGGTGTGTCCTCCCTATCATATTATACGAGTTTATGTTTATTCGGCAGCTTGAATGTTAGAAAGAATAGTTTTTATTCGGACTGACTTGCCAAAGAGAAATGACAATACTTAGTTGTCTATTTCTGTTCTGAAACAAAGCAATTTTAAGTGTACAACAACAAAGAATTAGAATTATTGCTCACATGGGCAGGTCATATAGCTATTTCGGTTTTTGCCAGAAAACCTCATCAGTGACTTTTAATGTGAATTCTAATAATTTCTAAACGACTAATTACTCGAAATAGAAGCATTAATGGTAAAGTCTGTGAAACGTAGGAGTTGAACCATGAACCTATGACGTAGTAAGCGAATGCGCTAACCATCACACCATCGGACTGGACGACTCTGCGCTGGCAAACATCCCAGTTACCTGCTGTCTATATCAAACGCATAGTGTTTGTTGCTATTGTACACTGTCTAATGCAATTGTTTTTGCCTTACTTGAGAGCTCCATCGGAGCACATACTTGAGGCAAATGAATGTATCAGTTTTTGTTTCTGTAAGAACATTTCTTCGTTTTTACATTATGTTTACTTTCTGATTTGGGTGTGTCCTCCCTATCATATTATACGAGTTTATGTTTATTCGGCAGCTTGAATGTTAGAAAGAATAGTTTTTATTCGGACTGACTTGCCAAAGAGAAATGACAATACTTAGTTGTCTATTTCTGTTCTGAAACAAAGCAATTTTAAGTGTACAACAACAAAGAATTAGAATTATTGCTCACATGGGCAGGTCATATAGCTATTTCGGTTTTTGCCAGAAAACCTCATCAGTGACTTTTAATGTGAATTCTAATAATTTCTAAACGACTAATTACTCGAAATAGAAGCATTAATGGTAAAGTCTGTGAAACGTAGGAGTTGAACCATGAACCTATGACGTAGTAAGCGAATGCGCTAACCATCACACCATCGGACTGGACGACTCTGCGCTGGCAAACATCCCAGTTACCTGCTGTCTATATCAAACGCATAGTGTTTGTTGCTATTGTACACTGTCTAATGCAATTGTTTTTGCCTTACTTGAGAGCTCCATCGGAGCACATACTTGAGGCAAATGAATGTATCAGTTTTTGTTTCTGTAAGAACATTTCTTCGTTTTTACATTATGTTTACTTTCTGATTTGGGTGTGTCAAGCTGCCGAATAAACATAAACTCGTATAATATGATAGGGAGGACACACCCAAATCAGAAAGTAAACATAATGTAAAAACGAAGAAATGTTCTTACAGAAACAAAAACTGATACATTCATTTGCCTCAAGTATGTGCTCCGATGGAGCTCTCAAGTAAGGCAAAAACAATTGCATTAGACAGTGTACAATAGCAACAAACACTATGCGTTTGATATAGACAGCAGGTAACTGGGATGTTTGCCAGCGCAGAGTCGTCCAGTCCGATGGTGTGATGGTTAGCGCATTCGCTTACTACGTCATAGGTTCATGGTTCAACTCCTACGTTTCACAGACTTTACCATTAATGCTTCTATTTCGAGTAATTAGTCGTTTAGAAATTATTAGAATTCACATTAAAAGTCACTGATGAGGTTTTCTGGCAAAAACCGAAATAGCTATATGACCTGCCCATGTGAGCAATAATTCTAATTCTTTGTTGTTGTACACTTAAAATTGCTTTGTTTCAGAACAGAAATAGACAACTAAGTATTGTCATTTCTCTTTGGCAAGTCAGTCCGAATAAAAACTATTCTTTCTAACATTCAAGCTGCCGAATAAACATAAACTCGTATAATTCTAGTTCTGTTAATAGTTGTTCAGTCTTTCAATATCTATCTATTCGTATTCGAACCTCTCTAGCCTGAAGCATTCCATGAAAAATCAACACAATGAAGGCACACTTTTGAACGACTTCTCTGCTATAAAAGAGAGCATCTCGCTGTTGAGGTAGTATTTCGGAATTTAAGCGATGCACTAATACTTTTCAGCTGGTGTTTAATGTGCCGGCAAAACTTGGCATCAATTTTATGCTTCATAATTCACGGGCATATCACCGCAAAGCGTTTTAAAATAGAACAATTGAAAGTCATGTAAATAAAGAAAAATCAAAATAAGAGGGGACAAGCGGTCATGCTGGAGTATACAAAGGCCCAGCGACAAAAGCAAAAACAAACAACAAATTAACCGAAAGTGAAATGGAGAGTAAAAAGCTCCCCGCCTCGCACACCCGATCCCGCGCTGTATGTAGGTTGTGTTGTTGTAGCCTAGTGCACATAGCTAGCTAGCGTTTTCCGCACCGAGTGATCCCTCGTTCAAAGATCAACTAAAGCTCAAGCGTAATCAGCCGGCCCTAAACAGCAGGGATGATGTATAATTTATTTCTTCTGTGTAGTTGACTTTTGTAGCAAGAAATATATGTATTTGTACATATCGCATGATCCGCCTCAATTTATAATGATTGGTTCATTGAAATCAAAATCTCATATTAGCTGAGGGCATTAAGTCAATGGTATGGCACATACTATTATATAAAGATAAGAGATTCAGGATTATATTGATATAATTATGTTTATAAGCCTAAAACTATGCTTATACTTTTAATTGTGGAACCCTCTAACTTTGCAATAGTTCTTGAAATGCTTCTTCTTAAAAATCTTTAGCGTTCCCGACTCACGCATAGAGAGAATCATAATGTTGAATGCATAAGTTGTATAAAAGTTTGTCGACTTACATAGCAATATGTATTAAAAGTGACTCTGTATAAGTCAGTTTTTTTTATATAATGAAGCTTTTTTTGTGAAAAAATTCAAAGTCAATCCAAAGGAGTTGTTGATATCGGAACTACAGTTAATTGTATATTTCTTATTCTTATTGAATTTTTTATGGACTAAGGACTTTTTCTGCAATCTTTAGTGTAAGAGTATAGTAACGAGCTCATTTCTGATGTAGTGAATAAAGACTAGCAAGAAAGCTGACTGTACTAAGAATTTAACTTTCTCCTAAAATTACTTGGCCTCTCTACCGATTATAGTGATGATGAAAGCGCCTACAGGAAGTAACATATAACGTTTATTGTTGATTTTTAAAAATCACAAACTATGATCGACAACAACGAATCTACAAGAAATTTAAAGAAAATTATATCCTAAGTGTTTAAATTTTATTGCGTTTCGAAAAACGTTTGCCATGATCCTTATGTCATTTTTATAAGTACGCAAAATTGCGCACGTTTTTTACTTGGCAGAAAAACAAATAGTACCAAAACGGAAAAATGGGGCTCTAATAACTTTTATTTTCTCTATGTTATTCGAGGGTGACTGTCAATGCCTGATATTCAGATTTTTTTCTATGCTACTATAGTCTTAGATAAAGAATTTTGCCAGGCACAGACACAAGTTTTGATTTTCGGTACTTTTTGAATTATCTTCAAAACTGTACCTAAATTTAAAAAAAACAAGCTGGAGGATAGTTTTAGTTAAAATATTATTATATGGTTTTACAGAGCGAATAGCACCCCTGTTCGAGAGCCGGCAACCGACGCAAAGCGCTTCCACAAACAAAAGCATTCGTTGTGCCTGCCTGCCTGCCTTGAAAGAGCTTTTATAAATATTTGTTGATACAGCCGGCTTCCGTGTGCGCTCTTCACTGCCAGTTGAATTCGTGTAGCCGCAGTGATTGGACGATTGGACAGACGCAGTCGTGATCGGTGGCGCTCGTTAGCAATCTTCCACTAATCGAAAGTTATCGCCTCGAACTTGGCACTTCTTCGTCGCTCGACACAAACAGAATTTTCTAGAATATCGCCATGGGTTTAATGGCTAGGGTTCTGGTTGTCATTGCCTCGCTGGGCGCAGCAGTGCTTTTCCAAAACTACCGCCAACTCTCCCGTCCCATACCCGCGCCCCAACTGGATCTCAATGAGTACTGGGGCCCGGGCAGTGCTGCCAATTACAAAGAGAACGCTGCTGTGAAGCCTTTCGATATAAGCACCAAACCGGAGGTAAGTGCGCTCACGTTTGGCGCTGCGGCCGCCGCTTTTATAGGCAAACGCAATTTTTTCACATGAAATCTAACATCGTAAATAATCGCTTCTTAAAAAAAGAAAACTACACTCAGTAAGAAATGTTAAAAGCACTGAAAAAGCGCAATTTCACAACCACTTCCAATATGCCTGTATGCCTGGCCTTCACATTGACCTTGACCAAGACCTCAACACTGAAACTGAAATTACATACATTTTGCCATTTTGACACATTTCGACGTTAATGCACTTTCCTCAAGCAACAATTGCTCGTCATATTAGGCAAAAAATATTCGAATTGGAATTTTGTGAAGCAAACCTAGCAAAAAATTCTGAATGAACGACTTTTGTAGTCTGACTGAATCTGAATCCTTTTTAAAATTTTTAAAGTTTTTATGGAACTCTGTACCTCATCATCATTTACATATGCTTTTATTCTTAAAATTACAATAATTTTTTTATCAACTGTTTTTGATCGAGATATAACGATCAGTAATTGATTTTATTTTTGATCGAAAAATTTTCCGTCAATGATTTATTCTTTTTACTATCTGGAACGATAAACTAAATATTTTGATTGCTGATCGACCTACAAACGAAGATTTTCAAAATTTGTATTTAAAGTACGCAATGAATTTACAAATCAATTAATTTGAATGCGAATAAAAATAAAGATTATAAAAATTGCTGCATGGTCCAATTGAAAACAGTGTCTTTCACATAAACTAGGTGAAATTGTTGAAAATGTAGTTTTCTCAAAACATCTTTTAGAAACTTGTATGCCACAGTCTGTGTGTGTATATAAGTATGCATCTGTGGCATGATAGCTGCGGCAACGCGCCACAAAACCAACCGTGGCCGATGGTGTGCTACTTTTGCAGACTTGCGCAAACAGCGAACCAAGCACGAAACTCGTTTCCTTCGGCCTGTGCATTCGGTCACACATGCATAGATCATACGAATGAGTACCAAAATGCACAAGCTTGCCCCAATGTCCAATTAACCCTTTCACTACCGGTTTTTTTCTTTTTGTTTATAAAACGCTGTGCACGAAATGAAAAGATAAAGGCTGTTATCTATAACTTGATTCCTACTAACCCTGATTGGATCGAAATTTTAGCTTCAAAACTTAAGTTATCAGGGGGAGGGGAGGGCACGATCTATTTTAACATTTTGAGCTTTATCTTAACAACCGATTCACCTACAATTTTTAGAGAAATATTTTTGAAATTCTTGCCCTTCCGAGACGAAACTTCACACGATTCAATAAAAAACATTTTTTCCTAAGGGGATTTACTCAGCAATTTTCAATTTTCAATTTGTTAATTTATCGTGAAACATAATACGCCTCTGGTAATGAAAGGGTTAAGTTAATCGCTGATCTCCATATCGTTTTACTGTATGAAGCCTAACAATCTTCAATTGTTTTGTTCGAACAGTTAATTGAAGATCTCAAAGCACAACTCAGTCGTCCACTGAAACTACAAGATCCTCTGGAAGGAGTGGGCTTTCAATATGGATTTAATTCGAAAGAGTTGAAGAAGACAGTCAAGTATTGGCGTGATACATATTTAAGCAAATGGAACGAACGCGAGGCATACCTGAAGAAATTCCCGCATTTCCAAACTCAAATCCAAGGGTAAGTTATAAAAAAATCAGTGCATCTCTTTATACATGTATAAGAATGAAATCGCAAAAAGAGTAGCCAATAGAAGGTGATAGCAAAGAGTATAAAAATGTATCGGAATGGAATACTATCTCCTTTTCAATTCCAAGCAATTGTATTTGGTTATTATTTTTTCTCAAAAAGTTTAAAGTTTTAATTTTACTAGGAGGAATTGTAATCGAATATTAAAGTTTCCAATTCCTTCAAATTGAGCCAGAAAAATTTCTAGACTTCATGCAAAAATACTTTCGAGGAGATACGAGTTCTTCACAAGATATGCACAACAAATTCTCCTCCTTTTTATATGGTATTGATTTGCTGGAGACCGAGCCTGTGATCTCCCGCATCAGCCACCGATCATTTAACTATTGCGGCGATTAATTACAACGTTTCTATCCTTTCAAATCAAAGAAATTGAACCGAAAATACCATTCCATATAATGGAATGAAACAATTTTAACACACTAATGGAATTGAAAATGTTAATTCACGATTATAATTCCACTATTCAGAATTTGAAGGAAAACATTACGATTTAAAAATGCCTTAGAATTGTAGTTCTGATCTGATGTAACTGAATAAGCCAAGATCTGGTTTATACGATTATGAAAGTGGTAACATGCCAGTTGGGCTTGCATCTAGTTGCATGCATTCAGTTTTTTCATCACTCTACGCGAACCTTGGCCCCTAGACGCACACAAAAGTCCATTTTATATGTTACTCGTATTTGAATTTCTAATCTTTCTATTGAAGAAACAATTTTTGGTGAATCGCATATATGTACATATGTATCCATACATACATATGTATGGAGTGACTTGTGAACGTTAAGCCATTGTGAATGGATTGCCTTAGATGACTTCATGTCGTAACCGAAATACTGTGAGATATGAATAAGATAAGAGTCCAATCAACTAATGAATAGAAATTGACGAATTGTTAACTCTCCGAGAGTATTTTTTGCCTTGATAAAGCTTTTCATAAAATATATACACAACTATAATATATATATATATATACACAATATATAAAAGTATGTACAATATATAATTGGCGCAAAATGTTTGACTCAGGCTCCAAAGAGTTAAAGAAAATGCACCAAAGCAATGAATTCTTTCGAAAAATTTTCAATTCATGACGAGAGATAACGCCGCAGTAAAAAAGGCCCGATATATTTTATGCTGGGCCAAATACACCAGCACCTATTCCTGCGTCACTGAAAGACCCATCATTATACCATATCATCACATTCTGATCTTGGTTGTATGTGCTGCTGCTTAATTAAGATTCGTAGTATCTCTCGGTAGTAAATGATCTGGGACATATGCTTCGGGCGTCTAGTGATAAAGACGCAGACCAGTCTTTGCAATTTTTCCAGCGCTACGAGGGTAGTGCAATGGCTAGCTCTGTCAGACCATATCAGCAATCCATAGGTTATCATTGATTTTATGTTCACATTGCATGATTATCGCGCTACAGTCTGAGCACTGGTGGCCTTTTTGTGTCTTTATCTTGATAGGTCTAGTACTTGGTTTCGGTCCGGAAATTAACCTTCATTCTATCAAGACAGATAGGCTAAAAGTGTTTGAGTTTCTGTTTCCTCGTAAATGACACAATTGTGGTTTTTACCAGATTTACATTCACAGTAGTTAAAGTTAATACTAAAGGCATGTATGCATTCACGTCTGTGGATCCATCGCATGTCAATGCTTTTGATGAGTAATTAACGATAATAGTTAGCTGTCCAACGCAAGTTAAATTACACTTGCGTAGAGAAAAAAATTACTATAATTTTATTGAAGAAACTCAGTTTGTACACACCCCTCTACAGGGAAAGGTCTGTGTATTCCTATATTTTGCTGAATAAGGGCCAATTCTTAAATAGTTTTCAATAATTTAAGTGCCAGAGTGCTATCTGCCGTAGAAATGCGAGTCAGTTCTACATTAAACGACAGATTTTATTCGGTAGATAGTTAATCTGAAAATTATATAAGTATTGAAAATTCGCCACTTTGTAAATAAATACATATACATACACTATGCAAAATGTTCACGAAACTGACAATTCATTGCCAGAAATTTTACTTATCTTAAAGTAAAATTATGTCATAATGTCGCACACACACAAACGTAAATTAATTCATTAACTAGATCGCATATACTATTTTTTATTGCTTTTACTAAATATAATGTAGCAAACCTTTAGTCCCCCCTTGCCGTGCAATTACCCAGCAAATATCAAGAGCAAGTGAACTTAATGGAAGATTATTTGAACAGTGCCAGTGATTAGATTTCGTTAAAATGGTTTTGAAATAAAAATTTTGACAATCATGTCTGGACAAGCACGGTCTCAGCTGTTCTTTGTCACGTATTATAAAAGACAACAATAAAAAACGTGTTTTGCCTGTTCCTCGAACTGTACTATACTCTTTCGCATTTTTCACACAAAAATTAAACCGGCACATAAATTATAGAAGAAGTGCTGGTCACCGAATACCATGTAGATTAATGACAGCAGAAACCACTTATAATCGTTTCCAGCATTAATTAATTTGTTTGAAGTCTTAGTGGGGCAATAAATCAGATTTCCATATGCAGCTGAGGTCGTCTTTCCATCTCCCTGCCGCTCAAGAAAATTACGAACAAAATGTTTCAATGAGTGGAGTATGAATGACCCTAGAGGTGTGCTGTTGAGTAAGTTGGCCGATCAGATAACTTTACTCCATTTTGAACTTAGATATACTCCCGCACTCACCTTTTCGAAATTTATATTTCCGAAAAAACAGTCGTGTGAGTCTACCGAACTACCCCCTGTAGCGACCGAATTTAATTTCTCCTTGCCAGTCTGCTCATAAATTTTACGACATTTTGAGCATCACGTTCGAAACCAATGCACCAAAATTAAGAACGAAAAATTTGAATCCACGGAAGTAGCTCTTTCTACCGATACTCAACAAAATAAAAATCCTAAAATGTAAAATCCTACAAAAAATGTATTGTATATAGAATTATTCTTCTACGTTTCATTTAAATATTCAAAATTTTGATGCAAATAAATACATAAAAAAGTTTAAGCTACCAGGGAAAAATATAACTATATATTCCCATCAAGCAAAGTAATACCGTTTCGATATCGAAGAATGATACCGAAATTCAGAAAAGTCGATCATCTATGAAAATGGAGCTTACTGATTGCTGACTACTCGGAATAATTTTAATATTCTTCTTACTTTATGATAGAGAAAATTTTTGGAAATACAGTCCTCATAAAAGTCGAGAAATCCAAACAATCTATAGATAAATGTATTATTTTTCCAAAAACCCCATATACAATTAATTTCACACTAATATTAGCACTATTGTTTATCAATTAGAAGCCAAATACTCTAGTGTCTTAACTAGCACTCTTGATTTATTTAAGACTCTTTCTTTAAGATATAAGCTCTTTGGTCATACTATCAATTGCAACAAAAGTTAACACTTGAAATCTAATCGATTAATTAACATTTAATGAAAGAGAAAACCTTCGATTCCGATACTATGTTGAATCCGTATTTTGAATGGCACTTTACTTTTAGCCTCAATGTACATTTTATACATATTAAGCCGAAGAAAACGGAAGGCAAGAAGGTGTTACCACTTATACTGCTCCATGGCTGGCCCGGCTCGGTTCGCGAATTCTACGAGCTCTTCCCATTACTAACAACACCAAATGCCAAGAGTGATTACGTTTTCGAGGTGATAGCTCCAAGTTTGATTGGCTATGGATGGTCCCAGGTATGTGAAAATATACACCTACAAATTCCATATTTTACAAACGCTTATTCCATATTTCAGGCCGCTTCGAAACCCCATTTCGGACCCGTACAAATGGCGGTGGTGTTCCGCAATTTAATGTTACGTTTGGGTCATGATAAATTCCTTATTCAGGGTGGTGACTGGGGATCTGCTATCGGTTCGAGTATGGCCTCTCTTTTCCCCGACAACGTGATTGGATACCATTCGAACATGTGCGGGGTTCTAACACCGATCAGCCAGATTAAAATGCTTGTCACTCGCCTGTTCTCAAACTGGTTCGTTAAAGAGGAATACAAAGACTTCTATCCACCACTGTCCACAATATTCAGTAACCTTATGGAAGAAATGGGCTACATGCACCTGCAGGCAACAAAGCCGGATACCCTTGGCGCTGCACTGACCGACAACCCCGTCGGTTTGGCCGCTTACATCTTGGAAAAATTCTCCACATGGACCAATAGTGACTACAGAGATCTGCCTGATGGCGGTCTTACGAAGCGCTACACCATGGACGCTCTGCTCGACAACGTTATGATCTACTACGTCACCAATTCCATAACAACGTCACTGCGTCTGTACTCAGAGGCATTATCCAAAACTCAGATGGCGCTGCAAATCGACCGTGTTCCAATTAAGGCTCCTGTGGGTTGCGCTCGTTTCAAACAAGACATTCTGCAATCGACCGACTGTGAACTGAAGGAGAAATTCCTCAACCTGGTGCACAGCACCCATCACAATGACGGAGGCCACTTTGCTGCCATGGAATTACCGAAGGTGTTCTACGATGACTTCATTGAATATGTGAACATCGCTTTCGAGGCCAATGCGTAGACCGTATGCGACAGGATCCGGCGTTATTATATGTACCAGTACATATACATACAGCTCCGTTGGCTGCACATATGCATCTATGTTATTTCTGTAAACATATTTTTATATATGAGTAAAGTTTATTTTTGGTAAACTAAAATAATGAGTATAGTTTTAAATAAATTTCGAGATAACTGAACACATTCTAATGGAAATTTGGCATGCATTTTAGAGCGTTCGCTAATCAATTCCGAGCGAATTTTACTGTGCGAGCGTTATATATCGAATTGTATGCACGATCTGTTCTTCATTTGTTCGACCTTTTGCGATCGAATATATAGTCTTGCAAAGAACGAATTTTATCGGTGCATTTATTCGCCTCGCATATGCAGAGCATAATGTCAGCTCACTATTTCTTTTTTAAAGTGTTGCTCATTTTCGAAAATGAATGCATTCATGTCAACCTGTGACACATACTTTTTTTCGAAGTAGGAATTTTAAATTTTGTATGTGAGGTTATTGTGGCATGCATATTTCAGCAGTCAAAGATTTTGAAATGGCCTGCCTAAAAAAGTATTTCCATTTTTTGTATCTTGTGCGTATCGTTTGAAAGCGCTACTTTAAAGTGTTCCAAAAATATTCTTTTCAATTTTTTCGGCGAGTTGATAGAAAGATATACATATGTAGTTCGACGAGAACAAAGAAACGATTTCTCCCATGATCTTCTAGGCTTTCAAAAGTTAAATTTAGTTATAATCAGAGTCATTAGGCATTCAGTCTTAGATAGCAGAAGAACTGCTGCTTTTTCGTCAGTCTCATAGTCTCATAGTCTTAAAATAAAGTTTTGTGAATGTCGGCTTATGAGAGCATTCCAATCAAAACAAAAAAATATGTAGGAACTATTGCTGTATAATTTTTATGGTCAGACAGAAAAGTATGAAATATACATATTTCAAGTTAAAGATGATGCGTAGGTCTTTTAGAATAATTATAATTTTTACCCACGCAAGTAGATACCCCATAGGCAAATTTTTATTAGATGTCAATATACTTTAATTAGGTCGATCAGCTGTTTCTTGATGGAGCTCTGGTGCACAACCCTGTTTGCGTAAGCCCGTCTTGCTCTTGATTGTATAACTGCTCAGTTGAATGACCAATGAATGCGCACGCTCAAAAGTGTGACAAATTTTGCATTTTCTTTTCCACACTGTGTTGTATACGGCGAGTGCCCAAATCCAAGCACTCAGCATTTCTGAACCCCAATCTTGACGTCCCTAGTACACACTTTTAAATTTAAATCCTAGTCAACTCTTTCTTGTGTTCTGAATAACACGAAATTTGTTCCTTAATTAGCGGCAATGATCTTTTCTGCACCATTTTAAATTCTTATGAAAGCTTTGAAATTTACGTAATGGAAATTTCTTCTATTCTTTTTTAGGGTTCCGTTCCCCTAAAAGGGATAAAACGGGAACACTTATAAGGTCACTTTTGTTTTTGGGAGTGTGTATATAAAACGACCTTATTTTCATCGTAGAAACCTGAAATTTGGCACGATGTTAGGTCTTAATAATCTTAACACATTTTCACTATAAAAAGTTAAGAAATATTTTTAGAAATATTTTATTATAATTTTTAAAGGTTTTCGGGTCGGACAAAAAAAAATAAAAATATTTTTAAAACGTATCGTGTGGGGTATCGTTAGAAAGGGCTACGTCCATAGATTATAAAATGTATTTTATTTTTATTTTATGTAAACGGATTAAAAAGATATAGTTAAAAAGGTGAAAAAAACAGACCTGTCCCCACATGATCCCTTCTGCACACGCCATTTCTGAACCGAAAATTTTGATAAAATCAGGCTTACTAGGTCTTTGATCGGACATGACTGAGAATGGCTGCGGCTTTTTTCGAATTTTTAATTTTTTAATTTTTTTTTAAATTTAAGATGACCCCCTCAGAAAAAAATTTTGTTGTTTATATCATTAGAAAGGGCTACGTCCATGGATTCCAAACTTATTTTTTTTTTAATATTATGTAAACGGGTTAGAAAGATATAGTGAAAAAAACGAACCTGTCCCCACATGATCCAACACGCTCAGGACATTTCTCAAACTAAAATTTTGATCAAATCGGAGTTACTAGGTATTTTATCACGCATTACCGTAAGGGTGCAGCTTTTTTCGATTTTTATATTTTTAAATTTTTTTTTGATTTAAGATGACCGCCCTCAGAAAATTTTTGTTGTTGTTTATATCGAGTGGAGTATCATTAGAAAGGGCTACGTCTATGGATTCCAAACATATTTTTTTTTATAATTTTCTTTGAAGTGATTTCGAATATATAGCACAAAATGTCGAAAAAATGACCATACCCCCTTGCCTTTCTACATTTCTTAAGCTAAAATTTTGATAAAATCAGAGTTAGTAGGTCTTTAGTCATAGATTACTGAAAAACTGCAACCTTTTTCGACAAATTTTTTTTTCTATTTTTTTAAATTTGGTTTAAGATTACCATAGTAAAAAATTTCCTCAGCGAAAATTTTTTGTTGTTAACATATTGTGGGGTATCGTTAAAAAGGGCTACGTCCGTGGATTCCAAAAATTTTTCATATTTTTAGGTGTATTGGTTTCGAAGATGTAGGCCAAAATGCCGAAAATTGTGTGGCCAGACGGGCAAAGAGAAACTTAATTCGAAGGCTAAAAAGGGTATTTTTGGTACGGAACCCTCAGTGAGCGAGCCCGACTCGCACTTGACTGCTTTTTTTATATTCGAAACCACATTTAGAATAATTATCACCTCTAAATTAGCACTATTGTTCATCAATTAATAGTAAAATGCTCTACAGTTTTATAAACCATTATATATTCAACAAAGTGGTATATAGCTTAAGTAAATCTGTTCAGTTAGAACGAAAGTTAACAAGTTCTAATTTGAAATCTAATCAATTTAAATAAATTTAATTTTAATTTAATATCTACTCGAATTATATGCATGTATTTAGTTACTGTACTATATCGAATCCGTATTTTGAATGGCACTTTACTTTTAGCCTCAATGTACATTTCATACATATTAAGCCGAAGAAAACCGAAGGCAAGAAGGTGTTACCACTTATACTGCTCCATGGCTGGCCCGGCTCGGTTCGCGAATTTTACGAGCTTTTCCCTTTGCTAACAACACCAAATGCCAAGAGTGATTACGTTTTCGAGGTGATAGCTCCAAGTTTGATTGGCTATGGATGGTCCCAGGTATGTGAAAATATACACCTACAAATTCCATATTTTACAAACGCTTATTCCATATTTCAGGCCGCTTCGAAACCCCATTTCGGACCCGTACAAATGGCGGTGGTGTTCCGCAATTTAATGTTACGTTTGGGTCATGATAAATTCCTTATTCAGGGTGGTGACTGGGGATCTGCTATCGGTTCGAGTATGGCCTCTCTTTTCCCCGACAACGTGATTGGATACCATTCGAACATGTGCGGGGTTCTAACACCGATCAGCCAGATTAAAATGCTTGTCACTCGCCTGTTCTCAAACTGGTTCGTTAAAGAGGAATACAAAGACTTCTATCCACCACTGTCCACAATATTCAGTAACCTTATGGAAGAAATGGGCTACATGCACCTGCAGGCAACAAAGCCGGATACCATTGGCGCCGCACTGACCGACAACCCCGTCGGTTTAGCCGCTTACATCTTGGAAAAATTCTCCACCTGTACCAATATTGAGTACAGAGATTTACCGGATGGCGGTCTCACAAAGCGCTACACCATGGACGCCCTGCTCGACAACGTAATGATCTACTACGTCACCAATTCCATAACAACGTCACAGCGTCTGTACTCAGAGGCATTCTGTAAAGCACAGCTGGCCTTGCAAATCGACCGTGTTCCAATTAAAGCACCCGTGGGTTGCGCTCGTTTCAAGCACGACATTCTGCACTCGACGGACTCCGAACTGAAGGAGAAATTCCTCAACCTGGTGCACAGCACCCATCACAACGACGGAGGCCACTTTGCTGCCATGGAATTGCCAAAGGTGTTGTACGATGACTTCATTCAATATGTTAAAAATGCTTTCAAAGCCAGTGCGTAAACCGTGCGACTGGATCCGGCATTAAATTGTGTACCAGTACACATACAACTGCATTGGCTGCGATGTAATTTTTGTAAAACCAAATTTTATAGCTGATTAAAGTTTATTTTTCTACACCAAAGAGAGAAAAAATATTCGGTAACAATTTTGTTGATAAGCTGAACGTATTCAAAAAGAAGAATGGGCCCCATTATTTAGATGACTTTTAAACTATTAAAGTATTCCTGATTCGCACTAAGAAACGAATCCCTACTATAAGAAAGCAGTCAAGAGCTGGGCGGGCTCTCACAATCAGGGCTCCATTCAAGATCTTTATCAACAAGTAATTTTTTAGACCGAGTATGTTGTTTGTTCGAAAAACACTTTCAACATGAAATCCTTCGATTTTGATTTTGAGTAAAAAGACGTTACATTATGCTGAAACGGAAGAAATGCTTCGCACATCCCCTTTACTGTCACATTTTATATATAAAAAGATGGACGCAAAATTTAGTTAGGAGGCAAGGGTTTGCTCTATTATTTGTATGGTCGGTTAGATTAGGTTAATAAAATTATATAAAAAAAAACTTTTTAAAAATAAGCTTTAATGTACTAAAAAGTAGAAAATAAGTTGTTTCCAAGTCACCTGTATCTTACTATCCCTAAAAGCTTGGGGCGCTCATGTGTTCAATATTTGTCAAACAGTTACCACAATATTTTATTTAAATAATTTTTTGCAAATAGATTCTAGTAATGAAAGATATTTTGAATATGGATATTGAGCGCACAAGCTTTTATTAATAGTAAGATACAGGTGACTTGGAAACAACTTATTTTCTACTTTTTAGTACATTAAAGCTTATTTTTAAAAAGTTTTTTTTTATATAATTTTATTTTCTACTTTTTAGTCTTCCATAAATTCAATTTTAGAGCTCTGAAATTTTTCGCAAAAAGAATGTTAAACTTGCAGAGCAGTACACAATATTTAGGGTATTCACAGTGTTTCCTATCGTCATATGTCATATCCTCAATTTAACAAATAATACGGCAGTGATCGACCCTAATATTCGTGGCATATTTGTGGCGCGATGAGTTGTTGTTGTTTTGCGTGCAAGGCGCGGCGAGTAAGTTCCTATCGTGTTTCATTGATGTGTGGTGTACGTATAATTATAAACTGAAGCCCAAGTGTGTAGTTGCTTGAAAAGTACCACGCCCTCTGTCCTACGCCCATAAAATTTTACCAGTGGGACGACACATCCAAGAGGCGACTGCATACGAAATTTCAATGCTGCACGACCTTTAGTTCCAAAGCTAATCGAGATGAAAAATTTGGTTTGTATGGGCGGTGCCACGCCCCCTTATCCAGTCCACGCCTTATTTTCTCACTAGAAGGATATGGATATGTAGTAAGTTCCTACCGAGTTTCATTGATGTGTGATGTGTAGTTCTAAAGTTATACACGAATCTGGAGTTGATAAAAAAGTGCCACGCCCCTTATCCTACGCCCATACAATTTTACCAGTGGGACGACACATCCAAGAGGCGACTGCATACGAAATTTCAATGCTGCACGACCTTCAGTTCCAAAGCTAATCGAGATCAAAAATTTTGCTTGTATGGGGGGTGCCACGCCCCCTTATCCAGTGCCCCCTCATTTTCTCAGTAGAAGGATATGGATATGTAGTAAGTTCCTACCGAGTTTCATTGATGTGTGATGTGTAGTTCTAAAGTTATACACGAATCTGGAGTTGATAAAAAAGTGCCACGCCCCTTATCCTACGCCCATACAATTTTACCAGTGGGACGACACATCCAAGAGGCGACTGCATACGAAATTTCAATGCTGCACGACCTTCAGTTCCAAAGCTAATCGAGATCAAAAATTTTGCTTGTATGGGGGGTGCCACGCCCCCTTATCCAGTGCCCCCTCATTTTCTCAGTAGAAGGATATGGATATGTAGTAAGTTCCTACCGAGTTTCATTGATGTGTGATGTGTAGTTCTAAAGTTATACACAAATCTGGAGTTGATAAAAAAGTGCCACGCCCCTTATCCTACGCCCATACAATTTTACCAGTGGGACGACACATCCAAGAGGCGACTGCATACGAAATTTCAATGCTGCACGACCTTCAGTTCCAAAGCTAATCGAGATCAAAAATTTTGCTTGTATGGGGGGTGCCACGCCCCCTTATCCAGTGCCCCCTCATTTTCTCAGTAGAAGGATATGGATATGTAGTAAGTTCCTACCGAGTTTCATTGCTGTGTGATGTGTAGTTCTAAAGTTATACACAAATCTGGAGTTGATAAAAAAGTGCCACGCCCCTTATCCTACGCCCATAAAATTGATTCATGCATTGTCTTGGTGTTTACACATGTATGCAAAGTTTCAGATCTCTAAGTAGTCGGGAAGTGAGTGAAAAATTGATTACTAGATTTGACGACATACCGCGGACATACTGACATACCGACAGAAAGTGAAGTTAATATAAAGCTTATAAAAAGGCTGTTGACTGCTAGCAGTAAACCCACCCAGGGGCCAAAGGCCCATTGTGATGCCTTGTATATAGAACCCAGCAGATGGAGAAAGCCCAGACCCTTAGGTGTGAGTGAACCATCCTGATATCCTAACGAATCTTGAAATATCCTCTAGAGGCACACGTACTAATTCTGCCAAGCTATCAAAGAACCGTTTTCCCACGAGTCGTAGGCGACGTTCCTGCAGTGCTGGACAGTGACATAGAAGATGCTCAATAGTTTCAATTTCCTCTTCGTCTCCGCAACTATTGCAGAAGCCACTCCGTGGGATTTGCAATCGGTCGGCCATGACGCCTATGATGCAATGGTATGCAATTGTATGGTATACTCATTAGTAAAAGTGGTTGCATACGTTGATTCACCCAAATTATAATTTTTTGTAACAATATGAGACTAATAAGTAGAGCTGCAGGTTCCATCTTATCTAGAAAATTCCAACATACCCTGATTAGTCGAGATTTTTCACAGATTTATGCATTAAATAAAAGAGTCAAATAAATATCGACAGTAGAAGTAAATATTTATCTTCGATTGTTTCTTAACAAAAAATCCTAATAAATCTGGACCAGAACTTATAAAAGAACAAATTCTTCAAAAATTGCGTTATTCAAGAACTCCACAATTTTTCTGCGATTGGCACAATTTCTATTTTCTCTATAAAATGCGAAGGCGTTCTTGTTCAGAGTATATTAGCATAATATTTTTGTCGACTTTTTTGTATTTATCGCAAACTTTAAAGAAGCTGATCCATCAATACGAACTTGGTGTCATCTTCACAAGCTTGAGAGATGCATGGAAATGTATGAAATTACTATATACGAGTATATGGGACAAGGCCCAATGCTAGCTTGATGCAACGAAACTGAAGCCCAAGCATGGAATAGATCGATTCTCTTTTCTCACGAACTTCACCAGATCCATTCAGAGATTTATGCTGACTCGTTTGAGTCGTCAGCGACTGCTGCAGAATTCGCGATGTGAAGAAATAATTTCCTTTGAAATAAAATTTATTATTATTAACTCTAATTAACTTATAATTATTTGTTGTTTTACACTTAAAACCGCTTTGTTTCAGAACAGAAATAGACAACTATTGTCATTTCATGATGGAAGTTATAAGGTATATTAAGTGACTGAGGCCTTGGCGAATGTCTTATACAGGACGACATTCTTGATTACGGTGGCCTAGCAACACTTCTCATCATACCATTAGTTCAGAGGCAGTGTGCATGGAGGGGGAAATATGCGTCCAGAGTCCGCCGGCGTCATCGAGGTGCGGGAAGGATTGGCTGAGTAGATTAGAGAGTTGAGTGGAGTAAGTTTCGGCTGTCCGTTGTGATTGCAGCTTTCCGACGTCCAGCTTACGCTGTGTACCAAAGCACTCATTTATTCCTAGTTGGCAACTCTCCAAGAGTATTCTTTGCCTTGAAAACAAACTACGTGGAACAAAATATGATGTTCTATTACAGTAAACGAAAACAAATGCTTACCTGAAATGTAATCAATTAATTTAAATTTAATCGGCTCGAATTAGAAGAATGAATTGGATTTATATATTATTTTTCGTTCTTATTTTCAATAGAATTGTATATTTTACTTTTAGCCTCAATGTACATTTCATACATATTAAGCCGAAGAAACCCGAAGGCAAGAAGGTGTTACCACTTATACTGCTCCATGGCTGGCCCGGCTCGGTTCGCGAATTTTACGAGCTTTTCCCTTTGCTAACAACACCAAATGCCAAGAGTGATTACGTTTTCGAGGTGATAGCTCCAAGTTTGATTGGGTATGGATGGTCCCAGGTATGTGAAAATATACACCTACAAATTCCATATTTTACAAACGCTTATTCCATATTTCAGGCCGCTTCGAAACCCTATTTCGGACCCGTAGAAATGGCGGTGATATTCCGCAATTTAATGTTACGTTTGGGTCATAATAAATTCCTTGTTCAGGGTGGTGACTGGGGGTCTATCATCGGTTCGAGTATGGCCTCTCTTTTCCCCGACAACGTGATTGGATACCATTCGAACATGTGTGGGATTCAAACACCGATCAGCCAGATTAAAATGCTTGTCACTCGCCTGTTCTCAAACTGGTTCGTTAAAGAGGAATACAAAGACTTCTATCCACCACTGTCCACAATATTCAGTAACCTTATGGAAGAAATGGGCTACATGCACCTGCAGGCAACAAAGCCGGATACCCTTGGCGCTGCACTGACCGACAACCCCGTCGGTTTGGCCGCTTACATCTTGGAAAAATTCTCCACATGGACCAATAGTGACTACAGAGATCTGCCTGATGGCGGTCTTACGAAGCGCTACACCATGGACGCTCTGCTCGACAACGTCATGATCTACTACGTCACCAATTCCATAACAACGTCACTGCGTCTGTACTCAGAGGCATTATAGTACAAAGCTCAGTTGGCGCTGCAAATCGATCGAGTTCCAATTAAGGCGCCCGCAGGTTGCACTCGCTTCAAGCATGGCATTCAGCACTCGACCGACTCCGAGCTGAAGGAGAAATTCCACAACCTGGTGCACAGCACCCATCACAATGACGGAGGCCACTTTGCTGCCATGGAATTACCGAAGGTGTTCTACGATGACTTCATTGAATATGTTAAAAATGCTTTCAAAGACAGTGCATTTGTGTATATTGTGTACCAGTACAGTTATAGCTCCAATATCTGCCTAGATAACTCGAAGTAATTTCTGTAAAAAACTTTTTAATGTTGTTTAATTTTGATTTTTCTCACTTAAAAAAAAATGTATATTATTTGAAATAACTTGTATATTAACTGGACTTTCTACCGATCCTCCAAAACAAATTCATAAAATAATATTATATAAAAAAAATCTTTTTAAAAATAAGCTTTAATTTATTTAATGTACTAAAAAGTAGAAAATAAATTGTTTTTAAGTCACCTGTATCTTACTATCAATAAAAGCTTGGGGCGCTCATGTGTTCAATATTTGTGAAACAGTTACCACAATATTTTATTTAAATAATTTTTTGCAAATAGATTCTAGTAATGAAAGATATTTTGAATATGGATATTGAGCGCAGAAGCTTTTATTGATAGTAAGATACAGGTGACTTAAAAACAATTTATTTTCTACTTTTTAGTACATTAAAGCTTATTTAAAGTTGTTGCTATTTTGCCTGTAGGGCGCGGCAAGTAAGTTCCTATCGTTTTTCATTGATGTGTGGTGTACCTATAATTATAAACTGAAGCCCAAGTGTGTAGTTGCTTGAAAAGTGCCACGCCCCCTGGCCTACGCCCATACAATTTTACCAGTGGGACGACACATCCAAGAGGCGACTGCATACGAAATTTCAATGCTGCACGACCTTTAGTTCCAAAGCTAATCGAGATCAGAAATTTGGTTTGTATGGGCGGTGCCACGCCCACTTGTCCACCGCCCGTCTTATTTTCCCAGTAGAAGGATATGGATATGTAGTAAGTTCCTACCGAGTTTCATTGATGAGTGATGTGTAGTTCTAAAGTTATACATGAATCTGGAGTTGATAAAAAAGTGCCACGCCCCTTATCCTACGCCCATAAAATTTATTGATTCATGTATTGTGCTCCTGTTTACGCATGTATGCAAAGTTTCAGATCTCTAGGTAGTCGGGAAGTGGGTGAAAAATTTATTACTAGATTTGACGACATACATATGTAGGTACATACCGCTGACTGACATACCGCGGACAGAAAGTGAAGTTAATATAAAGCTTATAAAAACAAATATATTTTCTCCTTATTAAAAAATCGCAGTTCGTTTCTTCTTTTCACACAGAATGTTTATCGAATTCAAATCAAAATAATCATCAAAAATATTTACAATATGCATGGATGTGTAGAAGAAGGTGATATGTAGGTTCCATCTGCCTAAGGGCACCAATATGTGGCTGGTATGTGCAATACAGAAGCACAGAACGAACTAAAAGCCAGACAAAAGATAACTGACTGAAGTGTAAGAATTGATAATATACACTGTAAGAAATCTAATATATAAAAATGAATGTTTGTTTGTCTGTTTGTCTGTTTGTCTGTCTGTCTGTCTGTCCGGCTATACAAAGCTACACGCGTTGACCGATTTCAGCCAAACTTTATACCAATATTGTTGAAGACCAAAGGAAGGCGACTGTATATAAAATTTTTCGATTTATCAAGAGGGCGTGGCACCTCCCATACAACTTAAATATTTGATTTGGTATATCTTTAAAACTACAAGTCACGCAGCATTGAAATTCCGTATGCAGGCCCCTCTTAGATGCTTCGTCCCACGGGTAAAATTTTATGGGCGTAGGACAAGGGGCGTGGCACTTTTCAATCAACTATACATTTGGGTATAACTTTAGAACTATACAGCACACTTAAATGAAACACGTTACGAACTTACTACATGTCCGTATCCTTCAACTCGGAAAATGGGATGAGCATTGGACACGAGGCGTGGCACCCCTCATACAACTTAAATATTTGATTTGGTATACCTTTAAAACTACATGCCATACAACATTAAATTTTTTTATTCTGTTAGTATTTAGTCATGCATTCACGTAAACATTTTTACATAAAATGGGTTTTATATATGTACTAGCTGTCCCGGCAAACGTTGTTCTGCCTAAAATAATTATTTTATTCCAAGATTTGTTTTTAAATGTATTTGAATTATGGTAGGAATTTTTTTGATAATATGAAAATTATGTACAGGAAGAATAGGTTTTCGTGAATAGGTAATCTACATACACAGATTCCCCGTATGATGTGGCACTCGGGTGAAGCCGGGTGGATCAGCTAGTAAACTATATAAATGCGCGAAATAGAGGGAAGTGCATATTGGTTGTATAAAAGAATAAACAACAAAAATATATCACATAATGTGCATCTCATAAAAAAACTTTTTATGGCTGGTCATAATGATACGACCTCTTGCCATGCTATTCTTCCAAATAATA
Source organism: Neria commutata (assembly GCA_963457695.1). Classification (NCBI taxonomy): domain Eukaryota; kingdom Metazoa; phylum Arthropoda; class Insecta; order Diptera; family Micropezidae; genus Neria; species Neria commutata. The sequence continues at coordinate 21,584,110 of OY735247.1, read as the reverse complement.
ACGACCCGCTCTCTAAAGCAGAGCAACTGAAATGAGTTAAATAGGAAAGAATCCATCTGAGCGACTACTGCAAACCCAAGTACAACTTCATTCGTAACTTCACATTTCGAGATAGAAAAGACTGGGAAGGAAATAGATCGAAATTCGGAGACCATATATGGTATAATGATGGCTTTAAAACAGAAGATACAGTGGGCGCAGGAGTATATGGGGTCTTAGGAATGTTTATATGAGAGCAAGAGCAAAGCAACTCTGTGTTACAAACCGAAGTTCCGACTATTAAAATCTGCCTCGGGGAGTATGTTGAAAGAATGGCAATCGGCAAAACCATTTACATACCCTCTGACAGTAAAGCAGCAGTACTAGCAGAGTTAACTGATGTAAAATCTCTTCAAAATTGGTAAGGGATGGCTAACCTTTCTTAATGAAGAGACTTAAAGGTGGTATATTCGGTATCTGAAAGAAAAACTCAAACGATAACGTATTCATTCCGATTTCAATCGGTTTAAATACACGCGTACTAAATACAACTTTCATTTCTGCTTTTATTTGCATGGAATGAAGAGTTTTCATTTAATTTAACTTTTTTCCCTCAGTGTGGGCAAACCATTCAGAAAAAGTGTGAGTTCCTTATGTTGTTGGCCAGAGCATTTCCAGGCCACATTATAAGTACGAATCGTGGCGACGTAAATAGTAATCGTGAAAAGCGTTAGGCCGTCTTATCTATCTTACGCTGCATTCGCCGTAGAAATGTATTGGTGGGCTGCAATCAAAGTCGTCGCCTGTAATAAACAATTGTTGTAGTTCTGAACAGACCATCGACTCGTGAAGACATCGTCATTGGCTCGGCTCTATGTCGTGTGCGAATTCGAAGAGACGAGAATCTTGATTACGATAAACCCATTTTGATTCGACTGACCCGTGTTTGGGGTACGTGGCAACGATGTCCACTTTCGTGGGTATATCAATACTTCTGCTGGCCTTGAGTGTGGGCTTGTTCTATAAGAAGGCCAATGACATATTAGGTCCCGTAGCGGCGCCACAGCTGCCACTGGACGAATGGTGGGGCGATGGAGAGAAGCCTAAAGATTGGCAGGCTTATGTGGCTAACGCGTCAGATGTGGTGGGCAATAGGCTCTCCTATGCAGATACGGTGAGTGCGCGTTTTATAGTATGTATAGCTTATTTAGCCTTATGCCTTCTACGCTTTCAGACCATAGAGGATTTGAGTAAGCGCCTCACTGGCACGCTGCGTCTGCCTGAGCCTCTGGAAGGGGTCGCCTTCGAGTACGGTTTCAATTCGCATCAGCTGCAGGAAATTATCGATTACTGGCGCGATGACTACTTGCCCCGTTGGCGCGAACGCGAAGTGTTTCTATGGCAATTCAATCATTTTACCACCGATATTCAAGGGTGCGTTGACAACACATCACTCGGGATGATAACATGTTTGGGAATATTTCTCGTTCTATCGACAACAGATTGCGCATGCACTTCCTGCACTTGATGGTCTACGAAGAAAACAAGGTGGATAAGCACCATTACCCGGTGTTGCTGCTCCACGGCTGGCCCGGCTCGGTGCGGGAGTTCTATTCGCTCATACACAAATTGCACCAGACGAAGAACGACAAGAACAACCAGTACATTTTCAACGTAATCGTGCCCAGTTTGCCGGGCTATGCATGGTCTCAGGTACGTCTACGAGTAGTTGGAATAAATCAAATTTAAATTGGGGAAAAAGGACATTTTTAACTGGCAATACGGTGTTCGGCCTCATACTCAAATTGATGCAATATTTCTTCCACGAGCTGGAATTTAATCGCCTTTAGCTATGTCCTATGTAAAATGCCTTGGTGTCCAATACTTTGATTTTGGTATAAATTTCGCTCGATTTAGTTTGCGTGTGCTGTTTTCGTTTTTCAAATTTGAACGTGTTTTGACAAAACTTCCACGAAATTATTCAGTAACATTATATTTGGCTGAAGGATAGAAGCATAAAGTCTTTCCATTATGGCTGCCACATTGCGGCAGAATCTTTCAGGTCGAGGTGATTGCTGCTAAGCAAGCTTCGAAACTAGCCTTTACGGGCACCTCGATCTCTCGATCAACTGTAGGATAAGCCTCGATACAGGCAATCAAACCAAGTAGTATAACAAGGCTATAACATCTAACTGCGTATCATCCAGAAATGTCATGCAGTACCCGGTAGCAATGGGCAGGTTGACCGTTAATCGCTGGCTACGTTTCTGTAGCTTACCAGGACATAATCGAAAATGAAGCAGCAGATGTGATTGCTAATAGCAGGGTGCACTTACCAGCCCGGCAGATCAGCATTGTAATTATGCCTCTCCGTACACGCCAGCATATATACCATCACTTACAGGGATAGGTTGCCGAAACATCAGAGGTATTCTCCTACTAACGGATCTCTGACTTGTGATCACTACTTCCCGGACTGTTCAACGGATTACGATCTGGTCACGCCAAGTACCCATCAGGATCTATGCGTGTTCCTTTTAACGTACCAGTGTAGCCTAACCGAAAATATTTGTCAAGAATTATAACAAAAACAATTTAAACCGTTTCGTCATAAAAAATCGCCCAATTTTGTATGTAAATTGCAATGATTTAACAATAATTTTCCACGTAATGAAAATCGTGCATTGTCCACAAAAACGACCCTGGAAATATTATTTTCACTTTAATTTGATAACATTTATGTTGCTGTTATTTCCAGGGCACATCCAAACCTGGAATGGGTCCCGCCCAAGTAGCCGTCATTATGCGCAATCTAATGCTTCGTCTCGGCTATAAGCAATTCTTTGTGCAAGGTGGTGACTGGGGCTCGGGCATCGGCTCGCACATAGCTACTCTCTTTCCTGAAAATGTGTTGGGCTATCACTCCAATATGTGCAACAATATGAGCCCAAAGAGCATACTCAAGGGTTTCGTCGCCGGCATGTTGCCCAGCCTCTTCGCTCCAAAGGGTGCTGCAAATTTCTTCTTCCCACAACGCGAAAAGTTTGCATACCTTTTGGAAGAAAGCGGCTACTTTCATTTGCAAGCCACTAAGCCGGATACCATTGGCGCCGCGCTCACCGACAATCCAGTCGGCTTGGCCGCCTACATCTTGGAGAAGTTCTCCACTTGGACCAACCCGGAGTATCGGCATCTGCCAGACGGCGGGCTTACCAAACGCTTCAAATTGGACACTCTGCTGGACAATGTGATGATCTACTACTTGACCAACTCCATTACCACTTCGCAGCGCCTCTACGCGGAGGCACACACCGCACGTCAGATGGCGCTGAATCTGGATCGCGTTCCCACCCAAGTGCCCACGGGATGCGCTCGTTTCAAGCACGACATTATGCACTTCCTGGACTTCCAGCTGCTGGACAAGTATCCAAACTTAATTCACAGCACCTACTACGATAAGGGCGGCCACTTTGCCGCAATGGAAGCGCCCAACACCCTCTACAATGACTTCATTGAATTTGTCAAAAAAGTGGAGAAAAAGAAAAAAATGTTAGAAATTTTTTAATGTTTCAAAAAAAGTTTTACAAAAAAATATACATGAGTATCGTAGTTATTCAAGAGAAAATATGTATGACATGCATACATATGTATATATGTATGTAGTATGTATATATATTATTGGCGCAACAGCCCGTAAAGGGAGGCGTAGGCCCATCTTTCTCGCAATAACTTGTCTGGGCTCTTTATATTTTAAGCACAGCTTAATGGGGCCTACACATTTATTTTATATTCGTATCCGAACGGAATTGAGAAGCTCTTATTTTCATGGCAGAGAAGACTCTCAGAATTGCCAATTCTTCACACGAGATATCGCCGCGAGCAAAGTAACGAAGATTCTTTTTTGATGATATGAGCCCAGATCTGAAAAAATCGCACATATGGATTCTACGTATTTTCAGCCTCTGCACTGATGCATAAAAGTGGTTGTATCTTATGAATTAGTTCAAGTACCAATTCTAGACACTATATAGACTTTCAAATAATTTATTATTTAATTTAAGCGGCATCGTCTAAAGCTTCGAACGAATTTTGTAAATGATTTTCTTTCCTTAACAGAGAGCGGCCGAGGTCTAAGGCTTCGACATTTGAGCTATTATTTTTGAAAGTGGAATAAGTCCATTTTTTACAAAAATATAGATAATGGCAGTTATAGATAAAGCTTTTTATGATCTTTCTATGGGCAAACAATTTATAGTAAAAAAAATTTTTGATTCTACTATTTGGGAGATGGAAGTTTTACCTCTTAATAGTATTGACACTGAGAGTGAAATGTAATCAATGAAATATCTCGCAATAACAGAAAGTGGACTTATTCCACTTGCAAAAATAACAGCTCATTTGTGTATTCGGCTTCCGTTCGGCTACTTTAAAGTTAAGTACTTTTGCTTTGCAGTGCACACCAAGCTCTGGTAGTGATATAAATAAATAAAAATAATATTATATAAAAAAAAAACTTTTTAAAAGTAAGCTTAAATTCATTTAATGTACTAAAAAGTAGAAAATAAATTGTTTCGAAGTCACCTGTATCTTACTATCAATAAAAGCTTGTGCGCTCAATATCCATACTCAAAATATCTTTCATTACTAGAATCTATTTGCAAAAAATAATTTAAATAAAATATTGTGGTAACGGGTTGAGAAATATTGAACACATGAGCGCTCTACCTATCGATTTAAATTTCTGATTTTCCAATCAGGCACCACCAATCATATTGATTTGAATCAAAAACCTCAAATCAGTGATTTGCCCTTGTCTGATTCAAATCACAAATCAAAAAAGTTGATTTTGATTTGAAATCAAAAAGCACCAATCGATTGGCCGCTGGGCTGATTCAAATCAATTTTGGCCAAATCACCACATTAAGTAAGCTACACAGAGCTGCATTTTTCTGTATTAGAAAGAAAGTTGTGGATTTGAGTAGCAGGTATAAGATGGTACAAAATAGTATGCACAAGAAATAAACAACAATTTATGTTTTTTTATTTCAAAATATATGAATGTATAGGAGGAGTATATGTATATAAATACATTACTTTGTTCTTTTCCTAAACCATCAAATTTTAATAAATGCATATGCATATATTTGACATATTATATGTTCATGCCAAACCCCTTCGCGTTGGATCCCTTTCCGAAGGCAGTTGGCAACCCAGGCCAGGATGACAGCCTTTTTAACAGGCCTAGCTGTCAACTGGCTTGGGGGCATTGTTGCAAGTTGAAAGCTGTGACTTTCACTGCGACTTTCACCTTGGTTAATAAGCAAAGTGATCCCGAGCCGACAGGAAGCCATCGTTATAGCTGCAACTTGATAATATTGTAAGTTCATAAAACCCCGAAAATAAACCGAATATTACATACAACCCACACTACAATTTGTATTTTTTTCTCCCGGAATATCCCCGTAACTATTCCACTTCCTCATTCCAAGCGACGACTCCAAATCCTCACCGGCACCCCGCATACATAACCTGCGTGGTCACCCCGGACCACCGCACACGGTTTCTGTAAAAACATTTGGTCCTTCGAGCCGGATGAGGCTCTGGAGTTACGTCGCGGTTGAACACCCCGACCTGATAGTTAAAAGGTTTACTAATTCTTGTCTTTTCTTTCTTCTATTTGCATTGTCCACTTTGCGTTGCACTGCACACCCACACCAACACATACCTGCCGGAGCGCCTTTATTCGCCTCAACGTTTGTGGCAGACTATCCAGCGGCAGTTGCTTCAATGCTGAATCTTTTGTGCCAGCAACAGCAGCAACAAGCATTGCAACAAGTGGAACCTTGGAACCCCAACAACAAAAACTGCAGAGCTGTCCTCCTATAGCTCCAGCCAACCCCGTGCCACCATTACTTACCGCAGAATTTGTGCCCCAGCGAATTTGTGTGCTAGCAGCAGCGGCAATACTTTCACCGCAGCGCCCACCTTTGTGCAGCAGGAACTACAGCTCTTGAATATTGCAGCCGCTGCAATTATCAAGACCAGCATCTTTGCGCACGAGCGTGTTCCTTGCCAGCACGAACCGCGTCACACTTGTTGCAGCGAAGTGCAACGGCAAGACCTGCTACCCAGCAACGCACCTAATCCCGGCAGCTTACAATCTGCGCCAACGGCCTCGACTCGCCATAACCTCAACGCTGTAATTGTGCAATTGTTACGCAAACTCGTCACTCCGTCACTCGGTGAGTTGTTTTTCTGTTGCTATTCGGTGCGATTATTAGTGTATCTTTTTTTAGGTATTTTAAATCACTTTTAAATCACTATTAGTAATAAAATATCACAAAATCACACACGCGTGTTTGTGCCATTCCCGAGCTTATTTATCGCTCTTTTTGTTTTGGGCGCATATTCGTGCTATTCAAGCTCGGTAGGTTGCTTCTTCTTCCCACATTAGAGGTGAGCGATATTTGGCGTTGCCACCGCGGCGAAGTCGTACGATTTTCCCCTTGCGCAAAAGTAATAATTTATTGCCAAAGGGATTTTGAATAAAAATCACGGAAAATTCAAGCGAATAAACGGGAATTTATCATACGCATCATAATTGCTATCCCGTTCCTCGAGCATACGCTCGTACTCGGTTAGGAAGAAAATTTGGTTAGTTTTTTCGACCAGAATACACCGAATGGAAAAAATCTGTCGCCTTCCCGCATTGCCAATGGGCAAGTAAAAATTGTAGAGCAATTTAGTACAGCCCGTGGGAAATATTAGTACTCGGAAAATATTTCTGAATTTTTTTATTCCTGGCGTTCCCGTATTTTCCTGGTATTTCCATACGCGCGAAGTTAAAGTACGTTTTAATTGAATTCTTACATTTATTTTGTCAATTTAAATTCCACTACAATTCTTCCGTCCATTCAAATTATGGCTCTTTTGACGAGATTTAACCGTTTGGCTGACGAAATTTTGGAGGTCTGTTCCTCGTTTAGCCAAGATCGAGAGCCAAATACGCCTCAATCTCTCGCGGTTCAAAGAGAAGCGTTGAAATCTCGCTGGGCAACCGTCCGGTCTGCATATGACGAATGCCTCGATGCAATTCCGATTCCCGTGGTTGATGCCCAATACTCTGTTGAAGCCATCAAAGCAAAATATAAAGTTTGCTACACCGCCTATGTACGGGTGGCTGCTCAAATGGGTGAGTTAGCGCAACTGCACTGCTCCTTTGTGCCCCCGTCCTCGGCTAACTCCCCGACGATGCAGCTCTATTCCCCCGCTTGTGCAGAATCCACTGCACCCCCTTTGTCAAACGGCATATTTTCCCAAAGTGTGAAATCCCACCTCTCAATTGGCCCCAAAATCTTCTGCCGATCTTGCTCCTCTGCACGGCATGTGCTCAAAACTTGCCCGAAATTTTTGGGCATGTCTGTGGAGAATCGTTTGGTAGAAGTGAGTCGACTCAATTTGTGCCATAATTGTCTGTCGCATGCGCATGAGCTTGCGAAGTGCAACAGTCCGTTTAGTTGCCCAACATGTAAGCAGCGTCATAATCCGCTCTTACATTTCCAGACCCCGTCCCCGTCAGATAAAATATTCATAACGTCATTAGAGCTCGATAATTCATCCACTCCCCCCGTGCAAAAAGATTCTCCTCACCAACGCGAGGAATCTAAACAAATCGAAAGCTCGTCAAGGAACAGGTGCGATCGAACTGGCTTTCCTGGTGCGCGCCGTGTAAGCCCCGCGCGGCACCCGTTGCGGTTCTGTGTTGACTTCCGCAACATGGAGATCGAGGAGTGCACGCGGCCTGTGCTTCATCACCGCTCGGAGCGGATGTTCAGGGAAGACCAGTATGGAGCGGGACCCGGTCCGTCCCGCCCAGCTGATGAGTCTTTGAATAAAGTGGAGGAGGGCTCGCCTGTAGCGCGACCCCGCTCATTTCGCCCACGCGAGACCCCTCCGAGCACAGAGGCGATCAGCCCGGCTGCAGCGCGATCACCGTCGTATCGCCCAGCTGCGGGATCCCAATATCGGCAGACTGACGGCGGGCCCCAACGTCCAGTTTGCGGGCTGCCGATCAACCGTCAGTTCCATCCGCTTCTGCACTCTGACCGCTCGGCACGGACCTCTCGATTGCCAAACCCGAACCTACGCGTCCAAAGCTCATACATTGGACGGGGCCCGGCTCCTTGCCTAGGACTGCCCGCCAGTGTATTCGGTGCTGACAGCGATATGGGCAAAATGTTAAGTGCGGTTCGGAACCGTCACACCACAGCGCAACAGCGAAACGCCTCGTTTCGTGTAAAGTTGCGCAACATGGAGTTCCACGACATGAAGGCGGTCAGCCCGGCTGTCGCTCGATCGCAATCATATCGCCCAGCTGCGGGACCCCTTCAGCGGTGTACTGGTGGCTGGCGTGGAGCACAACCAAGGCCATCATGCCCACGGCCAAGCAACCGTCCCTACCGCCTGCCTATTAACTCCGACCTCCCGGCAAGAATCCGGCAGCCTAGCAAAAAATACTGCTGGAAATATCGACGCAAAAGCGCGCGGATGGGGACGCTCCAATTTGCGGAATTGAGCGGCCCCTTGAGTGCTTCTGTGCACTTAACGGCACAATGCAACATAATAAATTGTGTGTTGCAGAAAACCCCGTATATTTAATTTTTTTTCTTTCTCCTATAGTAAACACTTTTTATTAAACCCCGCACTGAATACAACGGAAAGGCAACTCTTTGTAGGTATTTCTAAGTAGTATTTGTAAAATAAAGGTGCATGTTGCAGTGACGCTGCAAGGGGGGCGGTAATGTTCATGCCAAACCCCTTCGCGTTGGATCCCTTTCCGAAGGCAGTTGGCAACCCAGGCCAGGATGACAGCCTTTTTAACAGGCCTAGCTGTCAACTGGCTTGGGGGCATTGTTGCAAGTTGAAAGCTGTGACTTTCACTGCGACTTTCACCTTGGTTAATAAGCAAAGTGATCCCGAGCCGACAGGAAGCCATCGTTATAGCTGCAACTTGATAATATTGTAAGTTCATAAAACCCCGAAAATAAACCGAATATTACATACAACCCACACTACAATTTGTATTTTTTTCTCCCGGAATATCCCCGTAACTATTCCACTTCCTCATTCCAAGCGACGACTCCAAATCCTCACCGGCACCCCGCATACATAACCTGCGTGGTCACCCCGGACCACCGCACACGGTTTCTGTAAAAACATTATATGTATATTATACTTAACATGTTATGTTTCCTGGAACAGCAGGTAGAAATTCATTACACTTTTGTGGCGGCAGTGGTTTGCACAAAAGTATACCTCTTTTGTGCGGATGCTAAGAATGGATGCGAGACAGTGATGCCTATTTTTGTTCAAAACCTCTAAAAATAATGCGATTCACTCAGCTTAATTTTACGGAACGCAAAATGCTTCGAAAATGTTACGGACTAATAATAGTGTCTTCACAATAAACAAACAATGGCACTGATATAGATATCAGACGATAAAAGCATTTTCATAAACGTATCAGCTTTAAAAATGCACAAAATCTGGTACGAATTTCACAACGTTGACATCACTGATGGAAGTGTCATATGAAACAGGGTTGCTTTTTTCCTCCCAAATAAATACTTTTCTTGCAATTTTCGGTGAAGAAATATGAACGAATAATTACATATTTCACTATCATTTCAATAAAATAAATGTATTACTTTAAGTTGTTTGTATTTACATATGATTTGTTCACGATTTCAAGTAATTATTCTTATTTTTGAGGAACGAATTTATCTTTGATATTTTTGGTACTATTTCGAAGTATACATTTTATTACTGCTCTGTCATCCTTTTGCACACTTGATTTCAAGACTTGATTTGAAATCAAATCAAGATTGGTAAATCAGATTGGTAAATTTGCTGATTTAAATCAAGTGATTGGTAAATTAGATTTTCACTTTTGATTTGTGAGGGCTGATTTATAAATCAAAGGCCACAAATCGATTGGGATTTGAATCAGAAAAAGATGAATCGATTGGCTATGCTTGATTGGAAAATCAGTTTTTAAATCAAATAGGGTAAAATCACTGATTCAAATCAAATCTGATTGAACTCTTCACAACTCTGATATGTATGACTAAATACTAACAGAATACAAATTTTAATGTTGTATGATTTGTAGTTCTAAAGACATACCAAATGGAAGATTTAAGTTATATGAGTGGTGCCTCGCCCCGTTGTACCATGCCCCTAAATTTTTTTAGCAAATTAGCAAAAGGGCACGACTAAATTCTAACAAAACAGAATTTCAATGTTGAATGACTTGTAGTTTTAAAGATAAAAGATTTAAGTTGTATGAGGGGTGCCACGCCTCGTGTCCAATGCCCATTCCATTTTCCCAGTTGAAGAATACGGAGTTTCATTGATGTGTGATGTGTAGTTCTAAAGTTATACAAATTAACAAAATGCAGTTTCAGGGTAAGAGAAATCGACTTCTGTGATTCAATGCTGATTTTATTCTGTTCAATACATAATTATTTTTTCTCTAAAATACTTTTCAGTCAAGGTTTGCTTTTTAGTTTTACAAAATATTTATTTCAACTAGAGTTTTTATTCTTCAAAGTGCGCTGCTCCCAGTTTTCTTTTGCGATTGCTCAATGCTAGTTAGCAGCTTGTCACCCGGTGATCAGTTCGAAGATGCAGGAAAGTGCAAGCGACACGAGCTTTGCGTACGACGGTTTCGTTAGCATGTTGTTACTGAGTTGTGGCGCGCGCTTTGGCAGCAAGAGAGACTTTACAGCAGGAGTTACACTTGCTATCTTAACTTACACAAATCTGGAGCTAATAAAAAATGCCACGCCCCTTGTCCTACGCCCATAAAATTCTACCAGTGGGACGACACATCCAAGAGGCGACTGCATACGAAATTTCAATGCTGCACGACTTTTAGTTCCAAAGCTAATCGAGATCAATATAAAGCTTATACAAATTTTGTTTTATGGGCGGTGCAACGCCCTCTTGTCCAATCCGATATTTTATGATTAATTCATGTATTGTCTTGGTGTTTACGCATGTATGCACAGTTTCTGATCTCTAGGTAGTCGGGAAGTAGGTGAAAAATTGATTACTAGATTTGACGACATACATACCGCTGACATAGATACCTGAAGTGAAGCTTATAATAAAATAATTTTGCTTTGAAGATATTTCAGGTGGTGCGATTTCAAAATTAAGCATTCGGCCGAGGCGGCAGGCCGAATTGTAAAATAGTTAGCTCTTCCTCGACCGCGGCTAAAACTCAGATTTTCTGTCGCTCTTTGCTCCATATATTTTGCCTTTTGGAACCTGAACGATGTATTCACTCTCTTTCCTCTTATGTACGTATGCTTTTGTTTCCATTTCACTGTCATATGAAACCGTTACTTTGGCGCTCAAACATCAGAGAACTCAACCGATACTTAACTGGGATTATAAGAAAAAAAAATTATTGCCTGTTATTTTTTTAATCATGCCACTGGCAAAAGTCAAACCCGTTGTCGCACTGACTAACCACAACATGGAGAACATGTCGCGCCACAATATGCTCGAATGGGTCAATTCCGCAGTGCATGGTCAGTACAAGAAAATCGAAGAGCTGTGCTCAGGTGAGTTGTTGCCTTAATATACTAGCCCATTGCATATTGCAGCGTGCGTTGCCGCCGGCTACGCTCTTCCGCAGGTGTGGCCTACTGCCAATTGATGGAGCAACTGTTTCCACAATGCATTGGCCTGAAGAAGGTCAAAATGGCCGCCCGGCTGGAGCACGAATGCATGCACAATCTGAAGCTGTTTCAGGCCGCCTTCACACGCCTCAACTTCGACAAGTCGGTGCCCATCGACCGCTTGCTCAGAGGCCGCTTCCAGGACAATTTCGAATTCCTGCAATGGTTCAAGAAGTTCTACGACTCTTATGCCGCGGGAAAGGAGAACGACAGAGCTATGCCGATCGCAGCGATGAAGGCAGCGCGTAAATTGAAAACAACGCCACCAAGCGCTGGCAGCGGCACAGCCACTCCAACACTGAATGTGCACATAAACGGAAAATCCACGGCCGATGCACAGAAGGAACGCAGCGCCTCGCCGTCGAGTGTGCGCGTATTGCAGAATGACCTCGATCAGTTGGTGACACAGGTACATAGGCGCTCTGCTGTGTGGCAGTTTCATCTTCAATGATTTGCATCATTTCCAGGTAAACAGCCTTGAGTATGAGCGCAACTACTACTACAAGAAACTGTCCGACATCGAGGCGCTGTAAGTTCCAGCTGATGTTTCACTTCCATGCAAACACATTAAAGTTTTCTTTTCTTTGGAGTCTAAAGGAATCAAGGGATAAGAACGAGCACGTGGAATGGTGCCAGCGAGTGCTACAAGTTCTCTACGGAGTTGACGACAATGCTGATAATGGGCAGTGCGATGAAGTCGCATTTGTATCTGCGGATTTATAGTTCTCGAGTCACTTGCGATGAAATCTAAACGATTTCCATATTTACAAGTATTCACAGTCGTGGTAAAACCACATGGTATTTTAAATTTTGTTTCCCATTTGAATTCAAAAATATCATACGGTGCTAAAAATTGTGAAAACTGTGAAAAATTACACCACATAGCCGCAGGATATTATTACTACAGTCACGGAGCTGTGAATATCGTTAATATGTTTTATTATTTTTTAGCTGTTGAAATTTTTTTTAAATATTCCGTTGGTCTTGCTTAAAATTAATCGATCGAATTAAATTAAAAATTAAATGTCTCAGAATCTAATCGCTTTCCTCTGCTGAATTCGAACTCGCATACTCGCAGACCAGCGCCAGACTTTTGGGTAAATGAAGCAGTGAGGGCGCGGCAGCGGCACTGCTTGCAGCCGTTGTTTCAGTTGCTGTTACCGTGTTTGAAAATGTTTCTGAATCTGAAGTATCGGCTTTTTCTTCTGGCCTTGGAAGAAGCTTCTGCAATGGAATTTGTAACATTGCACTCTCTAACACTGACATCTTTTTTTCTGGTTTCTTCCGGATGCCCAAGTCAGCTAGTTGCAAATGCGTGTTAAGCACTTTTTGTCGCTTGAGGCCGCCAAATGTGGTTTTGGTCGCTCCTGGCAGCGCTGGCTGCATTAGTATGTCTAGTCGTTTCTCCCGCTCGCGCTCATGTGCAGATTGGCTTTGCAGCTTCATGAGCGCTGCCATTTTCTTATCCTGCGCAGACTCTGGCAGCAATGCAATTTCCAGACTACTCTTGGCTAACAGTATGTCATCGAGCTCCTTTTGGGCTTTGATCTCCTTTTTAGTATTCTACAACAATAACAAAAGCAAATATAACGTTTCAATAGCAAAATTCCAAAATTGCTGAATATCGATCAGAGCGTACCCTAAAATCAGTTCGTAATTTACAATTCGCCTCGTAGCAGTCATTCCACACTGTTTGGTTCCGCTCGACTAATCTTTCTAGAACTGGTTTCGCATCCTCACCCGCCTTCGCATCTTTGGCCTGGTGTTCTAGCTTGTACATAGCATCGTCGAAGAGACGCTTCTGCACCTCCTTTGTCTCCGGCACTACTTGCTCGTTCTGTAGCGGATCCCAGCGGTTTTCCTGCCGTCGTGCGCCACATAATATTACATAGTCCAGATTACCGGGGTCTGTCTGAATTTCAAAGTGGTTATCGCAAAGATGACACTTCATGCGGAACTTGTAGATGGGCGTGGAGTAGTACATGCCCACTTTCGTTTTCTCCGCATTGTATCGCACACCCATGCCAATGTGGTTCTTGCAGCCATCGCACCAAATATTGTAGGGCATCTCGAAGCGAATGATGATGATGCCTAGGTGAATCTTCCGGGCACGCTCGCGCAATGCGTGCGTTCCCTGGAACTTGTTAAGTCCACCTTTCTTTGGATCATAGTCTGGCGGATAGTACTTGTTCTGTCCCTTCCGTTCTCCCATTGAAATTTACTTTTATAGTCCTTTGAACTCACTAAATTCGAAATTTTGTCACCCTTCTTTCACGATTTCACGATTAATAAGAAAACAGTAAACACGAACAGCTGATTAAGTTGGCAATAGCAGTGCGCAGTGCTGCCACACGAGGCAAAATATACTTTTTTGGTTTAGGTCTCGTCGTGCAATTTGTCTTTTCATGATAGTCCGCTTTTACACGATGCGACTCGGCCCCGGCGACACGGAAGAATGTAGGAAAGAGGGGTGAAACGACAGGAGAACGCGCAAAATCGCTCGGGCAGCGATTGTGCTGCGATTTTCTGATTTTCTGACGTTCCTCTTTATTCGTTTTCGCGCTTCGCGCTGTCGACTGTAAATTAAAACTTGAAATCGAGTGAATACGTATTGCAAATAAACTGAAAAATTTACAGAACTTTACGCATAAAAGTAAATATAAAGAAGAAAATGAGCAAAGAGTGGAATAAGTGCTTTAAATGTTTACAAATTACAGAAATAAAACCAGCTGCAGACTCTAGTGTCAAAATGCTCGACACCAGGGAGTCGCATCGTGTAAAAGCTATGCGCGATTTCAAAGCGGAATGCGAAAAAATCGCCGGGGGCGGACTTACTCTTTTTATATAATTTAATTCAGGTGGAAACCACTACTCCGATTTCATAAAATATATCTCATAAAGCATTTAATGAGGCTTTCTGTGGAATTAGCGAACCGCCAGGTTTGTTTCCATTTTCCACATTGAAATTTCTTAATGGAATACCTACGTATGTATGTATCTATGTAAATAGATCTGCCATATATCGCAGTACCGGTAACTTGAAGAGCAAATCATAAATTGTTGCGTTTAGATCCGTATCTTTTCATCCATAATGATTTGCAGTTATTATAAAGTACATACATAGTTGTACACATATAATTGACGCAACAGCCCGTATTGCCAAGGCTTCGGTAAAGAACGAGAATGATTAATCATCGAAAACAAATTTTATTTTAAGTAATAATACTATTTTAAATTAAAAATAATAAATAGTTGGTGCCCATGACAGCCCGTGTAACCGAGGCATTGTTCTAGCTATCTCGAATTACCTTGTTTGTGCTCGTTCTAGTAGTTTGACGCAAGTTAACGGGATTTTCTAATATATTCTACAGCCATGTCCGAACGGAGTGGTAAAGCTTTATTTTCATGGCATCGCTAGAATGCAAAGAAGCAATTCGAAAAACGAATTATCTTTCTTTCAAATGGTGTGAATCTGGTGTGTTTTGAACTAGCGGTCTTTCAAATTAGACTCCGAGCACTTGTCTGAGAAACTGCAACTAGTTAAAAAAATATGTGAACCAAAAACATAAGAAGATTAACGTAGACATATTGAAATTTATGTAGTATCTGTTTATCGGAGATAATTCAAATCCCTCGTTTTGTTTTCATAAGCGGGGTTAAGACGATCCTACATGTCGTCCAACATGGCTTGACGGCAGGAATAACTGTACACGTGCCGCTGCGTATACACGGTCCCACATGTCGTACAACATCACGTTCTTCAAGTTGGCAAGCGAGACGCACGCATACAGCCAAAGCCTTTTTACCGACGGCAAATGAGACTTTTGAAAAAGAATAGGCGTTCTCAGCTCTCGTCGATAGCATTCGACCCAATTCGTTTTTTTAAAAGCGCTACGTACACTTTATTTTGTGCGTTTCTATTTTTATGAACTCCGCCATTCATTTTCCAAGTTTCAGGAAAATTATTTAATTTATCTCTTCTATGCATCTTTTGTGCATAGCATTCATTTTCATAGTGATGCAAAATGAAATGCTATAGCATTAAAATTTTAAAGCCATTTTTATTCATTTAATTTTATACATCCTTAAGTTTTTCTAATTAACGTATATTTCAAAGTAAGAACCAACTGCAGGCTGCAGCTCAATGAAATTCTTACTGTCGGTGATCATGTTCACAGCAGAGACAATTTCTCAAAGTGCCAAAATACACTAGGCTTGACCAACATGTGTTTACACAGGTTGGATGGTTTGACAAGCGAGCAGAAATATCAAAAAATTTTGAAAACCATCCCACATGTGTGACAAGCGTTTGTTTCTTGCGTATACACGATCCAACATTTCGGGCTTTTCCTACATGTTGGACGACATTTAGGACCGTCTAAACCCCGCTATACGCAAAATTTACTAAATTTGTTCAGATTGTATTTTAGTACTGTGTAAATCAGAAGGTACTAAAAAAAGTACATACTTTTTGCAACGGTTCTTCTGAATCGTTTTGGAGACAATCTGACATTTAATAGTCCCATTAGTTATGATTTAGGAATAACTTAACTTAAGCCAACCTGCCATAAGAAACTCTATACATGCTGTTACTCATGAAATAACTTAACATAGAAAACTTAGAGAACAGCAGGTTTCAGGTTTCTAAGTTAAGTCGTTAAGTCAAAAGAGAGCGTGAGCGGATTGCTCTACAGAAGCAGCATTGCCAGTGTAATATTTTTCAGACTTGAAGTAATTTCGATTGAAAACTTTGATATAAAACGTGAAAAATAAGGCTGTATCAGACAAAATAACTTTTAAAATTTAAAGTAATTTTTCGGCAATTCCATAAAGTCATATTTTCATCACAAAACCAAATATATTTCTTGCGTTTTCAATTGAGTGGACCGCAATGGCAACCTTACTTTCATTCGTAAACAAAATGTCAAAACATGTGAATATGGACGACGAGCAGCTTATAATTTTGCTACATTCAAATAGCGAATTAGCTGCTGTTGTCGTGTTTAATATATTTTATACATCTTGAGAAAGCTCAAGAACATTGCGCACAACTTTAGTTTAGACAGCATTTCAATTAAATGAAAGAATTTGGTTCTGCACTTTCGAAAAATAATTCAACTATCAACACAAAAACAGCTGATTTCAAAGTCATGAGTAACAGCTCCTAAGTTTCTACGGAAACTTAACTAAGTTAAGTAATTCCCAAGTCATAACTAATGGGACTATAAATTATAAAAAGCGTGTGCACGCGAAATATTAGACCCGAAAGAGTAACTTATTTTTGCCACGTTAGGTTCGACGTAAAAGTTACCACAGGAGTGCATAATTTAGACTGAAAAGTGGAGCGATGAAAATCTTTACGAATGATGGTAATCCGCTAAAGCTAAAGCTGCTCATACTGACCAAGCTGGCAAAGCAAGAAGTGACTGTGGAAAAGGTTAGCTTGAGTGGTAAGTAACACCCATCGTGCAGACAAGCCAATAAATATGTGATGCAATCTGTCTTTGGAATTTCCAGATGCCGCGGCCAAAGATCTATTTGTGCTGCCCACGCTGGAGTTGGACAATGGCCTAAGGCTATTCTCAACAGATGCAATCGCCAAGTATTTCTTCCCGGACGAAGGTGTGTTGCGGGATGAGGTGAGTTGCTATAATATTGTTGAAGTAACCCGCACTGAAAGTTATAATGTTTTGAGGAAATTCTTTACTTGAATTAAGAAGCAAAAGATCAGTGCCGGTTCTTTGAGTGATTTGACCTTGGAAGGTGAAAGTTGCCACCAGAAAAAATGGCATTGAAACTATATAATTTAATGTTTATGCTTCGCAGTGGCTCGAGTGGTCTACCACGCTTCTCGCCCCGGCACTGGCACATCACATGGCCGTCGGACACAGAGCCGATCCCAATGCTCTTCCGGTGATGAACGCCTTAGTGAAGAAACTGGAGGATCGTCTTAAGAGTTCCCCATACCTGGCTGGCGATAAGCTTACAGCGGCAGACATTTCCGTATGGTCCTTGCTCGCGCCCGATGGCACTTTGAAAGGGGCACAAAACATCGAGAACTTGACGCTGTGGTATCGCAAACTGAATGCCCTGCCAGAAATACAAGCGGCACTAGCGGAGCAGCCCCTCAAAAACCTAACATTCGCTGCCCTACAGACTTCGAATCATTACGGTGGATTGCATCACATACCCCTGAAAATGAGTCTGACTGGCGATGCTGCAAAGCTGTTGGCTGAGAGTGCCTCCAACTTGGCGGATACTATTTCAGAGGAGGAACTTAATGCAGCGCGTGCGGCCTTCGTCCACATCTCCAACCCGGAACGCAAGGAGGCGCGTACGGTTTTGCCCAAAGCTGGCGAACGCAACATTTTGATAACTTCTGCTTTGCCGTATGTAAACAATGTACCACACTTGGGAAACATTATAGGATGTGTTCTATCTGCGGATATTTTTGCGAGGTATTCTGGTTTGTGCTTGCATTTCAAGAAAACTTTTCTTTAACTACGTTTCATCTTTTACAGATACTCACGCGCAGCCGGCTATAATACACTGCTGATCTGTGGCACTGACGAATATGGCACCGCAACCGAGAATAAAGCTCTCGCTGAGAAACTAACCCCGAAGGAAATTTGTGACAAGTACTTCGAACTTCACAACTCAATCTACCGTTGGTTTGGAATTGGTTTTGATTTGTTCGGCAGAACAACGTACCTTGAACAGACGGAGTAGGTTTTAAAATGGCGCAATGCCTGCTAAACCCCCTTTTCATCTTCTGTTTGAGCTCTTACAAACCACTTTTTTGCTATCAAATAGAATCGTGCAACAGGCATTTAAAGATGTATACGAGGCTGGGTACATTCTTACCGAAACCGTGCAACAATTACTGTGTCAGAAGTGTGACCGATTTTTGGCTGATCGGTATGTACCGTTCTTTTAAAGATAACAACCTTTTACCATCATCTTTTTTGAAATTCAGTTTCGTAGAGGGTACATGCCCACACCCAGGTTGTGGCTACGAAGATGCTCGCGGCGACCAGTGCGACAAATGCGGCAAATTGGTAAATGCCACTGACTTGATACGACCGCGCTGCAAGGTGTGCAACACGGCGCCTGTAGTGCGTTCCTCGGAACAACTTTTCCTGGACCTGCCGAAGATAGAGCCGCAACTACGTGAGTGGGTGGATAGGGTCGAAGGTGGTTGGACGAATAATGCGCGCGTTATAACGCGGGCGTGGCTGCGCGAGGGCCTCAGACCGCGCTGCATAACGCGCGACTTGAAGTGGGGCATTCCTGTGCCACACCCCAACTTCGAGAAAAAGGTCTTCTATGTTTGGTTCGACGCGCCCTTCGGTTATGTGTCAATGACCAAGCGCTACACTAAAGAATATCAGCAGTGGTGGCAACCCGCTCCGAATGTCAACGTAGAGCTCTTCCAGTTTATGGCGAAAGATAATGTACCCTTCCATGCAGTGGTGTGGCCCAGCGCTCTGCTGGCCATCAACAAAGGTCACACAAAAGTTTCAAACATCATGGCCACTGAGTATTTAAATTATGAGGACGGTAAATTCAGCAAAAGTCGCGACATTGGCGTGTTCGGCAACGATGCACAGGTGACGATTTTGAGCTCCTGCATATAGTAAAACTGCCTTACATTTTCTGCCGCTGCTTTGCAGGATACTGGCATTCCTGCCGATGTTTGGCGTTTCTATCTGGCCTCTGCGCGTCCTGAAGCGCAAGACTCCAGCTTCAGTTGGAACGATCTGGCTGCACGCAACAACTCTGAGCTGCTCAACAATCTTGGCAACTTCGTGAACCGGGCCCTAGTATTCTGTGAGAAGAATTTCGACAGCGTCATCCCTGCCATGAAGTTGACAAATGACGAATTGATATTGCTGGCGCTTATTAACCGCGAACTGCGCGGCTACGTCAATTCGCTGGAGAAGGCCAAGTTGCGGGATGGCATTCGTCATCTACTCTCGATCTCCCGGCATGGCAACGGTTACATGCAGACGCAGCAGCCATGGGTGCTGCTGAAGGGCAACGCCGAACAAAAAGCCCGTGCGGCTACCATTATTGGAGTCTGTGCCAATATCGCGTGTCAGCTCGCCAATCTGCTCTTCCCATACATGCCGGCGACAGCGCGAATCATTTTTGATCAGCTTAACACGAAACAGTCGCAGTTAAATGCCGAGTGAGTAACCGTAATTATGCTTTTCTCATCCATTATTATTTAATGCTCTGGCTCCTGTAGGAAACCAGTGGCTACCATTCTGCTACCAACTGGGCATAAGATCGGCAAACCGGCACCTATCTTCACTAAACTAGAACAGTCCTTCATCGAGGAACTAAAGAAAAAATACGCCGGAGCACAGAACGTTGGAAGTAATGTGGCCCCGGTGCAAACCACGATTGCAGGTTTGGAGAAAGCGATTCAAGCTCAGGGCGATAAGGTGCGCCAAGTAAAAGCTAGTACCAAAGACAACACTGTGTGGCAGCCTGAGGTGAACATACTGCTGGATCTAAAGAAACAATTAACGGAGGCGCAGCAAGCCGCTGTTGGCAACCCTACACCTACACCCACGGTCGCTCAGAATGGCACGCAGACTGTGGAGCAACTGGAGCAGGCTATACAGCAACAAGGCGAAAAAGTGCGTCAGCTGAAGGCGAGCACCAAGGACAAATCAGTTTGGCAACCAGAAGTCAACATACTGCTCGATTTTAAAAAACAGTTGGTGGCGGCACAAGCCCACCCTCAAGCCGCTTCTGCAGCTCCAATCGCAGCTGTAGCAGTAGACGCCAGTAGAATCAAGGACTTGGAAGATAAAATCTCAAAACAAGTAATGGAGGTGTATTTGCTCGCTACAATCCATGTAAAATACTTTGTTTTGTTTTAGGCGGAAAATGTGCGCACTCTTAAAGCATCCGCGGATGCAGCTGTTTGGAAGCCGCAAGTTGATGTTCTGCTCGCTCTAAAAAAGGAATTAACATCTTTAACTGGTGCTCCTGCAGTCGCTGCTCAAGGCAAAAATAAAAAGAAGAAGTAGAGCAACTACTCCATTTTGATTCATCTTCAACCATTTACACTGCGATTTAATTTTGATATAACGATATTATTTATATTATTTTACGGGCTCAAATTGAAAACGCGGTAGTGTCGATTAACATTGGCCAACTCTTTAGTTTTTTCTGCTTACTGCTGCAATTCTTTTTTACATTTTTTCAGAGGTCTACAATTCCTAAAGTATGTTAAAAATACAACAAAATAAACAAAAGTTGTCCAATGTAAATCGGAAAGACAGTTGAATACGGGATTAAAAACTCCGTTGAATACTTTATTTATTTTTTCTCATCCATTTGTAAAATTTCGTTAAACTTTTTTTGCATATCATATTTGCTGCTTACTTTTTTTTCTATATTCGCATGTATTTTTTTTTTGTTTATTTTCACTTAAGCAACTTTGAAAGTAATCGTTCTTTTGAATATTTATTCTAAATCAATTATTTATTAAATATGCCTATCACACGCTATTAAATATGAAACATTTTCTTTGATAGGTTGCATTTAAAATAAATAAAGATGTGTATGTTTATTTTAAAGTAGTTCCCAACGATCTTCAACGAATACAAATCTAGCTAATTCTTTACATCTTGTTCCGATTCATATAAACTGAAATCGGTCTGACGAAATAGTCGTACAGTTGTTTGGATAGTGTAGGCCAAAACGAATCTAAATGTGGTAACGATGCAGTTTTGATGGAGCAACAAAAAGCTCCAAGAACTAGCAGAGAAACATTCGCCGCTACTGCAAGAACTAATGCCGAAACACGCTGACGTGATTGCTGAATCTGGAAAGCGGTTGGAAGTTAGAAAAAAGAAGAGATCAAGAACAAAACAAAAAGTTATTGTTTCAAATAATAACAATTTGAAGGAAAGTGGCGTTGACGTGATTCTCAAGATGAAATGGCTTCATGTATCCCAGCTTCAAGCCGTCAACTTCTCCGGAATCTCTTATCAACTTGGTTGCTAAGAATTTGAATTCTTGCCCGTCGAAGTTCGTTTGCCAAAAAACT